>ML681979.1:22899925-22932221 GCA_007922195.1 Podocnemis expansa
GCCTTCCTTCATGACCCCCACTTCCTCCACCTGTCCCCCACCCCCTGCTGCCATCCACCCATTCTCTGCCCTATCTCCTGCCCATAACTCCCTTCACCACCCTGAGATTCCTGCTTCCCACCCTACTCTTCACTGCCCCCATCTCTGGCCCCCAGCCACCCCTTCAACACCCCAACCTCCTGCCCCTGCCCCTGCTCCATTCGTCCACATGCTGTGCCCTCATCCTTTCCTGCCCGGGGCCTGCAGCAGGAAGGGAGCCCAGACATGCAGGAAGGGGGCCTGGATAATATGGGAAGGGGGCCCAACCAATTAGGGGGCTTCCAGGGCCCACCAAATTGTACTTTAACCACTGTCCTTATGCAATTGCACTCTTGTGAAACAATAGAAGTCCCTCCTCTTTTAACGTCCACAGAAGGGATGCCCACAGTCACACCTGTACACAGGGAGGTAACAGTCTGCTACTGAGCTGCTTCCTTCAGAAACACTTCACTAAAAGGAAGGCAGAAGGAGAGCATGAACCTCTACATCAGTGGTTCCGAACCTTTGGGCCAAGGGCCAAAAGTGACCCATGGGGGTATCAAAGTGCCCCACAGTTTCCCTCCTGCTCACTGTAGAAGGGAGCCACTGCCTAGGGACTCAAGCAGGGCACATTTCCATGAGGGTGGAAGGCTGGTGCAAGCTCCTTGCTGCAGGCTGGAAGCTCAGTGCTCCCCTCCCCCTGGCTATGGCAGGAACACTGCAAAGCACTCTACCTAGATCCATAGGTTCTGGGGTCCCTGCTGGAGCCAAAGAGGAACGAGCACTGACCTGTTCTGCAGGCTGCAGAGAATAGCCACTGCCTAGCAGTGCTGTCCCTAGGGGGGTGCAGGGCCTGGATCAATCGGCCTATGGAGCAGATCAGAGGCTGGCTCTGCACTCCCACCTCCCCTTCCCTGCTGCCTTCAGCTCGGGCCTGAAGGCAGTGGGAGAGGCGGGGGACAGCATATCAGTGGTGCAGACCCTGTGCTGTCTCCTCATAGCAAAACACCACAGGGCCCATGGAACCGTGGGGCCAGGGGTGATCACCTCTCTCACCCCCCCGCCCAGGACCACCCTGCCACCTAGAAATTCAGATGAGGTGGACGGGACTTCAGGATACATGCAGTTTCATTGGTGCAACCAGGGAGATCAGCAAGAAGCCAGTCTCCCTTCATCAACTTCTTGCAACTGGCTGTAGTGGAGGGGATGGGTCTGCTGGCAGAGACTGGTGGCCCTTCAAGGTTGTGAAGATGGTATCTGTGGCCCTCCAGTCATAAAGGTTGGGAACCACTGCTTTACATGCTGGTCAGAAGGGCTTGTCAGCTATACAGTATTTAACCAACATATTAGTTAATGCATATTCAGATGTTTTCCAATACCACCAATCATCTAGTGCAGATGTCAACACTAGTGTTTAACCACTCTGTGGTCAACTGAGAGGTTCTCCTCTTGGATTTGTCACAACCAGCTAACCCATTTTTAAACACTGCCACCATTTTCTAAAGTATGTGCTAAGTTGTGTTGAACAATGTCTCTCAACATGTTAGCTAGTATATTTGCTGATCATATTTCATTTTCCCAGTCTACATATGACCTTAATGGGTTGTGGGAAATTATTATTGTGCTACACTATGTCTATCCTCTTCTAGCATTGTTTCTATTAAGGACCCTATGACAGCAATATAATTTACAGCTGCCTGGCAACAGCTCTAAAGATGTGTCTATGATGTAGAGGTGTCAAACTCATTCTGTGTGGTGAGTCACAGTGGAGGGCAGGATGCCTGACATTGGCCATGTGTCCACACAGACTCTCCGACCCTTTCTTGGTACAGTACCACACAGGCTCCCTGACCCTTTCCCCAGCTCCTCCACAGGGCAAACTCCCCAACCCCCCCTACCCAGCTAAAAGGGGCTTAATCCATCCCCTGGAATAAATACTCAGGGAATGGCCCTGGACCCAATCCACCCAAACCCCCCACTCCCACCACATGCAACCCTCTGACTCCTGGCCATGCTTGCCCCATCAAATCCACCACCCCCTTCCATGCAAGCCCCCCACAAGCATGCACCCTTCACCACACTCACCCGCTTCCAGGGCCCACTTAGTCTGCCCCCCCCATTCTCACTGGCCCCAGGCCCAATTTCTGGCCCACTGCCAGAGGACCCTGCACAGTCTACACCTTGATCTTGCTCCCTCCCTGGGGACCCTGCAGTTCACCTCCCAAAGTCACCAGTGGTTCCTGCTGCGTGACCCACACCTGGATTTTGGTCCCCTGTCTGCCACGAGGGGACTCGGTGACCTGCACCCAGCTCTGAGCTCCCCTACCCTCCAGTTTCAGGCTCCCTCCTCACCACCAGCTGCCCCTGAGGCCCACACGAGTCTCTCCCTGCCACCAAGGTACCTTGCAGCCCATGCCTATCTCTTGGCTTCCCCCTAATGAGAATCCCCCATCCACTGGCACCCCAGCTTTTTCCTTTCCCCTGCCCCTACTTACTGCAGTCTGCAGACCACACTTCCTGGGCTGGAGAGGGAGGGTTTAAAATTTCCCTCTTTGCCCTGGCTACATGATGCAGAGCGGAGAAACTGGCAATTCCAGGTCCTGTCACTGTTCCCAGCAGGCACAGAGCTCAGCAGACAGGCTCATGTCTGCACTGCACTGCCTGGAACTGACTCAGGGCACTGCAACAGGCAGCAGCTCTGTGGGCCAGACAAGAGCCTTGGTGAGCCAGATCTGGCCCACAGACTATAAGTTTGATGTCTTTGGTCTACACTATAAGTGCTACAGTGGCAGTTCTGAAGTTATGCTATTGTAGCATCGTAATGTAGACACTTAGTCCATCAACAGAAGGCTTATTTCATTGTCTGTAGCTTATCTACCCTTCTGAGAATTCCATCTACCAAGCTGCATCTATAGTGACAATCAGATCAACGTAAGTAGTCTCATGAGGGAAGTTTTTACAACCCTGAGTGATGTGCATGTGTTGACCTAAGTTTTAGAGTAGAGTGGTCTTAAATGATGTTAGGGCCAGGGCCAAGGCCAGGACCAGGGCTGAGCAGGGTTCTAGCGCATGAGAGGATCTGTCCTAAGTATGGCTTTATTCGACTATGTGATAAGGGTGATTTTTCCTCTTCTTTTTAAAAAAAATTAAAAGTGTTACAGTCATAAATTCCAAGACCAGAATGGATGATTTTGATCACCTGTCAATTTCCAAAGGGATAGCCATGTTAGTATAGTCCAACAAAAAAAAAAGGAGTCGTGTGGCACTTTAAGCCTAACAGATTTCTTTTTCGCATAAGCTTTTGTGGGAGAAAATCCCATTTGTCAGATGCTTCGAAGATGGAATGGAATGAAAATAAATGCAAGGGGATGTAAATGTTTTACACTCCCTTGCATTTATTTTCATTCCATTCTGTAAGTTCACCCATCTTCAAAGCATTTGATGAAGTAGGATTTTCTCCCACGAAAACTCATGCAAAAAATAAATCTGTGATCACCTGGTCTGTTCTCCTGTTTAATAACAGTCATAGAATTTTCCCAAAATAATTCCTACAGCATATCTTTTAGAAAAACATCCAGTTATTATTTTTAAAATTATCATTGACGGGGAAGTCACCAAGCTCCAGGATAAGTTGTTCCAATTGTTAATTACCATTGCTGTTAAAAATTAATAGAGTATATTATACCTTTCTCTGCTAGACCTAAGAGCCCATTATTAAATATGTTCCCCATGTAAATACTAACAGACTATAATCAAGCCTACCTTTATTCTTCTTTTCATTACACTAAATAGATAGACTCATTGAGCCTATCACTATAAGGCATGTTTTCTAATCCTTTAATCATTCTTGTGGTTCTTCTCTGAACCCTCTCCAATTTCCAGAGAGGTAGCCATGTTAGTCTGTGTATAGCAAAAACAACAAAAGTCCTGTGGCACCTTAAATACTAACAAATTTGTTTTGGAATAAGCTTTCAAGGGCTGCAACCCACTTCATCATATCCAATTTATCAACATCCTTCTTGAATTGTAACTACCAGAGCATGACACAGTATTCTAACAGCAGTTGCCTGAATGCCAAATACAGAGGCAGAATAACTTCACTACTCAAGATGGCCCTGTTTATGCATCTAAGTACTTTATTAGTCCTTTTGGCAATTAAGTTTTCATGTTCAGCTGATTATCCATCACTCTCCCCAAATATATAAAAAGATGCATCACTGCCATCTTTTACTTGGTATTATAAACAGGAAAATCCAGCCCAAGTGTTAGTTTTTGTCATGAAGTATAACTCACATGTTTCATATACTTTATACGTGGCATAAAATTTGGCATTACATTACACAGTGGTGGCACAGAATTAGCCTGTCTGATGTATTTATGTGGACCATGTGGCATGGCCAAATTCATCCATAACTAAACTTTTGTTTTAAAAAAATAAAACATCTTGCTTTCATTATTATAAAAATAGCTTTCCATTTGTGAACCAATTGTCACCAAAGTATTGTCATCTTCCTAAGCCTGCAGACCACCTGAAATAATGACTTTGAGCTGCAACCTTGGTGAATCACTCTAAAACCTAATGATAATTATGATATAATGACTTCTTCACCCTTCTGAACTGACAGACTTCCATTAGGGACCCCTAACACATATTGCTGACATATGTCATGATCTAATTCCCATTGAAGTCAGTGAAATTCAATTCATTGGCTAAAGTAATGGTGTTTGATCTAGGACAATGTTTTTCAAACTTAAGTTTGGGACCCAGTATTGGGTTGCAGACCCTCAGGTACTGGTTCATGGTACCCCCTGCTGCTATGCATCATAAAACAATGGAAAACTGTGCTGCCCTTCACATGGCATTCACTTCACTACCACTCATATTTATCTCCCTCCAAGCAGTGCACATTGGACTCAAAACTTTTAATAATAATATAACAGCTTCAGGATTTTATTTCTACTCTCCTTATTATTTGCGAAACCAATAAGAAAAGATGCTGCTATGCTCCAGTCTTAGGCAAATCCTTCATTTTTAATTTTCAGGAAGAACTTCTGACCTAATCTTTTCAAGCTCCTGGCAATATGCACTTTAACAAGGTGTCATATTGCTAGAGGTACTTGTAAATAATGGTAACATTTGACACATTGTTCAGGTTGGTCACACAGAAAACATCATTTGTAAAGATTCTTCTAGCTCATTATAAGTCTGTACAAATTATTTATATAACCTGACCAAATGATGGCCAAAGATTATTTCTGTTTGTGAAGAGTAAAAACTAATAAAAATGATCATTAAACTTTGAACAAAGGAACAAATACATGTAAAGGGGCCGTGAATATATTCACAAGAACAAATGAGTGTATACTGATCATGAATAAGTTTTGACTAGAAATTAGAAGGTTTCTAAGCATCAAAGGAATCAGGTTCTGAAGCAGTCTTCCAAAAGGAGTAGTGGGGCTGACAACCTAACTAGTTTTAAGATGCAACTTAGTATGCTTCTGAAAGGAATTTATGTGGTGGTTATCTTTGATAGCACAATATTGGACTCAGTGACCCAGGAGATCCCTAGGTCCTATTTTCCTATGAACGATGTATTATTAATACTTTACCTTCTTCTTTCAATGCTAACTTATATAACATTTATTTAATGAATGTATTATTTCTATCACAATGGAAACACCATTAAACTCAACACTGAAAATATATATAAGAGCAGATGCCTTTTAACATAGCAAGATTCTTTACATGACTTTTATTTTTTGCCACAGATGTGAGAAATAAGAGTCAAAATCTCTGTCAAAGAGTCACAAAAGAACCTGATCTCTGAGTATCAACATAGTTAGAGTGTACTTACTTACAAAATGTCAATGTGATCTGTCTGTAGCTTAAATCTTCAGCACAATGATAAGTGTTATCAGATATCTCATATCCTCTCCTTTTCACTCTCAACAAACATAGTAAATCTGTTTTGTAACAAAAGCAACAATCAGAGCAGACAATAGTGAGCAAAACACTCACATCCAAATCATACCTTCATGTGGAGAAAACCACAGGAAGCAGGAAAGAGGGTTAAAGAAATGATTCTGTGGAGTTGGCAACAGAGCTTGTCAAAAATTCTATTTTCCAAAAGTATTCACAAGATCAAAGGTATTTTCCACAAATATTTTCCTCATTTTTGACCAGCTCTAATTTCTTTACAATCATTCTCACATAGTGGACTGGTTTGTGAAGAAACAGAGCAAAAAGAAAAAGTACAGCCTTATACCCTGTTCATCCTGGGAGTCTAAAAGAAAAGGAAATCCTAGATCTCACAAGTAGGGCTATGCCATTCCATGATGCTCTTAAGATCCTCTTCCCATTGGCAGCATGCTTATAGCAGAAAGGATTAGAATTAACTCCTGATCAGCTTTCTACAAGCAATTTACAGGGTTAGCGAGAGCTAAAGCCATTGAAAGTAGCTAGTCTTCTGCTCTAATATTTCAGTTCACCAAATTTATGTGAAGTCATTACCCCCTGGAATTCTTGTTGAAGAACTTCTGTAGAATCACTGTCAGGAAAGGAAACAATATTATACATAAAATACTCCAGGGCCAGGATCTGCTACAGTTGTGTCCCCTCAGTTAATAGTAAGGGAGGGATGGTCTCTCTCAAAGTTTGTTTCACATTATGTATAAACTCATGCGGGGCCCACAACGTTAACAAGGATGGACCTGTACAGTCCCATACTAGTACCTGGGAATTTACAAGGAGGAGCCAGAAAATTCCTTGGCTACCTCTACACTGCAGAACGTTTTCAAAAAAAACTTGTTTAGAAAAAATTATTTTGAAATAAATCCAGAATAATTATCTCTAAACATCTTTTCAAAAATGCTATATTAGGAAGAGTCTGGGAATGGCTCTTTGTCCTGAAAAAACACTTTTTTAAAAAAAAGAAAGTTCACACCGGACTTTCTTTTTCCAAAAAAAAAAGGGGGGAAAAAAAAAAGCACTGGAAGAGATAGGCAGGCTTTTTCAAAAAAGCCATTGCCATGTCCAGTGATGGCTTTTTTCCTTCTTCTTTTTTTTAAAAGCTCTTGAAAAAGGCTTTATTTCTGAAAGAAAAGGCCAGGTTTAACTTTTTGAAAAAGTCCTCCAGTATTTCAAAATACCAAAGCACTTTTTCAAAGACACTACACCTGGTTAACTTTTGGAAAAAAGCCAGATGCAGCAATGGTTTTTTTTCAAAAAAGCCTGTGTATCTCTTTCATTGGCTCTCTTTTTTTTTGAAAAAGAAAGTCCTTTGTGGACTCTTTTTTTTTTTTTTTTTTTTGGAAAAAAAATTGCTGTGGTTTTTGTGATGAAGAGCCATCCCCAGACTCTTTTCCGAATGTAGCATTTTTGAAAAAAATTTATCTTGAGATAATTATTCTGAATTTATTTCAAAATATTTTTTTTCAAAAAATGTTTTTTCAGAAGTGCTTTACAATGTAGACATAGCCCATGAGTTCCAGCTCCTTACATTTTCTTCATCTTATTCCATTCAATGGAAGGGATTATCTTCGCTGGCCTTGAGAGATGGCGTTTCAGAACCTGTGCCTGTCTCAAGATCTTTATGAGTCCTCTGACCAAATACCTCTGCACAGTTGCCCAAATCAGCCCTTTTCCATTTCATAGCAGCACTGTTGCTTTCAGCGACATATTTCCTTTTTTTATCATGATTCATCTGTGCTCTCCAGCTCTCTCTTGGGGGATAGATCATAAAATGGAAGAGTAGTCAGAGTAAGATAACACTTACCTTACGTGTCCTGGACTCCAAAAAATACAAGAGGATGCTCATCTGCCCTTACTTCATGTCTCTCTTTTTTGCTGTGCTCCAGTTCTGTGCCATAGCTGCAGAAATGTATCTGTGGGATCTTCCCAGGGAGCCATTTCTTCCCTTTTCCATAGCTCTACCTTTGATGCATGCAGTCCAGCTCCTTTTGTGCATGGTAGTGGAAGAAATGATCAAGACTGCTGTGTTTTACTTAGAACCTTCCTTGGTGCAGAAGAATGGCCAGAAATTATTAGAGTAATAGTAACAACTAACATATGCTCATTAAAATAGTGTTTCTCCTATAAATCCTGTTTTTTAGGGTTTACATTTCATCTGTTTCAAATCACACCAAACTAAAACTTGGTTTCCAGCCCAGATGCACATTTGTTTTGCAAAAAATAATATTTAAATAGTTGTCTTCAATCTAGAGATCAGCAAGAAAACAAAATTCTCAGGACTTTCTACTTTTTTGGCCTCCTGCAAACTGTCATTGCCATGTTTCCATAATGTAGCTGTTATGAACTACATTAGGATAAACTTCTTTATTTTCAAGGTTTTGCAAAACTCTTTCTATTTGATATTGTTGCAGTCAGTGGTCCCTCTCTGTAATTTTTTTTTTTCACAGCCAGCAGAACCTATAGCAATGACTCAGTTAGTTGCAGTAGATTATTAATTTTCAGAAGTTTGATCATAATAAGAATTATGTTCTAAGCACTAAATATTGTCTTATGTTGTATGAATGTATGGATATGTGGAGGTGTAAGGGAAAGTAAGATAATTTCCCCATGTCTCTCTGTGGCTTTTTTAGACCTAAGCGAGTGTGGGGGAAGGATTGGGGAGTGTATGGAGTTTTAGACCCATCCGTGCCAATGTGTTAGCCGCTCGAGCAGGTTCAGGGAAGCAGGAATCTGCTACTTGTAAGGATCATAAACAGCTTACTCCGCTTCTGAAGTGGGGGTGGCATCACAATTCTGAGGTATGATTCCTTGTCTGTGCTTCTCACAATTACATACCACCATTTACGAAGAGAACAAGGAAAAGTCACAATCTAACCCTGAAAGCTAAATATTGCCTTATCTTGGTGTGCATTGATCTCAGTTGATAAAAAATGTTAATGCAAAAATCCACGGTAATATATTTATTTATTTAAATTTATAAAACTCCATGGGCACCCATTTAATGATCAGTGAAAGTTACATACATCAATATAAGCAACCATGATACTATATAATAATTATATATACCATAAGCAACAGTAAAGTATTGTATGTGGAGCTAGTAGCAACGTCTATAGATTGCTCAACACTTTCCATTATAAGACTGTTTTCATTTGCTTATAACTTTGCCAGACTTTAACCCTTTGTGCTAAAATTTTCCATGGCATGTGTCTGCCTCAGGCCAAAATGGCATTTACTTGTTTGTTTATATTTAGCTTCTCAATTTCAGTAAAAACAGACCAGTGATTTCAGAGTATGAAGTTAGAGGAAAATATGTTGTTTTGCCTGTGTTAAAAGTTTCCTACAGCTGTTTCACTGAGTCACTCTAGTGATGCCAAGCTTTCAAGCAGAGACTTCAAATTTGGTGGAAGGCCTTGTTGTCAGGGATAGGCCTTTTGCATCCTCCTAAACTTCTTCCCAAATTTGGCCAACAGATAAGCCTCTAAAGACTGTAGGTTTGAGCATGCTGTGGGAAGTTTTGTTAGACTATGGCAGCATTATTCTCTATGCATTATTCTCACACCACTACTGCTGTACTGATCCTGCTCCTTCCCACACAGCTTCTAGATATCAACTAGAAGGAGCCTTTTCCATCCCAGAGGCTGACTGACTATGTGCCATTCTAGGTGCCCAACAGAACTTTCTCTGCTCTCGCTCCTCCTGGTTTTCAGGGGGTCACTATGATGTTGGACACCCAACTTGTGAGCAGGGAGACTCTCTTCCCTCTGTTTTCACTGCTTCCTCTACCAGTATCAAGGCAGTAGAGAAGAGAAGGAGGAATCACCTGACTCAAATGCAAACAGGTTAAGAGCAAAAATGAGAGAGAAGAATGGAGCCTAGCAGGAGGTAAAACCAAAAGGAGCAGGGAGAGGGGCTAGGGGAGAGCTAGGTTCACAGGAAGGCAGAGAGACAGGCTAGGTGGCAACAGGTACAAATGGCACAATAGTCACATTTTTCTGCAGAATATGGAATTAAACTCAGGATTCTTGAGTCCCAACATTCCTATCCTGTCAGCCTCTAACTGTGAAACCAAGAAGGCAAACTATGTGTCTCTGTATGGTCAGTAAAGTAGACAATGGTACTGTGGAAAAAAATAGTATGTCATTACATAATTAAAGACTTTATCATAAAATATATGCATGAGGGGGCTGAATTAAGATGGCACAAGTCATCTTAATTCTGTCATTTCCTCACTTGTGAGCTGAGTACCATATTATTTAACTATGATAGGTTTTTGTTTATAATAATATAAAGAGCTGCACATTGTACCTTAAAACACAAATATCCACCAGTAAACACATTTCTACAGTAAACCATTAGCACACATAGGGTCAACTTGGAAACTCCTTGGTCACACTGATGATTAATTACCCAGACACATACTCCCATTGGACTCCCTATTTACCAGGGTGGGTCACTGGTAAACATGCTGTCCCATATAAACCCATCCTATTTTATATTACTGGTTAGGACTCAGAATGAAATAATAATAATATTATGTGATAAGTTCATAGGTACGCAGTTTTGACAATAGTGCTGCTGAAAATTGTATTAATCATTATTTTTAAGTAGACAAAATAACTGCAGTTAATAGGACATTTTTACTATTAATTTTACCAAAACATAGTCATAATAAGGGGGTATATTGTGTTAGGAGGTGTAGAAAAATCCACGTAAGAAAAATGTGGTTACTAACATATCAAAAGTGGCCCAATCATAATTCTGTGATCAGTTTTTTAGTTGTCCTTCGGAGGATTAATTGTACTCTACCAAACTGCTCCTGTATAACATTTTACTATGCAGAGTCCCTTGTCAAAATGTAGGACACTAGCCCCATTGTTGCAGTAATGAAAATAATTGTTAAGTATATCACATAAAATTGCATGACAAGTTACTGAATGGTAAAAATAACATAGTTTTTGGTGTGTTATTGTCCATCTGCCCTGAAGTACATATACTGGCATTGTAAACAGCTTCAAACTACCTTCATTTTCAAAATAATCAACCTACCACTAAAATGAGTCATCAAAAAATGGAATTTCTCCCAAAAACTAAAGAGGTGAAAGAAGGGCAGTATTTAATATTGAGTAAGTCATTGTTGAAATTTCAGTATTTCACAATCCTGCATGAAAGGGAAAAAATGTAAGGCTAATATTATTGAAAGTGAACTGTGTTGGCCTCATTTTGCTGCTATTGGCATCAGTGGAAGTTTCTCTTGAGTTCAAAAGGAGCAGTTAGGCTAGCACTGAGTACTTTACAAAAATCCCAGCCTAAATCTTTAAAGAGTTTTGTTTGGTGAAATATATGTGTATATAGAGTGGATGATGGTGCCATGTGACATAATGGTTTTATTGGTATCCATTTCCAATTGTTGTCTCAACTCATAATGTGATTTTAAGTCCTGATTTCTATGAGTGTGCCTGAGAGCAGGACAAGAGCCTCTTAATTCAATGGAATGGCCTGAGTTATTTCAGTTTAATTGTGATCAGGATCGTAACTGTTTGGTTTTAAATGGAATTGGTGTACATTAGCTGTCTACATTTTTTCAGTATAATTCACCTAGTGCTATTCATTGGGTACAGTCTTGAAAGATTTAGCATTAAATGGCTGCATTGCGCATGCAATACTTTTCTACACAAGTTACCTACAGTGTGCTAAATCTTGCTATCCCAGTGAATAACATTGTCCTGATGTTTTAAAACACATCAGTTTCTCTTATGCTGCCATTTGTCTTAAATATTTAATCAGCTCAGACAACTATACTTCATTTGGCCCTAACTGTGTGTCACAATAAGATAAGAGAAACGAAAGCTAATAAAATAAAATTGTAAGGTGAGTGAGAACATTTCAGGATTTATTAGAGTTCAAGCAAAATGTATGAATATTCTTTTAAACTGGATTTTATAGAGTATTCTGTGGCTTTGTGCAAGCAACGGTGTTTGCTAGAGGCTCCAAAAGGAAAGTTTTAGTAGCTGGAGATTTGGTGGTTTCCTCTCATCTAACATTCCTCAAGCATGTCAGTTTAGTTTTTTGTTTTTTTTTAATGTGAAACTGTTTTGAAGGCAATATGATGTAAATGTTGCCTTTGGTGGGTGTTGAAAAAGCGAGTAGTGCAAAGTGCCATCCTGGGATAGTGCAAATTATAGTCTGAAAGAGCATATAGGATCAAATTTCCACTTCGGCAGGGCCCTGGTTTGCAGAAATCAGGCAGAAGAGGTGAAGAGAGCAGTGATCAGGGTGAAAGGAAATTAAATGTAGAGTTATTTCTCTCCTCCCCACCACTGGTCTTCATGTTTCTTTTTCTGATTTCAGATCATTTAGTGACCTGAAGTGAAATTGACAAGAATTGACACACCCGCTGTTACTCGCAGCAGTGTCTCCATTTGATCCCTAGACATGGTGCGGGGGGGGGGGATTCCAATTGTTATACTGTAAATATGACATATGTAAGGGTAGCAGGGCCTTGATTTAGTTGAAAGCGACCCCTTTCTCCTTTAGAAATGATCCCAGTGCTGCGTTTCAGAGGCCGGGAAGACGCATATTTTAATCTCTCTCTTTCCGCACAAAGACAACGTGGGTCGATACCATTTTTATTGTTCTGCTGGGGTGGGTTTCAGACCGGGCTTTAGCATTTTGAATGTCTCACTGAATCGGGGGGCTGTTTATGTTAAGCAAGCACTGAGGGCTGGAAAGACCCATCAAACCGACCTGGGGGGAGTTAGCCCGGTGCGGTTGCCCCAGTGAAGAGCCAGGGGAAGGGGGTGGGAGATGTGGAAAGGTGAGTTGGGCTGAGGGCTGTCTGGAGGGCGAACTCGTGTCTCTTTGGTGGTGGTGCGTGCTGCTATCCGTCCCTCTGATGGAGCTGTAGCAAAGGCAATAGTCGGAGGCATCTGATGCTGCCGTTTCCAGGGAGAAATTTCCAAGGCTGATCATTTAAAAAAAAAAAAAACCCTCAACAAAAATAGCCAGTGGAGCAGAAGATCTGGCGTCTCCCAGTGTAACCAGTGTACCATTTTCAAGCCGCCTGCCTGTAACCTAACCACGCACACAAAAGAGGGAACCCTGACAACCACCCCCCACCCAAAAAAAAAAAAGCCCACAGGAGCAAGAGACAGACAGAGCTGCTAGGGAAAAGACACAAGCCTGTCTCCCGCCACCCCACCCCGCTTACCCCCTGGTTAGTTTCCGCAGGGATCTGGGGAGGCTGGGAAGTGGCCGACCGGCCGCGCTGTACCAGGTCGCTAGCGAGGTTTCAGCACCACGCAAGCTGGACAGCTCAGTGCGCGCGGCGCAGCCCCACTCCCCTCGCGCTACTGTACAGCTGGAGATGCATCCAAAGGAAGTGCTATTGAACAACAAGTAGATCTCTTCTCTTCTGTCCGGGAACTACACTAGACTCTCCTCTCTCACTTACACTGCGTTTTCTCTTCATGGACTTGACCGTCAGGCATAATTCTCCCGTTTTCCCCCCTTCTCTCTCTCCTTTGCAGGAACGACTCTTTGGGAACCTGGTCCACCCAGGGATGTAAAACTGTGCTTACCGATGCATCCCATACGAAATGCTTATGTGATCGTCTCTCTACCTTCGCCATTTTGGCTCAGCAACCTAGAGAAATAGTAAGTAACAAAGGGGGGAAAAAGCAAGGTTTAATGCAAAAGCAGGAAGATTCGTTGTCCAGCTTCCCTGTCAGGGATATTCCAGACGTTGCACTGAGGAATTTTTTAAATACTGCAGGTTGGCAAAACGTTGTTAGTCTCCTGTTATCTACACTAGCTCAGATAAATGAATTCCAGATTCTGTGATATGACTAAATGGTAGTCAATTTCGGGGGACTTCCAGCTCTAGATTTTATTGGGAAAGCCTTCTAATTGTAATGCAAATGTGTTGAAAACTTTCATATTGAACAATTATCAACTTAACATCCTTTTTCAGGAGTGTAAACCTTTTCAGAGGAAGGTAGGCTTTATTGTTGTTAGTAGAAGGAAAACCCTTGATAATGTAGTTAAACAGATTGCAGATCTGCACTGGACATTTTCAGTACAGGTTTTCTGTGTTATCTGTTGACATCTTTAAGAAAAATAACAAAGTTTGTATGAAAAGGAGTGACATAAAATTTGCATGTGGTTTGCATACTACTACTCTAAGTATTACTGCATGTAAAATAGTCTAAAAATGCAAATACTTGTGAAGTTAAACCCATAAAGGCAATTGTCTGGTTTTCCTCTTTTTGGAAGTGCATGATCAGAGATTGTTTTTAGCAGTAAACTTGAGCTATTTGGAAACAAAGTGCTTGATATAAAACATGGGGCTTGCTGCCTAAAATGTGGCCTAAAAGTACGTTAATCTTAGTCCTTATCTGGGTGACAAAAGATATCTTGATAAAATGTAATTTGCAATGCATCTTGATGCTTTTAAAAAGCGTATTGGTAAATGATACAGAATATCTTTTCAAACTTTTAGGTCTAAATATTTTAATTTTTTTCAAGCCAAATTGTGCTAATTTTAGAATACACATACACAGATATGCCTAATTCATAATGCTAATGTCCAATATTACTTGTTTTACAACAAGAAAATGGGTTTGTTTTTCAAGGTCATATATTTATGTTTCTCCTCTTATTAATTCAGGATAGCACAGATTAAATAATTCTAAATTCCTGAGTTCTTCAGAAGAGGCATACAGTATTTTTGTGTCCCCTTATTGTCAGTTCCTCTATATAATCAGAGGCCCCAGCAAATTAAGAGTTTGAGAATACTGGACTTCAGACAAAGTTATTGAAAGTCCTAAAGTTTTGAAATTCTGCAGTGCACGTGAATCGGATCTTGAATAAAGTGCTGGATGATATTTAATAGCTGTCAATAAAACAAGCTATTTGTTTAGCACATTATTTTCAAAATATTTCTACCTTTCAAGGGAAATACGTATTTAAATGAATTTTAACTGGGAACATTTTAAACCTAAATTAATGCTGTGGTGTCCTATTAAAGTTTCTTTGTTTTACTAAACATTATGTAGGTGGTATACTAAACCTTTTTAAAGCTCTAAGGCCTCTCTCTGGATGGCATCAATAATTAAAGAGATCTCAGAAACATATATAGATCAAATTGGGAATTAAGTTAGAAGGCGTACATCTGCTACATAGGCAATATTTACAAGACTACCTCTGAAATAGCAGCTGTTCTAAGCATTTTCCCTTTTACTGAACTTTTCTGGCATTTTAATTCCTGGAAGATGGTTTTTTCTGATAATAGTTTGTTGTAACCTACAGATCATGGAATCATCGGGTGCACCCTCAGTAACCCTAATAGTAGGCAGTGGTCTTTCATGCTTGGCCTTGATCACCCTAGCAGTTGTCTATGCAGCACTATGGAGGTATGTATTGGATGGACATGGTTGAATGGAAATGCACAATTGTTTGGAATTAAATTAATAGTGCAGGATACCATTAAATATAGTCTTACATTCTATATTTTGTAACAAAAGTCATTTTTAACAAAATAGTTATACAACGCATGCTGTAATTGATCTATAATGAATCTGATTAGTGTGATTGATTTGCTTATCTATCTTAGTCTTCTGGTGACATTTTAGCCCATACATTCCTCTTCCCTCTTCACTATTAGTGATATTGCTCTTTCAGTGCAGTAGTCAGATAGCTAATAAACACTTTACAGAATTCTTCCATTGGTAAACAGTTAAGCAATTCTTATATTTGAATCAAAGCTTATGGCCTATTTCCTGACCCACTTCTCCTCTATTTACATTTGAACACGAGGTATTCATGCAAGAAAAACTACATATCAAAGTCACGTAAGTTCCAGTTTTGCCGGTTTACAGATGTTCAGCCTACTGTGCTTGAGTGTGCACACTTCAGCTGCATCATTCATTGAAGGGCACAAAATGAAGCAAGCTGCCTACACAATACATGTTTGGTTTGGGACTTTGGCAGCACAGTGCGATTCTAAATTGGCTTTCACCTTGGGGACCCCTCGATTAAAATCCCTCTTGGATCATTAATATAACTAGAAGGCATGGAGAAATTCAGTATGAATTGGGGTTAAAATAGCATAATGACTGAATGCAGAAGGGAAGAGTAAGCAGAAATATCACAGAGGTACATAAAAGTAAGAATGATAGAGTCACACCAAACTAGGGATGTCTATTTATCCATTTCCATAATTCAAGAACAAAAGGGCACTTGATGAAATTAAAAGACAACAAACTTAAAGGGATGGAAAAATCTTCTTTGTTTTCAAATAATGTAACATTAACCAATGAAATATGCTGCCACAAGTTATTACTGAAATAAATAGCTTAATTACTGGAATAAAAAGTTAAATTTATCTCTAGGTGGGGGGAGATAGACATTTATGGATAATAAATATACAAAACCTGGTTATGCCAACTAGTACAAAAATTATAAGGATTCTCAACCATCATGTCTTAAGGAACAAACTGACTGTAAGATGGCTTCAGGAAGTGATTCCCAGATCCCCAACCACAGAGTGGGGCAGGTGCATTATAGGGTTGTTGCTGTATCTCATGGTGTATCAAGGACTGTTAGAGATCCAGTATGCAACTGAATGTACTAGTGGTCTTTTCCAGTGCAAAGGCTTTTTAGCTGGGCAAGGAGTTTTTCAATGTGACCTATGGGTCATAAATAAGGGGGGTTGGATGAAAATGAAGAAAGGGTGATTTAGATAAATATCAGGAAATATGTTCTACCAATGAGACCTTTTAAACTGTAAAATTACCTTTGGAAGTCCCAACATCTGAGTTATTTAAAGCTGGACTGAAAAGAAGTCTCAGGAGTACACTTTAGCCAACAGCTTTGCATTGGCAGGAGGATGAATAGTGAATCTAATAAGGGTTTTCCTGCACTAACTTTTACGAATCTTGGTTCTTTTGGGTGAGTTATGTCATTCTTGAAAATATTTTCAGTTAGCAAAAAAACCCCAGCATTTATCTGGGTTGTCCGTGTCTACTCAAAGGAGGCCTAGAACTTTAGAATAACAACATTGCTGGGCAAAAGAAATAAAGTGCATTAGCAGAGAAACTGTAAGCTAACCTATCACCTGACAGGCTCTGGGCTGTGCTGTGGGCCCCTACTTCCATGGGCACTAAATTTATCCATGCATCAAATAGTTCTTACCCCATGTTCAAATCTGTGCTTCACGGTTCCAGGGTTTTTGGTTTTGGGATTTGGTTCAGGTTCATCAACTAATAAGGAGTTAGAGACAAGTAGTGGGTAGGCAAATGCATCAACTGTTTTGTACTCATCTGCCAAATTACACACAGCTTTAGGCATTATGCTTTCTTTTTAATTTATAAAAGGAGTGTTTACTATAACATCAGGATTATTATGTGCTCTTTTTGTGAAATCCTTAAATTATAACTCGACAATTGAGCAGAAAACAACAATGATTTATTTACTGTCCAAAGCACAGACATCCAACAGAGGTACCACCCTTCTTCACAAAGCTCTGAAGTGACAGCCGTGGGTGTGCATCTAAGCCTGGCCTGGGGCTTTCTGGCCCTTTGGGGACAGTAGCATGAAGTACTGACAAAGCAAAAGCTACAAATAAGTTGCATAATTTTCATAAAATCTGGGCATCCACAACTTCCATTAATTTACGTCAATGGTAGTGCATAACACCTCTGAAAAGCAGGCCAATAACACAATTCCTTAAGTAATCTCTGTTTAGAAGCGTGCATCAGTATATAAAACCCTATGTAGCAGAATGAAAAAATTTACATTTCGTAAGAAACCAGTGGATGCACATCTATTTTGTTGTCCTATCAACCATTTCCAAAACATATGTGTAAAATAAATAATGTAATTGAAGTTGGCAATAGACAGTATGTGATGCTCACCTCTGTAATTTAATATCTACCAGTGGGAAGATCAGCTGTCTTTGCTATTTGGTTGTTTGAAGATGAAGAACTTACTATACTATTGCTTCTGCACACAAATTATTTTGTAAATGTAGTTTAATCTTCAAGATTAATTTATGTCATGATTATCCTAATCATATAAGTGTTTAAGAATGCACTACACCATGTTATCATCTACTATACTGCATCTTAATTACACATTGTGGGCCATATCCTCAGTTAGAGTAAATCAGAATAGCTCTATTGAAGTGAATCACTTCAGTGGAGCTATGCTGAATTTGCCAGCTGCAGATTTGCCCCTCTATAAACAGTCACATAGAGAAGAGCAGAGCAGAAGAAATTATATTATTAAATCTGAATTTATACAGTCATGTTATTATCACTGTGATGTTATGTTAATAATGTCAGTGGTTTATAATGGAAGTACTGATAGAATCTAGCATTAAAGTTTTGAGATACTATGAGAGAATTACAGAATATATAATGGAAATAAAACCTTTTCTAACTGACATGTTGTTTTATATTAGTAGGAGATTCCAAGCAAGTAATAATGTTATAGACAATAGAAAATTCTCTCTTGAAATTCTGGTAACAGAGCTCTTACATTTTAGAAAGTCAACAGAATCTTTAAGAATTGCTTTCAAGTATTTATGGCTGGTTATCTGTTATGATAATAATATTTTCATTTTAAAAAGTTTTAGAATTTTTTTATTCTATATTTATTTGGACAGGTACATCAGATCTGAGAGGTCAATCATTCTAATTAATTTCTGCCTATCTATTATCTCATCAAATATTCTTATACTGGTTGGACAAACTCAGACACATAATAAGGTATGATTGATTATATTAACTTTGTGTTTTAAATATCTATCTTTTGTGTTTAATTTAAGAGAAATAAATTTGGATTCAAATACATTCTCACAGAATTAGTGAGGTTTGGGTAAAATAATAACAAGCAAAGGAAATTATTTAATGTGTTTCCTAATTTTTTTCCTTCAAAAATCCTTTCTGGTATCATTTCTTTCGATGTGGTGTATTCTCTGTGGTAGACGTGTGTTTTATAACTAAATTTCAAAGCTAAAATAGTTCAAAGACATAAAACATCAAAAGCACAAATTCTGGCTCATTATAATAGTTGTAGTGGGACTGTGCTACAGTGTGGGGTTGGGTTTTTGGGTTTTTGGGTTTTTTTTGTCTTTTTATTAATACACTGATACTCAGAAGCCAAGTATAAATTGCTTAGAAGTTACGGTTCCACTCTCAGAAATGTACACAAGCAGATATACTCAGATACACGCGACTGTATAAGTACCAGATAAATATAGAAACATTAAACCTTTGATAGCTAAGGGATATGGAACGCTGATAACCTTGTGCATCTTGTTGATGTATATGTTGCAGAACGAATAATAATCAGAGCAAAACATGATTTCAGAATATTAGTGGGATCTCTTCCATCACATGTAGTTACTTCTATGTACTGGGTCATCACCAGTCTCAGAGTGATACAGGTAGCTTTTCCAAGAAACATAAAGAAATTGTTTTAAATTAAATAAAACTGATCAAATGCTTTAGATAAACAGAATACTGGTTTTTTTCTACAATAAACCTAAATTTCATACAATACTTGCCTTCATCCAACTCCATCACTGTCATTGATATGCACTTTTCAAATCAGTGATTAGGAATTTAGCTGAATAACCCCTCTTTGTCAATGAGAGGCACATGGCAGCAATTGGAAAAATGTCCCTCCAAATATATACATGTACAATAATGAATAATATAATATTGAAGTGTTGTATAAATGCATGCATTTTGGCTTGCAGAAGGAAGTCATGTGAATCTCATTGACTTGAAGAGGAGTTATGCAGTTTAAGGCTTTGCCTAAAGTTTTTAAAAGGGCAGACATGACTTAGGAGCCTGAGTCCAACTGGAAGTCAGTAAAATGTTGTCATTTCATTACTTTTGAAAATTTTACCCCAGAACACTGGGTGTTATATCCTACTTCTTATATGTCAAGTTGTATTTAATTCAAAGGAGAGATAGGCCCTTTAGCTGGCATTCCCAAATGCATTGCCTCTGGTGAAGTTTTTTTTCTTTGAATTCTGCTGTTCTCAGGTAAAATTAGAAAGTGAAAGAAAAGGACACTCCTTAATCACAGAGGTTAGACCAGAAGTTGTGGACATCATAAGGGCTGCAAACCCTAGTTTAGACAAAATACGTAACTAAGGGGATGATAATCCCAGTCAAGATTTGTGCATTTGGGTCTGAGGAGCCTGGAACCAAGGTGATCCCTAATTTAATTCTGCTGAGAGCCACAGCCCTACTCATTGCATCTATAGCTCTCTCATTTCCAGTCCCTGATTTCCATGAAAGTGTTCAGATGTTTCATCAACTTCTTTTTGAGAATAAAAGATCCTAAAAATGGAGATCTTCTTAGGCAATTTGTAAGAGAAAAAATGCACATCATGAAGTCTTCATTTAAAAGTGCTTTCTGGTCTGAAAAACTACTCTAAAGATTGACCTTCTTCTGTCTATATATGCACATGGCATTTCCTGTGTTAACTTTGATACATATGCAACAGACCCAATAATGAGGCTGTACCTTAAATGTGTCAAAGTTCACTTTTCCAAGACCAAACGTTTCTTTCATCTTTGCTTACTGATCCAAACTGGTTTCTACTACTATGTCCCTGCAGAGTTAATATAGTGCTGCCAGAAGATAGCTTTGGCTGTGTCCACATTTAGGCAATTAAATTGATTTAAGTGAAATTGATTTAATAAAACCACTATAAAAATCATTAAATTGATGTCCTCACTAGAAACTCAAATCGAACTAGCATGTCCATGGACAAGACTTGCTAGTTGGATTTAGGAGAGGAGCACCATGGGAGGTGTGGCAACATGGCTGCCCAGAAGGGCCATGCCCCCACCCAATATAGAAAAAAAGACAGCACCCTGGGAAGGAGAAGGGCAAAAGTGTTAACTCAAAATAACAGTTAAATCAAAATAACATGTCCACACTGCATTATTTTGAAATAACAGTTTTGATTTAACTGTCATGTTGATATAATGCTAGGTTTTATTATAGCAAAATGACTTTCCTTATTTCAAAATAAGGAAGCTCCTTATTTAAAAATAAGGAATCACAGTGTGCACATGCAATCTTTTAAATCAAAATAATCAGCATTATTTAGATTTAAAGACTAAGTGTGGACATATCCTATGTGTATTCATTAAAACAAACAAGCAGTCCTGTGGCACTTAAAGACTAACAAATTTATTTATTGAATGAGTTTTCGTGGAACTAAGTGTATTCATGTATTCATCAGAAAAATTGCCAGCTAAAGCCATGATTTAGCAAAACTGTTAGATGTGCGCTTAAATCAGACTGAAATCAGAAGAATTTAAGGAAATATGAAAATATATGCTGAAAAGCATTTAAGGGGTATGTTGAGTCCAAGGTTTAAATTCTTTATGCTATAATTTTTATTTTTGATATTGGTATAAAAAAATGAGAACCCAAATTTAGATTTCAGAGCCAACAGTGAGGGACGATAAATCTTCTTTGTATTTGTTAACTGAGAAAATTTGATCTGGAAGTAGCAGAAATAGGAAATAGGTCTGTGTCTTCACCATTCTTTAAGGCTGTGTTCACGCATAAACTGTTATTTCAAAATAAGTTATTTTGAAATAAGTTATTTTGAAATAAAATCCTTATTTTGAAATAAGTTAAATCAAAATAAGAAAATGTTAATTCAAAATAGTGGAAACCCTCAAAGCAAAATAGCATGCCCTGTGTGCGGACATGCTATTTTGCTTTAGGAGATGGGCAGCATGGGAGGTGTGGCAACATGGTCCCCTCGCTGGGTCATGCCCCCACCCAACATATACAAAAAGGAAGGTACCTTGGGAAGGACAAGGGCAAAAGTGTTATTTCAAAATAACCATTATTTTGAAATAACATGTCCAAACAGCATAGTTTCAAAACAGCCACTTCACAACAATGGCTATTTCAATTGCATGCAAAATTTTATTGTTTTGTAACGATGGCCATTCTTTCGAAATGATGGGGTCCCATTGTTTCAAAATAATGAAACATTGTTCAGACATGCCCAGCTTTATTTTGAAACAACGGCTGTTGTTTCGAAATAAAACCCTGGTGTGGACACAGTCTAAGAGGAGAAATCTTTTGAAATTAACCCTTTTATATGAGATGTATTAATGCTATTCCCTGGTAATATAAGCAGGATCAATTTGTGGAGTTTATTAAAAGTCCGAGGGCCAAATGCTGCAGTTTTCACTGAGGAACTTTCTTTGAAGTCAGCAGAAATTTTCCCTGAATAAGAACTGCAGAGAATTGGCTCTTGGAGAATAGGTGTTGCTGCTGTGGTTCTTCAGAAAGCAGGGGAGCACTGAAAACATTAAAATATGAGAGGAATTGCCTTCATCTTGTGTAAAGTGAGAGGAACCTGGTTTGCCAAGTTTGAATGTAATGCTTTCATATTCTCATTTAGTACCATCATCACCCTAGTATCTGATCACCACTCGTAAGTATTTATATTCTAATCCCAACACACAAAATTCGAGGGTGTTCACATTTAATATCCCATTACAGGCCCAGTTGTTAAACTTAGTGCTGAATTGAGAACTTAATCTGGGTTTAGGATAGGTTTAGATGTGGTCAGGGCAAGTTGTAGTAGTAAATTGAAACACTGTAAAAATTAGGGAAAATGAAGAAACAGTTATTACAGACATCATATAGTTGTCCTGGTTTACAGCTCATAGATTTCCCTCATTGCATTCATCAATTTATAGACTGGCTTTTAGTTATTTAAAATTTTTAAGAACCTTAAGAAATGAGTATTTCTGAGGGGCTATTTCAGTGCATACTTCAGCAATTTGTGAATAAAGGAATCATAATTCTTGAGCTGAATAAGGACAGACTATTTATTTTAATTTATTTTTAAAATACCATAGGTTTTCTGCATATTAAACTAGTAGTGGCCTTTTAAAGCTGAGTTTATTCTTCATAGTTTTACATAACTTTCTTTTGGGTATTAGGAATTAAGGAAGACTAAGTGAGTTTCAAATGCTGTACTTGCTCTGTAAAAGTATGATCTGTCCTTTTCTCAGTAAAAAGGGGTCATGATATTTCCCACAGGCAGAAGTGGCCAGAATTTATATTGGTAGGGCCCTATAAATGTAGTTTAAGTTCTTTAAAGATAGAATGGCTTTTATGTTTCAAATACTCAATGTTTAAAGGCAAAAATTCTTCCTTCTCAGTATGAGAATGAGTGTTTCAATATGAGACTTCAGACGCTGGACCTGAGGTGTAGGTAAGGTATAGGGAGCTTTTTTACCAGTGTTGAGATAATAATAATTTTAAAAAAAAGGATTGTGGTTGTTGAAAGATTTCAGCTGCAATAGCTGTTTTCACTGGAAAAGCATTTTTCTTGGCTTGCTTCATAGTGAAATGCTTTGTGTGGTTTCTTGGTAGACACAGGAGAGAACTGGTCAGCTATTCTCAATATGTTTTTCAAAAAAGTTTCCAAACACAGAAAAATAGTGTTAAAAATTCTCTTAAGCAATGTATAAGACAACTACACAGACTTCTGTTCAAGCACCTGTTTTGAACTGAAAGTTATTGGAGGTGGAATTCTGAAAAAGGCTATCAAATTTTATTAAAAGTTTCCATGATTATGTATCCTGTTTAAATCTGAGTAGTGTTGCACTTGGAATGAGATATGAAGCACGTTCATTTACTTTAACATTTTGGTACTTCTTTCAGCTTCTTGGTTTCTTTTTTTCGGTAAAACTTGTTCTGCATAAAATATTAGTATGTTACTTTATTTAAACATGAGGTGATTCTAATATGATTAGTGTGCTGAAGATATTCTTTTCAATTCTGAATTAAAACTCTAATATTGGGTCTGAAGGTCTGATTCAGAATCCATTGTAGTCAATAGTAAAGATACCATGTTGAATGAATAAGCCAACAATACAAATAGATGTGTGTTTTGTCAAATACTACAAACTGTCTGTAAAATCTACACAAATGCTGAATTTTTGCTTTGCAGAGACTGCTGTTTTTCTTTCAGGAATTATATTTCAGTAATTTGAAGGCTTGATTATGTCATGTAACTCATTCCATATTATCTGCTTGCTCTTGCTTTCCTTGCCAACAAGAAAAATGGCTGCATTTCTTCACTGAATGGTCTTTGTTGTTCAAAGCTATAAATCTTGATTTTGCTCCATCCCTAACTTATCAAATGGTTTTTTTTCCCCTCCGAGTCAGGTACTGATAAGTTTTGGTCTGATTTTTATTCTAAATTCCCTATTTATTGCAGCATGTGTACATTCCTATATCTGGCTTCATTGAGTTGCCTTTTAAATATAACAATAACTGAGGTAAACAAATACCATTTTTAAACAGTGCTAAATACAATTTAAAACAAGCCACAATAATGAATTTTTACAGAAGGGAGATGTTAATTATTTTTCATCTTATCTGTTTTTGCGGTGTTTAAGAGTTAGATGATTGCCTTCCATTAGTGCCTCAGAGAGAGTCAGTGTGGCTTTTGAGAAATAGCTGCATTTATAGAAGTGTATGTTCTTTCCTGCATGTACACATATCAGTTCTTTTAGCTGTAACAGTGTGTACATGTGCCCATCAAGTAAAAGCAATATCCCTGAGGATATTGCAATGCAAGGTAAATGAACACAGCATGTTTAATTTTCTATATCCTCTCTATCTAATTGTAGCCTTCGGTTTGTGATGCTTACGATTACAGCATTTTGGTGATAATGAACATTATTTCCATGACTTTACAACTCAGCCTTAAAGTCTGCTTCTTGTTTACACTTTCATATTTTGGGATGGACGGATAGGGAGGGGGATTTGAATGAGATCTCTTTGACCACCTAAACTCATGGCCATCCTTTGGGGTAGGCGAGGCCCGGACTGAATTACCCTGTGCAGGCACCCCCTCTCCCTGCTGCCAAAATCCCACAGAAGGTAGCATGGCAGGGACCACAGTGGGGGGGGGGCAGCGGGGGCCCACCAAACCACAGGGCCCAGGGCAGTCACCCTACTAATCCCCCAAGGATGGCCCTGCCTAAATGACAAAAATTAACTAACCATTAGCTTGTAGAAATGCTTTAAGGAATAAACATGGGATACAACCCAAACAAAATGTGCCTGAAGTGTTGCAGATCATTAGCCCCTAGCTTAGGTAAGTTCCCTTGACTCTTTGGACGGGATTAACCTATCAAGTTATTCCTCTTTACAAATAGGTCTTCTATGCTCCCATCCACCTTGACACATGGGCAGGAACCCATAAAATTTCAAAGAAGTGGAAAAGCAGAAGAAACCGGTATATGTTCCCTCATTACTCTCTGAGGTAGCTCACTGTAACTATGGATCACTGAAGTATTGAGGAGTCTTTGGGGCAGGGAACAGCACTCTGTCAGATTTTTGATGTAGGCATTAACTCTGCTTCTAGCCATGTTAATTATGGCCCCATACCAACAGACACTTTATCAAAAGGGTTATTTGAAGGCAGAGGAACCAGTGTCAGCACAGCTAAAAGAGCATAGGGGAGACATCCAGTGCAGATGGAACATACAGTGTTAAAACAACAATGAGGCTGTTAGACAAGAGAGAAGGAAGGTGGAAATTCAGTTAAGGAAATCAAATTCCATAACTCAGAGTCTAAACTAATGACTTCAGTGAAGCCTCACCTAACTCCAGCTGAGCATCTGAGACCAAAAAGTCCCTTCAATGCTGAATCTCACCTCTGCCTCCATGTGGAATAAGAATGCTTCCTCTTTCTGTGTATTGGGTGGGGGCACTGGGTCATGTTGCCACACTTCCGATGGTTCTCCCTCCTAAATTGAACTAGCAAGTTCTGTCCATGGACATGCTCTTTCAATTGGGGTTTCTTCTGGGGACATGTTAGTTTGAATTAACTTAGTTGAAATTAACCATTATTAGTTTGAATTAATTCGAACTAAGTTAATTTGAACTAACTTTTTAGTGTAGGCATAGTTTAAGTGCCACAGGACTTGTTTGTTTGTTTTGGTGAACTAGACTAACATGGCTGCCCCTTTGGAACTTGGTACAGTCATGTTCTTGGAACATGTCCATGTGCAAAATGCACAGCTAACAGGTCAGCAGTCAGAATATATTTGCTCTGTGTGCTGTGCATTCAGGAGCATAGAACCAGTTAACTGCAACAGAGCTCGCTTAAATGAATGCCTATTAAAGCATTAGGCCTGTTTAAACAATGTTGCTTCCCCCTGTCAACTCTGACATAACCTGTTAACTTAAGGTGGATTAGCTGACTAGTCTTAGATTCTCACAATTGCCTCTGGGGAGCAGATCCTACATTGCTCTGTCTTAACTCAGATGGCAGGAGGAGAGAGGTCAGACTGCTGTGCAAACAGACAAGGGACAATACTGACTCATGCCCTGGAACACAAAGGGGAAGAAGAGTTTAAAAGAAGCAGCCCATGTGCTGAAGCTCCCTTTCACCCACAATTGAGTAAGGCAGGAGCAGCAGGGAGCAAGGAGTATACGATCCCAGCAGCATGGCTCCTCATGGATTTAGGGTGGTGGGAGCCAGAAGAAAGGGGATGATCTCCTGCAGTGTCAATTCCTCTTCTTCTTCCTGTTTGGTGAATGTCAGACAGATGCAGCAGAGTGGTGACAGAAGAAGAAAAAGAAATAGTTAATGAAATAGCTCAGCCTCAGATACACTCAGCAAGGAGGAGAAGGGAGAGAGGAAGAAAGTGTTTCCCCCACTCATCTGTGACTAGAGGCACTGGGGATTGAGTTTTTGATTTTTCTTGCTGTAGGAGGGAATGTTCCTTACCCCTCCACAGGGAAGGAGGCAGAAAGCCATACACTATTCAGAGCAGTTGGAGTGGGTAGTAAGATATGGTCTTTGCAATAAGGGTAAAGGGCTAGTCCTGGTTCTGGGGCTAGTGGATCCCAGGGTGGTGTGAGTGAGATCATCAAAGGCAGCCCCCGAGAGTGATGGCTACTGGGCATTTGAACATGGAACAATTAGGAGGAATTTGATTCATGTTGTCAAGGTCATTGCTTCTGACGCTGTCTCCACAGCACTGCTACTCTGTAAAAGTGTACCCGATCAAACAGAGCCTGAACATCCATGCTGGTGAATTGCGGGAGGCGAAGGTGATGCTGATGTTGGAGTTGAGTCATAGCAGTGACAGATGGAGGATGCTGAGTGCAGGGGTGAGCTTGATCTGCAACAGATGGTTGTAGAGGTGACTGGGACAGGTGGGCCTGACATACCCAGTGGTAACAGATGTCTGTTGTAGAGTTGAAGTATGAGATCTAGGTATAAAGGGTTCATCTGAAGTTTTATGTAGGGTGGATGAGAAGAGCCAGTGGGTAAGCCAATAAGCTGGGGCCGGAAGGAGGGGTCCTAGAAATCATAACAGGTTTGTCTGGGGAGCACAACCCTCATAGTGAAGCTAATGATATTGCACATCTTTATGCTAACCTGCACCAATTTGGGACATCCATGGTGCAGTGCCTGGCCTGGGTAATAATGGATGCCCAACTTGGGCATGAATTTGGGAGACAAAAGAAGTAGACTCCTCACGCAGGTATGGGAGCCCACAGTATGGGTGAAAGCCCCATGCGTCTTTCAACTCATCCGATGTTAAGGAATGTAAGCTCATGGAGCAGAGTTGCTGTTCCACGGGCAGCAGTGGAACAATAGGGCTCTGAGGATGTCTCTATATCCAGTTACAAGCATTTGTATGGCAAAGTGACTGATCCAATGGGATTGACTTCTCAACACTACAAAGGATGAAATCCTGAGTCGTGAAATGAAGATATAGTATCCCTTTTGCCTAGGGAGGTGTTGTCAAATAGCAAGCCTGAATAGTGCAAGCCGAATAAGGAAATGCCCAAGTGGCCCAGAGTAGCTGGTACCCCAGTTTGCCCATGGGGAAGCTACCTTACTTATTTATGCTGGTGTTATAGGAGATGCTTATGCAGAGAGAAACTCAGTCTCATTTAGCCGCATGAATGTAATCTGGTGGGCATACTACATGTATTGGGGTTTGTCTTGGTTTAATTATGATGAGCAGTTTAGACTGAGAGCAGCAAGGCTTGTGGGATCCAGTGGGACACCGTATCCTATGGCTGGAGTGGCTTATGCTGCAGGGACTAGGAGCCCATACCATTAGTGGCCTGCTCATTCCACAGCAGAAATGGCAGGGTCCTGAGTCACATAAAACTGTTTGATGGGTGTACAATGACAGTGGCTGTTTTCACAGCATCTACAAATTTAAGCACACTTGTGAAATGTGTTTTGGGGCCCATTCAGCCCATCCTTGCCAGAATGGGAGGGGACAGTCACAGAGAGGAACTAGGATTGGGTTTGTATCAAATATGATCTGCGTGTCCAGCTCAGCTAGAGTGGGATATAGTGCACAGAACATAAGTGGGAGGGGGGGAGAGTTGAAGACATCATGATAGACAAGGTGTTAAGCGTGCCCCTCTGAGCTGACCCTAACAAAGCAGATGGAGTTTATTTATGGAAGGGGTTCACTGTTGGATTTTTTTATCCCCTTTATGGGGACTGGGACTCATGTAACATGAAGAAAATTTAAAATCAGTGGCCGAGTGGCCATATTGTGAAGAAAAAGATTACAGAGGAATTAAAGGAGGGTAGGGTAGAAGGGCCATTTGAACAATTTTCTATCAAGAACTTTCAGGTTTTCCCACTGGGCCAACGAAGGCTCCAGGAGAATATTGATTGATTGATCACCTTTCACACCAGTGAGATACCTCTGTTCATGATGGAATAAACTCAGTTCTGTGTTTTGTTCAATATTCCTCCACTGAGGAAGCCATATGTATGATTAGGTTGTGAGGCCTGGGAGGCATTTCTGACTAAGTGCGTGTGTTAGGTTGTTTGGCCCAGGAGACACTTTTGTCTAAGTGTGATAACCAGGCTGCTTTTGACTTCTGCCGGCATACCTGTTGAACTTAGACATTTTGGCTTTTTTCTCTGAGGGACAATTGTTTGTTGACAAAACTATTGTGCACCACCCTGTTCAGCATTTGAAAATTTAATGCAGTGTTGCACTGTGCAGTGATGCAAGCACCTAGTTTGTGCCAAATCGTTCATTAGTTAGACAATTTTTGTTTGCATGATGGGCAGAGTCCAATGAATGTGTTCATCTCCTGGACACATTTCACCTTAACTTTGCTGACAGGGTGGTCATTCTGGGGAGGGAATTCTGGAGTGGCAAAACTGCACCATGTTGTACAAATTACTGGAGAGATGAAGGAAGATTTGAAAGTGCTAGAATAGTTATGGGACAATTCAATGGGGTGTCTTTATGAAGGGATGAATGGTTATTGAAAATTTATCCACATGCTTTGGGGGTTATGGGCTTTGGAGGGTTTTACCAGCACAGATGATGTACCCAAAAATGGGGAGCCATCTGACAGCAAAATGGGGTACCTCACGATGAGGCTTTCCTGGAAAATTTTCCCAGTTTGGATGCAGTGATTGTTTGGGGATTGGAGATAGCTAATAAAAGGGTGTGCTTCTGGTGTGATAATGTGGTAGTAGTACATATTATCAGTTGTCAAAATTCCTGATCACACGGGGTCATGAGGTTACTGATGGCATTCATTCTGCAATGCTTAAGCTTTAACATTTGTTTTTCTTTCAAGCATTTGCCAGGGTGGAATGGCATGGCAAATGCCTTGTCTCGTATTCAGTTTGACAGATTATGGGAGCTTGCACTAGGAGTCAGCTTAAAAACTGAACAGGTGCCAATAGTGCAGAGGTCTTTAATCTGCAGAGGTGCAAAGGACCATGGGGGCAAGGCACAGCAGAGCCCTGGGCAGCCTCTACCAGTGACGGGGAGGGAGCTCTGCACTGCTCTGCCTTGAGTTCTGCTCTGACCACCCCTCAACTGTGGCTCCAAACTCAGCTCCCAGCCCCTCCCCTGGGCCCTGGCTGCTAGACACAGTTCCTTGATTCAGACCCCACGCCCGCTTCCAGCTGCAGCCACTGGCTTCTGGCTGCCATGGCCTCAGCTCCCAGCACCTGATCCCTGGCCTTTGCAGTCCAGCTTTGGTCACTGCTTTGCCCCCCATCCTTAGTCGCCAGCCACTGTTCCCAACTCAGCCACTGGCTGCTGTGGCACAGCTGCAGTCCCTGGCTCTGAGTGTGGCCCCACTCTCAGCCCCAAATGGGGAGCAGACAGGGGCAAGGGTATGCAACTTAAAATATTTGGTGATCACTGTGCTAATGCAATGGAACCTCTGCATTCGATGTTGTCGATGGTTTGGAGCTCAGTGGCACTGGGCACTGGACTGAGCTATTAGGATGGTTTTTAATTATTTTCTTGCAGTTCTGGATCTGGGAAATTGGTCATAGATATGGCCCATTACAGAAGAGTGTGTGCTATGGTAAATGGTATCAAGGACATGCTGACAAGTGGCATGCTCACTGATCTGGGCATAGCCCCATGAGTTACAGAAGACTTGGGTCACATGCATGTTTTTCTCCAATAAAAATAAAACAGTAAGAGATAGAGTCCCCCTGTCAGATTTGAGTGCTGACACATTTTAGCCAATATAAAAGAGGGCATTGGGAGGTACCTGGGAACCCGACTGGGTTTGAGGAGGAGACAGTTAAGTAAATTGCTGGCACCTCGTTGCAGCTGATGTCCAGTGCTTGTACTTCATAGAAAAAGTATAAAGTGACTGGATAAATGACTTGGTAAAAGATTTTAAAAGGAAGTGCTGGTTAGAGGAACAGAAACAGGGCGGGGGTCAGGACTCCTAAGACTGGCACTGCAGGGAGACAACCCCACCTTTTCTTCTAACCCACCTTAATCTTCAAACAAAGGGGGTGGTAAAGGTAAGATCCAGGCAATGGATTGGCTGGGGACCTGGATGGAGAAAGAAGGGTAGCTGGCAGAACTCACCTGGGAAGTCACTGAATGAACATGAAGTTACCAACATTGTACACTTTTATCTGAGTAGTCCCAGATGTCTAATAGTAAATTTGCAGCATGATTAAAACCATATCATATATCTCCTACCCTTATTTTGATATAGCTGGACAAGTGTCTCTGGGGAGCAGATCCTACATTGCTCTCTCCTAACTCAAAATCAGCAAGCAGGTTGTCACTCACATTATTGATACGTGCCTTGGAGGACATGATAAAGTTCAGTTAGAAAACCCCAGGCAGTTTCTTTCTCAGATACATCAACTGTAGCAGTAAGTTCAGGATTTTGCAAAAAAAATTGACTTTTTGTATTACAAGAAAGATTATAATAGAAATTAGAAAGGTGTAAATAATACCAGCAGTACTTGGATTCCTGTCATGAGCTCTGGTAAGTTATTCTAAACAGTATTACTCAAAAAAAAGAAAATAGTCTTATTTACAGTGTTTTACTTTTGTAGTACAGGGTCCCAATTGCCCCTTCACACAGACATTTTATCATATTGCTCCCAATATGAAGTTTCTCTCTCCCTGTTCACTGAGACCTGTTTGTAATTGTTACCTCCCCTCTGGAAATCACTCCCACAGACCTCAGGATAAATAGCTATCCTCTCACAAACACCTGTTTGAGCAGTGTCAGGCAATGTGTTCATGACTCAAGCTACCTATTTTTGATTTCACACATTCCTTCTGTTCCTTTTGGGTTTGCTTATTGAATTCCAGTTCAAACAGCAAACCAGTCAATGGCTATATCTACACTACAAAGGCTAAATCAACTTTATTAAGTTGACTTAATAAGGTCTACTTAAAGTCAACTTTAAGTAGATCTTATTAAGTTGACTTAGTGAGGCCACATTACATTAAGTCAACTTTATAAAGTCTATTAAAATGGACCCACTGCACTAAGTTGACTTTATTAATGAACTTAATGCATCAGCTTAATGAATTCCAAATGTGGCCAGGGCTTTGCTTAAGTCAACTTAAGCCCATAGTGTAGACGTAGCCAATGGGAGGTAGATCAGCCTTTCTAGCATAGCATAATTTAAATGTTCCTGTGTTTGATTTGGAGGTGGCACTTGGTTCCCAAATAGCAATGGTGAAACAGGATTTTTAAGTGCAGAGGAAACACTAAAGACTTCATAGACTTTATTATAATAATCATTATAAATCAATATTCAAGTATTTCGTGATTTTCATATGTAGAAGGCAGTATTTTGTTAATTTTAAAAGGGATAGCTGTGTTAGTCTAGTCCAGTGAAAAAACAACAAGGAGTTGTGTGGCACTTTGGGACTAACAGATTTATTTTTTGCATGAGCTTTCGTGGGAGAAGATCCTACTTCCTCAGATGCTTCG
>ML681979.1:22932621-22946097 GCA_007922195.1 Podocnemis expansa
TTCGAAGCATCTGAGGAAGTGGGATCTTCTCCCACGAAAGCTCATGCAAAAAATAAATCTGTTAGTCTTAAAGTGCCACACAACTCCTTGTTAGTATTTTGTTAGTCATCCATGGCGGGCAGCACAGATTACCAGATTGCACTGACACAGATACATCCATTTATGACACAAACAAAAATACTTTCAGAAAGACAGGACAGTCTTTGGTAACATAATTCATTCTGGGCTAACTACAATAGAAAAATGGACATAATAATTCTGTTAAATCAATATTCTTGCTTTGTACAAACCAAAATGTGGGAAAAACATAAAATCATTTTATGAGAATATCATTTAAAAGCACAAAAATGAAAATTTGGTGCAACAAGTTTATCCATTTACTACACTATGTTTCTCCTATACTTCCTTAGTGTTCCCCATCGTCTCTATATGCAGTCAAGAACATATGGTTAGTTTCAACTTTGACAAAATGCTGTCAGGTTCATTTTTACAATCTATCGATCTAAGTAATGGTTTCCTAGCATCCTGATCTTGCAGTTGTCAAGTCATTGGGAATACTCTTATTGACAATGACTACTGAAGTGCACTGATTAGAGACTTTAAAAGAATAATTATTTCCCTGACACATTTTTGCTTTCCTACTTCACAGATGTAGGACTGGATCCTGCCACCCTTGCACACATGAATAATCATTACTCATATATGTAGTGGAAGTTAAACATATATAAAGATGACAGAACCAGGTACAGATATGGATCATAAGCTGACATGGAAAAAAATGGTTTACTGTTTTGGTTAGTTATCTCAGTTGAACATCTAGTTCTGGAAATAGATCTTGCTGGTTAATCAGTATTCCTTTTATATCTGATTTTTTTTTTTTTTACTGCCTCAGAATCATATAAGCAGGAATTACTCAGACTGGATCAAATTAGTTGTCAGTTAGCCCAGTTTCTGTCTGTGACAATAGCCAGTACCAGCTACTTTGGCAGAAGGTACAAGAAGCCTTGTAGTAGACAGTTATGAGGTAACTTGCCCTTGTATTGCAATAGTTGGTGTTATTTATTAAGTTGGTTAATTTGTAGCACACTGAAATCAAAGTGCTAGTTAGGATCTGAAGAAAATTCTCCACCAAATGATAACCGTTCTCTGAAGGTCAATTTTAGGATGTACATAACTTAACAGTAGCTGTGTTTTGGTTTATTCTTTTTGTTCTGTTTTTGTCATAATTTAGACAAAGTGAACTTTTTATGAGCAAATAATTATATGCAGTTGTGCAAAATTGTCCTAGGAATAATTGTGAAAGGAAAACTGTAAATGTAAAGTTAAGAAGCATTGCATTTGAGTATAATCATGGCCATTCTTAATGAATGGAAATGTGTGACTTTTTAAAACTCTGTGGGGAAACTGACATTTCAGTAATAAAAAAGGCCTCCAGCTGTTAAAACTGATAATATTTCTGTAATGTCAGAAAGTTCAGCCTGCACTAGCTTTGTGGGTTTTAAAAACAACATTTTAATATCTCTTTGTTCTGGAGAAAATTGAAGTGTATCTGAAAGAAAGAGTCCAGCAGTTGGAAGGAAGTGTGAATAAGATTGGCACAAAATGTTGTACCGCAAGTCAATGATTACATAACTGGCAATCATTAGTAGAACTGCCTGCAATCTATGGTGTGTCTTTGTATTTTATAATGATCACATCTTCAAAACATACTGTAGTTATTAAATAATTTCTTTAAGCAAAAACATCTAAGTAGATTTCTTATTCCTTAAATCCCAGTTTAAGTTAGGTCAGGGCTTAGACTGAAAATGGTATCCTTAATAAGCTTAGTTGAGTCACACATGACAATAATTCCTAACATGTCAGAACCTCCTGCTGTAGAAACTTGGGTTTTGAAAAGATATTATTAATTTTATAATCTGTTGTTATTTGTATTGAAATTTTATACTTCTTGTATTTAAGAGGGCTCTCTCAAGTCTGTGTCTTTTATTGTATATCCTCTTATGTCATGTCAATCAGAATCAGGCTTGCATGTTACCAATTTAATTACAGCTCTTAAACCTTCATTTTGCTACTTCTTATCCATTAAAGTAAATACAGAATAGTAATAATGTGCCACTGACTCACAAGATCTGGCAATTCTGCCAAATGGACAACAAAATGATTTGCAATAAATCATAGCCTTAGGCCTCAGTATTAGGAGCAGCATTAATGCAATACAAAAACTTTTCACAGCATTCACTTTCTGTCTTGCATATCTTCCTTACACCTATCCCACAATGGCCAATTTTGTGAGAGCTCTGAAACTGAGCAAATGTCTTTTTCCATTACTCCATAAACATACTTGCCGTATATCATCGCGTATAAGCTGAGAATTTTGCCTGAAAATTGGCTTCAAAACAGGCACTTGGCTTATACTCAGGAGAATATGGTAGAGAGCCCCAGCCAGCCCTTTCCCTGACCATGCAGCAGGCCAGAGACCCAGTGTTGCTTGGCGGCCATCTTGGACAGTCGGCTGGGGCTGGGGCTGGAGGAAGGAAGGGACCCTGGTGCCTGGAGCGGCCAAGTAAGGGGTTCCTGGGGGGGGTCAGCCTGGACTTTGAGGGGGGATTCAGGGAGGCCAAGGAAGCAGCAGCAGGGACCAGAGGTTCAGGAGGGGGTCTGGGAGTTGCAGAAAGTGATGGGAGGGCTGGGAGGGTTTGGGGGGGTTCAGGGAGGCCACGGAAGGGGTGGCAGGGCTCCAGCATTGGGGGGGGGGTCAAGAAGTCTGGGGAAAGCGGCAGGAGGACCCAGGGTTTTTGGGGAGCCCAGGGAAGCAGCAACAGGGACCGGGAATTTGGGGGTGGGGCGTGCCTGGCAGACTGGGAAGAGCGGCAGCAGGGGTTGGGAGGGTGAAGGGAAAAGGGGTGGAAAGGGTGTTGGGGAACAGGGGAGCAACAGCAGGGAACTGAGAAGGTAGCAGGAGGGTGGCAGGGGGGCAGCAGTGAAGAGCCAGGGGGCAGCAATGGGGAAGGGGCAGAGCAGGGGGGCAGCAGGAGGAGCAGGGGGGCAGCAGTGGGGAAGGGGCAGAGCAGGGGGCAGCAGGAGGTAGCAGTGAGGGAAGGGCAGAGTAGGGGGTGGCAGTGAGGAGGGGCAGTAGGAGGAGCAGAGAGCAACAGTGAGAAAGGGGCAGAGCAGGGGGCAGTAGTGAGGGAAGGTCAGAGCAGGGGGGCAGCAGGAGAAGCAGGGGGCAGGAGTGAGGAATGGACAGAGCAGAGGGGCAGGGGAAAAGCAGCAGCAGCAGAGATTTGGGGGTTAGGGAAGCTGTTGGGAGCCCCAGGGGAAGCCAGCAGCAGCAGTGAGTGGGAGGGTTAGGGGCCAAGGCCAAAAGGGGGGGGTCTCAGCTTATACATGGGGCACCCAATTTTTGCTCCTTTTGGGCTCAAAATTGGGGGATCAGCTTATGCTTGGATCAGCTTATGCCCAGGTATATATGGTAATTTTCCTTTGATTTTTGACAACAAGAGTGAACTGTCTTAATATAGCCATAGTATTGTTTCAAGCAAGCGAAAAAAATATTTAGTCAGATTTTAAAACCCTAAGGAGAAAAATGAATGAGATTCCGTAAATACTATAACAATATTTGTGTCTTAATTAAACAATAGTCACTAAAAAATATTCCATCCTGTGTCAATGAAACATGCATTTTTAAAACTAGGAAATGTTCCCTAACAAAAGACAGGAAACTTTCTTGTGTTCCAGGTTTGACCTTGAGACTACAGGTTTTAGTTACTTTTTTCTGGGCTATGGGTTTAATACTCAAATCTCCAGGCAATTGATGGGCATATGCGAATTGAATATTAAACCCATAGCCTGGAAATAAGTAACTAAAATGGGTAGTCTGAGGGTCAGACCTGGAGCGGTGGTAACCTTGCTTGTGTATCTTCAGTAAACAGACAATACTAACCCATTCATTTCCAGGAAGACATCTCTTAGAACAGGCTCAATTATTTTCAAAGATGTGACATTAGCTTGATATGAAACCTCCCAAAAACTGTATAGTTCTGCTGGCAAATGCATGTTGTCTGGTGATGTGGCAGCCTGAATTTTCTACTGTCAGTGATATGTAACCTGGACACATTATAGCTGAATGGTCACAAAAGTCATTACTGTGATTTATCATTTTAATGGATGACAAAACATCTTTTCAAAAATAACTAGAAGGCTGTGTAACTTGAATTTTTGTAAAAGTCAGTGAATGTGACAAGTGAGGAAGAGTCAAAGAAACTCTTTCAGACCAAGACTGCCATTTCTTATGTTTGTATGGTTCCTGTTTCCTGTTTGTTTGTGGTTTGGTTGGCCTCTCGGTGCCATGCAATATTAAAGTTAAAAAAAAATAATTCAAGAAATACAAAAGCCATAAGGGCTATACTAATTCTCAGCTAGCAAGGGTTTTTTCCCCCCTTAAATTGTCAAGTTTTTATTGTTTCTAAAATACTTAGGACTGTTTCATGTGGCTGCCCCTTAAAAGCTGTCAAGCAGAAACTACCAGTGTATTATGAAAGCTTAGTAATAGCTTAGCAGTTTCTAGAAGGAATATTAGGTAATGGTGAAAATAAACGCATTGAAAATACACACTTAGGGGTACACAAACCAGCTGGCCTTTCAGTGCAGTGTCTAGTTAATTTCTTCTATTTCCTTTTTGTTGATTTCATACTGGTAACACTTTTCTGTAACAAGCAGTTTCACTGTTTTTGGTTAAATATGGGATTTTGTTTCCAATGGCTTCTTTGAATGCATATAAACAACTATAGTGATGAACAGTTTTAAATAATACAGAAAAACATCCTTCCTAGGATGACCCTTAGCAATAGAGACTGACACCTGAATCTGTCTTTGAGTCAAAGATCTGTGCCCCCATAGAAACCCACTGACTTCAGTGGGGCTCCATGCAGATGCACAAGTCCACTCTCACAGATCACAATGACAGGATTGGCTTCTAAGATGCTGGTCTCATTCTCAGAGATGCCTTGGTTGATATGGCCTGCAGCAGTCCATCCAGACACTAAGGAGTGCTAGAACTCAACACATGTCTCATAGGAAGATGTTGTAGCCATCTTAGATTAGATTAGATCAACCGTATTTTATGATAGGGCTAGACAGGACCCCTAGGTGATGCAATATGATGAAGTTATTCCTGCTAGTCATGCCCTTTTATCAAAACATTCCTATCCTTTGTGGGGTTTTTATTGAAATCCATATCTCCTGTTCCTGTGTAAAGCATTATTTCTTTTCCCCAATAATTCCCTTACAAAAAGGGAATTCCCAACAAAGGGCAGAGCATACTGTGTCAAAATACCCTGATATTTGGTTTTTAGCAGTTCGGCAAAGGTGGGGGGGGGGGTTGCAAGAGGAGGCATCATAATCTTCACATATTTTGATGGGCATTTTAGATTCACTAATTTTAGCTGATAAAATACCTCTGAGTGGTTTGTAGTATTAATTATTAATAATTATTGTTGTTGATAAAGTAATGATGTCCATCATTACAGCTCTGGGAGTGTTTCCAGTGGAGCAAACTTTCAATGTAATATATAAACAGATGTTTAAAAAATTTTGCTTTTCTTAAAGCCTCTTTCTCCAGCCACAGCCTCAACTCCTTTCACACTCACCCCCACAGGGTAACACCTGAGTAAATACATCAGCCTTGCATTATGTGCTCAAGGTCAGCACTCTTGAGCTTTGTTAGCTATCTTGTAGAAGCATGAGGACATGGGAAAAAAGGACACCTTCGACTGTACTGAGAACATCTTGCCTGTAGTGCTGGACACCTCAGCACTACTGACTGTTAGGGGAAGCACTGCTCCTGAGCTTAACCAGTACACAGGGAGACAGGTTATCTCCAAGGCAGCTGGAACTGAATCTTTATAGGCTTTATAAATCAAAATAAATACCTTGAATTGGACCCAGTAGTAGAGTATAAGCTCGTATGATCAATAGAGAAGTGTCCTGTGCTTAAGATGGCTAGTATTGTTAAGAAAGGTTCTAATACTGTTTCCATCAAAATGAGTCAGAAAACTCCCATTGTCTTTGGTGGTGCAAGTCTAGTACCAAAATAAGAATCTATTTTTTGCACTAATTCAGTCTACAGAGTAGTTTTCAAGGGTAGCCCACAGTGAGTTAACAGAGCGTCGGATAACTAGTACAATCCACATCAGAGAGGAAAAGTCACATTCTTCTGCATAGATGCTGATGTGAAAAAGTGGTATTGGCCTCACTAAGTACGTGGGAATGCAAGAATGTCTCCAGCAGGCCCCTTCCTTTTTAGGCCCCTTTAAATGGTGAAATCCAAAGTAGGAGAAACCGATGTGTAGGAATGTAGTAGCAATTCTTAACTGAGTTTTCATACTGAGTTTCATAAGGGAACAATGTTTTGAATTTGGAATGTTGTAAGAAATAGAGATTGGGCCAAGCTGCAAAATAGAATTAGAATAGAATCGAATCATAGGGTTGGAAGAGACCTCATGAGATCATCTAGTACAACCCCCTGGGGTTTGAACCTAAGACCTTCTCTAGATCTCGATTTAGATTGCAAACCCCACCAAGAACAGGCCTATTCAGATTCAAGTTCCCAACTGGCAGGAAGAACTTCATCATATTACTGGCTCATTTGTGGGCCTACCCAACTCCCAGCTTAAAAAAAAAAAATGTTGCTCTAATCTGTGCTCTGGCTGCAGCAGGTTTCTGTTGGATCTTCAGACTGAGAATAGCCAAAGTCATTGGACCATGTTCTTTTCTTTTCCTAGCCCCAGGCCTTCCCTCAGCATGTCCCTTACTTAGGGACTGCAAAGGGATAGAACCACTCTAGCAGCTCTGTGCCAGATGAGTAATGCAGGATTTCCCTTGGAACTGTTTTTACAGCCCCATTATGTATAACCTTGATAGAAATTATTCTGGGTTTCTCTAGGGACTATTTTCATCCATTTTGACTGATCTTTTATTTGAAATTCAGCCAGACAGATATCCAAAGCTTTTGTGACAAGTTCCAAAGGGGTAGCCATGTTCGGTTAGTTAGGTAAAACAAACAAAGAGTCTTGTGGCACTTTTCAAGACTAACAAATATATTTATCACATGAGCTTTCCCTCTTTGTCAGACATGAAATGGAATCTACATTGTGTAGATGAATAAAAATTCAGAGAAGGGTTAAGTCACAAGGTCAGTTCAGACTTTTTCAGCAAACCAAATAAAGTTATTGATTCAAACTGTGTGGAACAATAGATTAGTAGGTACAGATATTAAAAGAGGAGGAAATCACCTGTTGTAATGAGTGAGACAGCTCAAATCTCTATTCAGACTTAATACAGTGGTGTCAAATTTGCATATGAATTCTAACTCTGCAGTTTTTCTTGGAGTTTTGTTTTTAAATGTTTCTGTTGAAGCACTGTAGCTGTCATGACTTTGACAGAATGTGCAAGGAGACTGAAGTGCTCCCCTAATAACTTAAAAATGCTGCTAATATGTCATTTAATAAGTCAGAATGTGTATAAAATAACATCTCTAAATGTAGTCAGTAACAATTTTGTTATTTAGGAGCAATGTGATGTCACACAAATTAAAACAACATAGTGCTTTTTGCTTTTTTTAAAATCTGAAGCTGCTTCTCAGTGAATGGTAGACACCCCAGTTTCCTTAAGCATTATGTATAATGCCGAAGTCTTTTTAATATTTATAGTTAATTATCTTTCAAAGTAACTAAATCCAAATTACAACAGAGCTCAAAGCTCTGTGGAAAGGGAAAGTTTACATATGCTAATGATTTCTATTTAAGGAAAATATTACTAAAAAGCTGAGATAATATGCTATGAGCAATGCGCTTTTTCTAGCCTAAATTATCCGGAATATTCCAAGGTACAAATACTATAATAACAAATGACCAGCAGACCAGATTACTCAAGAGCCAAGTCACCTTAGTGGACAAAACCACTGTTCCTTTCCCAGCTCCACCTCCCCGCCATAAAGGAAAATTCTCTGTGTGAGAGTAAACAGAGTTGTCAAATTGCTAGGCTGGGGAGAGGCTGTTAGTTTAATTGCTAATTTTGCTCTTTACTCTGCTTCTACTTTGCGGTTACCACAGTTTCGTTGCAGACGTTGGCCTGTTTCCTGCCTGCAGAAAGAGATTGCTCTGCACAGAAATGGCTCAGCAATAGTACCTTCACTTGCACAACCATGGCTGCTCAACAACAAAATTTTAATTGACCTAGACAATAAGTGAAAGTGTTATGTCAGCAAGAAAGCTGTAACCAGTCTAAGAACCAATAAGGTGGTGACGTGGCTCTCAACAGGTACCAAATATGGTAAAACAAAGCAATGGTACCTTCTAGAAACTGAAAATGGGGTTGTGGAATAGAGATAAAAGGCTGCTAAAAACCCATGCAAACTAGAACTCTGTGGAGGTGCAAATCTACTGCCAAACTGAGGCCTGATCACCCAAGGTTCCCTCCCTGGTGACAAATCTTTTCACCGGCGAGCTTGCTGGACAAGAGTGAAACGTCCCACCTGGGATAGGACTGGTGCACCCGAATTGAATTTGAATCTGAATCAAAACTGAATCTGAATCAAATGAAGAAGCCTTGGTTTTGTAAGTATAAGGGATAATACGTAACAGTACCGATTGGAGCCCCTCACTTTACCTCTTCTAACCCCTCTCAGGCTACCTGGTTCCCTCTCCCTACTCTCTCTCTTTCTGTCCTGTGTCCATCTCTGCCTAGGTGATCTTTGTTTCACCATATCTTCTGTCAATCTGCCTCTTATAAAATGGTGTCCATCTGATCTTCTGGCCTTCCCTACAAAATGTCAGACATCCGGTGAGGGTACATTTCAAGCCTAAATGATCTCTGCTTCGCACCCTCCATCAGTCCCTGTGCTAGCACAAGAGGACTCATATCCCATACCAATGGTACATTCATTGGCTATGTCTACACAGGAGGCTTAAGTCAACTTAACCAGGCTTAAGTCAACTTAAGCAACTTCAGGGTCACATTTGGAGTTCATTAAGTTGACTTAAGCATTTGCTTAAGTCAACTTAATAACTCTCACTCTTAAAGTCAACGTGAAGGGTTAAGTTGACTTTATTAAATCGACTTAACAAAATGCAGCCATTAAAGATGACTTAATAAAGTTGACTTAAGGCAGGAGAGCTATTTAAGCTGATTTTTTGAAGTTGACTTAAGCCATGGGAACCATTTAAAGTTGACTTTAAATGGGCCTCCTGGCTTAAGTTGACTTAATAAGGTCAACTTTGAGTCGGCCTTATTAAGTCGACTTAACTGAGATCTCTAGTGTAGACATAGCCAGTGTGAGCAGGTGGTTCACTACCATTGAGCTATCCTATGAGGGATGCTTTTGTTTTCCTTTTTTCCTATTGACATGTTGCTTTCAAATACATTAGGGAGCAGCACTGTTCAATTCTTATGTAATTATTCAATTTTTTTTAAGAAAGAGATTCACCCTTGGAATTTACTGACTCAGTATTTTCTACAAGTGTTTGTGTATGTGCTATTTTGACACCCATTTTTGCATCATGTCAATACATTGCAAACACTCTATTTATCATCTGTGATGCAGAGACGTTTTATTATCAACATTTTGCATGTAGGAGATTGGAGAACAGAAAGACTGTGCTGTCTCCAAGTCTGAAGCAGAATCAGGAACTGAATCCTAAATTCTTGAGTTCCACTCTTATTCCTTATTCACAAGATCATCTCTTAAGATGACTGATTTGTTAGTACGTCCTCCTACTGATACACAGCTATATGTTCTTTTTTTGTCCCTATTTTGGAAAGCTGGTGTTAAGTATTTTTTGCGTTTATCAAATCCTGAGGTACTCAGTAGTCTTTTAATACTAAGACATGAACATTTTGATTAATTTATGATGATGCCTTTTTTAAGTCAATTCTGCTTTTATGGATAGCTATTTTTAAACAGTTACATCTAAAGATTTTTCTTAAAAGCACAGAAAATTTAATCTACAAATTGGTCAACAAATTGTGTATCATTCTCCAGTCATGCGAGAAACCAACATTCAAGGTTGGCGTGAGGCTTTCGTACATTGGGCTGTCAGAGGTTAGGAATATTGCACTGATGATCAGACCTTGCATTGGTCTGTCTTTTCATTGTAACTAGTTCACATATGCACTAAAGCCTGCCTGCTGAAATCCATATAAAAATTTGGTTGAAAAATGCCAACTATGTTGAGTCAAATTCTGTTCTGCCTTGTGCCTTGTATCTATTAATATCCATAAAAAGAATATGTAGAACAATAGCAGAACAATTGCATTCACTTTGCACAGGTGTGAGTGACTATACAAAGTTCAAGGCAGTGAGAATGAAGGCCTAAGTATTATTCAAATGCTTTGCATTGCTCTGTGCAAAGAAGTCATTAACCCATCTTCACTGCCTGGTTAACTACCTGGTTTACAGCTGTTTTGTATCACCCAGCACAACATAAGAAGCTGGAACAAACTGGTGAATCTAGTTCAATCTATTCATACTTACTAACTGCTTTTCTAAAAGCTAGCAAAATCGTCACTTTTCCTGTAATTTCTTTAATTCCTCAGTAACTGCCATCCAGAACATGGGATTGTTGACTCCAAAATCTTCTCTATGGGACGCTGAGAGACATAGTTTCCAAATTTTCATAGCTTTTTAACTATACAATACCTCTTTATGATAACGGCACTAATAGAGCATAAGTCTCTGCAGTGTGTTGAAAATGAAAAAGGCATTTTTTGTACTGTGAAATGAACTCAAGAGCCACAGAAAATCTTAATGGAAAACAAGCAACTAATTTTGTGTCATGCTTGTTCAAGATGTACACATTAACATTAATCAGATCTGTTTAACTTTGTAAGATGACACAGTAATTGCATTTGATTTTGGTCCTAGTCATCTACTGACTTCACTGGTCTCCCACAAAAGTTCAAAGCTCCACACAGTAACTCCTTGCAGTACTGGGGCCGTGTTTTCCATGATTTGTGAGAAGATTTTCATAAAATGCTGGGATAGTTAATGATGTACAGAGCAGGGAATCAGTTCATTTTATGTCATCATTACTGAGTAGCACTTAAGTATTCAAGTGCCAAAATATCATTATGGAAAATTTCTGCAATTATTAATAGAAAAATTATAAGTTTGCTGTATTTTAACCATTCTCTATAAACTTCAATAGAAAAGTATATCCCTCTTATAGATTGTTGTAGGATGGTTCAATAAACTTTAAGATGCCACTCTCTATTAAATTTCAGAGGTTTATATTTCTACAGACCTGTAGTTATTTAATACTTTAGAATTTTTGCATATGGGAAGCAGCTTTGGGTCAAATCCTGCCATCAGTTACACAGCTTATATTGACTTTGACTGGAGCTGTAAGCACATCAAAGGGCAAACTTTGGCCCACTGGAGATTATATCAGTCACATTTACAATTCTGAAATAGGAATGCAAACTCTGACTGTTGCACTTCAGGCATTAACGAATAATTAAATTAGTCAAAAGAAAATTGGCCAGATCCTGAGGTGGTGTAAATTCCTAAATCATCATTGACTTCAAGGATCCTGCCAACCAAGAGCAATATTTAATTCATGTCACTGATATGTCGTTTCATATGGTTTTTTTTAATGGAGACTAGCTAATAAAATATTAATTAAAATGGCTGTGTGTTTCTGAGCACTACAGTATATGTACAAAAAAATTGTTCTAAGCTTGGAATGGATAGTACTATCACTTATATGTCCCTGTACAGGCATTCAAAAGTAATTAGGATAATGTTTATTGATCAAGCTAATGCAATTAATCATGTGTCTTGTTTTCCTTTAAAATTGTTTTGCAGGGTTTGAAACAAGATTTAGTCTTTTAACCATTGTAACACAAGTAAGGAAAGTGCTTCATAAACAGTGTACATTTCCTATACACTTGAAATTTGATTTTGTGTATCATGTTATTTACTCTGTCACTTGTCTTACAGTTATGGCATTTTAGTCTAAGTTAGATGCAAATTTCTAAATTTTTATGGCTGAAAAAAAAAGTATATGTGCTATCTTTCCCTCGGTAAACTACTTTAATAGGGTCTTATTTTGCAGAATGAATGTTTGATTCTGGATGAGCAGAGAGAGTCAAGTAATGCTTTACATTAAATAGTTATGACATTATATCCAACTGAATTTAGTGCTCTTTCTATTAAGCTGTTCTGTGAACTATCACAATACTGACAAGGCTGCCATGTTAACATTTTAAAGCTGCTGGGGGGTTGATTTGCCTATAGGCTGCAATGGCATTGTGGATGTTCCAGTCACATCACAAAAAGCTGTGACAGGTTTTGTTCCCTAAAGTGATTATGTCCTTTATCCTCTGGCCTCTAGATCCCCTAAACCAATCTATTATTTAAATGGAAACTTTTGTATTGATTTACTATGAAACATTAAACTGATTTAATTTTGCAGCTCTTCCATAATAGCTCTTATTTACTGTGTGTTAATGAAAGTTTACATGCCATAGAGGAGTCATTAACTGAACCTCATTTTCTGTTTTCTGTATTTTTAAGAGAGAAAGCTTTTTTTTATTTAAAAATAATTATGTTTTTTGTTTAATTGAAGGCTTTTATTGATGGACCCACACCCTATTTTTTTTTCCTTCTATTGAAAATCATAATATACCAGTGCTATTGTCATCACTGTTCAACTCTACTTATTTCAAGCAGCTTCATCTGAAGCAGAAGGAGTTACTTTGGACATATATAAAGTCTTTCAGCTGAAAGTGGAATCTTCATAAAATACAGATGTTCATGAAATAACTCTGATTCACACTTGAGAAATAATTACATTATCTCCTTTGTACAGGCATGAAGGAAGAAGTCTTGGTCTAACATTTGGCTTTGGCTCCAGTGGAGCCAGGATTTCACCCAGAAAACATCAAGGCTATGTCTACACGCAAGGTTTTATTTCGAAATAAGTCATTCCAAAATGACTTATTTCGAAATAAAACCTTTATTTCGAAAAACCAAAATGATTTGAAATTCCTCCTAGGGTGCTTAGCACCCTGGGAGGAAGAGCCTTCCCCTCAGCACCCTGTCCAGGGTGCTGAGGGGAGACAAGCCGCAGGGCACGGGGCGCTGCCCCCAAGACCAGCGGGGAGCCCTGCGGAGGGGCGCCAATGCCCCGCTCTCCCCGCCGCTGGGGCGGCTCAGAAGCCCGGTGGCCGGGTGCTGGTGCTCCCTGCTCTCCCCGCTGCCCGGGCTGCTGCCAAACCCCACCGTGGGGTCCGGGGGCGCCCGCCTCTCCCTGCCGCCAGGGCCGGCGGCAAAGCCCGGGGCAGGGTGCCGGGGCCGCGGTTTTTCCCGGCCGCGGGGGCTGCAGCCAGGGAGCCGGTCCCGACCCGGCTCCCCAGCGACTGAGCGGCTGCTGCCACAGGGAGCCGGGTCCCGCCGCCCCTCAGGCCCTGGGCTCA
>ML681979.1:22946497-22966862 GCA_007922195.1 Podocnemis expansa
AGGTCCAAATGGCATTATTTCGAAATGACCATTTCGAAATAACAGCCATTTCGAAAAAATCTAGGTTTAACTGTTTTGAAAGGACGATTCTTATTTCGAAAGGACAGGATCTGTCCTTTTGAAATAAGAAAACGTCATGTAGACCTAATTTCTTTTATTTCGAAATAACGAGTGTTATTTCTAAATAAAAGTGCCGTGTAGACATAGCCCAAATGACTTGCCCAGTATGTGCAAGTGGCAAAGCTAGGAAGAGAATCAGGATCCTGTCCTGTGCTTTGACCACTAGGCCTGCAAAGGCTGGGATAAAACAGCTATATGTAAGCATTTGCTTTTCTGAAGCAACACTAAGCCCTGGTCTACACAGACAATGAAGTTCAACATAATGCTGCTTACCCTGATCTTCTGCAGCCTGTGTCTCCACTGTCAGAACAGGTAACCTGAAAAAATATGGAGCTGTAATTTGACCTGATAATGCCATCCCTGCAAGTGGCTTACAATCTACAATTCAAATTTCGCTCCCTGTAGCAGAGAGCAGCTTTTCAAGTTTTCCCTATCCGCTACACATAACAACATAGCTCCTCCCCTCCCTGCAGCCCTGGAATTTTCACTTAATTCCTCTCTCCCCATGCAGTACTGTGTCTGTCTGTTGTGAAGCTTTTCCTTCTTTCTTTTCCTTTAGAGAAGAGGGGAGGGGAACGAATGGAGGACAACTGCCTCACCACAAGCCCCTGTGCCTATTACCCACAGTGCAATGCATTTCAGGAAGTAATGTGAGCAGCAGGGACATGAGACCCTGAGCAAGTGATTTGCTATGATCACTCACCTTTGCCTTCTGTAGTTCAACAGCCTACAGTCAAATTACAGTCCCATCCCCAGTATAGACAAGCCTCAATGCTTTTGTCTATACTGGCAAATTAGTCCAGACTAAGGAGGCTTAGTTTGGACTAATTTAGCCCATGGCCACACTAGGCTTTCCCTAGTTCGAACTAAGAAATCTCTTAGTTTGAACTAAGGAATACTTAGTTCAAACTTATCGATACCAGTGATTAGTCCAGACTTAAGTGCTTAGTTCGAACTTTAGTTCTAACTAGGCGCAGTGTGGCCACAGACTAACGCTTAGTTTGATCTTAAGAGGTTCAAACTAATCTGGTTAGTTTGAACTAACCACGCATTCTAGTTCAAACTAAGCGTTAGTTTGAACTAGAACATGCCATTAGTTTGACCTTATAAGCGCAAGGTTAGTTTGAACTAACCTCAAACTTCTTAGTTCAAACTAACAAGTTAGAACTTCCTTGGCTAGTGTAGACATAGCCAATGCAAGAATCAGCATTTTTATGAAGTATCTTGTCTCCAATTTCTTTTAAAATAATAATTTAAACATGAACAAAATGCCTCTCTTTCACTTTCAGGGTAAAAATAAATTGCATTTCTGCGACACCATCTCAAAAAGGCTGCAAAGATTTTATTGTATCCAAGGTGTGTGCTTGGAAAGTTGGGAACTAAGCATTATTCCTTTACTGTAAAATTCTAGGGTATGTCTATACTTGCAAGTTAGTTCAAATTAAGGAGGCTTAATTTGAACTAACTTAGTACTTGTCTACACTAGGCTTTCATTACTTCGAATTAAGGAATTCCTTAATTCAAACTAATGAATGCCTAGTTTGAACTAGTAAGACCTGCCGGTTAGTTGGAACTAAGCTGTTAGGTCGATCCTTACTTTGAACTAAGGATGGTGTAGACTAGGATTAACCATTAGTTTCAATTTGATAAATTTGAATGAAGGGCAGTTAGTTTGAATTAACAAAGTGGACTAATTTGACTTAATGTTAAGTCAAATTAGTCCACTTTGTTAATTAGAACTAAAGAGTTTGAGTTTAGTTCAAACTAAATTCGAATTTATTAATTCAAATTAACAAATTTGAGCTAACTTTCCCTAGAGTAGACATAGCCCTTGAAATTGAGATAGAGAATAATCACTTGAGATAGAGAATTTAGGATTTAGGATTCCAAAACCAAGCCATAGATAGCTATCGGTAGTTTTTCAGTACACAATTAAATAAGCTGCACTGTTTCATGCATGTCTTCAGGAGATCCTGAGCTGCAGAGAAACCCCTCCAAAGCACAGTACTCTCCCTGTGTCTCTTTTGATTTGGGTGCAGTTTAGTGATTTCCTACAATTATAATACTGCACTTCCTGGCCAATGTAACTGAGTGAAGGCTCTACCCATTACATTTCCTCCTGCTCCACCTTGCCTATCTGTTCTGGGGAAGGTAGATTAGTGAATATACAGCATTCACTTGCTCCTGGGTGCTGGACCCTGCTGAGCTTACTCTTCCTTACTTGGCACATATTCTATTAATAGACCTGATTCATTAACCATTGTATGCTTTTAAATGCCTGTTTGCATGTGCAGTTTAGGTAGACACCTTCAAAAACTGATTCCCACTCTCTGTATATTTTAAGATAAAAAAAAGAATTCTTTGATATGACACTTTTAACACATACATAATATTTGATTGCACTTTTGCCACAGCATGAAGCAGCATATTGATTAAAGACAAGGAGATAGTCCCAGCAATGTTCAATTCTTCTAAAATGTTTTATCTGTCTGCTAAGTCTTCTCTGTTTCCTTGCTGGTAGTATGTTGCATGCGATGTGCTGATTGTGAGGTGAAAAAATATATATTTGGAATATGTCTGTAGTTTTGCAGGTTGTATTTTAAGCCCTGAGGCCTTAGAGATTTCCAGTAATCTTAACAGTTGAAGTATTATTTAATTCATGAAATGATCTTTGTTATAGGCTATACAAGTAGGCAGATGAAAACAGTTACCTTTATTAAGTCTAATTTTCATATAGCACATGGTTTAAAAAACAACATTTTTCATCTTTGTATAGTCTCACACTCATTTCTGAGTTACAGTAGATTTTTTTTTATGTTTGTGATAAGTTTATTACATTTAATGAGCCTGCAATATATGGCTCCACCACTTTGGCTGACATTTTGAAATTAGACTTCCAGCAGTGAAATCTTGTCAGGGATGGGTTTTAGATTACTCAGGCTTTCATGATTAGAGCTTTTGGTACATAATGTCAAGTACAATTGGCCATTAAATGCTAAGTGAGTACACTACTGTTAAGACAGTAACAGCATCGAGAATATTTGTCAGACTGGAGTGTTGGGTATTTTGATGATTTGGTTTTTGACTAGATTATGAACTTCGCTCAAAGTGATGTATGTCTGTAGGAAGAGGCAGATGTGCATGTGGATGTGGAAGAGAAGGATTTACCTGTAGTTTCAGAAATAGTTCAATTAAAAATGTTTCAGGTTTATATTTGATATTAGGACAAAGTTTTTAGTTGATCTATCAAGGTTAATTGAATATAATATTAATTTCTGGATTACATGCTGCAGCACACATTGAGCATGGGGGGGTTGTCTTTCAGTGTAGTAGTGAATTGATTAGATATGCATAAATGGCAATAATTTCCCTATCATTGCAGGGATCTTGAACAGTGGTGCATCTTGGTCCCTACTATTTGATTCCTGTGGCACATAATAGTCTAGTGTCCTGCAGGTCTTATTTACTTTGTCTCACTTCTAATGTGTGGTTACTGGGTGGTATTGGTGGCCTGTGATATACAGGAGGTCAGATTAGATGATCTAGAGGTCCTTTTGGCCTTAAACTTTATGACTCTGTGATCTATAGCTCCATTTCCTTCTAAAAATTGATTGTTTTCCAAACCAAAATATAGTTGACACTGTTGTTTTGCACAAAAATCTTTCCTTTGAGAGTTTATAATTATGGTCAGGTTGAGAAAACAACATAAATGACAGTTCAGAATAAATAACATCTGCAAATAACATATGCCCAAAAACAAATATCATGATAATAATACCCCGTGTGCAAAAATGAAAATTAGCCTTTTTCTTCTTTATCATGGTAGTGAATATGTACTGAATAAACTCATTGACTAACTAACCTAAACAGCATTTTGGGTAGTTTACTTGAATAAGACAAACAACAGTTGACTCAACTGAAGTATTTCGGAGCTACATTCACAAAGGTCATTACACCTTGCAGCCTCTCTCTGCATGTGTCCTGCTGTCAAGCAGAATTATCAGCCCCAAGTTAGGTACCCCAGCTCCCCAGACACTGTCCAAGGAGAGCAAGGCACCTGAGAAAATGAGTCCCAGAAATCAGCAAGGTGATGAGGAAGCCACCAGAGCTTGCCAGAAATTAAGCACAAAGTAAAGGACATAGCTAAACCCCAGATCCTCAAGATTTTTAGGCTACTGACTCCTATTGATCTTGACCATAAAAGCCTAGATGTAGATGCCTCCCATAGCCTTCTGTTGCTCAGGATTCTCAGCCTTGAATGTTCTCCTGGATTTGAAGACCTAAGGAAGATCAGCCCTTTGTCATAGGTGGAGAACAAGTGAGAGCACTTTTCCAGCATATCGAGTGGCCTGGTAGTTAGGGCAGTAACCTGGGATGTAGGAGACCCAAATTTAAATCCTTGCACTGCCTAATTTGGAGCTAGGCCTTCAAGCAGATCATGGTTTTTGGGCAGAATCTGAACTTAGGCAATTTATGAATGTCTAAGGATGGAAATTTATACAGCAGGAAGAGTTTAGGTGCCTGTGGTGTTAGGTGGCATCTAAGTAATAGTGCCTAAATAGTAAAGTTAGATACCTAGAAAGGCAATAAGGCTCTAGATACCTCTGTGGATCTGGCCCCAGATGATCATTTTCACAGTGTTTGGTATTAACGTTATATTAAAGAAACAAAAACAAAAACAAACAAAAAAACCCTCTTGCCAATAAGAAATAAACTTAGCCATGAAATTGCAATTAGATCCTTGAAATGTAGGGCTGGAAGACTTCATGAAGGCATCAATTCCAGCCCCCTGTGCTTTGGCAGGATGAAGTAAACCTACATCATCCCTGACAAGTGTTTGTCTAACCTTTTTTAAAAAACTTCCAGGGAATTACAACCTCCTTTGGAAGCCCGTTCCACAGCATAACTACCCTGATTAGAAAGTTTCTTCTATCTACCTTACCACATATTAAGATGTTTACTTCTAGTTCTACCTTCAGCGCACACAGAGAATGATTGATCACCAGCCTCTTTCTAATAGCCCTTAACACAGACAAGACTTATCTACACCACCTCCAGCCTTCTTTTCTCAAAATCAAACATGCCCAAGTTGTCTAAGCCTTTTCCATTTTTGTTGCTCTCCTCTGAACTCTAATTTGGCATGTGGAACCCAGAATCGGACACACTATTCTGGCTGAAGCCTCACCAATGTAGAACAGGGCTGAACAATCACATTTACTGTCTTACATACGACACTCCTGTTAATACATCCAATAACAATACTACCTTTTTTGCAGCAGCAGCAGCAGCCGATCAGAATGCTCCACTTGAGGCCGGTGCTGCGAAATGTGCCTTTTAAATGAGCAGCTCTATTAAGCCGCTCTGGCATGCCCAGGGCAAAGACCCATTGGCCCTGCCATAGTTACGGCCATGGCAGTGGCATCACACAGTTGACTTATAACCAATTTGTGACCCACTACACCCACCAGGTCCTTTTCAGTAGTACTAATACCTATACAGTTATTCCCCATTTCATAGCTGTGCATTTGATTTTTCCTTTCTAAATGAAGTATTTTTGCACTTATCTTTACTGAATATAATTTTAACAGTTTTGTATTTGCAAAGCTAAATTACTTTCTGATCATTTAAACACTGTTTAATGGGCTTGTCCAGCTTAATTTCAAATAAGGGCAATGTTGCCATCAGCTTCTGTGGGGCAATGTTTGAACGCCAAGCCAAACAAAATGAGACTTTTAGTAAAGACTGATGTTTGTTTCAACAAGTGTCATTCCACTGTACTAGCATCCATCAATCTGTTTTAATTGTTGATTAATTACTTGGTATAGCAGAAACAAATTAATTAAGTATTTTGTTACAGGTTAAATGTCTCCTGCGTTGAAAGTAAATATCCTTAGGATTTATCTAGCAGTGGGAGACCATTATCCTGTGACAACATTATAATCCACTAAAATTATCTCTTAATTGCCTTCAGTGTTAATGTGTGTTGGATTTTACCAATTGTTACAAATGTAAATATTTTTTTCACCATTCTATTTTCTGTGCCACTGAGTGACAACATATTTTCAGCGATTCATATTTTTTCCTTTTGAATAATGAACTTCTGTTAAAAAGTATTGCAGCTTGTAGCATTACGTTGTCTCAGAAGGTGATTCCAAAAGGCTTTAGGCAGTTATATTACTGATATAAGGAAGCACACTTACATTGGCTTTATCAGCATTGTGCCAGTTTATAGCAGTCTTGAATTTCGTTTTTCTCATTTAGTCAAACAAAGAGCATCCGACAGATCTGCACACCTTGTTTCCCACCACTCAAAAAATTTGGGGTTAGTTACTATTCGTGGCTGCCCACATTTTTTGTATGTAAAACCAAACTGAATTATAGATCTAATTTAATAATTCTAAGATATTCTGCACCAGATCTGCAAGTCCAGCCAAAGGCAAAGAAAACAAATCAGGTAATATTGTGTAAAGATGGCTTAGAATTTTCCTTTTCACTCTCCTTTTTCTGGGGCTGGTCTGTGGTTGACTGTTCCCTTATGCCAGGGGTTGGCAACTCCTGGCACCTGTGCCAAAAATAGCACAGGGCCTGAGCCTCAGTCACATGCAGCACCACTCAGGCCACCCCAACAGCCATGCTTCCCCACTGGAAGGGGTGGGCTTGTTACTGGAAAAGAATTTGAATGGCAAGCCCTATTCACCTGGGGCGTCTGTCAACCCCTGGCTCCTACCACAGATGCAGTCAAGAAAGCGGCAGGTTGAGGATTTTAAAACACAGCTTTATTACAAACACACCCTCAACCTCCCACCGGATCCCCAACAACACTTATTTAGGACAGTTCCCACAACACAGTCAAATAGTAAAACACAAGTACCCAACAGTGGGGTTGGACCCACGTCCCTACCCCACCGGACAGAGAGATTCTCTCTCAATTGAGGTCCCCACAGTCCCAATGCCTCACAGTTTCTCTTCACCGGAATGGCGTTGGACACGACTCCACGAGGCGCTGCTCTGGGTCCCTCGGTGGACCGTCTGCTCCCGCGTCATCTCCTGTCCGGATAAACCTGACTTGAACCGTCTTCTTCTGGGCTGCTGGTAGCCTGGGTCCTTATTCAATAGTCCATTCACCCCAAGGCAAAGTCCAAATAGGGCCACGCGGGGACCCTATCCCTTCGGGGACTGGTCTTCTTCCCTCCGGCACGATGACGGCTCCTTCCCTCCTGGTCCATGATGCCCTCTCCAGGTCCTGGATGCAATCCCTCGGCGTCCTCTTCGGAGCCTGACTCACCCTGCTCTCACTGAACCTCGGATCCCAGGGACCAAAGGCTCAGAGACACCAGCAGAGTCCCAGGGTGCTCAAGGCTCCTAGTCCAAAAGGGGGTCCTCTGGAGAATCTCTTCTTCTTTATGGATCTCGGCTCTTACAGCTCCTGCCACGTGGCCAAGGGAGCGTGCCCAAAGATCCAGGAATGAACCTCACGCCTCTCCGCCACGGTCCGAACCCTGAACGACCGTTGAGCCCCAGCTTAAGTACCTAGCCGGCCAACCAATCAGAAAGTCACAGCTTTCGCGCCCAAACCAGGTTCCATAGGGTTCAGTGGAGAGGGTTCTAGAAGGTGTGTGCACGGCCCTCTGCCCACTGCGCACGGCCCTCTCTACAGCCTGCACACAGCCCCTGTCACTGGGCAGACTGCTTGCAGTTCACTGACCCTGTTGCTGGGCAGAGCACAGACTCCTGGCTGCCTGCCAAGGCTCCTGTCCATCTGACCAGGGAGCCCGCATCACCAGTTGCCAGGCAGACTTGCTCTCCAGCACTCTCTAGAGCTCAGGTCACCTAACTGTTACAATAACAGTGAACACAATACAAGGAACATAAAGCTCCCACTTCTGGGGAGGAGAACATACCTTTATAAACCAGTAAAATTTTCCCAACAGGCTGGCCAGCCCAGAGCCACTGCTGCCAGGGGCAGGTGCTGGCCCCAACCCCAACCCCTGGAGGCCACCTGCTGCTGCTGGGGTGCAGGGCCATCCCTAGGGGGATGCGGAAACCCCACTTAGCCCCACCCAGCAGTGGGGGTCAGGGCCAGTCAGCCCAGGGGAGGGGCAGGCCCCTTCACCCTTGCACCGGCTATCCCATGCTGGGAACCGGGTGAGCCAACCAAAAGCAGCATTTTGCTCACCACTCCCAGTGCCCCCCCCATGTGTGCTGCATTCGGCTCTGTGCCAGAGCAGTGGGGAGGGGGCTGGAGGCAGCACGACCACGGCAGGGGGTAGCCGTACAGGCTCTGCATTGCTTCCCATCCCCTCCCTGCTGCTCCAGCACAGCCGAAAGCAGCGCAGAGGGTGGGGGAGGGGGGGGATCGAGTCTGGGAGCACTGAGCCAAGTACCACTTTCGGGTGGCTCACCTGGTCCCTGGCATGTGGGGGAGCAGCAATGCAGACCCATGCTGCCGTGATTAGCAGGACAGCACAGGGCACCCAGAACTCCACGGCCCAGGGCAATCACCCCTCTTGTCTCCCCCTCCAGGGACGGCCCTGGGGGTGGGGTGCTGGTGGCCCCAGTGCCGACCCCTAGAGACCACCTGCTGCTGCTGGGGCAGGTGCTGTCCCTGGCCACAAACCAGAGGCCTGGCCCTGCCCCTGGCACCCAGTGAGGGTGAGGTAGGCAGGACTGGCATGAGGTCACCAAAGTTCAAACTAAGCAATTTTTTAGTTCAAACTAAGCAAAGCCTAGTACAGGCAGGGTTCAAATTAATTTGCTAGTGTAGACATGGCCAGAATGGCCTTAGGGTTAGTCTATCTCATATCATGATATAACAGGCCTTGATGGGCATATGCCATAGCCTTGAGTGTAGGTATATGCAGAGTGTTCCTCCTTTTTTTACAGCCACACCCTTTTTTCTTTCCATTCCAGTGGCAGATAAACTGTGTAGCATGAAAGCATTTTCATTGACTGTGCTGTTGCATCATTATTCTTTGGGCTCTGAGAATCAGACTGGGGTGATTGTCCCTAGGTTGCTTAATATAGTTTTAGGGACAGACTGTCCCTGCAGAATGGTGCCACATGGCCACACAATGCTGTGGAGGACATAATTCTATTGCCTCATAAATTATGAAAGTCTGACAGCATCTTCACTGTTGTAATACACAACATGTTTTTATAAGTATATTTCACTGGTCCCAAGGAAAAAAAAACATTTAAATGGCACTCTGTATTAAAAGAAGGAACACAAGTCAGAGGTATGTACAGAGAAGTTAGACAGAATCTGGGCACAGGATGTAGAAACCAGGCTATATCTAGGTTGCAGTTACAAGAAATTCACAGGCATCCAGTTCTTGGATAGCGTAAGTTAGAGGCAGGCTACTGATTTCATTGAAGTTATGCTGATTTATTCCAGTTGAGAATCTGACCCAAAATATTTGTAAAATGGGGGAGGGGCAGAGAGAGAGCAAGAGAGAGAGAGAGAGAGAGGCTATACACCAGATGTTCACCAACTACAGGAGTTATTGGGGAAACGTTTGGGGAGAAACCTGGTGTAAGGTAATCACCAGAAAATAGATTAGGTCATAAATTTAGACCCCTGCTATATCAAGAAACCCACTACCCATATCAGATTATTAGTATTCTCAGCTCAAGAATGGGAAACCAAATGGACTAATGAGTGTGGATGTGCACTGGCAGAGCTATGTATGTGGAAGTCTATATAGGGTCCACCCATTTTATGTCTCGTTCAACTTTTTCCACAGTTTATAAATTTCATCAGTAATTCACTCAGATGTCAAAAACCCATTAACAGTAAAAAGAAAATGTACAGGTAGTGCCTACAGGGTTCCAGAAAACTCTTGAAATACATTTTATCAGTAGGTCAGAGCTCTGAGATTTTTGACAATAAAAGCAGATGTTTATGTTTCATGCAAACATCGAAGGGTTTTGTGATATCCTTTAATAATAGTGTGATATCCTTTAATAATAGTGGAAATTGAAGGGTTAAATCCCAAGCCACCACAATGAAAATCAACTCTTCTATGTTTTAATTTTAAATGTCATTTTATTTTTTTTATTTATCTTTTTAAATGGAGAGTGAGAGAGAGAGAGAGGGAGGGAACGCACTTGAGTCATTAAATTCTGAATGGAGTTAAAAGCAGTGAGTTCTAATTTAGGATTCTAAGCAGATGGCCTTCCCACCCTGGTTCGAAACAGTCAGCATATGCTTGGCTGGGTCAAAACTCACCCTTTCCCTAGGGTTTGCCTTTATTAACAAGCTAAATATAAAATGAACAACATTAATTGTAGTTCAAGCCTTCTGCCTTGTCTTGGCTGTTCCTAGAGTCTGGCCTCAACTCCCAAATTTGTCTGATAAGATCGCCTGTTCCCAACACCCCTGCAATGGGTTAACAATCTGAAAGAGCCAAGCATGGTTCAAGCTGAGCAGCATGGTTCAAAAACATCTCTTTGCAAGGGCCCAACACTGGCTAACATGATGGGTCAGTGGAAGAACCCAGCCTGTCACAAGCATGCTTAATGTCAAAGATTGCATTAAAATTCAGTTTAGGAGGAATTACTTATAGGGTTTGCAAGACAGAGTGAAACTGAGGAGAAGCTAGAAGAGCAATTTTAAAGAGGTACAATACAGCTTCCCATGTTTTTTATTACGTATTAGGTCATTTTTAAGTGTCCCTGAACTCAGAGTTAATCAGTCAAAATAGCAATCCAGATGTACTCTCAGGTTTGCAGTATCTCTTCATCGTGTAAAAATAATGAAAATTAAAACATTGAGACACCTAAAGAGAAAGTATAGGTATAATCTTACACAAAACAAGCACTTCCTAAATACTTTCCATTTTCCATGTTTATTCCAAATGATCCGCAAGTCTAGTGTTGGGATAAATCATCAAAATTTTGGAGAGGATGCTATCATTATTAAAAAACAAAAAACAGATGTAAAAATCCTTTTTTATTAGTTTGTGGCTACAGCAAGACTATCGCATCATTATTCCTTTCAGGACAGTCTTTAACATTGCTCTTCTATAACTGTTGGGCTCTGCTGAGCTTCTAGTGTTGAAGTGAGACCTCATATGACATGCACACACACATTCATACCTTCCATCACCATTATTAAAGTAAGAAATAAATGACAGTGCAACAATGGGCAGAAAATTGTACATTTTCACCAAAATAAAAGTATAACAAATGTGAGGGAATGTGACTTGGTTCTTGAGCCTTCATGTCAGTCTGATGCTTTAATTTAACAGAATGAGTTCTTGCGACAAAAAATATTTGTTGAAACCACTCCACTTACCTCAAAACAAAGTATTGTTCTGCTCCTTTTGCACAGTTGGACACACTCACCACTTCTACATCCCTCAGTGATACAAACAATACATATCAATGGTTATGTCTACACTTGCAAAGTTAATTCAAAATAGTTTTTTCAAATTACTGTAACTATTTTGACTTTAAAGAAGTTATTAATTCAAATTAGAGAGTCTTCACTAGATTCCCTAAATTGAATTAATGTAGGCTTTACTAACTCAGCTTGGAAAGTCTACATTAAACTAATTCAAACTAGGGAAAGGTAAGAAAGTCAATAGGACAATTATATTGAATTAAGCCTACTCTCCAGCTAACACTGGCTTAATTTGAAATAATAACTTCAAAGTAACCATTACACTGAAGTTAAAGGAGGTTTTGTTAGATCAAATTAGCCTTTCCTTATTTCAATTAAGGAAAGGCTTAATTTGATAGAATAAAATGTCTGTGTGGCCGGGGAGTAAATTATCAAATTAAGTCTCTTTAATTCGAAATAAATTGTAAGTGTAGATGCACCCAATTAGTGATGAGGTTTTTTTTTTTCCCCCAGGGGAGTCCCATGCATTTTATTACAAGAAGGGATGTGCTTAAGAGCAACTTCTATATTGCTTCCAAAATTAGTTTATCCTAAAATTTCTGAAGACTTTTCCTATTCTGTTACACAGTGGACCTAGTTCTCAATTATGCTATGATCTTTTTATGACACTCAGGCAGGAAAGAAGGCCTAAACTGGGCAGGTGTAACTTCCCTGATAATATCCCCTGTACTTTAAATCAGCCTTTCCCTCCCCTTTTCCCTTGTGTTCCAAGTGCAAGTGTAACTAAGCACTGGGCTCACTTCCTTCTTCTTCTGCTCCCTGTTTGCTCCTGTCATTCTTTATTCAGAAGTTGACCATGTTAATAAAGTTGGTAGAGACTAAGTACTATGAATGTGGAGATCCTATAGACCTAAGTTTGGAGCTGTACAGAGATTTATTTCCTGTTCATATCTGATTATTCTAATGTATCCTAGCATGGTTTTAAGCTAAACCCAATTTCAAGCACCCTCCTAGAGCAAGAACTCATGTTTTCCTTCAACAGAAGGGTCAAATATGGGTAATCAGTGCAAACATTTAGCAATAAGATGTGCCATTAAGGTAAGTTCTTAAACAATGGGAAATTAGGAAGTGAACTACTTTCTGTAGTGCCTTTGGGACTCCAGGAATGATAACACTGCCCAGAGCTCTGTGATGCAAGAGGAGTGCCCCTGCTGTAGTTATCCCTGTTCAAGCATAGTAGCTGACTTGTTCTACTGTCTGGTTAAGGAAAGGGAAGGAGGGATCATGACACTGTCTCCTCCCTGTTGCTTCAACTGCTTTTGAAGTGGCTTGTATCCCAGTGGCACACATATAGGGATCAGTCCCACTCTTTGGTAATTGTTGAGATTGTTGTGGCTTGGGTCTTCAGAGATGAAGGCTCTTTGCATTCCATCCCCCCTCCCCCCACAAGTCCTGCCCAAGGACCAGCCACAATCTAGCTCTCAATTTCTGTGTTGATTAGCTAACAAAGAAGGCCTGCTATAAAAGAAAAGAGTAGGAATCTCTTCATTTCTTGGGTATTTCTTCGTTTGTGCTGTTGACTCCTACAAAACTGAGACTGTGTGTGGTGATGCAATGACTTAAAAACTCCCAGAGTACAAATACTTGGTCATTCTAAGAGCTGGAGGAGGTCAGAATTTTTCCAAACTTTCAAAATCCCTGTCCATCTATTATCAAGAACTGCATATTCAAAAATAAATTCAGTGGAAAGCACTTTAGTATTTGGGCAATAGATACCTAATAAAGAACAAACCAGCTACAGCATAGGTTGAGTTGGCACTTGAATTAGACGACCTCCTGAGGTCCCTTCCAGTCCTTATCTCCTATTATTCTATCCGTTACATTACTTGTACTTCTATATTTTCTAAATTTAGGCATGATGTAAGTGTTAGCCAGCACTGTCTGGTTTGCCCCCTGAAATCTAGACAAGCAGTTCCCATCCTGCAGGGTGGGACCCCCATGGAGGGGCACCAAAAATCCCAGAGGAGTCCATGAGGCTTCTGTAATATTGAGGTTATTTAGCACCCTCTCCTCCCCACCCCCCGCCCCCAAGCTCTATGCTGGATGCAGCAGCCTTGATCTCTGTGCTGGCTAGAGTGGAGCAAAGAAGCAGTCCCCACCCCTCAGTCCCATGCTGGTCAGGATCCCAGCTGGAAAGGAGCAGTAGCATGCTGATGGGAGCCTTATGCAGAGCCTGCTTCCATTATCCTCAGTCCATGAGAGAAGGAAAGAGGTGGGGCCATATAGGGTGTGCAGAGGTGGCTGCACCAGGGAAAGCTTAGTTTCTTACTCAAGTAAGTGTTATTTCTTCTTCTTCTCCTTCGTCTTCTTCTGTAATTTAGTGCTATTGTTATATGTGTTTATAGATGTTATAAATATATTTATAACCAGTGAGGAGGTAGGACAGGGTGAGTTGTGCAGGTGCATTATATATCCAGTGTTGACTAGAGGGGCTCTTGCTCAAAAAGTTGGGAACCACTGGTCTTGAGCCTCACCTTCAAAATGAAGGCTGGCCTTTGGTCTCAGCAGCCCCACACTCCATCCGTACACAGTAATTACAGATTCTCCACAGAGAAGCTCAGTGCTAAATTGATGGTACTGAGACAGCTTTCCCCAAGAAACCCAGCATATTTCTACCTATGACATTCTCCTGTCCTGATTTCAACTATACTGTATCAGCATTTACATTTCATGATTCAAACTTTCAATTTCTTTCCTTCTTGTTGACAATGTAATTCCTTATGTGCCACATTCACTGCACTGAGCCCCTACTGTTTCCAAAATGAGCTTACACATTTGAGTACCTTTTGGCAATACACTTTCGGAAGAATCCCTACTAAATCCAATAAATATATAATAAGAGAGATACTAGCTGGTGATTTTGAATTCTTTCATATCTCATAAAGTAACTATCTTTAAGTGCTTCCCACAATTATCATGTATTTCCCAGTAAGGGCCTGCAAGAATACTTTATTTGGCTTAAAAGGTTTAGTATATTTGTGTATTAAATCTTTAGCTCAGGTAATGGTGACTTTTAAGAGTATAGCTCTGCCTAAATAATGGCACATCAATGCAAAGAGTAACCCGCTGGAAATAAAACTGCACTTCATCTTTACTCATTACTCTTCTTGTCCTCTTCGCTACTCCACTCTGATTCTCTCAACAAAATCTGGTTAAAGAAAGCCAGTTTCTCTTGCCAACAACAGTCTTCTTTCCGCTACCACAGTCCCTACCCCTGTGTAGCTCACTTTATGTTAATGATTGATAGGAGGTGCTCTGTTGTAGAATAAACTCATGCCAGAATAGTAACAGAAGTGGAAGGATGGCAAGAAAATCATTTTCTGAACTGCTGTGCACTGATAATTGCATTGACTTAAGATAATGTTGTAAAGCTCAGCACTTAAAGTCAGACCATCACTAAGTTATGATGTCGAGCTTTTTAGGGCCTACCCTTCTAACCAAGGTTATAGCCCTGGTGACTGGGAACTAAGGCTTGTGACTACTCTTCCATGAACTGTCACTGCTAGGTCCAATTACTTGTTAATTCTGTGCAGTAGTCTTTATACTATGAACTTGTTGTAAGGGATATTACTCTCAACATTTTTCCTGGTTTACTCCCAACCGTGATTGAAGTTCTGCTTATGTTGGGTACTGTTCATCAGGTTGTTCCCTGAAGTAATTAGCTAAATGGCAAGGGTAATAATTGGCACATAAGACATAGGTGCAGTATAAATATCAGTAGCCTCATCTTTCATTTTCAGCAAATGTGATTAGCGTTAAATAGCTTAGTACCCCAAGCAAGTCACCTTTACAAAAATATGTAAAAAATCACAGTTACAGACTTTTGGTTTGGTTTTCTTTTGTTTTGTTTTTGTGGTGTGGAGTGTCTTATATGCACTTATGATCAGATAAGTTGCTATTTAGAGTATATGGCATATTATATTTGTCTTTGTTCTCATTGTGAAACAATGCTATTTGTTCTTCATCATGTAAATTTGATCATGTCTTGAACAGCAGAATACCAAGCATGTGCCATTTTTTAGTTTAAAGAAAACTTATCTCAACTAGTGAAGAAAGTTAACATAGAAGTAAGGATTTGGGGTTTTGTTAAGTACCACTCCTTTTGTAAGACCAAAATACTCTTTGCATAAATAAAAGGTTCAGCTAATAGATCTTTCAAAGATTTTTTTTCCTGAATATATGTCAGTTTGCCAATTAATTAGCATGAAAGCTTAGTCAAAAGGAAAATGTCATCTAGAGAACAGAGCAAGTCAGTCAGCCTTGGAGCAGTTTAATTAAATGAGTAGACCAAGAAATAACTCGTTAAGTGTCAATTTGATTTTATGAGACAGATACTGTAGAGAAAGTATCTTCTAGATATTTAGTCAAGTGATGGTCAGACATGGGCACTTGTAATGGGGTAGATTCCCTGATCTAGAAGGGAAGGGGTTAAAAGCCCTTCAGAAAGGAGAATCCAATAGGAGTTCGTGGGTGAGGAGTCACTCAGAGCTTAGGAGCCTTTATATACAGGGCTGCAGGCACAACCCAGGGCAATCTTCCTCTGTCCTCCAGAGAGAAATGGGACCTGGCTGTGGGAAGTGGGACCAGGAACAGCTCACTGCAGACTAGCTCCCTGATACAAGGGAGAGAAGGTACTGGGGGAGTTGTGGACATGACCCAGGGTACCTTTTGAGCTGGGGGTTGAGGCATCAGGGTCCCTGGACTGAGGCCCAGAGAAGTGGGTAGAGCAGGGTCCCTCCTATTTCCTCCAGACTGCCAGGGGAAGTGATTGGACTTGTAGCAGCCACTGAGGCAAAATGGAAGAGCCTGGACTAGACTGTACCCAAGAAGGGCGGAAATGAAAAGGACTCAACCAGAGGGCTGAGGTTTGGGACTAAAGACTCAAAAAGATGGAGCACAAGCCACTGGGTGGGGTGCCGTTTGAGCTGTTCCCCAAGACCATCACCAGGGTGGGCCGATCTGGTGAACCATGTGCTGCTACCAGTGTACAGCACTGTTCTCAAAATTAGAAACAGGTAGTTTGACTGTGTAAAGAAGTATACCAGTAACACTGAGCTACATCAAGAGCAAATACTTGCATTCAAATATTTGCTTCTTTGAGACCATTTTTTACTCCAAATATGAATATAAGTAGTTACTGTCTGAAAACATTACAGGAGAACTATTCTTGAGCTAGAAAATTAGGCTTTGCACTATCCATGAAGTTTATCTGACATCCCAAGCTTACCCATGAATCGTTTGAATTCCCTGGCATTTCAAACCGCTAATTAAATAACTGAATACTTCTGGAGCACAGAATGATAATGGTTTTTAAGTACATAAAAGGTTGTTACAAGGAAGAGCATGAAATATTGTTCTTGTTAACCTCTGAGGACAGGAAAAGAAGCAGTGAGCTTAAGTTGCAGCAAGGGAGGTTTAAGCTGGACATTAGGAAAACTTTCCTAACAGTTGTGGTAGTTAACCACTGGAACAAATTGCTGAATGAGACTGTGACTCTGTCATTGGAGGTTTTTAAGACAAACATCTGTCAGGAATGGTCTAGTTATAATTTGGTTCTGCTTTGAGTGCAGACTACTGGATTAAATGACCTACTCAGGTCCTTTCCAGTCCTACAGTTCTGTGATTCTATAATTAATGGCTTTAAAATCATTTTATGTCAAATTATTCACTGTTTTACTATCTACTAAAAAATGCTGGATGTCCACAATGCAGCTGGCAGATCTATGCAGTTGAACGAGATATTTTTCTGCACAATTCCGAAGGGTTACTACAGAGTTACACAGAGGCTAAGGACTTATCAAATCTCATAGTGTGAAATCCTGAAGTTCACTATGCTTCATAGCTGCTGAAACTGAACAAAAGGTATTAAGGTGCCATGCTGAAGCTATTAAACTTAGCTGGCATACAAAGGAGTGTTGACCTTGCCTATTAAGACATCAGGGATCAATTATTTTCTTTAGTCAAAGAGGACGGAACAAAAGGCACAGGTTGTAGCTGGGAAAATAAGGCTGCATATGGGAGGAAGGGGAGACTTTTGCCAATAGAACAAGCTTCCATTGGATATTGTGGAATTGTCATTATTCAAGGCTGGATATTATTTCTATAGGTATTCATTTCAGATTAAAAAAATCAGCCCTAGTGGAAACTGATGAAGGAAATGATAGTCAATTTAAAAGGAAAATTAAGAGAAGTAACTATCAAGCAACATGTATGGATGTACAACATTAGCATTTTAAAAGCTTCTTAAATTTTGAAATATTCTACCAGTTTCCCAATGAGTCCTCATATATGAAATAGGGAATGCTTCTAGATTTAGTTATAGCTCTTTTGTATTTTTGAGAAAGAACTGAAACTAACATCCCAACTGCTAATATATAAGGTTAAGAACTGGTGGGTGGTATTATTTACTTAAAAAAATCTTCTCTAAAAATCATTTTACTTTTTTAAGGACCCTAGAACTTTTTTATTACAAAACTGAAAGAATCATAAATCCTCAGCCTGGCCATTGATGGTTTTTCTTCTATCTGCTACACTTGCATTCTCCTACTATGTGCAATTTACACAGCTTCATCTCTCTTCAGTATACTCTGAGGAGCACAGAAGATTCTAGTACAAGCAAAAAGAGAAGTAGATTGGCAGAACACTCCTTTTCTGGGAATCCGCCAGCAGTGAGCAATAGGGTAAAATTTTCAAAAATGCCAAAGGCTGGATTTTAAAAGGTACTTAGACATCTAACTTCCCATTGAAATCACTTTTGAATTATCTTTGAGAACCTGGGCCAAGTGAGGATCTAGGTAATTTTCAAAAGTGAGTTAGACACTCATAATAGGATTTTCAGAACCACATTAACTAATTGATACTGATTCAGTGGGATTTAGATGCCTGAAGTGCTTAGGTATTTCTGAAATACCCACTGTTAGGTGCTTAAGGGTTATTGAAAATCAATGGGATTTAAGTTCCAAAGGGCAGGATTTTAAAAGCATGAAGGCACCTAAAGATGCACGCAGATGCCTAGATGCTGGTCTGGTAACTTGACTCTTCAAAATACATTTTATAGTGATAATGAAACAATTTTTCATGCAGAGTAAGTAAAAATATATCTCATTTATTAAAAAATAAAGTAGAGTATTGTTACTCATCTCTAAAAACCACACTGATCAAAGTTATACACAATTTTATGCGGTTATTGTTCCATTGCTGGTTTTGCTGGCACCATATCCCTTTCCTCTCTCCGTATTTTTGCATTCTCTCTTTCTCACTATGTCTAATTCAAAAGATACATGACATCCATAATCTCCTTCTGTACAATGAAAAGTAATGTCTGACTTTGGTTATTTTTATACCTATCTGGCTTCTGATGTTTAATAATACTTAAACACACCTATCTAATTCTATTTGCCTTTTACATCAGCGTTATCATTTTAATTGGATTTTAGGCTTTTGTCTGATCTTTCCTCTTAATTAAATTTACTTTAGTTTCCCAGTTTTTATTTAACTTTTATAATTTTTCTTCCTGTTTTTTTTTAGCTATAGCTACAAATTATTCTGAATAGATTCTCCTTCATTATTGCCTCTTACTTCCCAGTCCTCTATCATCCTTATATTTTCACAAACCCCAAGCATCTTCCTCTGTCACCCAAAACCAACCTTGAGCATGTGCTGAGTAACTTTCACTTTGGTAATGAAATTATATATGGCTATATAATGTAGCTTGCATATCTCGTGTCAATTTACATTGCCATACCATGATGCCTTCAGTGCACTGCATTGATGGGAGATGCCTTCTAATCATTGCAGTCTTACTCTTTTATGGGAGGTGGATTAATGGCATCAACCAGACAGTATATCTGGGATCAAGTGAGTGCGTCTCCACTGTATCACTCAATCGATCCCAATGCATCAATCTCTACAGCCTCAGCAGTGAACACATACTCTGAGAAATCAAAGGGAGTTTATCCACTGACTCTTTCTGAGAGGTTATATTTCCCTCCCATGCAATGCTCTCGGGCCCCACAGCATATGGTAGCTGTGATCTCAAGCAATATATTCATGTAACTAAGAACAGAAATGAATGACATCATCAGTTAAGCCCTGGGAGTTGAAGATTTGCATCTGGCTAATATTGCTGAATGACACTACTGTTAGCCACATGTCTTAATACACTGAGATTGCTTTTGAATTCAGGTATCATGACTGAATTATAAGCCAAGCGAGTTTGTTGGTATGTTGTGCCTTGTTTTGCTTTACTGGCCTACATTTCCTTTAGTTCCTCTTTATTGTCTGTCTTTTGAATGTGTATTCCTTATTTCTCCATCCTCAGTGATATTGTTAGATCATGCTCGCTTACACTTGAAGTATTTACAAAAAGTCTATTTGTTTTATTTGGATAAACACTTTTGTTACCATTATTTGTTTGGTTTTGGTTTGCTTTTGGGATTTAAATGCCTATCTGTGTGCCATGTTGACATCAGTACAAAAGGACCACCAAATAACTGCATTTTGAACTCTGTTTTGCTAGTAGACAACTAAATTTTCACCTTTAAAGGTTGTTTCATTTTTTTCAGATTTGGAATGTAGGTTACTGATTTTAATTCATTAACTGGTTTTTGTGTCCTTAGCATATTTAAAAAAAATGAATGCATGCTCAGTAATTATATCATCCAAAGGTAATCTGCTATATCTAGGAAGAAAACCCATTATGTAACTGGCCAACAAAATGTAAAATGAAATAGTCAAGAATCCTGACATAAGATATACAGTTAGTATTTCAGTATAGCAAGGTTAATTACAAAAATGTGTGTGTGTGTGTGTGTGTGTGTGTGTGTGTGTGTGTGTGTGTGT
>ML681979.1:22977101-23169732 GCA_007922195.1 Podocnemis expansa
GAGCAGCGGGCACCTGCTGTCCCCCCTGCGCTGGGCAAGGAGGAGCAGCCGCTTTGCCCATCGCTTCCCCTTGCCGGGGCAGAGGGGGCAGCAGGTGCCCCAGCCGGCTTCCCCCGCCGATTACCCTTGCCGGACCTGGCTTCACCCGCTGCTTACCCTTGCTGGGGGAAGGGGGGGTAAAGCAGGCTGGGGCACCCACCCCCCCTGCCGCCGGCAAGGGGGAGCCACGGGTGAAGCTGGCTCAGGCACCCGCCACCCCCCTGCACCTCCCCTCAGCACCCTGGCCAGGGTGCAGAGAGGGGACTTCCTCCCAGGGTGTATGGCACCCTGGGAAGAAGGTCCATGGATATATCGATATGTGTTCCATATTGATATAACACAGCCAGACGGGGTTATTTTGAAACCACGGTATCAAAATAACCCTCATTTCGATACAAAACTTGGTTTTATTGTATCAAAATGATTTCCCTTATTTTGAAATAAGGGAGCTTCTTATTTCGAAATGAGGAAACGTCGTCTGGACCTGTCAAGTTTTATTTTGAAACAACGGCTCTTGTTTCAAAATAAAACTCTCATGTGGACACAGCCATAGAGTCTAGGCTATGTCTACACCGAAAGCTTAAGTTGACTTAGGTGTCTCCATGGCCACATCTGGAGTTCATTAAGTTGACTTAAGCACTTGCCTAAGTCAACTTAATAATTCTCACCCTTAAAGTCAACTTCAAGGGTTAAGTCGCCTTTATTAAGTCGACTTAACAAAATGTGGCCATTCAAGTCAACTTAGTAAAGTCAACTTAAGGCAGGATAGCCATTTAAGTCGACTTTATAAACTCAACTTAAGCCAGGGGACCCATTTAAGTTCAACTTTATAAAGTCAACTTTAAATGGGTCCCCTGGCTTAAGTCGAGTTTATAAAGTTGACTTAAACAAATGGGAGCTCTCTAAGTTGACTTAATAAAACTTAAGTCAACCTTGGTAAATCGACTTAACTGGACCCTCTAGTGTAGACATAGCGCAAGTCACCTTTTACTGGTCTGTAATGTGCCTTCCCCGCCTTTTTCTTCCACTGTATAACCTACACAAACCCTCCATAACTGAATATACACCGGCAGTAGCAATCCATACCAGAAAAAGTACTGAAAAGAGTATAAACCAGGGATGGCCAAACTTTGGCTAGTGACCCACACCTAGCTCTCTTGCAATTAAAGTGTGGCATGGAGAGTCCCCTGTATACTTCCATTCTCCAATTACCAGACTGAAATAGGTGCCTGTCTTAAATAACAATTAATCAATTTATGTCTGTCTTAAATAATGGTTGATCAAAATAACTAGGCCGGTGAGCTGAAAGTCAGACACCCTAAGAAAGAAACCACGTCAGCAAACTAAAACCTAAGGCAAAGTCAGCTAAACACTGCCGAAACGCGGTTTGTGGTTGAGAAGCATCCGCGTTGGGCCTAAACCTTAAAAGGAGATAGTGTGATTTTTTGATGGGGGCATATCCGATAAACCTTAAAAGGAAGTCAAGTGTGATTTTTTGACGGGGGCATATCCGACAAACTTTGATGGGGTGATCTGATAAGCCCTAAAAGGAGGCAAAGTGTGATTTTTTGATGCATCTCCACAGTTCATCCCCTTTTGTCAATAAAAAGGCTAGCCTCCTGCTTGGTGGGGTGGCGCACACCCTCCAAAAACCTGACTGTGGGTGATCTTCGGGGCTGACTTAAAGAGATTACCATCAACCTAAACCAAAAGACCCAGCTTTTGGGGAACAGGCACGGCTCTCACAGACTGGGTAAGAATAAATCTAAGAGAGAGAGAGAGAGAAAGACTAAACAATGGGAAATAGGAACTCAATAAGACTAAGTAGAAGGTAGATAGAAATAAACTAAGCTTATTAAACCTGGCTGATATTAGCTTAACACAGCTTCACCTGCTAATCTTTTGGGTTTACCTAGGAATTGTAATAGCTATTATTTGGCTAATAAGTAAATGGGCTGCAAACCCTGCATTTCACTCATAAGCCTAATTTTTCTGTTTGTCTTATACTTGAGTTCTTTTCTATCTGTAACACCTCTTGCTTTCAATAAAGAAGAAAATAACTCTTTAGCATACTGTCTCACTGTGACTATTATTTGTCTGGCCCCTCCTGCGTGTTTGTGTTTCCTAGTACTTATAATTATTCTCTCTAAAGTACTTCTTTTGGGGTCACATTCAGAGGAACAAAAACCTTCGTTACCCAAATCAAGACCACCCCCCTGCTGACAAGGGCGACAATACCCTCTCTTTCCCGGGACCCAGGAGTTCATAGGGTCTTCCCCCTCGGGTTCGTGGTCACCAACCAAACCTGGGAAAGGGCAAGTTGGCAGGGTCTCCATAAGTGGGCGTGCAATAGGGAGCTTAAAGCTTCTACCCTGCAGCAGAGTGAAGGGGCTAGAGGATTTTGCCCAGAGAAGGGGGAATCTGTGTGGTCAGTAAGTTTGGCCACCCCTGGCATAAAAAAAGACAACTTTTCCAGCTTGACTTCCAGATGACTGTAGACGTGGCATCAAGAGATCAATACTAGGCAATTTGCTACAAATTCAAGATGGACTAGGATACTGCCAAGCAATGGAGGTTACCATAACTCATGCCTGCAAATACTGGCTCTAAGATGAATAAACCAGTTGGACACTGTAGGACCAAAGTGGAAATGTTTTCTGAATGGAACAGAAAACCTGCCTGACTTCTGGAAAGAGCTGGTCCTACCCCAGTAATAACAGAGCAACCATCTCACATCCAATTTATGGAGCAAAGTTGTCCTGTATGTTTTATGAGGGTCTGGAGAAGAAAACTAGCAGAAAGAGGGATTTGTCTGGATTAATACCAGGTGACTTTTAAGAGATATCAGCAAAGCCAAAGTACCACTATGCAGTACCAAATCACAGTTTCATCATTCACATGGATAACAGAGAAAACTGCAATCCAAAGTACTTTATGGGTTCATCTACACCTGAGTGGACATAGTTACATGCCTATGCACTGCACCCACACCAAGTGCCCATACATGCGATGCTGGGCATGGGTATATGCTGTACACACTATCCTTTTTTGGTATGTGATATTAGGACTACCATTTCATGGATGGTATCCCAGAAACCTATGCAACACCAGAGACACTCTGGGAACTGCCTTGTTTTGTGTTGCTGGTATGGGATTGAATGTAAACAGCATCAAAATGCTGAACTCTACATGAAAAGGTGCAAAAATATTTTACTAAATTGCTTTCTAAATGACTGTGAGTAATGATCATGGAAGCTGCATTCACAGGGAGGTGATATGCATAAATATCTTCCAAGTGAGCTTTGTGGGATTATGAGCATTAGCTGAATCTCATCAATGAAAGTATTATGAGTGCTCTTAGATGACTGTTGTAAGATCAGGGCTTAGAGCTTGACTGGAAGTTCAAATGGACAAAAATCTTCCACTTTAAAGAGTAAACTTTCCCCTGTAAAATTTATGGCACGGCAAGGATTTTTCAGATCGACTTCCTGAGTTCATACTACCAGAGGAAGGAAATGAACCACTCTCGGAGAGATGAGCAGGAGTGACAGATAAAATCAGCAAAGTCAGAGCCAGGATATTAGAAAACCAGAATAATTTAGCAGACCATACTGAGCTCTGTGCCAGTGCTGATATCGTCTTGGTAACTCAAAAATTTGATTACCCCTTTGGTAATTACTAGCTGCTAATACCTCAGTAGTCAAATCAATAGATGATGTAGAAAATGTTTTTCTCCCAGCTGGAACTGTGATATTCTGTGTAAGTTACCCTTTGTGAGTTGTGGAAGTGAGCAACCTCAAGGCTGACAGCACCAACCCAGCCTAAAGGAAGCAGAAAAAGTGTATGTCTTCACTGACGTTGGCAAAATCGCTGCCGTCAGCTCAGGGTTCTGAGACTGGTTTGCAGTGGGTATGAACTCGCTGTGCTGCTCCTGGAAGTGAGCCCCAGAAGTCCTGAGGGCCAAGGGACATGGGCCAAAGCCGACCACCAGCGATTTGTGGTCGACTTTCCCCTCGTGTAATGGTGGCTAAGAAAGTTGCCACCAGGTACACAAGGAATTTTATGTTCCTCGTGTAACTGGTAGCCAACTGCCACTGAAAAAGCCTCAAATATAGACTAGGGCAAAGAATTAGGGTGTTCAAAGGCACTGTGTGAAATATGATCCTTTCGTAAGAGAGTGTGAGGTGGAGACCTTCCAAGCTGTTGATAGTAAGAACATATTCAGAGTAAAGTCTTTATCCCTCTGACAGAATGGTTTTCTGTTTCCTTTTCCACTGGAAAGTGCTAATCCACTGCTTCAGTGCTAATCACCCCTTGCAGGAGTCAGGAATATATGGGGCTGCAATATTGACTGAAAGAAGTAGCTGTTCTTTGCTATCCCTGGAATCCATCTGTTTAAGGTAATGGCCCTCTTGAGGGGAAATTTGGTCCTCGAAATAGACATAAGGTAGGTTTGGGGCTCTTAGTAACCATTAAACACTGCCAACTGTTAGGCATGGAAGCAAAAGGAGCTAAAGTTGCACCTGTAATTAAACATACTTGCTGCTGACGTCTTTTCAGCCATGTAGGCTGCTGTAGTAAGTCGTCACATTGCTTCTGCTTGCAATGGGCATGGATATGACAGAGCTACTTCAACTTACCCTGAGGGCATTAGCTACAGAAAGAACAGCCTTGCCTTTGCATCCTACCTAACAGATTCATAGACTTTTTTTAAGGTCAGAAGGGATGAATATGGTAATCTACTCTGACCTTCTGCACAGTGCAGGCCACAGAACCTCCTACATGGTCCTGCAATAGCCATCTAACCTATGACTGAGTCCCTGAAGTTCCCGTATCATCGTTTAAAGTTTTCAAGGTACAGAAAAACCACCAGCAAGTGACTCATGCCCCATGCTACAAGGGAACGTGAACCCCCCCCCCAGAACCCCTGTCAATCTGCCCTTGGGGAAAATCCCCTCCTGATCTTAAATGTGGTAATCAGATAATCCCTGTGCATGATGGCAAGACTCATAAGACACACACCCTCCCCCCAAAACAGATCTGTACAACTCAGAACCCCACCCCATCTAACATCCTCTCATAGGCCATATTGTCATATCCACCATGTCCTTCCTATTCACTAAGTATGGATTCATATGGGCAAAACTAGGAGCTTGCGTTTTACAACCTAGGAGAATCCAGGAGTACAATATGCATGTCTCTATAACATCAACATATTGGCACATACTTCACTAAAATTAAGCTATTTTAATCCTCACCCTTATAGTGAACTGCAAATTTTTGCAAAAATCTAAAAGTTTCTATGTAAGATAGCCAAAGAGGACAATTTTATAGCTGTTTTAAGTTTAATTAGTATACTTTAGCAGACTTACTACACTGCTAGTACTCTTACCCCCGAAGGTCTTTAGAAATAAGAACTGATTTCCATGCTAGACTGACATCAAATATACTGTAAACCAACAAAAGGGAAGAAAATAAGACTTTAAAATGCAAAGGTTCTTTTAAGCCACCTTATGGTGCCAGTATGGTTCTTCATTCTGGAAGAGAATCTAAAAAGTCTGCAACTGACAGTTCTCAGAACATTAAGATATTAAAAGTCCCAGGGTATTTTTATTTATTTTATTTTTTAAATATAGCCTGCCTGATACTACCAGTGCATTTTTCTTCCTTTGAAATCCTCAGGCTTGTCTTCACTGACAGCAGCATATTAGCCACCATCAGACTGAGCTTTCTGATTGACTGATTGGGTCTGAAGATAGACCGCCCTGGCAACTGGTGTAGCACTGAGTCAAAGAGAGGGCCCTCCCTTCAACTCTGCATAGTAGTTGTGCCACGGGTAGGGAAGTTAAAGTGAGAGACATAAGGTATTCTAGGTAAATTGCATATCTCCCTTCAACTCCTGCCAAAAATGGTTAGCAATGTAAACTTGCCCTTCTGAAGTCATTTTTGCATTTAGAAGGGTTTAGAAAAGCATTTCTCTAGAGACAACCCTTTAAACAGCTGACATTCAGCCTCTGAAAGATTGCTAATAGCACAAGTTACTCCAGAGTTTATAGTGATACCCAGGATTTGGTAATTATTTTATTACTGTAGTATATGGACTCCAGAGATGCTAACTGAGGCCAGGTCTACACTTCTGGGAAATGCAGTGGCAGTTGGCATGAGTTACACAAGCTAGACAGAGTAGCTTCCAAAACTACCATTGACTTCCTAACTTCTCTTCAGCATGGTGTCTTCAAGTGGTCCTGCAAAGTGAAGAGATGGTCTTACCAAGATGATCATATAGTTTAAATAGAAAAGTAAAGGATAGCCTTATTGTTCCCATTTTAGAGATGAGGAACTGGGACACTTTCCAAAAGTAATACAGAAAATCTGGAACTGAACATAGATTTCCTGAGTCCCATGCCAGTGTCAAACACAAGACCATATTTCCTCTCTTTCATAGTTTGCTATGCAAACAAGAATTCTTAGGAATATAGATTCTGTTCATTTCATTTATCTCCTAATCTTTTACCCAGTAGGGCAGAACTAAATGAAGACTGATTACTAAATTTTGTGATCATAAAGGAATAGCTATCACTTGTATGAATTTCTATTGATTCAAATTTAATTTCTACTTTAATATATTTTCCAGAGCTTCATGCCTTTGAAGACAATTAAGGGGATTTTAGCCCCATCCTATTAGGCTATGTCTACACTGCCAATTTAGTTTGAATTAAGGCGGCTTAATTCAAACTAAATTGGTCCCAGTCTACATTAGACATTCCTTAGTTCAAACTAAGAAATTCCTTAATTCGAACTAAGGAATGCTTAGTTCTAATTAGTAAGTACTGGTGGTAAGTTCAAACTAAGTATGATGTAGATTCTAACTAACCCTTGGCTCAAACTTAAGAAGTCTGAACTAAAGACAGTTAGCTTGAACTAAGTAGGTGTACTAGTTCGAACTAACGTTAGTTCAACCTAGTCCTCATTGTTAGTTCAAACTAAAAAGTTTGATGTTAGTTCGAACTAACCTCAAACTTATTAGTTTGAACTAGCAAGTTCAAACTAACTTTCCGTAATGTAGGCATAGCCTTAGTTATTAACAGTAAGGATCAAGGGTCTCAAACTCAAATCACCACAAGGGCTGTGTGAGGACTGGTAGAGGGTTGCATGAGGATTAGTACAGTAGCCTGAGGACTGCACCAATGAAACCTTTCCATACAATGATATTGCAAATATTGCTAATGATTGTATCATTGCGGGCCTCATGAAATAGCTTTAGGGGCCCATCTGGCCTGCAGGCCACACGTTTGAGACCCCGGTATAGATTCTATTTCCTCTTTTAGTTTTCAATAGCTTCGCTTTTAGACCAGTACTCAGAATTCAGACGCCTTGTTCATTGCAGATGAAAGAAACAGGTTAACTTGGAGAAGAATAATCAAGTGCCTCTGTATACTTGTGTGGGAGTTCTGTTCGCATTGCAACTCAGCAACTATTGTTGAATTAAGAATTTAAGATGCTTCAACCCCTATGCGAAATGAAGGTGTTTATAAAATTACTACCTGTTTCAACCCAATCTTTTTGACACACTAATGAAAACGGATAATTCTCCAAGATAAGATAGCATTCAAAATCTTACATACTAAAATAAAAGCTCTACGATCAATTGATTTGTATTTCTACCATTTCACCTTTATATATAAATATGTAATTACATAAAATGCCTGGCATGACTGCCGGTGACTTCCTAAGCTGCGGGGGAAATAAGGGGAAACTTAACACAAATGGCTTGCGGTCGGCTTTCCCCTACATCTGTTGGGGGTAGGACTTCTGGTGCTGACTTCCAGGAGCATGGCAGCGAGTACATATTCGTTGCTAATCACACGTGGAATGTCAGGCTGACGGCGGCGATTTTGCCACTGTCAGTGTAGACATTCCCTCTAACTACATTCCTGGTGCCTGGTTTCTGTCTTTCCTCCAATGTTATTGGAACAATCCTACCAGGATATGTAGGAAAAAGTTGTACTGGCAATCTTTGCTATGCACCTTCAGCAAAGGGATAGCATACACTGTCTGTAGGGAACAGTCCCCTGGTGCTTGGTGCTGTGCAGGTGATTGACTCAATAACAAGACCCCAAATACCCCAAAAAGAGGCCCTGCGATTTCAGAACTATGGATAATGACACTGCTCCAGCTCCTTCAATCAAGAAATCCTGGAGGCAGCATTATTGCTGTTTCCTGAGCATGGGCATTGAGATTGAGGAAGGGGTCCTACATCTACTCATCTCCATCTTCCTGTCCACTTATGCGGGAGCACCCATTTGTTCAAAGTGCTTTTAAGACATTATATGTCTATATTGCAATCTCTTAAAAATTAATAAAAAAGAATTATATGTAGCCATGCTGGTGGGAAGTGGAATTGTTTCTCTCTGTGTTTAGGATTGCTAGATTACTTCTTGTTCTGAGGATGCTAGGTATAGTGTTCTGCTCAGTGTTCCACTTATGACAGCCTCCAGTTCCAATGAACATTTGTCATTGTTTAGTTGGATCTTACTGAACTTCTGTTTCTAGCGTATATCATGATGTTGCTTTTTGAGGGGGAATGTAATGGATACTATAATCAGGATTCAACAGTAGTAGTTAGAGGACATTATGCTAGTAGAGATGATGTCTCTTGGATGGTAAATGAGACCAAGGTCTTTACCTCTGGAGCCATTAACAATCCCATGGACTATTTGGAAAAATCAGAGGTGTTAACCTCCATGTCTTTCTCTAACTCCAATTTATTCAATTTTTAGAGTTTGCAGCAAAATATTTTTTTACCTGTTAAATTGTGATGCCAATATGATAATTAACATTTTAATAATGAGGTCTTGCTTGAAAATAGCCAGGTTCATATTTGTGTCAGAAAATTGTTAGGGTCTATCTTTTTTCCACTATCGATACAGATATGAGCCAAATCCTGCAGCCCATACCCCGACAAAACTTCCATAGTAGTTACTAGTTATTTTGACTAAACAGTGAGAAGGGGCCTTCTCCCAATATTTGCCAGTGTCTATTTTGTAATATATTACATGAAAGTAAACTTTGTTTATTGTGCAAGAGGGAAGTGTTTTGCTTTTTCAGGATAGGGTAATAATTTATCTCATCTATGCAGCATTTCTATGAAAGTTTCTACACTGACAAAACCAATTTTGAGGAATATTTCTCAGCTTTTAAAACAAGACTGACCAGAAGGCAAATCAAAGTTTCCTAGTATAAGTTCATAGTATGTGAGCCAGCTGCTAGGAACCCAGTCATTTCTGAATTTTTCTTCCATTTTGTGCACTTTGCATTTCTCTATATATTCTCTATTTTAAATAAAAATTTATATCAAGGTATATACATCCTGCTCTAGTTTACCAGTGTCAAGAGAAGAAATCCTAAATACTTTCCAAGAGGTCTGACATCTTTCTAAAGACATATTTAAAAGAAACTCTGAAATTAAATGAATCAGTTAAGATTTTTTATCTAAGAGAGAGAGGAAAGGCTTATTTTGTAGCTGTGTACAAATGACATTGCAGATGATGTATCATTAACAACAACGGCTGAAAGGATACTCATAACCTATATACTGTAGTTATTGGCTTGTAACTGTGGAATGAGTAAGGTTGGATGTGATTGACCAAAAAAAAAGCCCTTGCTGAGTGACATAAGGGTTTTAGTTTAATGATATGAAACAGTGTTTACAGTCATGCTGCATAGTAATATTACCAGGTGAATATTAAATCAAGACAGTTTCAGACTTTTGTTGCAGTACTTTCTCTAATTTACTGCACAAAATACATAAGTGTATTTTATAGAAATTAGAATTAAAATGTCAGGATTTGGAGGGGGGAAAAAGCATATGCTTTAGCACAGAAAAGGAAACTAGGTCTTCAGCACAGACATCCAGGATTTAATATGCACATTACTTTAGTTCATGATAATCTTAATACCTCAAGTATGCTTATATGGCCATGATGTTATTCTTGATCTGCCAGCAGATCCATCTGTTTATTTGGCCTAGCTTTTATTAATATTACCACCCAGTATAATAATGCTGTCCTTGTGACTTTAGTGGAATTGACTTTATGAGCTCATATAGTATTGGAACACTTAAATTTAGGTATAAATGGTAACAAATTAAGATTTTGATAACTGCCTGTCCTTTATAATTGTTTCTCAAGAGATATGGAAAGGTCACATGGTTTTCATAGTATGTCTTTTACCTATGTTTTGGTTTGAAGTAGCAGAATAAAATCAAGTGCTTTTCCAGCAGGTAGTAATTTTATGTGAACCAGGTTTACCTTATCATTTATTCCCTGATGATATCTTCTGCACTCAGTGAAGTCAGTGGGAATTTTACCATTGGGTTCTATGCGTGTAAGACAGGATCATTTATGGTAACTTCTATGCTAATTGTTTTAAACTGACACTGAGACCAGTTGTGTGCCAGTTCAACCACATAATTCACTGTGATTTTAGGTCACATGCAATCTGCGGTGTTACGGTGTTACCTCAAAGGCCAATATCTTTTTCTCTATCAAGATTTTTCATTCCACACACACACACACACACACACACACACACTGTGACAGCTGAAGGCCTTTCATGTTTCTCACATGGCTGTTGTGAGAATAAAAAAGAAGTTTTCTCAATGCAGCATGGCAAACTTACTTAAAAATAAAGTTTATGCTTATATGCAGATTTTTAAATCTTGATTCTTAATCTAATTTGCATGAGTGTAAAACAAGGATACCTCCACTGAAGTCAGTGGAGTTACACTAGTGAAAAACCAGTGTGAGATTAGAATTGATCCTAAGGAGTACTCAGATATGATAAAGCTGCACAACTGGACACATTCATATTAAAGTAATTCCTCTAGTATCTCTTAAACCTCAGTTGTTTTCAATTACTTTTTACAAACTTCTCAATGACTAGTGTATTTTGACAATCTTTCTGGTTTTCATTGCTTTGCATAACTTGTTTTTTTTTTTAAAAAAAACATGGTAATTATATTTTAGAACTGTTTAAAAATAAAATAAACAGGCTGAGTTTATAAATAGTTAAACAAAACTAAAGATTGTTTGTGTCAATGAATTCATAACACTAAAGTATCTATCAGTTTCTTTACTGTGGTCTTGAAACAGATGTAAAAAATTGTTTGGCATTTTGCAAATTAAGAAAATCAACTGAACCAGACATTTGAGAGAAATATTAAACATAAAAGTGAACCCAGAACAAGTAGCAGAACTACACTAGTAATATGTGCAATAAATTAAAGGAATGTAGTTTGTTTCAGATGAGGAACTGGGAAAATCAGAGTGATCAAAAACTAAATTGAGTCACATAACACAAAATAGGATGAGTTTAAAATAATTGAAAAGTATAAAGCAAACTAAATAATAATCAAGTTCTGTATCACTTCCTTTTTTATTTGCACTTTGTGTGTTTCAGTCCTCATTTAGCAAAGTACTTGATTACCTGAATAATTTTAAGCTCTTGCACAGCCTCCAGGCTTAACTGTCAGTTATTGAACTGATGCCTTAGGTAATAAGTTCTTCAGTAGAGGAACTTGTCTTTTTATTATGCATGCTAGATAGATAGATAGATAGATAGATAGATAGATAGATAGATAGATAGATAGATAGATAATAACAACAAATAATAGTCATAATTCTAAATGCACATCAGACCATGTTCTTGTGTTGCTAACATCTGTTGTTTTGCAGAGGTTTTGATCTTAATCTGATTAAACCATATTTTAAAATGCAATAAAGAGCTATACAGTTTATATTCTACAGTATTGGTGTGGTTTTAGTGCTGGGGCATTATACATACTGCATTCAACTGTCTGAATTCTATTGTATCCAGAATTCCATCATGAAATAAAGTAGCAAAATGATGGATTATAATTTACTTCCAAGGGAGAGTCAAATTCACTTATATGAGCCAAAATGTCAAATTTAATTAAGGGCTACAGTGACAGAGCAGAGCATGTGCTGGACGAGTTCAGAGTACTTTTCAGATGACAAATGACTGACATGCATAAAAACAATAACCAAAATAATTGCTAAGATTACATTGCTTAAATCTGACTAAAAATGTCAGACCAAGCATGCCAAGAGCTTCCCATGGGGTTACGTTCTATGAGATTTAAATGAAAAATCAAATAAAACAGGAAGCTTTAATCTGCCCCCCGGAGTTCAAATTTATAGTCAAGATTTGTCTGCATGAGAGAAAAAAACATGAAAATGGCAGTTTGGTTTGTTTGTTTGTATTTCCACATTCATGCTGCTCAATGTAGTGAAACTGCAGTGTTCAGTAACCATGTAACCTATTCACTGCAGTGATTTTGCAAGGTTCTGTGGCCAAAGTAAAGATGTAATAAACCTTACAACATTCTGTATTTAAATAGTTTTCATCAAACTGTCCGTGTTAATGTATTTCAGAACAGGGTTCTGCCTAATCCACATCTCTGTAAGAATTGTGCTATAAAGGTAGAGGTGTGATGTTCAGGGTAAAGGTCAAGCTGATAGAATATGACAACCCTCTGAAAGAGAAATGATTGTCCCTGTTATTCAGCATGAGCTTTTCTTTGCTCCCTGTAGGGCATCTGCACCACAACCACCGCATTTTTACACTTCTTCTTCTTAGCCTCATTCTGTTGGGTTTTGACGGAAGCGTGGCAGTCCTATATGGCTGTTACTGGAAAAATTAGGACACGACTTATAAGGAAACGCTTTTTGTGCCTTGGATGGGGTAAGCCCATAAAAATCATGTCACTGCAATTGAATGTTATGCATTGAAACAATAGGGTAGTGGTAATATTTATTTCAATAATCCTGACAGGTCATCAGTAGCACAGTTACCAAAGAGAAAATCATTACAAGGAGATTTCTTTATTTATTGGACACAACAGCATAATTTTATTCTCTTGCTTTGGTGCAAGATACACTTGATGAATATTCCAGTGTTATTATACTTTATTATACTGTAGCATATATGCTTTAGCTTTATTTTAGCAGCTTTTCTGCAAAGTAGTATAATACAGACAAAAGTCCCTCACTGAAAATCCACTGAATCTCTATGTTATTACTTCACCTTAAGCTATTTCAAATATACTGGTAACTTAGCAACACCAAAGTGATGCATACTGGACTGAAAAGCCAGCTCACTCCTTGTGCTTGGGAAAGAAACAAATGCTGCAACGGAGTTGCACTTTGTTAAATGATTCATTCCATATACAATTGATCATTTTCAATGAAAGTAGTTCACTTTCATCATTTCATACCTAATAGATCAGCAATATTTAGCTGAGCCTTAATGACAATTTTTTTTTCCTCCAGGTTTACCAGCATTAGTGGTGGCCATATCAATAGGCTTTACCAAGACAAAAGGATATGGAACATCTCACTAGTAAGTCAGTCTGCAATGACGGCATGTTTTTTATTTAAGAAGGCTACCTTGCCCATTAGGGATTATACAATATAGTCTAAGGACAACAGTGTTTTCACTCCTGTACGGGACATTGCTGGAAGTCAGGTGCTCCGTATAATGAATGAAAAGCAAATCATAGCATGGGATTAGACTCAGTCCTGTGAAATATTTAGTTCTCTCAAATCCCAAGGAGCACTGAAGTCACAAGCATCTTAGGAGGTACTCAGTCCTTCAAGCTTATTGGAGCTAGTACTGTAGTTGTCCTGCTGAGATTGTTCATGTGTGACTTGTTACTTCACTTGCATATTTGTTTCCTGTTTCCAGCTGTGATGCTTGGCACTTTTTAAATGGGAGAATACTGAAATATTAATAGAAATAACAAATTGCTAATAGCTAGCTTAAATGCACCTGTATCTGGAAGTGTTTATGTCTGACAGCTCCTCTCCAAACATCCACATGAACAAAAGCATCTTTCCAAATACCTGTAGAACTAAAAACACAGAAGGAGATGCATATGAACCAATAGAATTTGGACCTGGATTTCAAAATGATTACAAAAGCATTTTGTTGTTGCTTGACCTATTCTACTTCAGATCTAGTGTGGGGGCAAAGTCCTCCACTCTTCAGGTCTTTGGAAACTGCCAAGAGGGGTCACTTGATCCCCCAGTTTCTGGAAGGTGATTTCCAGTTTGCAGAGGGCATCGGGAACTGAGGAGCTCTCACATTCTGGAACTCAGCAAGGATGGGCAGTGTCTCATCATCCTTAGCCCTGTGTAATTAATGCATTCCAGTAGGAACAACAATGAAAGTCCTGTGGCACTTTAAAGACTAATAAATTTCGTTGGACATAAGCTTTCATGGGCTGCAACCCACTTTGTTAGGTGTAACTGACAAAGTAGGTTGCAGCCCACAAAAGCTTAGATCTGAAGAAATGTTTTAGTCTTTAAGGCGCCACAGGACTTTTGTTGTTTTTGCTGTATACAGACTAACATGGCTACCCCGCTGAAAGCAATCCAATAGGAATTCTCTGCTATCCCTCCTAGCTCATGGTTGCTAAGATACCTTCATAGCTTCTTTAGTTACCCTGTATTAAGGAGTATAGTAGCATGGTTTGCTACACCACAGTTTCATAGGTGCTAGCAGCAGGAACAAGCCTTGTTGCCAGCTAGTCCTAGATGGTAGTGTGCCATATCCATGAGACCTTTTCCAGGCTGAAAGAGCAATGAATGGAAACAGGGAAAGTGATCCTGATCCCCACACAAAGATATCTAGTGGTAAGAAAGAGTTCCTAGAGCCTGTCAGGGAGGAAACTGGTTTGAAGTAGGGATTAAGAAGCACCTTTAAGTGGGAAGCTGGGGCATGACTGAGGAAATAGCCCAGACCTATGGAATAATTACATGCCTGGGTGATGGACTGGCTTCATTAGAACTGGAATTCACCTTGATTTCAGATGGGTTTAGATTTCTATCTGAATTTTTCACACAGCCCTAATCATCAGCAACTTGTGTTATTTCTACTGCAGATATGAATAATATTTAATGGAAATACCATTATGCCAGTGATGTTACCATTGATGTTTCAAAAGCCAAGGATTTCTGAAGTGTGGTTAGCCTAGCACCTTGATCCACTTGTGTAGCTATACAGTATGCTGAATTACTGTACAGTGCAGCTAACATAGGCATTAATTTTAACCTGTCAACAGCCATAGACTGGATTGTAAAAGTAATTCTGTTATAGTGGGATTGTTCAGCATGGGGCACAGGTCCTGCTGGAAGGTTTGTCACATTAACTAAGAGATGTATGGAACAGAAAACAGCAAGAGTAGGGAAAGCTGCATGACCCATATCTGCTCTCCATAATGCAAATATGTCTCAGGCTAGGGTAATGCTGCAGAAGATTTCTTGAAGGCTGCAATCTCTTCCAGCTACCATGGTAACTACTGATGAAAGTGGACACAAGCAACTTGAATGTACAGGACTTTTGATAGAGACAATAGTGTCATTCCCAGCTAACTTTTAAAAGCATGTGACCTATCCCCATCAGGCTGCTTTCTACACCAAGTAGATAGATAGATAGATAGATAGATAGATTCATTCCATCTATGTGGGATGACAGGAGAAGAAAGAAAGAAAGAAAGAAAGAAAGAAAGAAAGATATTGGCAATTATGTTAGAGGCTGAGTGCACTCATTAGCCAAACAAAGGATCTTCAACAGAAAAACAGTGAAAACTACTGTATTATACTGTTATTAATTCACTGGTATTAAATGTAATATTAATTTAATAGTGAAATATCTGTTTAAGGTTGCTGAACACAATTTAATCTGGAAATCCACATGGAGGACAAGCTTGCAATATTGGATATTTATTAAGACATAGCATCTGAGACATACAATTTTCATATGTGTAGTATTACTTCTTAATTTTATATATATATATATATATATATATAATTTTTTTTCCCAAAGATATACACAAACACACCCACACACACACACACATTTCAAAGATACCAACTGTTCCTTAGTGCTTACATGATGTATAATAACTTCTTTTTAAAAGTTCATATAGTCAATAAGACCTTGTCCTAGTATTAATCACCAAATTACACCAGTGAAGATTTATAGAGAACTATAGTTTTTAATCAGGTTTATTCAACCATGGCATGGTCACTTGACCTTAGTGATTATTTAAGTACAAGACAAGTCTAACATTTTAAAAGTAAAGCGGTTTTGAGTTTCCTGAGATATAATAAGATTCTGAAGAATTTCTTAGTAGGTGAAAAATATCTTTTTTTGTCATTCTCAGTTAACTCAAAAATGGCTAAATGAAGTTTTACAGCGCTTTATAGACATATTGTCCAGTGGGCTCAGAACAAGCACAAAGAATTTCAGTGTTAGTGGAACTTGTTTGAAAAGTCACAGCAGCATGAATATGAGGCCTAAAAATGAAAGTTGCTTATCAACTTCTTATAGCATCATTACATCAACAGATGAATTTTACTCCTTTTTCTATGCTTATATGTCTGTCCGTGCAAAACTGAAGCATGAATAGCTAATGTATATGTTTTCTTCATCTCACACGTCAAGTTCTTTTCCTCCAATGTTCTTTCTAGTTGCTGGTTGTCTCTCGAAGGAGGACTGCTGTATGCGTTTGTTGGACCTGCGGCTGCTGTTGTCTTGGTAAACATTAAAATTATTTTTAGTGTTTTAATTAGAAATGGTGGACTATCCTGTCTGAATTAGAGAATGATTAGTTATGCAGTGATATTAATTTTACTGCAGACATCCTGAGAACAGTTGTCTTAGATTCTCAGAGTGCTTTGAACATGCTGTTTTTCTGATTCTCTTTACTTTATTATGTATTTTATATCAGTATTATATCTGTCTGTGTTTACACAAACCCCTGTGAATATTAAGTATAACCAAAGACATTCCTGTATGTACTGCACAAATGTCTCATCATGTATATCATTGTTAGTGCAGCTATTTTTATATAGGTTTGTGCAGTATGTTTGCATACTCTCTATATACTTTGGAAAAGAAACTGTCTAGGGGTAGCAACACAATTTGGCAAGAGTTAATTGCCAGGATGAGGACAATGGGGGAAATCCTGACCCCACGACCAAAACTCCTATTCTCTTCAATGAGGCGAGAATTTACTGATTGCTGTTGTCCATGATAATACTCATTGCACTTTTTTGGAGGATCCAGTTAAGAGTCAAAGAAAATATATTTAAGAATTAAATAATTATAAAGAATTACACAAATAAATTATAATTCCTAAGTAATTAGCAATTAAATAACTATACTTCATTATATTAAAAGTAGGGCATAAGACGGTATGCTAGAAACGGGTTGTGAATAGCTGCAAAATTCTTGTTTTACAAAAAGATGTCTTGTTCATTTTACTTCTGAACTACACAAAATAAAGCTGGGAAAGCATGATATGCCAATTACTGATACAAGAATTTTGTAAAGAGAAACACTGAATTCTTATCAGTCATATCCATGGACCATGTAACTTGTAGTCCCATGGAGAAGTTCAGTGACAGCTTTGGTGGTCTGATGCAAGGCACTGTGCCCTATAGCGCAGGAGTGGCAGGCAGAAAAGGTGGAATCAGCAACCGATGTCTTTTGTGACTATGGTCTTGGAAATGAAAGAATTATGATTGCTGAAAAATGTTGATCATTGTGTATCAATCATCCATAGCCCAGAAAATGTATGTAAGTGTTTGAGAAATCCTAAATTTGGATCTAAAAATCAACAGTTTTTCAGTACATTGGTACTAAAACATCTGTTAACATTTGTTGAAATGCTCTGTGATTAGGGTTCCTCACTCCTGAACTGTTGACAGAAGGTTCTAAACTGGTTAGAACCAGAGTATTAAGATGTTTTAGAAAAGAATGGCTTTGCTCTAAGGTTTTGTTGTGCATACTGGAAGTGAGTCAATATTTTTGAAAATCCTGTATTATGCAGGCAAATTGGGAATTTGTATGCATATATACCTGTGTGAACAAATATATTAGGGCTTGTAGACTCTTGAAAATTTGATACAGAAAGTCCTTCTTCAGACACTGCATACTAATTTCAGGGGCCCAAACCCTTCTCAGGTGTGACTCTGGTACCCTACAAAATTATTTGGTGACCTTGTCCTTATACAGAAGAGGCTGGTATGAATAGGGTAACTCATCTCACCACCAGAAATGTGCTGTTCCTGATTGTTCTTCCTCCGCTTTTAGCCATAATGCATGAGGTAAAGTAAGCAATTAGTTTTAGAAGACCCCAGATCATTCATCTGCATATGATAAGCCCTCACTCCCTTCCCTCCCCTATATCCTCAGGCCACTATACATTTATTTGCTACGAAGCTGCTCCAACCCAAAGATACATATTTTGTCATGAACGGTTGGTAACTAATAAATGCAGGAGGGAAATTATTGATTTGTCAAATTCTTTAGTCAACAAAGCAAAATAAAGTAACATTCTTCATTTATCTTACAAATATTTTATTAATATAATACCTTATTTCTTCTAAATTTCATCCTCTAATATTTTGCCTTTAATCCTAAAATATGGTATGGTATGGATCATATCATTGTTTTCTAAAAGTTGCAAAGATATAAAATAGAGTGAGAATTAGATTATGTCACTTGAATATCACCAGCATTAATATTTGTTTTCAAAATAGCATGCTGAATGTCAGTGCCACAAATAATCTCATCCTTCCAAAATGAAGTTCTTGTGCTTCTTTTGTTACAATCTATAAAATTAGACAAACAAGACAACATTTGCTCAGTATCTCTGGTAAAACAATACCAACCACTTCTCCACATAGTGACTCTCTAGGAGAAGTATGAAATAATCAAAGTCAGGAAATAAACCTTTTGCTGAAGTCAAACTATTCCACAAATTAGAGTGATGAGTGTTCTTACAAGTGATTTCATAATATCAAGTAAAACATCAGCCATTGGCAGTATCTGTCCTTCTTCTACACCAGTAATATTTTTGAACCATCTTTTATTATCAGCTAATAATAACAATCTATTTCTGAAGTCTGTTTCATCCGTATGTAAAAAAGGCACTATGGCCTTTCTGTAAATTCTAGTAATAATTTCATCAGGGAGTTTATAGTGTTTGTGTCTAATTCTCCTTTTCCTTACACCAGTATTAGTCCAGGGTAACATTATAGACTTGAGTTACTCTGGAGTTGTGCTGACATAAACGAGAAGGAAATCTGTAATTATCAGAGATATAGGCGTATAGCTACAAAGATTACTTCAATGTTGATCAAACAAGGAGTCCTGTGGCACTTTTAAAGACTAACAAATTTATTTATCTCATGAGTTTTCATGGGAGAAAATCCCACTTTGTCAGATGCTTTGAAAATGGGGAACTTACAGAATGGGAGGAAAATATATTCAGGAAAGTGTAAGTCATAGGGTCATCTCAGATTTGCTGTATCAGTCTGACCTGATCCTATGATTTATACTTCCCTGCATTTATTTTTCTCCCATTATGTAAGTTCTCTATCTTCAAAGCCTCCAACAAAGTAGGATTTCCTCCCATGAAAGCTCATGCGATAAGTAATTTTTTTAGTCTTTAAAAGTGCCACAGGACTTCTTGTTTCTTTTTTGAATTAGACTAACACAGCTACTACTCAGGAACTGGATGCTGATGTTTGCATCTCCTGCAGAGTATGTCTCATCTTCATATGGAGTCAAGCCAGGAACCTTTTGTACAGCTCATAGTCTGTGACACAGTGAGGAAGCCAAGGATGTTTACAAAAAGCCAATTATAATTTCCATATGGATCTATATGTTCTTAGTATAATTAGCAAACTTTATTCAGAGATGCTTGATGTTCACAGACATGGCTTGCTCTCCCATTAGTTCATAGGTGCAGAGGGAGGGAGGTTTTTGTTTGTTTTTGTTTTTCACCCAGCTATTTATGTCTGAGTATATTAAAATAATAATCTCAGCTGAAAAAATATAAAAATTCAAATAAATTAAAACTAAGAAAGGCCTAAAAGTGTAGGAATGTGGGCAGGGCATACTGGCAAAAATCAGTGTTTTAATGTAGTTCTCAAAATGCCATTTGAAAAAATTTTCTAACCAAAAAATATTTTTGGTAGCACCATATAAAGGCTACATTAACATTATAGTATTAGTTGAAGAATATACATTAAAGACTAAATTCTGACTTAGAGCTATATGGCTGTTTGAGCCAAATCCTCAAATGGCATAAATCATTATAGTTCTATTCATTTCTGTGGAGTGATACTAGCCAAGGATCTGGCCCATAAAAAGATAGTGCAACAAAACGATTCTATATATAGGCAACTGAAATCCCATTATGTTATATGAGTAGGCTTGGAAGGGTTAGAAATTTTTCACAGTACATAATTTCATTGTACATTTGCAAGAAGAGTGCTCCAGTGGTTGATGCTGGGGCCAGTTTTGTTCAACATCTTCATTAAAGGAAGATGGGGCGTATTGCACCCTCAGCAAATTTGCAAATGACACTAAACTGGGGGGAGTGGTAGATGGCTGAAAAGTAGGGATAGGATACTGAGTGACCTAGACAAACTGGAGAATTGGGGGGAAAAAAAATCTTATGAAGTTCAACAAAGACAAGTGCAGAATCCTGCACTTAGGATGGAAGAATCCCATGAACTGCTACAGATAGGGGACTGATGGGCTAGGCAGCAGTTCTGTTGAACAGAACCTGCAGGTTACAGTGGACAAGAAGATGACTATGAGTCAACAGTGTGCCCTTATTGCCAAGAAATCTGATAGGGTTAGTAGGAGTATTGCCAGCAGATCAAGGGAAGTGTATTCCCCTCAATTCAGTACTGGTGAGACTGCATTTGGAGTATAGTGTACAGTTTTTGGCCGTACACTACAGAAAGGATGTGGAGAAATTTAAGACAGTCCCAGAGGAAGACAACAAAAATGATTAGGAGGCTGGAACATATGACTTGTGAGGAGAGGCTGAGAAAACTTGGCTTGTTTAGCTTGGTTAGTCTGCAGAAGAGAAGAAAGAGGGGAAACTTGATAGCAGCCTTTAACCATCTGAAAGGGGCTTCCAAGGATGCTGTTCTTATTCATAGTACATGACAGAACTAGGAGAAATGGTCTTGAGGTACAGGGGTGGAGGTCTAGCTTGAATATAGGGAAAAAACTTTTTCACTAGAAGAGTGGTGAATAACTGGAATGGGTTTCTAGAACGGTGGTAGAATCTCCGTCCTTAGCAGTTTTCAGGGTGTGGCTTGAAAAAGTCATGGCCCAGATGTTTTAGCTGAGTGGGTCCTGCTTTGAGTGGTTGGGGGGGGGGGTTTGAATGATCTCTTGAGGTCCCTTCCAACCCTAAATTGTCTGTGGTTCTAAACCAACTAATAATAAAAATGTTAAGATAGGCAAAGAAAACACTCCTTGAGAAGTTTAGAGTTTGTTTTAGGATATTAATTTTGTATATTTTTGACATGTGATGCTGCCAGAGTGTGTTTTAAGTTATAAAGTTTAACTTTTCAATTCTCAAGGTTTTCTTGACTGACCTCCTCCCCCATATCTGACACCCTACTCCTATAATTTCCCACCTGTGGAGGTTTAAATGGATAAAAATAAAAATACTTAAAAATAAACATTGTTATTACCTCTGCCAAGCTTACATATGAGGAAGCCAGGAATAAGGAAGACAGTTGTCAAAAAAAAAAAAAAAAAAAGTCCAACAATTGATTCTAGCTTTGCATGAGTGAGAACACCTCACGACAACACAGCATAGTTCAGACTCCAGTAAGCATGACATGTCTCAGGTAATCAGCTAAAATTATCCTCATTCTGGGGTTGTGCTTTCATTTCGTGGAATTGTGTTCTGATTCATGCGTAGGTCTCCTAGGTACTATGGTAATACAAAGAATGCATAGTAGTTTCTAAGCTTGTACTGAACACAGAATTCAGATAAAATATTCTATAACTTCTATTGAATAGAATATATAGTTACAGTTGCAGTTTACATTCAATCAATGTTTAGAGTTACAACTATTTGTTTCCTTAGTAACAGACAGGAATATTTGTGGCCAAATACAGGACATAATTCAGGCTTTAATTAATACAGCTGTTGATTTATATGTTTGTTGCACTGCTTAGAGACTATTCATGGGAAGCCAGAATTTAGCCCTTAAGTCTTATATACTTTGTGTGTCCTGAGACTATTTTACTACATAATTTATCAATAAATTCTTCAGAAATGCATTGTGCAACCATAGTCTAAATCTGGAATTCCATCATGTTGGCAAATTTAACATAGACCATTTTCTGTAATAATTCATGTAGGCATTTTCCCTCACTGTCACTGAAAGGCCAAATGTTTGTTTCTATTTGACAGGTCAACATGGTGATTGGCATTTTGGTATTTAATAAACTTGTTTCCAGAGATGGGATCCTAGATAAAAAGCTCAAACACAGAGCGGGGTAAGCAGCAATTGGGATACTTAAAACATAATTGCAAATGTATCATATTTCCAATTATAGCTATTTACCAAAAATGCATTGGATTGTGCTTTGAACTTTTTTCTCAATGTAACAGTGTGTTTTAACAGATTTCATTCATTGCAAAAGTTGCAGTTGCATTATACTGAGGGAACATGACTGAGCAAACTGAAAATAAAACACAAGTACAACAGTATTAAGTGAATAAGAATGAGGATTAAACAGTTTCAAAACTGAGCAGGGATTTCATGGGGAAGTATTTGATTTTTATTCTTGAAGTGAGGAAAAAAAATTTAAATGTGTGTATACGGAAGAAACCAAATTCTTTCTTTCTTTCTTTCTTTCTTTCTTTCTTTCTTTCTTTCTTTCTTTCTACACAAGTATAACCACACGGAAATCAAAAGCAGTGCATCATTGTAATTAAGAGAATTTGTCCCAATGTTTGTATACATATTTGTGTAAGTGTGTATGTTCTAAAATAAGCATAACAAAATTTATAGGTAGATTATATATATTTGTGTTTAATAGAAAAGTTCTTGTGTGTTTATATCCAAGATTTCCTTTCATTATTATTCTTAACTTTATATTCAAATTCTGGGCTGCTACTGATAAGAAGGAGTGGCTATAATTTATGTCCTATTAAAAAGTAGCATTAATTTTGCTGTTGACTTCAGTAAGTACAGGTGCATTTCAATGTCTACTGCAGTGGATATGAATGCAGTCCAGATTAGACAGAAACATTTTAATTAATGTATCTTTGCTTTCTGAATGTAGGTGTAAATGTCTTTTAATGCTTCATGTAATGCTAGCCAGCACTTTGTACTTCTCTACTTGTAGTACTCTTTTTTTCCACACTGTTTGTAGGTGATGACACCAATACTGGCATTGCAAGCGATATTGATTTTCTTTTTTATACGAATATATTAATGCTGCCTGTAAATGTTTCTTAAAACCTTACTTTAAATTATTTGCTCATTCCGGTAACAGCATTATTCTAAATATTCAGTGCACATTGATTCAGTATGTATAACACTTTGGTGTGCTTACACTGCCGTTTACTGTTAGTTAAACTTAAGTGTCTTAAAACCCTCTTTGGTTTTCAAACAACCACTATCATTACTAAAATCCCTTCTGTTTTATTTTCTTTTTTCTTCTCCTTCTTATTAGACAATAATAATTTCTTAATTGCACCCTTGTCTATCGTGTTCCATCTGCCTTCTTAACTGCTGTAATATATTCTTCATATTCTAGTTACATTTGCCATATTATAAAATCAGACATAATATTTTAGCAGTAGTGAGAGCTTTCTACTGATTTCAATAGTTATATTCAAGATGTTTGGCCCTAACTATTGATCATTTTTCTATGTAGTATTTAAAGGACAGGAAAGGTCATGTGTAACTGCAGAATAGCTTTATAGCTACTCAGCTGTATTCAATTTAAATCTAGTTTCTTATATTATGATTTTCTGATTAACCAAATACAAAGTGAAAAAGCAAAATAGTGGCACTTCAAAGGATCCTATCTTAGCAAAACACACAGTGACTACAGGTAAACATAATAGATCAGACCATGAACTTGTGTGAATTAACATATTTGGTGTGATGAAGAGTCAGTGGAAATATGCCATAGTACCTCACAAAGTATTTGCTAGAACTTCAGGTAGTGAAAATCACCTCACTCCACTGATTTCATTTTACACCAACTAAGGATCTGTCCCTTTATTTCTGAGTACTGTATATAAAAGCAAAAGCAAACATTTAGTTTTGGTAGTAAAAGTAAAAGAGGGTGAAGAATGAGAGCTCAAAGTCAATTGAAATACAGAGAAATACTTTCCCCACACATTGCTTTCCTTCATTTATTCTTTTGTGTTTTTTGGTTTGATTGGGTTTTTTTTCCTAGTGATCAGAGGGTAAAAAACTTTTCCTTATATTGCATATATTTCTTGGTATGATATGGGAATCACCTGGTTCTGGTGGCAGCTGGGAAATAGAATAGCAAAGAAGGTGTTTGTTTAACCAAAATTTCAGAATGTGAACGCATGTTTTGCATAGAAGTATATTAAAATACTGGGTTTTATACTTTAACTCTGTGATGGGTTTCATAATACAGTTTTCTGTACAAAATGCTTTAAGCTTAATGCTTGTGTACTGTGTTTTATTAAAGTGGAATAACATATCACCCTCTTTTAGTCCAAAGTAATACTTATTTTCATCAAATTCCATACATTCCAACCCCTATATTCAGGCCTTTATACAGTGGAAACAAGAACTCCTCTATTTTGTGCTGTGTCCCAGATTTTGGCCAGCACACTCAAATTACAATGGCAAGTCATTTGCTTACTGACTATACAGTAAGCCCATCTTGACTGAATGACTTGGGCCCATTCTGCAAGTTTATTCTTTTATTAGTGTTTGTATAATAGTCAATATCTTATACTCCATGTTTGTGTGTCCTGGACTCATTCTTCAGTAAGTGAGTATTAATGTATTAATCTTGTGAATGGTCTGAATAAAGGGATTTCACTGTGTATGTCTACACTAGCACGTGCTTATGTTTCCCTCTGTGTACTGAGCAACTTTGATCTTGGAACACTGGGGTCTTTTTTAGCTTAAATGCAAGAAATAGAGCCTGCATGAAACTAAGCCTCATAGCATTAATAAAGTTAATAATGTATAGTACAAATGCACTTTTGCAACAACCTAGAGCATTCATCCTGAATAAGTCTACTTACCTTTTTTGCATGACATCATATTTAAAAAGCTAAATTTCAGTAGCAACGTTTTTCAGTGAAAATTCAATATTTTGTTCTTTTTGTGGGTGTTCTGTTTGTTTGCAGTCAGATGAGTGAGCCTCATAGCGGTTTGACGCTCAAATGTGCCAAGTGTGGAGTAGTTTCAACAACAGCTTTGTCAGCCACCACCGCCAGTAATGCCATGTTAGTCCTAATCATTTACATCTTCTTGTTACAAATCTTATACAGTGCATGTGAGAAAAGACTATGATGAGGAAAATTGTGTTTGCCAATACTGTATTAGAGCACTGAACATGTTTAAATATTCTTGTTAAAATTGGCAACTGCATTTATTAACTGATACTCTTTAAACCATAAAGTACAACTGTTATATATATATATATTTGACTGTGGTTTTCAAAGTAACTGATAAGTTGCCATCATCAAATGTGGTTTTCTTTTTTTAGTAGTGGATTTTTATTAATCCACTTGCCGTTATATAGTGTTATTTTTTCTCTTTCTTTCAATAGGGCATCTCTTTGGAGTTCCTGTGTTGTATTGCCTCTTTTAGCTCTGACATGGATGTCTGCAGTACTGGCAATGACAGACAAAAGATCGATCCTATTTCAGATACTCTTCGCAGTATTTGATTCATTGCAAGGCTTTGTTATTGTCATGGTCCACTGCATTCTCCGAAGGGAGGTGAGGAATAATTTGTCGATCACTAAAGTTTTGTGTTTCTTATTAATCTCTCACATTCTATTTAATACTATATACAAAATACGTTACAGAAATTCATTCATTGGTATACAGAGAAAAAGGAAATTTTTGAGATGAGATTAAAAGACAGGCTAGAGAATACGAGTCCCAGACAGTTCCAGGCAGATAGGGCAGTGGAAGAAAGAGAACAGGGCCCAAACGTAGAAACTCAGTGGATGCAGACAGGTAGGAAACTGAGGGTGAAGAAAGGAGTGAAAAAGGTAGAAAGTAGGTATGCATGAGATTAAAGGAAGACCGCTTTATTTCAGATGCAAAACACAGCACAGTTAATTTCAGTGGAAAGATGGGCCCTCTTAATTTGAGGTCACCTTTAAAACAAGCCAAATAGGTCTTGTCTATTTCTAATGTTTATAAATCTTTGATATTACCATTATACATAGCAAGCACAGACATAAGGCTCCTTTTCCAAAGAAGCAGATTCTGTAAGATTTTCACACATAGGAAGACTAATTCCAAAATAAAATTGCTTTCATTTACACTATTCATCTTTAGTAGGAAACTTAGAAATATATTAAAATGTAAGAGCTTAATGAAGTGTGATCATTTAATGAACAAGCCTTTCAACTCTGTATGGGTTTGAAATCTTGTTAGGTCAGAAGTGACAGAAAGTGTGGTGCTTTCAATTTATCTAGGTTAGGATGTTTATCCACATCACTAAAACCATACCACATATTTAGCACAATTCTCAGTGATTGGCAGTATCTATTGAAGAGGACTCTAGGGCTGGAATAACAGGGTGCCTCAGGTCATGTTTAAGGTTTATTGGCCATGGTGATTGAGGAGACTTGCACAGTGACTATTCTGTTCATCATACACTGTCCTAAGCACTCAAGTTCACCACATTCATCAAAAACAGCATGCAGGGTAATGACCCAATCTCCTTCAGTCTCTCTGTGGTATACTAATCTCTGCAAACATTGTATTAGTATCCTGCCTAGTGTGTGTGGTGCAGAGAGAGAGAGATCACCTTGTGAACCACTGAGTCATTCATTTAATTCCCTAAAGACAGGCAGGAGTTTGAAAATGGAGGGAGTATGGGATGAGGCTTAAAACAAGAGATTCTTGGGTTGTAATAAATGAATTAACATGCCCTGTCTATACCTGACTTTCAATGTGATCCTGGATAAGTCCCTTTGCCTCATTTTACCCATTTGTCAAAAGGATAACAGTAACAAGAGTAACCCATAGGGCTGTTTAAAGCCATAATTATTTTAAAGTTTTGTAAAACAGTTTGAAATATTTAGATAAAAGTCACTATATATAAAGTGGAAATTTTTAAAAATGTTTATAGAATTATTATTTAACACCCACAAATCTTACTTTAATACATGTTGCTAAGGGCTTATCAACTTACTAACTATGAATTGGACATTTAACCATAAATGTATTGCAGAAGAAGGTCATTACAATCTGAGGTCTTGACTTTTTTTTAAAAAAGGGGGCAGATGTATTAATAGAGAACAGTATGTTGCGTTCTGCTGAGCTTGACTTACTTCATTCATACTACAAGCAACTGACAAACCTTTATTATAGATAGCTTAATAGTTACTGTTTTTCATAGTGCTTGGCTATCACAAAAATTATCCATATAGGATGACTAAATATAGATAATAACGACTTCATATTGAGGAAAATATATTCCAGGCAGAGAGCTGTTTTCATACCCTCTCATTTGATGCTGTGTTTTCATTCTGCATATAGTATACCATTTTAATATTGGGTGTGCAGTCACTTGCAGAATTGGCAGCCACCCTACCATACATTCTTACAGTGAAATGGTAAAAGACTACAAATATTTATACCTTATTTCTTCAGCCAATATAATGTGATGACAGATTTTTGCAGAACTATTAAGTGAAGCCCTTTTCTCTCAAGTGCTGACACACATGATCACTTCTTTTATGCTTTCTTATCCCATCACTCATCCAAATGTAAGTGCTGATGCAAAAATTGAGGAAAAACAATGAGAGTGCTGTGGCGCCTTACAGACTAACAGATTTCTTTGGGCATTAGCTTTCCTGGACTCTAACCCACTTTGTCAGATGCATCTGATGAAGTGGGTTGGAGCCCAGGAAAGCTTATGTCCAAAGAAATCTGTTAGTCTATAAGGTGCCACAGGCCTCTCATTGTTTTTGCTGTACACAGAAGAACATGGCTACCCCTCTAAAAAGTGAAGAACTAATGAGGATTTTTTTCAAAATAGGAAAGGGGTCAAAGAGCTGATACACTAATGAAGCAATTTGCTTTTGTAACATTAATCAGTTGTCAGAGGATACAAGGCACTAGTGCAAGAAGTCTTCCCTTAACACTTTCACAAGCACATTTTAAAAACACCTAAATTCTAGCTGTATGATGTGCACACGCATGCTCAGGCAAGTAACTGCAAAAAGACATACTGGTATATATTTGCTTACATAAAGGAGCATGCATGTATCCATTTGTCTTAAAAAACACATATATGTATAATACGCTGGTCAGAGTGTGTTATGTCCTCTTCTATGCCTAGTCCATAGAAGATATGAGTCCATCACAATTCTCAGCTATAAATAGCTTTTTAGTTCAAGCTACAAAAGTGCACACCTTTAGCTCTGAAGAATCTTGATTCCATCAAGGTAGTGACAGTTAAGATAGTGACCACTGTTTAAGTGGGGACTCATCTGTGATTTAAAATGGTGGGGTCACAGAATCTCTGGATGAACTTACTCTGTCCTAAAATGGCATGTAACCCTCTGTTCAAGGTCTATTATGTCTCACTCTGTGTCTAATGCCCAGGGGCCTCTCCAACCCTCAGCCTATAGAGTTTCATGCTTTTAGCTCTGGTGAATCCCAATTCAGTCCCTGGTGTCAGCTAGTGTAGCAGCTATCTTGTGTACATTTTCAGGGAGCAGTTTAGTTCCTAAATTGTATGGAACACCTTGCACCTGAAAATGTTGTTCATTACTTTGCATAGTTCAAAGAAAACATTCCTCTTTGCCCATATATGACGCTGAAATCTTCTCAGTGCATTTGTCATTCTTGATGATAGATGCCATACAAATAATAAAGCCATCTTGTCATATTTTCCATAGGATTCATCTAATATTTACAGTATACAACAGTAAGCAAAATACTGATTTAGACTGTCAAATAACATACCACAGAAAAATTGAAACACAGAAAAGATTAGACCTGCTTTACTGTGCCTCAGCTATCTCTATATTCTAAAAATGAGACATTCTTGTTTATGTAAATACATCAGTTCTTCTAATCATTATACTTGGTGCATTGGTTTAGGCATAAAGATTGGAAATCTAAGAATGTGGGTGTCTCTTCATTCTTTCCATCCAAAAATCACCGGTATGTCACATCAGTATTTTTTTATGAAATTGATCTGTTTTAAGAGATTGTGTGGCTGTTAAACAGGACACTACAGTGAGACTCTGGAGATGTGAGTTCTGGTCTGGATCTGCTGTCTGACTTTAGAAGTGTCATTTCACATCCCCTTGCTTCAGCTCCCAATCTCTAGAATTAGGACAGTGATACTTCACCATCCTTTATGCTTTAAGGTCTATGGATGAAAAGTGCTACAGAAGAGCTAAATATTATTTTTAACTCAGAGACTAATGGGAATATTTCCACCCTATCACATCACTATTAATTCTTGTCTTCTTGCTAATGAGACATGGAAGGAGTGTGGAGTATTTATTTGTCATAAATGGAGAAAGACAAAAAAGCCTCATGTGCATTATCTTCCTTACTGCAATACCAAAACAATATGCCTGACATGCTTGAACACAGCTTCATATGTAGCTAATTTGAGTCATGCTAAACAATTCCAGAGACTGGTGGTGATGGGAGGAACCCATGTGTGTTTTCTGCTTTTGCCCTGCTCCCACTGATTGAAATGCATTTAGAATAAATACGTTTGGTGTCTAAATCTACAACCCACATTTCTCTATATTGCAAGAGAAAAAAGTGCATGAATAGGGAGACAGTATAAGTTATTAGACTCTTGAGTTGGTTACTGTTGCTAGGAAACCACTTCCTTGGTTCCTGCACATTCATCACATCTGTCTCCCTTGGTTTGCCTGGCTCTAAAGCAATCTTACAGCTTGATGTTAGAAAGAAAAAATAAGCTACAAAACAATTCTAAATAAATGGTAGAGGAAAACTAATGAGCATTTCATAGGCCCACTTTTTGTGTTTTATTTGTTTGAAATGTTGTCTGAACATTCTTCCTGTACTAAGACAGTGGAATAGGAAACCCATAGATTGATCAGTAATTCAGTTTGACAAAATCCCTCAAAGTCAGGAAGGACTGGATCCACAAAAGGAATTAGGAACTGTAACATTCAGCATTGTAATGCCTAGCTTTTAGTAGAAAATCAGTGGAATCCATAACACCTGAGTTAGGCACATAGGGTCCCTGTATAATGCATGGGGATAGATAGGTACCTGAGAATGGAATCCACAAAAGATTGCATGCTAGGCAAGGACCCAGTGGTGCTACCCAACAGGAGATGCTAGGGTATTAATAGGGGAGTACCCTCACCCATGTCCCTCTCAGGGAATTAAGAACCCGTGTGCAGGCTTTAGGGGGGGTACCTCTCTCTGCTTATGACCCACATTTGGGGACTCCTCCTTTCTTGGAGTCAGGTGTCATAGTCATTTCTTGTGGGAATGGCATAGGTACCTGGCTAACTCCACATGAAATGGCCAGTGGAGGCAATGGCTTCCCTTAGAATTTTTTGTTCAGTGGTTGAAGTGATCACGAAGAGGTGGAACCATGGTTCAATTTGCCCATCTGCCTGAGGAGGAAAATGCATTTGGACAAGATTCCTTACTTTTCAGGAGAATGCTTTAACCACTGAGCTAGGAGATATTCTCATGATGGCTTCTCTATCTGATGAAGTGGGATTTTCTCCCATGAAGAAGCTCATGCAATAAATAAATTTGTCAGTCTTTAAGTGCCATAGGACTCCTTGTTTCTTTTTTGAAACTGTTCCACTTTATTATAAATAATTAAAACTGCGTCATAGAAACAATGAAATTGTCTGTGTAGTTAAGTGGTAAGGTCACACACCAGCCCCTGTTCAAATTCCTTCTCCTCAGGCAGAGTGGGCAATTGAAATGGGATTTCCCACATCCCACGGGAGTGCTTTAACTGCTGGGCTAGAGATTATAATGGTGGCTGCCTCTCCCCCTTAGATATTTTGTTTAGAGTTAGGCATTCTCTGAGCACACTCACTGGACCAGGGCCCACATGAGATAGGTGAAGCAAAAGCTATCATCTCTTTATTTGAAGCTTGTGCTTGGGCTAAAGCATGAAGTAAGCATGAGGGCTCCTGCCTGAGGCAGCAACACAAATGCCCAGAGGCAGACACATAGGCATCTAGGGAGCTTCTTTATTTTAAATGTTGGGTCCAAATGAGTTTAGGTGCCTACAGATTGGATTGCACTCGAGCAGAGATTCTGTGGATCACAGTGGTGCCTAAATCTGGAATTTAGGTACCAAAATCTTTGTGCATCTGGCCCTAATCTCCTCCTCAAAACCAAAAATTCTATAGCATTCTTAATCAGCAACAGTAATGCTTCAGTAGCAGCAGCTACATTTGTCTTCACAAAGTGCTCTGAGAATGATTGAACAGTGTGATGATGACATTGTGATGATGACAAAGAATATTAATTCATGAATTTTCCTGATGTATGTTTACAAGTTGCAGTCAGTTTACATTATTATAATGGACACAGATATCTTGGATATTCCACTATAACATCCAAACAGAAAGCGTCATTGAGACGTAAATCACCAAAGACTCACCAGTTTATTGCTGATGGAGTACCTGAGAGAGATTAATAAATCGATAGGAGTAATGAAATATGGGGAGACTGCATGGACATGTTATGGAGAAGTTATGGGGATGGAAGGTTGTCTCTTAATGTATTTTGAAGCAATAAAATATTTGGTTCAGTACTTTGAGGGTTGGCTAAAGCTCATAGTGGTCCTCATTTTGTCAATTCAGTTCACCCTAGAGTACGGAAGTCTAAAGTGTTATGTAGGTCTCCAGCACTTATAAAGAAGAAAAAGGCTTGGCATGACTTTAGTAACAAATGGGGGATGCTAAACCAGATTGGTGTCAGGTGCATGCAAAACCAGAGCAAACATAAGGCCTAAAATCAAAATTTGATTCATGATCCAAATGAAGCACACTTAATTTTTCTCTCACATTCGGGGTGTGTCAGTGCCTTAAAATCACACCAAATTTTTCAGAGTTGCTTCATCTCTTCTCTCTCTGGGCTATATTAGTCTTCCTCCATCTGTAGTACTCAGATTTACATATTGCAAAACACTTTAACTCATTTTAAGGCTGAGCACTTTGATATAATGATTTCTAATTATAAAAATAAGGAAAAGATTTCCATCATTTTTTCCTTGCTTCTGGGAAAGCCTGTCTAAGCACTCAAAGAATTTTTTAGCATAAAACAATGAATTCAGGAAGAAAAGCTTCTTTATACTCAGCTTCAGTTAATGACTTTAGTCTCTTTTACTGTTCACAAAAATGCTCTTGTGTAGCTTATGATTTTCTCTCATTTGATTATTCTAAATCAGTCACCAAATAATTTCTACTTATAATGAATGGTCTTTAGAATGTTCACAAGAAGTCTATTGAGAGTATTTGCCATTCACCATAGAAATGGTGTTGGCTAGTTTTGATCAAACCTAGGTCACATGGCCAAGTTTCTGTATTCAGTTTGAAGGATGCTAACTTTTAGAAACAAGTTTGCAATATGAATGCTAACATTGATTAAATCTAAATTCTCTTTTTATGAATACAAACATTCCTCCCAATATATTGGTTTTCTAGAATGTCTGCAGAAAATGAGTATAAAAGACTCACCAGCAAAACTGAAGCAAATTCAGTTCTTTAGTCAAAGAAATATTCTTGTGTGTTTCCAAGGCCACATGCAGAAATCTTGCTGCCTCCATTTTGAATCTCTGGCAAATACAGCAATATATACTACCACTGGGCTGCCAATAAGTAGGAACTGGTTTATGCTTTTGAACACCACTTTCTAGTTCTATATCTCTTTCCTTAACGATTGTTATCTGGCAATATATATGCTTAAACATATGATCCTGGTCATATTTCTTATAAATTCTATACATCAAAGCTTCTTTAGAAGAAACTGGTCCTTAACTATACTCATGTTAGATACAAATGTTCAGACTGACCTGAAGAACAATACCCATTAATAAGTGGTGGCAATTTAAATCTAAGTTCTACAGAAGAGACCAATAATAAAATCTTATCTCTTTTGTCCAGTACAAAGTAAGCTAGTGTCCTACTCATTGTGCTCAGACTTATGAATTTTTGTCCATTCAGAAAGGTTTTACTGCTGCAAGAAATTAATGAAATATTTCCTATATTTAGAAGTAAAGAATATGATCTGAGCCAGTAATATCCAACAAAATGAATTTCCTTTTAAAAAAGTGCAACCAATATAATGATGATAAAATTTCACTTATAATACAAATAACTGCTAAGAGTCACCTATTGATATTCTTATATATTTCCGGAATACCAGAGCATTTTATTTTGTGAGGGAAATAAAGTACATTTTATAAAAATTCCTTCTGAACTGCTGCTGCAGTCAAACTGAATTAGACGGTGGAACGAAACACAAACACTGAAAACAATTTGGGTAGCTCATTAATTCTGTTCCTTGGCAAATTTAATTCTGTTAACTGGTTTTGGTAGATTGGCAGAATTTTATACCAGCACTAGGGTATAGCAAGAGCATAAAATGAGAGAGATAAAAATGTGCATTTACTGGCTGTGATGTATCTAATATCCTAAAATAAAGCTAAATTTACAGTTTAATTCTTTTGTAAAGCTGCACGAAAAATGAAGAAAGACAGCTCAGTGCATGTGTTTTTCACAGGTTCAAGATGCATTTAGATGTCGATTAAGAAACTGCCAAGATCCAATCAACGCAGATTCTTCAAGCTCCTTTCCTAATGGTCATGCTCAAATCATGGTAAGTTTTTATTTATTTATACTTGACTTCTAAGTCCATGTCTCTAGCCAAAATAAAAAGATTAACATAGCTTACTGTACATGTCAAATACAGTTCCTAAGTGCAACTTTGTTTTCTGAATATCTTAAGAAAGGTATCTTGTTGCTTCAGTGGTCTGATGAATAGCACTACCACATGCTGAATCTCTGAATACCAAGGTTCAAGAGCAGCTGAGACTCTGCCTTTGTTGGCAACTGAGACTGCAGTGTTGTGAAGATGATGCTTTAAGTTTCAGGGATGAGTGGAGAGATGTACAATATACTATGCAGTGCAGTTATGTACCCACTAGTGCAGAGCAAGGTTGCAGTCTGGGAGACTCAGACTTCCTGCGTCCTCAGATTCAAAGCAAATGAATCTATTTTTTCTACTGAGGAGAAGGTACTGAGAATTCAACTAGGTGGAAGGAGGAGGGTGGGGAGAATCAAGCAAAGGTTAAGGAGTCATTGAAAGTGCTTGGATACGGCTTGGATTTACTAACATTCTTAGGTGCAGTTTAGTAGTCAAATACTTATCCCATTGGTTTCAAAGGGAACAGGATGCAAGGACCTCTTAGCAGCGGCCCTTGAAAGAGCTGTTGGAGCAGAGGAAAATAAATGATGAGATGTCAGAAAGAAGGGCAAAATGACCCTTACTGGAAAAGAAAAAAAGGAATTTGCTGCTTGTTTTAGAGGTATATAAATAAATTGCAAGGAAACTATGAAAGCAAAATCGAAATGCATTTAAGTTAAATAGTATTTCTTTCACTGAAGGAGTGACCTTAGATTCTTAAATGTTAAGGCTGACAGCCTCATTGCCCCCACTTTGAAATGAATAATAGCTACTTTCAGGGTTGGGAGTGGGGGTGGGCAGAGGTCTGAGCTTACTTTGGTTTCATTAGAAGCAGCAGTATAGAGAATGCTATATAAAAATACCAAATTTAATAAGAGTGTTTCAGATAAAGTGAACTAATTTGATTAAGGTTATTCATGGTAATGTCAGTTGCAGGCTATTTTCCGTGCTCCTGTTTATGCAATCATTATGAAAAGCTTTTTTGAAAATAACCCTTCTCTGATTGTAGAAGTTATTCTTCCATGTAAATATAAAATTAGATACTGTGTCATCTTATTAAAATTACATACTATATTTCCATCTATTTTATTTTGTGTGGTCATGCAGCATACTTTGTAAACTACTCAGTAATTCCTTAGGAAACATTGTTTTGCTCTACTGTAGTAAAACAATAAACTCCACCTTCCCTGCAAGAAGAAACTACATTTAACAGATAGTGATTCTGTAAGTAGGACATTTTGGAAGCACTGGCTGGCAAAAGGTACTGTGGTTTGGTTTTCATTTAATAATGGTTGTCTCCTTTCATTGTTTCTTGTTACAGACAGATTTTGAAAAAGATGTGGACATTGCTTGTCGGTCAGGTAAGGAGACTGGCACAGTGTGTAGTCAACCAAAATTAAAAAAAAAGATTCATACTTGTCTCACTATGAAGTAAAAGGAGGAAATAGAAAAACTATGGGATTTTACCTGGTTTCATAAAAATATCTTTTTTAATTTTCTTTCATTGTTAGAAGAGATGCCATCACGTGGATATATTTCTTTGATTTTCAAAGAAAATTGTGGAAGTTTCCTTTAACAAAATTAGATAGTTAATAGGCATCTCACAAGAATGTTTGTATATTAGAAAACAGGTAGATTTAGCAATACAATCTGCTTCACACATATAAGAACTTTCTTCACCCTTGTAAACATCAAATATGATGTGGACATATGGATAGCACAGCAGATTTAATTAGCTATAGAGCGGTACTTCCCAATCTGTAGCTGGAGCCAGAGGGAGGGCAGCACTGATCTTCTGTCCACCTGGCCACAGAATGGAGTGACTGTTCAGGGACCCAGGTGTAGTACACAGGGCTACAAGACACATGCAGTTTAGCTGCTTCAGTCAGAGAGATGGGAGATCAGTAAGGAGGCAGGCAGACTCCTAGCTGAACACCTTCCATCTGGCTACAGTTGAGGGAGGACAGCTAGGAAAGGCTTGTGGCCCTTCAGGGCCGTAAAAATTATATCTGTGGCCCTAAAGCCAAAAAGGTTCGGAAACACTGGTATAGAGGATTTGAAAATATACATACTAGAAACTGTAGTGAAAACAATCAGTATATACTCTAAAGAAGTTGACATTTTTCTGGATCTAGCTAATTAAAGTCTGCAATAGATTAAACAGTGCAGCAACAGAAAAATTAAAAAATATATATTTTAATTCCACATTATAGGACAAATTTTTATTCTATCATATTTCAGTATTATGTACTTTAATTAACTCAATTTCTGTCTATTTCTGATACTTAAAAATACTTGTCTTCAGCAGCTTACTCATCCAACATAGTTCAAATAAAACATGATCAAATAAGAAGGTTCTTTGTAGCACATTGGGAATTGTAAAATTTAGAGACTGCCCATTCATATTTCACAATAAAGTAATAGCTCTTTCATATTAACTAGTAATAATGAACTTAATCTGTTTTGAAAGAGGTAAGGCAATGGAATTTGAAAACATTCTTCCTATCTTCCTTATGGAAGGACATGTTCAGATTTAACCCATGAAGCTAGACACTTTGGGTATGTTCACACACACTTCTTATTTCAAAACAACAGAGGTTGTTTTGAAATAAGAACTGCCATGGCCAGACGACGCACGACCATTTTGAATCAAGCAAACAGCTTGTTTCGAAATGGCCGCCATTCTTTCAGAACGGCTAAAACCTCATTTGGTTTCAAAACAGGGTTGTTTCGAAACCAGTGGTTTCGAAACAGCCCTATGTGGACATGTTGTTTCAGAACAAAGTGTTCCAAAACAACATTTGACCTCCCTCCCAGGGTGCTAAGCTCCCTCCCAGGACACTGTTTTTGTCCTTCAAAATAAGGTGTTTCGAAATAAAGAGTTATTTCGAAACAGCTTGTTTCAAAACGTCTTGTTTCGAAACAAGCCCTCCCTGTGTGAACATAGCCTTTATCAGTTTTGTAGTACAGGAAGTCATGTCAAGGACATCCTTAAAGAAAGATACTTTTAATGCAGACACGAGTGGATATCACCATGTAAAATTAAGTAATTTAAATTCAATTTGCTATAATGAAAGATCTAGTAAAATGTGGCTGGGCAAGGTGGCATGAAGTGTGTTAGGAACAAGGTACTAAACACTTGCATTGCCTAAAGTGACTTTTTACATTCTTTTTTTTTCATTTTTGCTAAGTAATACTGTTGAAATGTTACAAGTTATCACTTAGTTTTCCTTGCTTTAGGGTAAAAATAGTTTTTGTTTTAACTGAAAAATTAGATACACTTGTATATGACTCAACACAGTGGTCTGCCTTGGTGAGCTGATGACTATTGTATATCCGTGAATCAATATGTGCTGTAATATTGGAGCCACCATAACTTTAGGATGCAGAAAAGGAAGTAAATGTATATGTATATTTCTGTATTTCATATTGTATCTTCTATTGTCTAATTCACAAAATTTTAATTATGCTGCACAAGCGGCATTGTGTCAAAATCCGTTCTTTTACATGTAGAAAAGTCTATACCTGTGCTAGAGTCAAAGATTCCTAGAGGATGGATATTTTACATTTATCTTTCATATTTTGCCACTCTAAGTCCTGAAAAAAAAAAAAGCTTTCTTTTCTCCCCCTCCCCCTTTTCAAAAATATAAAGACAAGCTTGGGTACCAGTGTTGCACAGGTAGATAGATTTTCCTCAACTCCTAACCAATTATTTTACTGCCCTGGAAAAGTTTGTATATAGGAAAGAGATTGATATCCTTTGTACATGGAACTGAGTAATAAAATAAAGACCAAAGAAACCTCCTCTGAAAGTTCCAAAGGGGTGGCCATGTTAGTATAGTTCAGCAAAACAAACAAGGAGTCCTGTGGCACTTAAAGACTAACAGATTTATTTATCGCATCCCACAAAAGTTCATGTAATAAATACATTTGTTAGTCTTTAAGTGTCACAGGACTTTTTGTTTGTTTTCCTCTGAAAGTTGTGAATGATTATTTTATTAGCCATGTGCATATAATCTATAGACTCTACAAGTGCACCAAAAAAAATTATTTCATGCAAATAAGCTTCTTTGCCAAGTTTGATCATATGCTGGTTGTATTTAAGGAAGAATCTGATATAGCAGAAAGGAACATTTATGAATAAAATAAGGGGAACGCATACACACAGTGAAGGAGATCATTAGGATGGACTGATGAGAAGATCTAGCTGCACAATTCGCCTCATTTTTCCAAGAGGTTGTACAGAGTTGATAATGACCATGCAGATGTCACAGTGTATTTGAGTTTTTCAGAAACTCTTAATCAGGTTCCACATGGCAGGCTTATGCTGTAGGTCACCTAAGATGTATTACAGAACATAGAAATAGATGAACGATTGTTTCTAATTTATATAAACAATCCAGACTTGCAGAGAGTTCCAGTCAGTTATACTATAGATTAAAAGAACCTAATTAAATGAAATCCTTTCAAATGAATGTTTATGGAAATAAAACCAAGCAATTAAATTGATAGAAAAGATATAAGGAAACACACTGGTGAAAGGAACATAGGTAAACAAAACAATAACAATGTAAAATGAGCAGCAGCAAACAAATACAGCTTCTTGTTATGAGAGTATTTTCTCTAATTCACAGTTCTACATAAAGATATTGGACCATGCAGAGCAGCTACAATAACAGGGACACTTTCTAGGATTTCACTAAATGATGATGAAGAAGAGAAAGGAGCAAACCCTGAAGGAATGAGTTATTCAACCTTGCCTGGAAACATGATTTCGAAAGTCATCATTCAGCAGCCTGCAGGCCTCCACATGCCTATGAGCATGAGTGAGCTGGCCAATCAATGTTTGAAAAAAGACAACAGTGAGTTGCGGCGGACTGTGTATTTATGCACTGATGATAACCTGAGAGGTGCAGATATGGACATAGTTAATCCTCAAGAACGGATGATGGAAAGTGACTATATTGTCATGCCCAGAGGTTCAATAAACACCCAGCAATCACTGAAAGATGAGAGCAAATTGAATATAGGCATGGACACTTTGCCTCATGAAAGGCTGTTGCACTATAAAGTTACTCCGGAATTCAACATGAATCCCTCTGTAATGGACCAATTCAGTATCAGTTTAGACCAGCATCTTCCCACCCAGGAACATATGCAGAATTTGCCCTTTGAGCCCCGCACGGCAGTAAAGAACTTCATAGCCTCTGAGCTGGATGACAATGCAGGATTAGCAAGAAGCGAAACTGGATCCACAATATCAATGAGTTCTTTAGAGGTCAGTGATGCATAAGCAAATTACATGTTCTGTTGTTCTAATTATATGGCAACATAATAAGTCATGGTTCCTTGACTAGAGCCAATGTTTATGTTTCAGGGGTGCAGCTAATGTCTTAATTACCATTAAATTGCTGTTCGGAATTGTGCATTGCTGTTCTGTTCCTATAAAACAATACTGAAAATATTTAGAATTAAAATCCAAGTAAAGTTTTGGAGACCTTCAGGATGGAATGACACAATCTTTCAGTTTCAAAATTTCATCTACCCTGCCAAGAATTTCTTGACTGAAAGAATTAATTCTATTAAATAATAATAGTTTCAATGAAAAAGAAAAACCTGTTTCTACAAGATAACATTTTAGCTACTAATATTAGTTGCATCTTCAAACAGTGTAGATTATTCATTATGTATTTACCTCTTTAAATGTGCATAATTCTTTTCCAGACAATGCACCTGATTCTACCCTAATGTAAGTCAGAGTAACTCCTCTCCATAGCATTTCATACAGTGACCTAATTTACACATACAGGTGCCTGTTTGTGCTGACATATATAGAATTTACATGTACAGCATGTCCACAGATATGTTGTGCCACATCTGAGATGTTAATCTGTCAATAAAATTGAACTGAAAAGCTTTAAAAAAAAGATACCATATCACTAATGGAATCTGTCTGTAGATTTAAAGATTATAGATAATTGTATATGAAATCCATTTGCTTGTTTATTAACACCTGCAATTTTATTTGCTTGTTTATTAACACCTAAAATCAAATACTGCAGTTCTTACTGCAGTCTTTACTTATATAAAATCATCAGTGAGGTGAGCAGGAGTTTTATGAGTGTGTTGACTGCAGACCTTGGTCTGGAGATCAGAATTTTGCTTCTGTCCTCAAGAGATGCCTTTACATCTTTGAAAGCAAAACATTTCACTCATCCCATGTATTGTGAATGTAATAGCAAAAACTCCTGCACAAGAAACACAAATTAAATAAAAAAATTTAAAGAAAGAAAAATAATTTAGGACTTGGCAGGTAAGCCAAGGAGTGAATACCTTCTGAAAGTTTCATTAACATGTAAATGTGTAAATATGTATACTTTAGTTATTTAGACATGCAATTACCTCATCTGGATACACAATTCCAGCTTTTGTGGGCCCATTTTTGAAGCCATTTTGAAAATGTGCCTTGAAGCCTATGAGGATGTAGTCTTGCATCTTTAGAATCTAAAATGGTTATTTCATTTATAAAAGCTTTTCATTTCATTTATAAGAGGTGATACTAATCCTGGATTTGAGTTACCACTCCATTACAACAGTTTATGCTTATGGAACTACATGGAAATCAGGAGTAATCATTAGTGTCATTATTTTATTTATTCTCTATTACTGCACCAACCACACAGGAGTATTCTGATAATGGTATGTCTACACTTACAATGTAATTTGAATTAATGAGGATTAATTCAAATTAAATTAATGCAAGCTTACTTTGAAGTTATAAAACCTTGCTCAACTTCAAAGTAAGGGTTAATTTGAATTAATTAGTTTGAATTAACCCAGTGTAGTTGTGTTAATTCAAATTAACCATAAATTCAAATTAATGCTTTTTAACCTTCTTCCTCCCAGGGTGCCTTCCTCTTTCTATGTATTGGATGAGAGCATGGCCCTTCTTGGGGCCAACTTGACACACCTCCAGTGGTGTCCTTCTAATTCAAACTAGCAAGTTCTTTCCATGGACATGCTAGTTTGAATTGGTTTTCCTTGTGTGGCCATGTTAATTTAAATTAACTTAATTTGGACTAATCATTATTAGTTCAAATTAATTAGTTCAAATTATGTTAATTTGTACTAACCTATTAAGTGTAGACATAGCCATACATATTTGCAACTTCGTACATTTGCAGGTCAGATTTCTACAGACAATAGGATAATTACATTTCATTGAATCAGAAGTAATTACCATGTAAACCAAACACAGGACAGCATAGCTCTTGTAATGTTATGCAGTGGCTAAAGCTGATGAAAATATGAGAGAAGCTCCCATCTTTTTTGTGTCTGTCATCAACTTTATATAGTAATAGAGCATTACTTCATCTTTGGTGAGGAGGTATGGTGATGGGTAGAAAATGGGGCCAAAAAGTATATGTGAAAGGAGTTCATGGCCCCTAGCAGATACCTGATTAACCAGAAAAAATTCATGTGCATGTGTGTGGTGCATACACTGCACACACAGACACATGCAACATGCGTGGCAGCTTCCAATAAATGCTACTGAGTAAATTTGACAAAAGTCTTGCATCTTTATTCATGCCAAAAGCAATAAGAACAGAGATTGGGTGAAAGTTCTTCCTCAGAAAAATTTTTTACTATACAGTGCCACTTCCATCATTTCAGAATTTTTTAAGACATTTCAAAAGACAGCTTCAATGCAAAACTTTGTCTCAGGTATTACTGATGTGTTTTTCCCCTCAGAGGGGAAAAGTCTTCCCTTTCTCTGAGGAAAAAGTGTGCAAATAGATGATACCTAACTGAGAAGTCCTACTTCTCCCATTAGGAGCTGTTGATTCTCCATCCAAAGGAAAATCTAGGAGTCCCAGGAGCTTCTCTGCCATGCATTAAGCTCTTCCTGAGGCTCTCACATTAGGTTCCTCCATAACTAGCAAGAGAGGAGAGGGATGCTGCAAGTCAGAAATAGAACGGGGAGCTTTTCCTCTGCATTCATTGTAGGAAAAGTAGTTCTGTTCCTCCATACTTTAATTTCTGATATTGTGGTATTTTCTGTGTAATTTCTCTGTTAATATATTATTTTTACCATCTCATTGTGTATTTAACATTTCAGTAAAATGCACTTGTGTGATTTTGACACGTTAATTTAAAAAAAAAAACATTTAGGTCAGTATTTATGGAGCACATAATAAAGGGAAGAAACTTTATGAAGCAGTTTAGGAAATGGTATAACTGGGAAATTATTTACAATGCTGCAGGGGTAATTTTAGATATCATAGGCCTAATCTTCAGATTGACTCAGACATACTTCTGATTTTGTGGGTGCAGTTCTTCACCTACTGACAGTTAACTTCCCAACAACTATGGGAATAACTGGTTGCAGCTGAGCATTGTGTCCCAAAACAGGTATTATGTATATCTCACTGCTATTATTTGTTCCTCAACTTAGTGTGGCCACAAGAATTTATGGATATAAAAGTGAACATGTGGACTTTGGGGGCATTTCTGAAAATTTAGGCCTGTTGCCTTAAGTACTCTCACACAACAAAACTAAAAAGAGATTCACTTGACAATGATTTCTGTTTTATTTCTAAAAAAATCAGAGTCTCATAGTTCATTGACCAGGTATTTTACATTGAACATGTGTGTACATATCCTGACATTAAATACTCAGTTCACTTGGAAAATTGACAGTTTTTGTGTTCAATCATTGTCAAACTATGCAAAAATCCTATTTTTACTATATTTACAAATTTTCAAAATGTTCCACTGCAATGGGCATAAGCTTTCCCCATTAGAACAATTCACTCCAAGAACTGCTTTTATATTATAAAATTTGTATCCTGAAATCCAAGCCAGTTCATATTTAAGGGTGAAATGTGGTCATTAATATACTGTCTCTTGCCTGAGCATTGCCTGGAGGTAGCAATTTTTAGGAGATAACTGTAATATTCAGTCATGATGGAATTTCCTGGGTTTTGCCTCTGTGCCACAGACTGATTTCAAATTTGTATATATTATTGTTTTTCCTCAGGAAAAATGTTAGATGGGAAATACTAAAATGCTTTATTCTGTAGTGAAGATCTGAATCTCTAGTGAGATAGTCCTTTAAAGATTATATATTTATGCACAAATATTACCCAGGCACACATATAAATGTATGCATTTGTAGATTATTAAGAGGCAACCTAGTGAGGATTTACTTAGACAATTCATGCTATAGTGGTGTGATTCTAGACACCATGGCATTTCTTACAAGGAATAATTTAACATCTGGCTAATTTCCTGCACCTTCTTTTTATACATGGCTTGAAGTTGGCTGTACTACCTTGGCATCAGAGTGACTTTCAATGTGCTTCTTCGATTCAGTGTTTTGGTTTTAATGAAGGAAGCACTCTGAATGCCCTCTTTTGGAACGGTTTTTGTTTTGAAAGTGCACACTCACAGTGCTGTGCTCATTAAAACTGAATTACTTTGAAGTGAGGCAGCACATTCCTAGCCACTTTGACACAAGCAGGGGAGGCTGTTGGAAGTCTAAATGCATAGGAAGAAGCAGATCTAGCTCCAAAATAAGCAATTATTTCCTCTAATGCAGAAAAGAAAAGGAAGCAGAGCACTTACTCTAAGGAGTAGTGCAAGGAGAACTGGCACCAGCATCTTAGTGGAGCAGGAAAGGATGGTTCTTTTAGAACAGCGTTTCCCAAACTGTCTTCCACAGAGCACTGGTGTTCCAAGCAAGGCGAACAGGGGTTCCATGCAAAAAAATTGATGCTAGTGATATTTTTCCTCCTAACTCTTTTAAATCAACTTTTAAGCAATACACCTGGCAATTGTTTGGTAACACCACCCTCACCCTTGCCCCTGACCAGCATGTATGTATGCGTTTCATCAATATATTGTAAACCTAAAAGTGTTCTGTGTCTGAATTAATTTAGGAAACAGTGTTAGAAGAATGTGGAAAAGAAAAGAAACACTGTGCTCAATTCGTTTCAAGTGAAAACAATAAAAGGGGGTATTTACAAAGAAAAAAATAACCAAAAAGAAAAAATAAAGGCAAGCACTGAAGGGGAGTTGAAGTTAAAAAAAAATGAAGGTAGAACATGCAGGTCGTGAATTAGGAAAATGTACCAAAAAGGACAAATTGAGAGTGTGTTCTAATCAAATGAGAAAAAAAAAGGACCTGTAAAGTATGGTGGGAAGGAAGGTGACAAAAGACTAACCAGTGAAAGACAAAAAGCAACTCTAATTTAAAAGAGAGTATTAAAAAGAGAATGTGGTGGACAAAGAAGAAAGAGTCATATTCTCTTTTCAATACATTATGCTAAATGAGAGGACCTAGTATGGTGGTTTACCACCTAAAAGACTAAAATGCAGTTCCCAGTCTCTCCCTTGTGTTCATTTTCAAGGCCCACTTCCTCGTTCTCATGTTGATTGTATAACTAAAATCTCTTCTGACTCATTAATGTTCCAAAGGATTGGTCCTTCCACACCTCCTCAGCCAAAGATCTGAAGTGGAAGCTCAGAGGAAGAACATCATAAGAAACAGTAAAATATGAGAGAACTGAAAAGACAATAAAAAATTAACTTGAAGAAAAACCAAAAAAATTGTTAAATGTAGAGGCAGAAGAGGAGAAAGAGAAAAGACAAAGTCAGAGACACTAGAAAGGGAGATAAAAGCTTGAAATTAAAGGGGGAGAGACAGAACTTTGACATTAAAATTAAAAAACAAGGCTAAAAACGTGGTAACATGAGAGGCTATGTTTACACTTAGAAGGTTAGTTCGAATTAACTGAACCCGAACCAATTAATCTGAACTAATAATTATTAATTTGAATTAAGATAATTCAAATTAACACAGCCACACTAGAAACCCTAATTCGGCCTATCATGTCCATGCACAGGACTAGCTACTTCGAATCAGGTAGGGGGCTCTATTGCATGGGGAAAAATCTAGCTGTGGTTAATTCGAACAAAAGAGGTTGAATTAACTACCAATTTGAACTTAAGGGAGGCTTTATGGATTCAAACAAGGCTTTCCTTAGTTTGAACTAAGGGAACTCCTTAGTTTGAAGTAATGAAAGCTAGTGAGGGCATGCACTAATTCAGTTCAAATTAAGCCTCCTTAATTCAAACTAAATTGTAAGTGTAGACATACCCAGAGGGCTGCGTCTACATTGGAGGCTTAAGTCGACTTAATCAGACTTACATAAACTTAAGCAACTCCATGGCCACATTTGGAGTTTAAGTTGACCTTAAGGGTTAAGTCATCTTTATTTAGTTAACTTTACAAAATGTGGACATTAACATCAACTTAATAAAGTCAACTTAAGGCAGGAATGCCATTTAAATAGACCTTTATAAAGTCAACTTAAGACAGGGGAACCACTTAAAGTCAATTTTAAATGGGTCCCCTGGCTTAAGTTGGCTTTATAAAGTCGACTTAACAAACGGAAACTCTCTAAGTCGACTTAATAAGGCTGACTTTAAGTCAACCTTATTAAGTCAACTTAACTGAGCAGCCTAGTGTAGACATAGCCGAGGAGAGTTTTTCAGGACTTCCCCTACATGAGCGGTCTCAAACACGCGGCCCACGGGCTGCATGTGGCCCCTAAAGCTATTACCTGTGGCCCACAATGACACTATTGTTACCAATATTTGTAATATCATTGAATGAAAAGTTTTCAGTGGTGTAGCCCTTGACTAACATACTAGTCCTCATGTGGCCTTGCCTTACATAGATTTCTCTTTCTTTCTTCATTCCATTCTCAATCATCTGCCAAAGCAGTGCTGCTTTCCAGTTCTATGATGCTTAGTCTTAATGAAAGCCTAAGCCTATTTATAGTTCTTGTATTCTTTGCTTTGCTGGGTAGGTTTTGAGTTCCTCCAGCTCCAGAACTGCTGCTACATCATTTTGTGTAATGTTTACAAAGGTGGGAGCTCAATCAGGCAATGAGAGCGCAGTAATTGAAGGCATGTTGAACTGAAATTCTAGTCAATGTCTGGAGAAACATAGTTATTTGAGATGGTGTATTACACATCTATTTTCGCTGCATGTAATGTTTAAGAAATATACATATTTTTGGCCATTTACAAAATTAAGGAATACTTATGCTTTCCCAAAAGAGCATAGCAGCTCCAAAACAGGTGTTTGTAGTCTATTGGGTAAATGTATATGCAAAAACTTTTATAAAAGGGGGCCTTTTGTTCAGTAGATTAAAATAGCTGTGAACTGATGATTTGTAGGTGTTGCAGATATACTATGTGCTGTGTGTTAAAATTGCTAGGAGGTTTTCAGGATCCCCAAATTCCCACACTTCCATGGCTATGGACTTTTTTCACTCAAATTTACTGCTTTATGGCTCTCCCATATTAAAGATTAATAGCCTGTACAACTTGGTATTCAGAAAAGATCCTGGTTTGGTTTTGTTTTTCACTGACATGAACACAAAAGGGCATTTAAAAAAAAAAATCAAACTTCTAGTCCCTCTGCACTTTTATATCTCCAAAATGCCAAAAGAGATTTTTTTTCTTTAATTTTGTAGAGGGGAAAAAATCCTCCCTTGGGCTGAAATGTTGTATGTCAAGTTTAATCTCAGAGTGAATTATAAACTGCTGATAATAAGGATTTATATTAATGGAAACATGAATATAGCCTTCACTGTTATATCTCTAGTTTCAATTATACTTCACACTGCATAATATATCTTCAGGAGTTTATGTAATTAATCAGGTAGCAGTATAATGCAGACTAGAATAAGGAGCAAACCAGGAATTCAGTCTCTGACACAAATTGAGAGGGTTTTCTATTAGTCATTTAGTGGGATCAGCTCCTTCCTGGTGCCAGCAGAATAGTGCATGAAGGTGTATGGAAATTATCCTTCAGAGTTCTGCTTTTGTCCACCATTGAAAACAGTTCTAAGTTGTTCTGGAATTTTACAGAGAAGCAATACACAATTAATTTAAATTCATGAGTAATTTCACAATTGATTTGAAATGAATTGCTGCTGCAGACTTCCTTTTCACAGAATTTTACTTTGGTTCTGATGTAACAGCTTTTTGTTGTGACATGGTTTATATCTCAGCTCAGACAGTCTAGACATTAGAGGTGAAAGAGACCTGTAAGATCACCTCTTGTCAGTGCAGGAATGTTTTCTACTGTATATTCTCCCAGTTTCCAAAGGGATAGCCATGTTAATCTAGTCCAGCAAAAAAAACAAAAAAAACAAAAAAATAAACCCAAGGAGTCGTGTGGCACTTAAAGACTAACAGATTTATTTTTCGCATGAGCTTTCGTGGGAGAAAATCCCACTTTGTCAGATGCTTCAAAGATGGGTGAACTTACAGAAATTCTTTAAGTGCCACACAACTCCTTGGGTTTTGGGGGGTTTTTCTTTGTTTTGTTTTGTTTTTTTATTCTCCCAGTGCCTTCCCCAACCTAGATTTCAGTTACCTTGCTCATGGGGATCCCACTGCTTCCTTTAGAATGATCATTCCAGAGTCAAATGAATTTCACTATTTGGAATGCTTTCTTAACTAAAATTGCCTTTATTTCATCCCATGATTCCTAAATTATAACTTCTTGGACACATTCCTTCCCAAAGAGCCTCTTTCATTACTCGTATTTACACTGTAGTGCTTTTGAACAGCGATTTCTGTGTTCCATCACCAAGCCCACTCTTTAGCCAAGTTACATAAGCTTTTTTACTATTCCTTTTTAAATCAATCCTGCTAGACCCTTAGAAGTTTTTGTTGTCCTCATCTGAATTGTCCCACTGACACCATTCTATTACTGATGGGCCCAGAGCTTCTTGCAATAGTCTTGGTGCAAGATCACCAGCATTACATAACAAGGGACTTTTACACCCACAGGCTAGTACATGCTGGCTTCACTTTTTTGATGGCATATGGAATTACAAATTGATATCCACGTCTCTCTTTGTTGGATACCCCTCTGGGCCATTTTTCCTCATTACTGTTCCCCAGGTCTCTTCCTGCCACTGAACAGCTCCATGCCTCCATATTCAATATTTTAGATTGAATCTGGTTTTGTAATTTTTGAGCCTCTCTAGCACTCTGTTTTTACTCCTCCGTGCTCTCTGGTACATACAATATCTACATATTTTGCTTCCCATAAGGATTACTTTTTCTTACACATCATTAATAAAGCTCTTATATAATGCTGACACTGAATGTGGAAAATCCCAGAGGCTTTCATTGTAAGGGTTAAGTTGATTAAACTGATACTCAGTTATACTGATGGATATATGCAACTGTACTATATAGAGACCCACCATGGACAACCTTCATCAAGTTATGCACTCACTAGCTACCAGATATTTTCCCTTAGTACTATCACATTAGGCCCTTGATTTCAATTTATTTAATTTGCTGAATGAACCTGATGGTTGCCTCGATCTATAGGACCATGAGTGTACACATTCAAGCTTCTCTTCTCTAGCCATCTAAGACACCACACTGGAAAATCAGCCTCTCAATTGATTACTGATGGAACCTAAAAATGCCAGTAGTTTTGAGGTGGATTGGCAGCTTGTATTGGTTTTGCTATACCACATCATACCTGAACAGGAGAAGATGGAAATGGAAATAATGACATCCAGAAATAACAGTTTCTGAGATAGCCGGTTAGGGAAAGATCCAGTTACCTTAAATCCCTATAAAGACTCCTGATCACTTCAGTTTAAATTGGATCATGCCCTAAAACATATTTTCCAATTCCAAAATAACATTAAAACTGTTCATTCTTGCCAGTGTGATAATCAACAGGACCTGACCCAACCTATTGATGTCATTGACAGAACTCAGCGGACTTCAACTCAAAAACACATTGTTGCTTCTCTGCATTTTGGCAACAGATCCCATTTCTGATGTCTTTAGGGGAATAGGCTCTGACTGAGCCTGTCATTTATCTCACCATATGCAATCCTGATAAAATGAAAACTAAAAGCACAAAACTAATTCTTTAATGTATAGTTAAAAATAAATGTCCTCATTCTGGTTCTGTGTTGCACTCCAGAAGAATTTTGTTTGACATACACATACAAAATAGCCTGCTGAGTCACAGTGCCATGGCGATGGAGTGATGTAAAAGCAGAATTGCAACTGTGACATTTATCCAATCATACTGCATTAAAGCATGGTGCAGTGTGTTACTCATTTTTACTGTGCCATTTCAAATGAACAATAGAGATGTATGTGTGCTTATACATTACCACTTAGCTCTGCTTACTGGTAATGCCAGAGTGCCTGTGCTGCCCATGAACAGACTTGCAGGCAAAAATAGATTTTAAATACTCCATTTTTCTAAATCATGACGTCTGGTGAGCCATTTTGCTCTAACTTATTTGTGTTTGATTTAGCATCTTCATTCAAGCAGTTCAGTAAAACCTGTTTTAGTGATTAATTTTGTCTTAAACTAGACTTTTTTAAAGAGAGAACTACTCAATAGTTTACCTCATGAATAAGCCTTTTTTGATCATACAGTCAAACATAATACTAAGTAGTTGTAGAGTCCACAAATCCTTGACAGCCCTGTTTTGTGTTTTGGGGTATATAACGCTCTTGAGGTACTAATTAATTGCAGGAGGATTATAGTCTCTCTGATATTTTTTAACATTATGTTCTGTTTAATTTTTCTTTTTTTTGTTTTTGGTGCTGTGACACATTTTTTCCAGTTAGTCTTTAAATATCTTGGTTAATGTGGGAGGTAAAGTTGAGATTTGCTTGGGAGTTAATGAGGGGCTTGTCACCAGTTTACAGTTTTTTATGTATTCTATTATAAGTCCCTTCCCGTGGGTTGAGTCCCAGCTCTCCAAATCCCAGAATGTGCAGAACATTGCTCCAGCAATCTCCTTCACATTTTTACAAACTTAAACTAGTCAAAATTTTCAACAAAAATGGTTTTCAGTAGAAAATGGCTTTTTAACTAAATAGAAAATTTTGGGGAAAATATCTGTTTTCCTCAGAAACCTTTTTTTTTTTCTGTTTTTGCTAACTTGGATATTTAACTTTTTAACTGAAAGTATTTAGGGTTTTGGTAGCAACTCCCACCCCCAAACAAATGCAAAATTTCAACAAAATCAAAAAATAATTTATTTTTATAAAAATATTTCATGATTTCTTGGCCAGCTTTATTAGAAAGGAGTGCATCCACAGCACCTTCATCCTCAGTCAACTCCACTGGCATCCCAGTCAATTCACAACACTATTAAAAACTGCTGCCTTTGTTTCTAAAATCCAGTGAATTTGTTTCAGTTCACTGATCTCATAGACTTTGGTGCAAAACACGTCATTGCTTAATTAGGTGGGTAAGGACTGAACTATACAGCAGGTGGCTCTGCTGTCTCAGCAGAGTCCTGATCTAGATCCCATTGTAGTAAATAGGAATCTTTATATTGACTTCAGTGGGCTTTGGAACATGCCCCTGATGAAGAAAGTAAACTCATCATGTTGCATAGTCTCAGGCTGGTCTACACTCTATCAACATTCTTGAGTTGCCATATCACAGCGTCTTTATAAAGCTGCATCAGTGAGAGGCAATCTGTCATTGACACAGACTTCTTTGGGGAATGTGGATTACTGGTGTCAACTAGAGAGGCCATCTGGCTTGGAATGAGCAGGTCTTCATGACTTTCAGTTAACCCCACTGCATCGATCACTGTGGAACCAGCAGTGCAGACATGCCTTCAGTCACCAGGTCATAACACTTCCTGAGCTCCACAATGTTGCTACCATGAAAATACACAAGCTGGGGGAAAGTGTTTAGGAAGGTGAATGACTAAGTCATAGGAGAACGAACTCACACCAGATCCTGAGCCAAATTCCCCACTCAGAAGGACACAAATAGCTCCCATTAACTGTCATAAAGTCATGCCCTTTAACAAGAGAGCCTGTCGTGCCACATACATAGCAGTGCAATGTTACCCTAATGCAGAACTGCAGTTCTTGACTAAGGTAAAACTGCAAAAACACTATATAAGGAAGAATGAGCATCTGCTTGTTTTATAAACCAATGCACACTCCTCCCTCAGATACATACTAACACAAGTATCTGGGCCTTTGTGACATAAGGATACAGAAAAGGGCTAGGATTTATTACTATGAATAGATTTTCTTCACAGTCATAAGCTTCAGTAATTATTCAAAATTCAGAATCAGACTCTTGTCTGATTCTATAGTCTTTTCCCTTCCTTTTACCCTCCCTCTGCACAAATAATCCAGCAATTACCTCTTATTTTTCATCACACATAATCCCCCCACCCTTGACCACTTCTCCTCTCTAGTCCTACTGACTCTTACAGACTTCTTGTATCCTTTTGCTACAGCTACCCTTCCTGTCATTTCAAATTTCAGCCAAAAACAGATATTTTATCCCTTCCCTACACTGTTAAGCTTTCTTTTCTTCTGCCATTTACTGTTTACTGTTATAGCTCTATTTTGTAAGATTCTCTGCAGCATTCTAAGTTGTATTTTTTATAAAAGACATTATACAAAAATGACATTTCTGTGTATTATGTAATAACAAATGTATCACAGTTAAAGAATCATTTTTTACCTGCACTGTTTGTCATAAAGGTGAAACAACTTCAAAGTTTTTCTCTCCAAATGAAGTCATTTCAAACAAGCTGAAGCCCGTATAGACGATCAAGCTGCCATAGGCTTGATTCCACTGTCATTAGCTAGAGCATAACTCTGGATTGAAAATCAATCAGTGTAAACCAGCTGTGAGAGAAGAACCAAGTTCTGTACATCTATATGATCCCAAAGTGATAGGTTTCTTATAAATATCATAGAAATCATGGTATCCAGCTAAAAATCTTACTGGGTGAGGGGGGAACTCCCCATGAAATGCAATTTCTTTTTATTCCATAGGAAAAACTACCTCATTTCTAATCAACTGTGCATGATGTCATGGATTAATCTTTAGTTGTTAAAACAAAGTATATCTTTCTTAAAAAATTTTAACATAAATTTTCAATAAGGAAATAGGAATGTTATTTAAACTAATAAACATGATTGCATGAATAGACCCCATTGTTAATACATTTATTATTTTCTTTCCTTTTCTGATGCTTAATAGAGAAGAAAATCACGTTATTCGGACCTTGACTTTGAAGTAAGTTTAAATTATTCCTGCTTATTAAAGCTATTATAATACAAAGTAAATATGAAATTTTACTTTAAGCTATCTGATATAGTACATATTAATACAATGGTTTAAATTGATGCTGTAAAATGCATGACAGGAGTTTCATCAAAGCTCCTTTGGTGAAACTTACCTGTAAAATAATGGTTCCCAACCTTTTTGGCTTGAGGGCCACAGATATATTTATTGATAACTCTGAAGAGCCACCGGTCTGCACCAGCAGCCCCCATCCCCACTTCAGTTAGAAGGCTGGAGTTCAGTGAGGTGGCTGCCTCCTCATTGATCTCCCATCTCCCTGGCCACATCAGGGAAACCACATGCATCCGTATCCTTGTGTGCTTCACCTGGGTCCCTGGCAGCAGCTCCCTTCCACAGAAAGGGGGACTGAAGATGAGTGCTTCCCTCTCTCTGACCAGCAGGAGCCGCAGCATCTGTGGGCCTAGGAAAAACACTTTGCTGTGCTCCCTTCTATGGCCAGGAGGAGGGGAGCTCTGGTCTCCCATCCCCTTGGCTGCAGCAAGGAGTCTGCACTGGTCTTTTAGCTCTACAAAAGACACTCTGTATTAGGCAGCAGCTCCCTTCTGCAGCCATTGGGAGACCTGTAGGCCAGTTATCCAGCCCCCATGGGACATTTTTGCCCCCTGGGCCACAGGTTGGGAACCACTGTTGTAAAATATTCTAACAGTAAATCACCGCATAGTACAAATAAGTTATCATGCCTTCTGTTCTGTGTTCTCCCATCATTTCAGCTGCATTTATTTTTTTTTTCTATTTTCTATATCAGTTAATTTCCCCAGTGGTCATAGATGCTATCTAGTTGAAAGTTTGTCTCATTTAATAAGTAGTGTTGTCACAGCAAGTCTTCTGCCATGTACAAATTCTCTATATTCACCCCAATCTTTCATTTCTTTAGGACTTTTCTGGCTACTGGGACATAAATTTTCAAAAATGATTAGTAATTTGGGGTACTTAAATTGAAATGCCTTATGGGGGGAGGGCTAGGTTTTAAAAGATGCAGAACAACTGCACTCTGAGAACAGGCCCCTTAGATGTTTCAAGATGGACCCCCAAAATTTGAAATGTAAAATCTGTAGTTCCTGTTGAAAATGTAGGCTCCAGTTGTTTAGTTAATGCAAGGTTTTTACAGGCACAAACACTTCAGTGAAGTTGTTTTATCTTTCTATTTAGTCATATTGTTGCTATAAGTGACTATTTTGTGCAGTCAAAGTCTATATTCCATGAATATTAGTGACTTATGGGGTTTTGTTTTTAGCATAAGCTGTTTTATCCATGCATATTAATAATTTGATATCATTCATTATTTGTTTTTCCAGTGGATCCTTACACTGCTTACACAGAACCTTACACACTCAAGACCAGATTCTAACAATCAGTGAGATCTATATATCGACTGAAACTTGGAAAAAATAATTGTCTATATTTACTTGGACAACAACTGGAGTGGCTTTTTCTAGTCATCCTTTAAAGGGTGTCTTGAATCAGAAGTCAGAATCTGGCCTGCAGTTATTGCTTCCCTAATACAAAAGCTATGGCAGTCTTTTAGTATCTCATCTTGTAAATTGTTCACTATATGATATTGTGTATTGCAGAGTACTGTATTAGGCTATCACAGTGAGAAATTCTAAATATTTAATTAAGTCTTCAGAAAACCAAATGAAAATAACCTACATGATGAAAATCTTTAACCACTGAAAATCTTACAGCGTAGTATAAATTGGATGCAATGCTTTCTCGTGGCTTACTCATTACTGCTTCATGCAGTAAAGGAAAGTATTATTATGGACAAGTTGGTCAGGGCTCCATAGTTAGTGTAGTTAAATTGTTCTGTTAGAAGAAGCAATCAACTTCTGTATTCTATATGAAAAATACAATGCATACTCCCCAAAATAATAGCACCTACTGTTTGATGACAGAATGAATTTTCTTGGAATTTAAAAATGAATCCATTAATTAGTGTCAATTTAAATTTATTTCAGTACGGCCCCATTAAAAATATAATTTAGTTTTCAGGTCTTGTTTCTACTAAAATAATCTTAATAACAGAATTAACATAGACTTCAAATTCCCATATAGTTAAGACTTGTTTACATCTTGTGTATAAAGTAGATTTAAAGAAATTAGGTTTGTAATTAAGCTAAGTTATTAATGATTGTGATATCTAATTCTGATATTTATACAGGCATAGATAGGCATCCAGTAGGTCAACAGCTCAGAACACCCTTAACTTAACCCTAATCTATACTTGCAATGTTTTTCAGTGGCAGTCAATGGGAGATACGCAAGGTACGTAAAATACTTTGCGTATCTCCCAACACACTATGATAAGCCAACCACAAATGCCTTGGTGTCAGCTTACAGGACCCCAGGTTCTGGGGCTAGAGTTGCTATGGCAATTTCTGAAGCAATTCAGGGGGTTTATACTGACCACTGAATTGCACCCGGAAGATCACGCTGACAGCAGTGATTTTGCCACTGTCAATATAGACTTACCATGAGGCATTGTGACACCTGAGGTAATTCAACCAACCACTTTTGCTCTGTAGAGATCTCCTGGGGAGGGGGGGGTTAAAAAATGTAAAGGAACATAAAACCTCTTTCTTTATAAGTTAATTTAACACAACAACACAAAGGAAGATTAAGTTGACCTCTTGAGCCCTGCGGCCACACTGGGCTTTTATTAAGTCAACTTAAGCACTTCCTTAAGTTGACTTAATAACACCGCCTCTTAAGGTCGAATTAACACTTAAGTCAACCTTATTAAGTCAACTTAAGCCAATGTAGAGGGGGAAAGCTGTTAAGTCCACCTAATTGGCCTCCAGGGGGCCCTTCTCTGGTGCAGTATGAGACAGCTACCCACAACACACCACTCCTCCATTGACCTAGCACCTGCCCGTGGGGACACAGGCAGTCAACAGGAGTTTTCAATGTGGAACTCTGTAAGTCAACTCAACAAGGTCAAACTATGAAGTTTAATAGTAACTTTGAATTTCATAGGTTTCTAATGCTTATTTTAGTAATAACTTAAACATTCCTACACAATTTTTTTATCCTTAAGCAATCCCTCAAACTTAACACCTACTTGATATTTTTCCACCCTGGAAATACACATGTATGCATTCACATGCACATGAAATCAAATTCAAAGAGCATCAATTAATATTCTTGAGGATGACTACATACAAAGGAGGAAGATGAATATGCATCAACCACCCCATCTAGTTGGAAAAACAATTCTAAAATTTAATAAAAATAGTACAATAGAAATTATACAATCACAGCAATTAAAAGAATTCTCAATCACACAATTCTATTTTGAAAGTCGGGAATTCAGTGCAGTTCTCACTGAGAATATTCTCTATGGTAACTGCTACTAAGAGATCCATCCCTCCACTCAGGCAAACATATTCCACCACCAGATAGCCAATAAAATATTATGTATTTTGTGTTCGCAAGTATCAGTTATATTTTAACACATTGTGAATTGATTCCCTTAGTGTATATATGAAGTTTATACTTTTTATTGTGTTTTACTTGCAATTGCTGCAGTGTGCAGAATTTTTTTAATATACTATTATATATTTTATACACACATTGTATATAGACCATCAAGAAAGGGAATGCATCATTCAATAGATGTGTACCTTGCTCTGTTCAAGTGACACCAATCCTAATGGAGGCCATTGAAGACTACTACAGTCTAAATAGTAACAGCAGTGATGTTGTCCTAGTCAGTGGCTGTATTTTAGAAGTGCTAAACCAGATCCTTCCTGTTTTGAGATTTCATTATCATTTCGTTATCAGTACTAGATCAGATCATGACTTCTGCTTTTCATCACTCTCAGAGTTGGCTTGTGTGGTCACCTGAGGATTCCCCTTGATAGAGAAATCCCATAGGGGGTGGCTTAACCACTCAACTTCCTTCATGGTCCCAGGTGTAAGGCAAAAGAGTAAGCTGGACTAAGTTGTAAGCCAAAATGCTGGTACCTTCTGTTATAAAAAAACAACAAGGAGTCGTGTGGCACTTTGAGACTAACAGATTTATTTTTCGCATGAGCTTTTGTGGGAGAAAATCCCACTTTGTCAGATGCTTCAAAGATGGGTGAACTTACAGAATGGAATGAAAATAAATGCAAAGGGGTGTAAAACATAGGATCAGCACATACAGTAACAGCAAAGCAGAGCAGTTGTTAGGTTCAAACCATGGGAAGCCTGAAGTCAAATTACCTTTTGTAATGGGAAAAGAACCCATAGTCTTGATTAAGTCCTGCTTTCACAGAATTTAGCTTGCATATTAATTCGAGTTCAGCTGGTTCTCTTTGGAGTCTTGATGTCCCAGCCACATCCCTGATGACAGTCGTTAACAAATCTTTCATTGAGTGATTAGAAAGATGGAAGTGTTCAGCAACTGGTTTCTTTGTTCTGTGATTTCTGATATCAGCTCTGTGCTCATTCAATCTCTTACGGAGCAGTCGTCCTGTTTGTCCAATATATAAGGTGTTGGGGCATTTCTGGCACATGATGGCATGGATCACATTAGTAGATGAGCAGGTAAATGAGCCTTTGATGGAGTAGCAGGCTTGATTAGGGCCTATGATGGTATCTGTTGTGCAGATACGTGGGCAGAATTGGCAGCATGGTTTCTTGCAGGGGTGTGTGCCTTCTTTAATGTTTCTGTTGTTAGATCTGTAGATGCTGGTGAGTATTTGTTTAAGATTGGGTGGCTGCCTATACGCAAGGAGAGGTCTGTCTCCCAAGGCTTGAGAGAGAGAGGGATCATCTTTTAGAATAGGCTGTAGGTCCCTAATGATCTGTTGCAGAGGTCTGACTTGGGGGTTGTATGTGGTGACTAGTGATGTTCTGTTGCATTCCTTCTTGGGCCTCTCCTGTAGTAGATGACTTTTGGGAACCCGTCTAGCTCTGTCAGTTTGTTTTCTTATTTCCCCAGGTGGGTACTATAGTTTCAAGAATGCTTGATAGAGATCCTCGAGATGTCTGTCTCTGTCTGAGGGATCAGAGCAGATGTGGTTATATCTTAGGGCTTGGCTGTAGACAATGGAACATGTGGTGTGTTTAGGATGGAAGCTCGAAGGATGTAGGTAACTATTACTGATCAGTAGGTTTTCGGTATAGGGTGGTGGTGATGTGTCTATCCCTGATTTGTACTGTAGTGTCCAGAAAGTGGATCTCCTGTGTGGAGTATTCCAGGCTCAATTTGATTGTGGCATGGAAATTATTGAAGTCTCTGTGAAAATCTTCAAGAGCATCCCTGCCATGTGTCCAGATGATGAAGATGTCATCAGTGTGGCGTAGGTAAAGAAGAGGTGTTTTGGGATGAGACTTGAGGAAATGTTGTTCTAAGTCGCCCATAAAGATGTTGACATATTGTGGGGCCATGCAGGTGCCCATAGCAGTGCCACTGATTTGGAGATATAAATGATCCTCAAATCTTGGCCTCTTAGAGCCCACTGTAGCTGACTTTAATTTTGAATGGCCCTGAGGGTTCTCTAACTGACTTTGTGTGCCAAAGGTGTATGCCGTAAAAAAAAGAGTATCTGATGAAGTGAGATTTTTTCCCACGAACGCTCATGCAATAAATAAATATGTTAGTCTAAGTGCCACAGGACTCCTTGCTGACTTAATAGTAGCTCTGTTTTACTAAATACCATATAATCTCTTTGGCCTCTTAAATCCTCCTGGATGACCAGTTACAAGATAGAGCAGCTGATACAGCTATCGTCTGTCGCTGTTTCTCTCTCATGCACACACATGCAGTCCTATCACAAGCTGTCACTGCTGGTACTAAGCACAGGAAGTTCTGGGTTTTGGCCACATTAATGCATCATCCAAAGACTTCATCACTCCCTACTCTGTAAATAACAATAATATCCTGCTTCATTCTTTCTGACCTTCAGAGGACAGCAACTCTTAATGATATTTTATGTGTCAAAGCCTCTCACACAGAAAAACTGCAACTGTAAAATATAAGAAATCAGGCTGGATTTGGGAAACTCACACATTAGTACACCAGGGTAGAAGAAAGTCCAGAATTCAGAGCATATTGCTTGCTCCTTTCTGATATGTCCACAAATGCTAGTTGCTGTGGCTCTGCCTTCCACCAGCTCCTGCAAATCCAGAAATTTTCCCAAGGTGATGCCATGGCCACTCTAGAATCTTTCTCTCTCCAGTCTTTCCCCAAAATCAAAATTATCACTCCTTCAGTCTGAATTTCTCTTCCAGACTCCCACTGTATTGCCCACCCTATACACAGCCTGCATATATAGGTCTGATGGAATCAAAGGCAGACAGCTACCCATTAAGAATGTTCCACTTGTCTCATGTGTACAAAAAGTCACACAGACCAATTTTATATGGTTTGTGTGCTTGCTGCTGTCACAAAACACACTCAGTTCATGAAAATGTTTCCATTTCAGCCTGGTAGAATATTACTTCATAACAAACATTCACTAGTCCTTAATGCATTTTAATATTTAAAAACATTGCTGGTTTAAAAAAACAAAACAAAAAGAAAAAAAAATTCAGTGTTGCTGGCCCTGGTGCTCCTAGCTGTGTGGCACCCTGTTTAGCAACATATCCTGCTTTTCCCTAAGCCTTTCCAGGAAGTCCTTTTACAGCGCTGCGCCTCTACAGAGATTTCAGTACCAATGATTGGCTGTCAGTTCAAATAAAATTAATTCTAATCTTTTGTGTCAAACAGTGTATGTAACAAAGATGTCATGGGAATTGCCCCCCCCCCCCAGAGCACTATAATAGATATACCATTGAGAGAAATGCTCTCTCACTGACCAGGACACTCAAGAGAATTAAACACAGACACAGAGATGGATTTTTAAAGCAGAAAGGCACAAGTTTTATTGTCATTTAACCTCAGCGGAAGGGGCACATGTCACAATTGTAATGTAGCAACAGAGAAAGTCACATGTATGGTAGTCTGCCTGATGAATGTAATAGTACCTACTGGGCAACTGTAGGTATAATGTAGTCTACACACATGTAGCTATATATTTACATTAGAAATAAATAACCATATACTTAAGTTATGGAAAGGCTTATTTACAGTAGAGAAAAGAGTTGTCCAGCGTTTTCACTCTCCTGCTTTTATAACTTTTTTGGTGTCCCTCATTTTGGGTCTTTATCACACATTGCAGCCTAGCCCTTGCTAGTCTCAACAGTATAAGCTGGAATGGGGTATATCCCCCTCAACTTTATGTTGCAGTTGGTGAGGTAGAGAGTTTGTGAGTTATCCAAGTCATTAGTGGAGTTAGGTTTGGAAGGCAGGAATTGTTAGCTCCCAATCGTATGTTCAGACCACTTCACTTTTTTTGTGAGTGTAGTAACTGAGCAGGATTTGTGGTAACACACACAGGCACCAACATGGGAAGGAAAAACAGAGAAAGTCTGAGATGTGGAAGAATAAAATGAAGAAAAGAATGAAAAATAAATTTAAGAAAAAGATGTTAAACAACACCACCAGAAGAAGAGAAAAATGAGAGACCTGGAGAGGGAAAATTAGATAGAAACAGTAAATAAATACCTAGAAGAAAGACTAAATTGATCCAGTATTAGGGGAGACTGTGGAAATTATTTTTATGAAATAAGAGAAGAGGGAGACAGAGAAAGGCAGAATAAAATCATAGGGCCCCATGCAGAGAGAAAAGTGCTAGAGAAAGAAACACAGCCTCTGTGCCGTTCTTCTCTGGTCCCCAGCCTTAGGGAGGGCCCGTCCAAAGGACAGCACAATCTTGCACAGTACAGACAGTGGTAAAGGGAAGCCAGGTTCTCTCTTCTAGATTTCCTTTTTCCTCTCATTTTCTATGGAGGAAGCTGACATAAGTTACTATATCTGAATTTATGTTAAGTTGGACTCCTGCTTCCTTTTCCATGTTTCAGGGTTGGGTGGGGTTTCATGGTTGGCTGTAGTTGTGATGATTTACAGAAGAATGACTTCTTAGGAAGCCATGCTGTCTAGAGGCAACATGAGCCTGTGATATAAGGCAGCAGGGCAGAAAGAAGGATTCTCTTTATCTCTTACTTCATCTGGTTCAGATTCTTATATCACTTTAATCATCATAGTACCGCTTGAGGCTATCTGAAATGGCACAAAGATTTCACATGATCTGTCATTTCTAATTTAGTCCATGGTCGTGGCACCTCACCAACTCAATGGAAAAATGGACACAAAACCAAAAGCCTGAACTCGGAATTTCTTCTCTCCTTTTGTGGATTGTTTCCTGTGGAAGAAAGGAGCCATTTATGATAACTATATCATATACTATAACAATCCACTTTTTTAAAAGAGTTAAAACTGAGACTTTTAACTAAGCATCACAAAGTGAAAATAGAAAGAGTTAACGGTCTATATTATAGTGTATTTATATCATGCTTAGAGTGTAAATTGCCCTTTAGGGAATAGAGAAAGGTAGCCATGAAAATACAAAGCAACAGACTATGACAACAGTTTTCAGTTAGATGTAGTGTATTTATTTTTCTTCCAACAATATTTTTTTAAAGCACTTACCTACCAGACTTGCACAGAAAATGTTTAATTTGCCTTCCTATTTGCATCTTTTCAGGAATAATATAGTGAAGTGAGTGATACAGGTGCTTTATTCATATTTGCTGTTTAACAAATACTTAGAACACCATCCAGACAAATATCAAAAAGGTAGCTGTCTGTACATCCTGTTTCCTACATACTATTACAAAGTCACCACCTCACATCATTTGTTTTACAACCATGCTATTTGCTGGTTTAGTGCCAGTTTTTTAAGCTGTAAAATTTGTTTTACTTCCTATACCATAACTCCTTATTTTAGCCAATAATAAGCTTTGAAGTGGAACCATCCTTGCCTTTTGAAATTCTTTGTAGATGGAAGCTGCTCTCGTCTACCATAGTGGTAATATTAAAAAAAAAATCTCTAGCAAGTCATTTAAGTAAAGACTGCCCACCTTTATAAATTAGGTCCACTAGCTCTAGTTAAATGTTTTGCAAGATGCGTCTTACTGAATCTTGCAAAATTCTTTCTTGAGTTCTGCCCAACTCATCTTAAGTTAATCATTGTCTAATTGCTTACAATAACTCATGTCTCCATTGTTGCCAGTTTCCAGGACTCAGACAAACAAATTTTTAAATTACAGAGTAGATATGTTATTGATGTTATATATCAGTGGTAAAAATGCACAGCTAACAAGACAAGAACTTTTCATACCATTTATCAATAATAATTGGAAATGGAAGGTAAAACAATGAAAATATATGGCAAAAGGATTATTTCAGGGTCATCTACTGACACCATACATTTAGTAGTACTGTACTTCATTTGCTTATCCTCTTTGAGTCTGACATGGAGATAATAACATTATAGAAGGTTGCCACTAGCATTGGGACTTGAAGAGATCACATAAAGGATGGGAGGCTCAAAGTGTACATGTATGCTCCCCCCACCCACATACATGTGTGTCACCATTTGGCACATATAGTTCCTAGGTGTGCCTAAGTTGTTCTTTTTTGTAATTTTAACACAAAAACTGTTTATTTTTTTAAAATACACCTCTTGCTAGCCCCAAACATGAAGTTAACACTCTTAATACTTTGTTAAACTAAAATCAATGGGTTTACTATTTTTTGGAAAATGATCTACTGAAAGTGAGTAATGTCTTTTCTGCAACAATTCTGTCTCCATGAATATCATGACAGCTCCATAGCCATAGCCCTGGACTACATGGACAGTGAAGTCTGGGGTATTTCTGCTTACCTTGACTTTCTGAAGCCTGCATCTCCACTATCAGAGCATTAAATTTGGAAAATAGGGAGCTGAAATTTGATTGCTATGACTAGCATGCCACTGAGGTCAAAAATCTACACTTCAAATTTAGGTCCATGTAGGCAGAGAGCAGCTTTTCTGGTTTTGTTTTGTTTTTTTCCTTTCTGCTTTACTATAGTGACATAGCTCCTCCCCTGGTTGCAGCCCTGGGAAGTTTTCAATTAATGCCTCTCTCTGCATGCAGCACTCTACCTTGTTGTTGTGCTTGTGGCAGAAAAACAGCAAGGAAAGCTTTTCCTGCTTTTTGCCCCCCTTAGAGAAGAGGGGTGAGGGAGTGAGTCGAGGACAACTGCTTCCCCACAAGCTCCTGCATCTACTACCCACAATACAATGTGTTTCAGGAAGTAATATGAGCACTAGGGACATGAGACTGTAATTTTCTGGGATCACTCACCTTCGCCTTCTGTAATTTGGTAGTGTAAGATCAAAGTACAACCCCACCCTCCCATTGTAGACAAGCCCACAGTCTCTGCTAGTGTAAATTGATGCTGCTCTACTGAGGTCAGTGGAGTTGCACAAATATTATACAAACAGCAAATGTGTCCCAAAAGTCAGACGGATACAATGCTAATTATGGATTCACACAGCTGAGCAACCCAGGCTATTTGAATACAAATCCCATGCAACACTGAAAATCTAACCTTACATGTCACACCTTCAGCATTTAATAAACTTTCTCATGAGAAGATGTGAATGGCGGGAAGATGTTTAATTATAATATATAGTTTTGGACAATAACCACAACTCAGAAGAGAAAATTGCACAAATCATACTCAATGAAGTGTCAGAGTGACAAATTCATTTTCTTCATCAATAAATCAGCCCTGCCTCCACTGTTTTCAGGAAAAAAAAAAGAGTTCCTAAGATGAATTCAGGGCTACTGTTCTTTTCCTGTTGAAATTAATATCTTAATTTCTTCTACACTGAAGGCCTGTCTAGAGAACAATGTTAACTTGTGAGTGATGAAGTTCTCACAGAGAGGCTGCTGTTTCATTCCTAATACATCTAACTAGCACAAAAGAAACATCTCCTGATTTGTCCAATTCAATAAATGGAATGGCAAAAACGACACAGTATACAGGAAATGCATTATAAACAGAAGATAGGAGGCTCAGTGCAATTCATTTCCATTTACCGAGTCTATAAGGAAAAGATGGTCCTGCCAAATTCAATTTATGTTATTATGCTAGGGAAAATAATGATTCCTTTTTAGAAACAAGATCAGATTCAATTACAACTATAGCCAATTATGTTCCATTTCGCAGAAGGTCATGCATACAAGAAAGAGGCACATGGAATTGTTTCAGGAGTTAAATCAGAAATTTCAGACTCTGGACAGATTTCGGGACATACCAAAATCAAGCAGTATGGTAAGTATATTGTTATCAGCCTATATATTTAAAATATACTGACTTGTGGACTTTAATAAGCAAGCAAGTGGATTATGAATGTAACACCATTTTATGGTAAGATAATGTCATTGTGTGCTATTCTTACATAGCTCTAGGACAGAGATTCGAAGATATTTGCAGTATTTTTACCTCTGACAAGACTCATTAGATTTCATAACTAGTTTGTAACAACTCACCATTATCATTATAACTGACAAGTAATTGAATTGAAGGAAGAATATTTAAAATTTTTATAGGTCTATCAAATCTAAAAAAATTATACAAAGAATGTGGCTTATCAGTGCAATGTGGCTAATAGCATGTCTTCTTGTCCTAACCAAAATCATTTGTTATATCTTCAATTACTATCACCCACAGGCTGATGTGCTTCTGTGCATACATGTTGTCCCTGTAGTATTGTGCCTTGGTAAATATTAATCTATTACAGACATTTGAAAAATCTCTGTGTACAGCATAAATTAAACTAACCAAAAATAACCTTCCTTATTTAGTTTCATTATTAAAAAAACATAGAATAGTTGATTCTTCATTAAAACAGATAGTTTACTGTGCCACATTTATTAATCTGTCATATTACGGTGTTGAAAGTGCACACTAAAAATCAGCTATTTGAATTACAAATGTTTTCCTTCATATATTTTCTGCTCACAGGGCCAAATGCTCAGCTAATGTGAAGCCAATGGAGCTAAGCCAGAATACATCAGCTGAAATCTGGCTATGAATTTTTGCTCCCCAGGGGTTTGTTGAGTACATTCTTTAGCTACAATCCATGTGAGTGCGTCCTCACTTTCCCTCCATCGAAGTTTTACTTTATATTTGAAGTTTGAACTAATTCAAAACCCAAAGGAAAACAATTATATCTCCCCTGGTTTCACATCAGCAGCATGCAAAACTACATATTTAATATAGTTTTGATACAAATCATACAACTGGCTGAGGTTTTCTTGAAAAGTTTTTAACAACTAATGGACGAACATGGTGTAAGATACAAAATTTGTAATAAAATGTATAACCGGATGAAATGTATATGGTTTGGGATTTTGTTGTAAATATTTTGCACAGCTCAACTAGTGCTATTTATAATAAAAATAAAAGATTGTACATCCTAGATAGAAAGTGCTTTTAATCATAATTAATATTTATTAGATGTGTTGTTTCTGAATATTAAATGCACCCTTAGTTATTGATATTGACTAAAATGAATAATTATTGGTTTCTGCTTTCCAAATTATAGTGTTTTCTTGGCCTGACTGGCATTTTATAAAGCAAAATCTTTCAGAAATGATTTCTGTGGCCAAACTTATTTTCCAGAACAGACATCCAGACTGCAATTCAGAAAACAAATTTACAGTGCAGCAAGAGAAGCAATGTTGTTCTAAGAGGCACAGAAGGCACGTGACCTTTGACTTCTGTCAGGAACCAAACGGAGGTCAAATGGTGAATATTTAGGGTTTGATCGAAAGCCTACTGAAGTCATGGGGAATTTATATAACAAAGATATTGTAATTAAACTCAGTTCTTCAAAGGAAACCATATTGTACCTTTTAATCAACATTATAAAATGCAGTATTCAAAACCTGATATAACTTTTGGGCCCATTATGCAGCTGCTAGGCTGAAGTCAATGTGATCTTTAGCAGTACAAGGAGTTCAGCTCTGGACCCTTGCAGAATGATACTGTGTACATCTCTTTTTTGATCCAAAACTTTGAATTATCTTGCCTATTAGGAAATACCTTCTGAACAAATATGGTGAGAAATAACTTCTAGGTTCTACGCATTTTTCTTGAAGTTATTCCCTAAGAACTGATATGTCTATACTGCAACAGAAAATGTAATTTGTTGTCCATGTAGGCATACCAACATTTGCTTTAGTCTACCTTGGTCAATAAAATCAGCAGCAAGGATATGGCAGTATGAGCCTCTGGATATGTCTCGACTGCAATTAAAACCCTATGACTGGCCAATGCCAGTTGATTGTGACTAAAGGACTCAGACTAAAGAGTCTTTAACTGTAGTGTAGACCTTCCGGCTTGTACTAGATCTTGGGATTTAAGAGTCTGTGAGATGCGAAAGTCCCAGAGCTCAGGTGGCAGACCTAGTCTGAACATCTACACCACAATTAAACAACCCTTTAGGCCGAGCCCTGCAAGAATGGGTTACTTGGCATGGACCAGCCATGGCTGTTTAACAGCAGTAAAGACATATCCTAAAGCTTATGTCACCATGTCCTCACTGCTATTTTTATCAAGCTAATTAGATTATAACTAATACAAACACATCTGCACAAACTGCTAATTACACCTCTGGTTGCAGTTTAGTTGTAGCCATAGATATTAAAGGTGGGATTTCCAAATGCTTAATCTTGGCTTAGTTCTGTTCCATTGAAATCAGTAGTTAAACTATCATTAACTTTACTGCAAACAGAGTTAGGGCAGTACTGAGCACTTTATAAAACTCCACCATAATAAGAGAAAATAATAGTCATTGTAGTTCTCACGTGATGTTTTGTATTACTTTGACTAACTTAACTGTCCAGCTAACATTTTTGTTACTTCGACTAACTTAACTGTCCAGCTTCCTGAGACTGAGCTGATGTCAATCTGTTGCTGCTGGCACATGAGAGTTCAATGTTTTGGCATTGAAAAGCAGTTTTTGGTTTTCAGAAGAAACAACAAATGTAAATTTCAGGTCCATTCCAACATTTGAGAAAAAAGACCAATCCTTGATTTGAAAGTGAATAAATGCAAAATTGGTTGTGGAAAACACATTTCCAAGATTCCTAGAAGGATTGAAAAAAGAATAGATACTGCAAAAGTATTAACAATTATTTTTGTTAAATCACTTTTGCTTCTGCAAATCTCAATGTTGTCGTTCACCGTTTCTTGTTCAAAATTGTTTACTGTATGGAGGAAAATTAAATTAAAATTCTCCCCTCAGACATGTCCTCATCAAAAGCTCATCAAAGTAACTGGAAACTTTTCTTTTATCTTGAAAAATATCAGGCGCATATGCACAAACAGAGCTCATATTGATGTCAGTGAGAGTATCAGATGCATATCTGAGAATGGAACCTGTGGGCCACATTCTGCTATATTTTAAACAGGAACAATTCGAGTAAAATCAAATGAGTTGAACCTATGCTCACCAGGGCTGAATTTATTCATCCAGCAGCTGCAGCAAAGACTTTGGCAAAAATGGTCAAATTTTGTATTGTTCTGATGCTGTCTTAAAAATAGAAGCTTTCTATTAGCAAATGTAAGAGCAGACTTGTGTAAGACCTTCCCAAAATAATAAAGCACAATAGGGTAAGTAGGAAGCAGATTCAGGGAATGCTCTGCCAGACAGCAGCTGAGACTTCAGATTTCACTACTGAATACTTTTCAAGGTCCCAGGTAAATCCTAACCAAAATGACTTGGATGATTTAAAAATTCAGCATTAAAATGAATTGGGGCAGGGGATTATTTACAGTAGTCAGCCTTCAGTGTCAGGCTATGTTCCTATCACCAGCCAGAGCCTCATCAGTTCCCACTGTACTCTCAAGGAGCTGAGAGCTCTCAGCACCTGCTGGAATCAGGCCACTGTTGTTATCTCATAAGCAGATCATCAAGTTATCCCTATTTATAAACAAGTTAGCAACCTCTATTTTATATCATTCTACAATTCAAGAGAAAATCTCTTATTTCTCTTTATTTCCTCCTACTTTTCTTTTAAAAAGTTATTTAAAATATGGCTCTCACTGCTGCCCCACATGGCCCTTGCCATCTATTCTTACTTGGCACATGCTAGAAGGAGAGGGATTTAGTTAGCAGCTCAAGAGACTGACTGCTAAGAGAGCAGTACAGGCTGAGTTATGCTGGACACCAGCTTCTTTCAAAGTCACTGCCTCTTGATGACTTCTTTATCGCATGAGACAACGTCAGTGATCAAAATGATCAACAGAAAAACATTTATTTCTTCCTTTTAATTTTTTTTCTTCTTGTTTTTTTTCTTTTTTTTTTTTTTCTGTCCTTAGGAAAACCCGACACCAAACAAGGCGCCATGGGACAGTTTCAAAAACACAAATGAATACCAACACTATACCACGATAAACGTATTAGATACAGAGGCAAAAGATGCTTTAGAACTAAGACCAGCAGAATGGGAGAAGTGTCTGAACTTGCCTTTAGATGTGCAGGAAGGTGACTTTCAAACAGAAGTTTAACAAAAGCAAAACAAACTGAAATGAAAACAAAACAAAAATGAATTCATTGCACTGACGCTAAAGAGACTTGGGAAGCCTGACATTTGTGTCTGAACATTGTGACTACTTTCTGTCAGGATCTTCATGTGCCAAATGTCAGTGGTTTTTTTTCGTACAATATATTCCCACTAGTAAAGTTAGTGGAGAACCAGGTGTACAATTCTTACCATCGTGTGTTGTAAGTACCCGTGGAATGGATTTGTAAGGTAATCTTTATAGATAAACCTCAAGCAACGATTCATGTTGTAACAGCTTCATTTGGTTTAGTTTTCAAAAAACTTCACCATGAAGCACAATGTATATATTTATGCAGTTTTTAAAGTTTATAACAGTCTGTTTGGCCATTACTACACTTTTTACTTTATAATATAAAAGCAAAGTTTTTGTCATTAAATGAATGTCTGTTGAGCTACATTCTTCATTGCTTTAAATGCAATAAAGTAATAATCTCACTTTTATATGAATAATATATTTCACATCTTTATTATTGCAGTTTTCTCTGGGAAGCTCAAAGTAGCTTTCTCTGCTGCAGATGTGTATAAAATATTTAAAATGTTGTATGGTGTAAATAAACTTTTGTCTACATATCAGGTTTTTAGTGCATTTTATTTTGGATTTGTTGATCTGAAATTTGCATATTTATAAAGTTTTCTTTAAAACCACAGATACTGAACATATAGTCAGAGTTTTAATGGCATATTGTTATTACTCCTTTGAGGCTAATGATTTTCAAATGTAATAGTAGGTTTGTATAGCTTTTCTGTATTTTCTACTTAGATAGTCTTTGGAAACAATGTACCATATAAATTGGACTTGTCAGAATACAGCTACAATTGTTCTATTATACAAGTAATATACAAGTCTTGTTGTGGAAAGACAACTAATAGAAAACAAATAAGTAACCATGCACAAAGCCCCAAACACAATGTTAATTTATAGTCATTAAATTTGTGCATGTACACCATGGGAAGAAAGCCACTTGGTGCCTCTTCGTGCTGCATAACAAACAACAAGAAAGACTTATGCACCTGTAAAGAATCAAAAACTTGGGACCATATTTCTTAGCACATAAAAAAGGAGTGTATTTCACATTATAAGTCAAGAACATAATGTATTTTCTTATTAATCAGGAGGGAAGGCATGAATGTGCAGATTATCAAACATGACTGTAGGGTTTTGTAAAATTACTCTGGTCAGACCTAAAGATGAGCCAAAAACAGAAGCTCCTTCCAAGAGTGAGTGGGTTTGAGTTCCTCACTATGAATCTGCTCCTTTGCTTATGGAATCAAATTGAAAACAGGAAAGGACTTATTTTCCACTTTGCGGACAGATGCTGCTGAAATTACACATTCTTACAAAATGCTGGAAGTTTCTCCGGCACAGCAGATTTTTGTGAAATTTCCAACTTTCAAGATCAGCTCTTGGTACCATGTCAGAGTCTGTGATGCCCTGAGCCTGGGATCTAACTTTCACCATAATCTCAAACAAAACCTGCTAGGCTCATCGCTGTTCAGAGCTCATTAGCTGTGTTAACCTCTTTCAAATCAATAGAAATGGAAGAGTATATATTAATATTGTTTCATATTTACAATAATAGAAAGCTTTAAAAACAACTTAAAACACCAAGCTTTCAATTATTTATTTGATTGACAATGCTAAACCTGACTTCTCTCTTTAATAGTCAGGTGCTTGAATTTGGTTCATTCTTTTTTTTTTTCTTTCTAAATGGTGCAGCTCAAGCTAAGACAAGCACTGAGAAAAAACACAGCATGTATAAATATATTATTGTATATTAATCATATTTAAAGCATAGACAGTGTGTTTCGCAGTACATTAAATCCAAACAAAAATAAGGGCCTTGCTCTGATGCATTTACACCCTAAAAGCTACTCCCAGAGAAAACCAGATGTACTCAAATATCCAAATGATGGGAGCTGAAATAGTCACTTTCTAAAACAACATAGCTTTTTCTTGTGTTAAGTGCCAAGTTTAAAAGGGAACAGGAATCTGAAAACTCAACAATCCATCTTTAGCTATTAGTCTTTGAATTTGTTCTAAGCAGAGTAGAGTCTTTGAAAAAAAAATCCTTAATTACATTTACAAAGTAAATATGCAAAAAAATGTATTTTAAACAAATATATTCTAAGAAAAGGACTGATTTTTTTCAACAATCTGAACACATGTAAATTGCATAAGGCCATCTGTTCCCCACCTGCTTTGCAGCATAGGAAGAGATGGTTTCTAACAGTTTGCTGCTATTCAGAATGTGGCCAGGACCCTTTGAATGGGGAATCTGTGTGTATAAGTCATAGTACTCACAGCAGATATGCATCGATCAGACAGTAATGCAAGACACTCATGCCTTTACTGTGCAGTATGCTAACCAAGATGTGACTGGAGCAAAAGGAGCTAGGAAATTCCTGCTTTGTTTCACATAAGCCTATGGAAAAGTGATTTAACCAGAATTTTCTATGGGAATTAATGGTGTTTAGTTTCCTTTCACACTGTGTGACATCCACTGAAGTAGTAAATTAATAGTTCTGCTACAAAGCAACCCAACCAATGGCAACATGGCAATGTATGACTGAGATACGTGAGGTGATTGTACCAATTGATCCCAAAAGTTAAAGGATCTTAGCAGTTGTCTAATGTATGCTGCTACCTACCCCAGGTAATCAGGGAAATGGTGCAATGTGTCTTTGAGGAGTTTGACCTTCCCAGAGGTTCCTGTAAGAACATCCCCTTTAATGTGAATGGGAGGGCATAACCCACTCCGAGCTGTTTTAAAATTGATTTCACTCATGTGGGTTAAACAAAAGTACCCATTTCTTCTCTAATTTCCTCAGACTGAAAATAATGAGCTGTCATTTTTCCCAGTTGCCAGTAGATGATCTCATCATGGCAAGATTTACAGTTAGGATCTCCTCCCATTGCAGCCATTTTCTTTCTATTACAAGATAAGTAAGATGGTGCTAATCATCCAGCAACCGAGGAAGGTCATTAATTAGGTACAGAGAGTTAGGACAATGTTCACTGTGGAGTTATGGCTCCTCACACTACAGCTAGGCTCATTTTATACCCCTTGGGCTATGCTTTGATTCTAGAGGGTACAGTGGACACCAAGGTAGACAAAGTTTCTGGGGCTGAGTCTGCCAACAGGATCCAGGAGGCTGGTAAGTAAAGAAAAGATTTTGCCACTGGGTGTGGTTTGATGGAACATGCTCATCTTTCATGCTCCCCATTCACCTTCACGTTCTTCAAGAGAGCCCAGGAACTTCCCTCCTTGCAAGGAAAAAAAAATAGAGGTATCACTGCAGGCAAGGGTCAGAAAAATCTAGAGAACTGAACCCAGAACTCCCAGTCAGACACCCCATCAGTTACTCACAGTCAGTTCCCCACTCAGCTCTCCCTCCAACCTAGTAAGCCTCTAAAAGAAAATGCTTTGGCTTCAAGACATAGCCCTTTAAAAAAAACAAATTGAGCAGTCTTTGCTTTCCCTTCTGATATCCCCTTTTCTTCACCCCTGAAAATGACTGTGTCAGCTGGCAGCAAGTAAGAGAATAAACTGTTATATTTTTTCAGAGGAAGGGGAGTTTTTTAGGAGATAGTAGTCAGGGCCATGAGAAGGCAGAGCCCTAGACAGATATATCAATTAGCAGCTGACTACATGTAATTTCTATAAAATACTAAATTATTCAGGAAACTTTACTTAACTCCAGAGGAGAAAGGGAACCCACATCTAAAAAGGCTCAAAAATACCTTTGTCCAGAAGGGGAAAGGGACAAGTATTTTCCTGTACACCCTAACCTTTAGACTATTGAAGACAGACATGCAGACCTAATCCACCACATTCCCCAGCCTAAATGCCATTTTATAGCATTTAAGCTAACAGCACCTTTAAGAACAGGGAGGCCATTCAGAATGGAGTGGGTGCTACCTACATTATCAAAAAAAGACTATTTTTATTCATAAAGCATGAACAAGGAAACCCTTCAAAATTGATTTTTGAAAGTGCTTTGAGCTAATGTTTTAATTGGTTTCTCACCCCGCATAAGCCCTATGATTCATTGCATTTTGTCAAACTGGACTTTTGACTCAGGACATTGCAAATAGTGACATGTGAAGCACAAGGAAGAATTGCTTACAATAATAGCTAGATTGCTTATATAGTGGTGCTCTAGACAAAAACCATTTTATCAGGTGTCTTTCTTATCAATAGTGTAACAGAAAGGTGAGCTTTAGGCCTCTGTCCTTGCCAAATAGGTTCTCAATTTAAGCAAGATTAAGTTACAGTTTTCAGGACTGATGGCCCTTCAGGTACATCTTAGAGAATATTCTTCAGGATAAGCCAAACTTAGAGCCCCCAAAGTGACCTTACAACGCCTGAAAATATCTTCAGACCTCTCCACATAGAGGATAGGAAAAGACCAAGCAGATTATTATACACACGCCTGTGGGATAACACTACAAACTAAAGATGGTGTTAATTGCCTCTGTTGGGTATTACATAGAAAACATGTTTTGTACCCTTACCCATCTCATCAGAATCAAGGAAGTGGTGACTCAATCCCTGAAAGCTTTCCAAACCAAATGGAGGGAAGCTCCAGTGAATAGACTCAGGCTTCAATGAGCTGCTCAAGAGCCAGTCCTTAAATCTGAAATGGCTGTACATATTTGCAGCATACAAGCCTTTGAAAGTATAAACACTAAGAAGCAGCATCACCAGAACAAAACCTGGTGGCTTTTAGGCAGCAGCTGACAAAAAGAACACACAGTAAGTCCATCTTCCTGGAATGAACTGGAAGAAGAAAATATATAATATGACCATGCTTTTGTTGTAAGGCAAAAACTGGCATTTATACATTAACAGTTTTTTCCTTACCTTTACTGCTGGTTGGTAAGGCCCCCTATTGCCCCCGGCCCCGGAAAAAAAAATAAAAGAGACATGGCAAGAGAGAACATGACTCCTTTACTGTCTAATCTGGCAATCAGGATTAACCCAGAAAAAAGTAGCCTTAATATACCCACCCCAACCACCCATGTCCCTTAGCCAATTACTGTTTGAAATTAGGCCCCTTAATTTTTTCTAACAGAAAACTACAAGATGAGCAATAGCACTTTAGCTCACTCATCGGCATGAGAAGTCAGCACTATGAGCTCCCACCAGTCATCTGGAAAGGAAAGTAGGAGAACTGAGATCCAAGAGCTGTCTTTCAGGCACTAGTTGTTTCCCTGTCTAAAATGATGGAGTTTTGCTGTTGTTGTATCAGTGGCATACATGGCGTCAAGCTGCAGAACTTATGTATGAGCAAGTTCATCAGCTCTGAATCAAAACAAACAAGGAATCTGGTAGCATGTCTAAAGACTAACAAATTTATTTAATTACACAACCTTTCATGGATGGATTTTTTTCCCATGACTGTTCCTGTGATAAATACATTTTATGTTAATTTTTAAAAGTGCCACCAGGCTCCTTGTGTGTTTTGCAGAAATAGACTAAAATGGCTGCCCTGGTTAGACGTGGATGAGGAACCAACAGATTGTTTCACAACAATAGCCTTAAGTCTTAGGACAGTTCAGTGTATCTTTCTTGTCTTCAGACTTGTAACTTTCAAATCCTAGCCTAAACAAGCAATGAATCTTAATCACTTCAACAGGCACAGATGTGCTATGAGTAGACATTTTTACTAGCAAGTTGTAAAAATGTTTTTTTTCTTTTTTTGACAGACTCACACTTTCTTCCAATAATGACTCCTCATTTGGTTGTAAAAGTAGACCAACATGTAAATTGATATATACCAAGATCTGGTCCCTGAGGAAGAGTCTCAGCAAATGTGCTTCAGTTAGGTAACATGGGCACTATCAAAGGGCTCACTGGTCACTATCTAGCTGAAAAACAGCTGCAAGAATGTCTAGAGTAAATTCCAGGCAGGAGGTGGATACTGTGAGCCTGATGTTTGCTTTTCCTCTTATCTCTAGGGATATCTGGAAGATGACAAGCAAGAGGCAGATCTGATCCTGATTGCTGTGGTCTGGCCTGGTCTAGCATGGTCCAGCTGCCATCTATGGACATCATTCCACTTCCTACAGGCAGGGAATTTTCTCTCCATGTTCAGTCTCCCACAGGTTGCAACATGTACTCTCCTGAAGGCTTCTTTCTTGCAATGAACATACTAATTGAGATGGTGCCAGCTCCAGTAGATTCTTGGAAATGTGTAACTTTTAGGACATATTTAGAAGGGAGAGAAGTATATTAAAAGGAGCATCTTTCTAAATTGATATTTATACCATCAAATGTTGCAATCAATGGACGAAAACTTTGGCTTAAGGACCATTAAAGCTTAGAACCATTCATACTGGGAAGACATCAAATTCTATGCTCAAGGAACAAAACTTCTAATTATCAGATTTTCCAGGCAGGAACTTTAACTTCATGTTGCTCTTTTGAAGATTCAGAGGACCAAATTTATCAAAGAGGCTGAAAGGCTTTCATTCTTCCCTAGCTTGATGGAGCTCTGTATGGGTATGTCTACACAATGAGCTTAAGTCAACTTAAGCAAATCCCTGACCATGTTTGGAGTTCATTAAGTTGACTTAAAGGCTTCCTTAAGTCAACTTAATAACTCCTGCCCTAAAAGTCAACTTTATTAAGTCAAGTAACACAATGTGGCCATTTAAGTCAACTTTATAAAGTTGACTTAAGCCAGGGGATCCATTTAAAATCAGCTTTATTAAGGCAACTTTAAATGGGTCCTGTAGCTTACGTCAACTTTGTAAAGTTGACTTAATGCAAGGTGGCCTCACTAAGTCAACTTAATAAGGTCTACTTAAAGTCAAATTTAGTAAATTAATAAATGTATAAATAAATTAATAAAGTCAACTTAGCTTTTCTAGTGTAGACATAGCCTAAGTGACCACATACCAATTTGGTTTACTAAAGAGAAGATACCTATTGTCCACTGTTAGTGAGAGCCCACTCAACTCAGAATATGGCAACTTCTTAGGCAATAGAATTTTGGCTCTAATGTTCTGAAATCTCTTCTGCAGTCCTCTGCCATTCCATGTAAAGTTTCCCAAAGATCCTGGATCCTTTCTCACACTGTATATTCAGAAAAGAATTCAGGTAAGATTTCTTTTGATAATAGGAACAACATGCTACTTTGTCTTCATTTGAAATATATTTACCTTTTATGTGTAGCCAGTGTTGGACTTAACAATACTCTGTGCATATGTCAGTGTTAACAATATTGTATTTCTATTATACACACAAAATACTAGCAGCCTACCAAGAAGACATGGCTAAAGCTTATGGTTCTGACATTTCTAAAACTTTTATAACAACACAAAGTAATTTAAATTAATAAAACAATTTAAATTAATAAAACAAAACATACTTAATTCCAGTTCTGATTAGCAGTAAATATCTGAAAAAAATGTTTAAAATTAGTACTTATCACTGTTTATAAAATAACTAGAGCTTGAAAAATATAAGGGAGGTCAGCATTAAAATCCAGAATAAGTTATTGATTATAGAGTGATATGTGAAACTACAATACTTTTCCACTATAGATAAGAGAGAAAATAATTGTAGTTATCATTGTATGTTTTGTTATCAAGGTTGATAGTGTTAAAGATTCTTTATTGGCTTCTACCATATGTAATTGGAAAAAAATTAAAGTAATTATGTTGCAATGCTTATATTTTGTAACATGATATATGCTTATATCAATAAATATAAAATCTTGTTATTTAACTGCAAAATATGCAAGTTCTACTTAATGTGCAATTTCAATTTATATTTGCCCTACTGTCTATGAAAATATATTATGATAATATAATTAATTATATGTTTTTGTTAGATTGGTGACTGAAATCTGCAATAAGTGTGTGAGCCTCATTGTATTAGGCATTATACAAATGTATAAGAAGAAATGGTTCTAAATACTAAATTGCAATCTAAAAAACAACTCTGGCAGGTAGTATTTACCTAGTGGCTGAAGAGCAGCTGGACAAAAAGGAAATAAGATTTCTGCCCTGAAGCACTTACATGCTAAACATTGTCCAAAAGAAGCCAGTTTTTCATTAACTGTATTTTCTTAAGCTATAGCTGCACTATATCACAGCGTGGACTATGGGGGTGTGAAATGCAGAGTAAACCAAAATGTTGTTCTCTAACATCCTCATGTGGACACTTGCTTACTGAAAACTGAAAGATACCTAATTCGTGGTCATGTAGTCTCCTTCATACACTACTACATTAATGCAAATTATTCATGTTTTTAATTCATACCAGCAGCAACCTTGCTCTATGCCATAAAAAGTTTCATTTTGGGGTTTCAGCTGCAACCCCTCCTCTGGGCTCTCAAGTCTTTTGCTTCATTCAGATTCCAAAAGTTATTTGGCAGGAGTCTGACAAAACTACTAATCTGGTGCTTCAGCAACTTTCCTCTGAAAACCATCACATGAGAATTACACCTAGCCTAATGTCCATCTCTGGAAGATGCCCAAAACTCAGAAATGATATAAGTTTCTCCTAAACAAAGTCTTGCTGCTAGTATATAAAGCTCTTTGTAATACTTAATCAAGCATCTGAGCTGGCTCCAGGGCCATGCAGAACATATAGCTGCACTTGCCATCACCTCAGATAGCCATGCTAGTAACCTCAGCAAAGATTAGGACAGAAGCCTAAGAAGGCAATTTCTTTTCAGACTTGTGCCATAGGACTGTCACCTGAACCATTCCCCTTTCAGCAAGAACTTGCAGGGTAAGGGTACTCTACCCACATGAGGCACTGTCATCCCAGAGGTGCTAGAGAACAGAGGGATATAGTCATCCTGCTTTCCCTGCCAGTCACATCCTGTCATCAGTTCATACGAGGAGCATGAGTTCTGATCTGGGCACCCTTTGCTCTTCCTCTCCTTGCTGTAGTCTGAGGGGAAGAGGTCAGATCACAACAGAAAGAACAAGGATTTGGCAGACAAAGTTTCTGCTCTACCCTCTGCATGAAACCCACAGAAATCTATTTTGGATCAGAGTGTAAATTTCAAATGATGCTATGCCATGTACTGCCACCCAGTCCTAGGCCTGGGTATCTGACTGGCCCAGCCAAGCTCCCTTTCTTCCCATCAGACCAGGCTGCATAAAGATGTGTGCACTGTTTCTTAAATTACGCAGCAGAACACCAAGCAGGATGAAGGCAGGGAAAGTATAAGGCAGAAGTGGTACCATAAAGCAGAAAAAAGAAAAGTGTAGCAATAATACAGTTTTCCTTATTCCAGTTAAGCTCCTTGTTCAGTATTAAAAGAATGTTATTCTTTCCTCACTCACATAACTGGTGAAATTTTCTGTACTGCTGCTTCCCCTTTCTCTAACCTGAGACCAAATGATGCGGGATTGCATTGACATTTGCCCTAGACATATGTGCTGTGGAAGACACCCGTCAATATTTCCATCTGGGCCTGGAGTGGGGGTTGATAGCCCTGATGGGAGTGCCAACCCCACCAGCACTACCCTCTCTCCTCAGAGGAGCAAAGGTTATGTATTGTTTATGAAGAATGCATTCTGTAATTACAGCCAGCTTTTTAGAGTACAGAGTAGCAGCCAAATATTAGTCTATTCCAAGATTCGATTTTTGACTAGAGAGTGGAGCTACAAACAGAGAAGCTGCATGTTGTGTTATCTAAGCTAGGATTAACCAGTGGTCTAGGGAATTGTATTTTTAAACTGTACAATGTGTGAGTATGATTCATTCCAGAAACTCCAAAACACTTAGGACAAAATGATAATGAAGCTGGTATCAACAAGAACCAGAAAATAAAACAACAAAAGAAAAGATCACAACAAAAGCAAAAAATATGAGCCCCTTCTACATGTTCAATTTTTAGATTGTACAGCAATACCTATAAAAACAATAGCCTCCCTGCCATGCTGTAATCAAAATTTTTCAGGAATGCTCTGTCAGACCAGAGGTGTGGTTGCAGCCGTCTTGAGACTGCATCAGAAAGCTTGAATATGTCAGCCTCACATGAAAAAGAAACAACAAAAACACAGCAATGTACACAGAACATCACTAAGCAAGATTTTTGGACAAGTCTATCATGGGTATGCCTCATCTCCCACAGCCAGACTGTACATCACGCTATACTGCATTCTTAATTAAAACGAAAAATGTTCCCAAACTTCTCTGAGTTTCTTATCTGTGAATCTGATTCCACCCTAGGATCCAGATGGAAGTAATAGCTTGAAGGGTTAGAAAAAATCTATTTCTTGTGATGAAGAAATGTGACTCTACCACAAAACATGCTGTGTTCCTAACTTGTCAGGAAGTGGGGTGCACCATAGTTTAAAAATGTTGCCTGACAATGTGGATAGTGAGGACTATGGGAAAGCAAAAACAGCCCCATAAGGTACTTTAAATCACATAGAAACACCAACTATGCACAATAAACATTCCAGCAAGTACATCAGCAAGAAGGGAATAACATGAATGGGTATCATGCACACCTGTCTTCTTGTGAGGTCATGGGAGTTCACAAATGTGGATCATGAGATAAGGAAAGCAAATAATGCAAGGATCTTTGTTAGCTAAGCTGAGAATACGCAATTTCAAAAGGGATAGCCGTGTTAGTCTAGTCCAGTAAAAAAACAACAAGGAGTTGTGTGGCACTTTAAGACTAACAGATTTATTTTTTGCATGAGCTTTCGTGGGAGAAGATCATTCTCTGAGACCCCTAATGACTCTTATTGGACACTACTCAGCCAAACAAGACAATGGAAATACATGCTATACCTAATGGAGCAAGAAAACCTGGCGAGAAATACAGAGACAGCACATATATTCCACACTAAGAATTAAGTCAGGAATGAAGTGTGGCAACCCACCCCAGAAGACTCAGGGTCCAGCCACAAAGCTGACAAATGTAAAACTGGAGGGTCATACACACACTAGACATAGCCCATGACACCACAACATCATACATGGTTATGAGACTGAAGCCTTAACTGACACCAATATATCACAGGTTGTGATGGTTCAATGTGTGTCTATTGCCATTCCACAGAAACCACAGCAGCAGTAAAAATACATTCCTATGGAAATCCAAACCAACTAACAATATATGGTTTATTCTCAGCTTATTTTGTATTAATGCCAGGATCTCTTACCAGTGCAATGAATGTGATAATTAATAGCACAGATACACTAATTAGTAATGCCACCGCAAGTGCAGTAGGACTCATTCAGAGAATCCAAATGGTACAGCCTAACAAGCCAAATCAACTCCTCTAGGTTCATGAGAATATGTTCAAAGTAATAGGAAAGTTGAAGGGACAGAAAAAAAAAGGCACATTAATGATATACATTAGGTCAGTGGATCTCAATCTGTGGCCTATGGGCCAAAAGTAGCCTGCAGGGTCTTTGAAAGTGGTCTATACCTCCCCCCCTTCTGGAAGAAGGAAGGCCATTTCCTAAAAGCCTAGGCAGAGCACATTGCTGTGGGGTCACAATACCAATTCAGGTTTCTTACTGCAGCCTGGAAGCTGTGAGAGCAGACTCCTCTCCCCCTGGGTGTAGCAGGGAGCATGGCAAACTGTTCCAGCTGGGTCTATAGGCACTGGGGTACCTCCTAGAGCCGGAGGCAGGGGAGATCAATGCTTCCCCTCCCCCAGCACCAGCACAGAGCAAAGTGTGCTGCCTGGGTCCCTAGGTGCTGAGGTACCTTCTGGAGCCAGAGACCCGGGAGCACTTATCTCCCCCCCCCTCAGGCTGCAGAAAGGAGCCACTGCCTAGGGACCCAGGTAGAGTACATGGGACTATAGGGGTATGTCTACACAACACTTTTATTTCAAAAATAGCACTGGTTATTTCAAAATAAAAGATATTTGGTCCACATGGCGTTTTCTTATTTCGAAAGGACAGATCCCATCCTTTCAAAATAAGAACCGTCGTTTCGAAACAGGTTAAACCCTGATGGTTTCGAAAAGGCTGTGAAATGGTTATTTCGAAATAAGGCCATTTGGACACGTTGTTTCGAAACAACACCATTGTTTCGAAACAATTGTTTCAAAACAACATGTCCAAATGGCTTTATTTTGAAATAACCATTTCAAAATAACAGCCGTTTTGATAGCAGGCTTTCCCTTAATTCGAATTAACATTTTGTTCATTCGAATTAACTTATTTTGAAATAAGGACTTTATTTTGAAATAACTTATTTTGAAATAACGATGTGTGTGTAGACATAGCCTAGGACACGTGCAGTTTCCCTGCTACATCTGGGGAAACAGAAGATCAGTGAGGAGACAGCCTCCTCACTGAGCTCCTTCCATCTGGCTGCAGTGGTGGGGTGGTCAGGAGGAACTTGGAAGTACAACCAGGACCCATCTGTCTTAAGAAGGGGCAGAAACATTAAGGTCAGTGCCTTCAGTTTTTGTCTGCATGTAGCAGGCCAACTACCATGACTTAGCTGGCAGGCCATGTGCTTCCATGTGTAGTGAAAGCCATTCACCATCTGTGAGTGTATAGCATACTCTGAGGACTTTTAGGTGTAAAATACTCAAAGATTAACGTAAGCCAGAATGGCATTCTGGACCCACTATTTTTAGGGGCTCAGCATTCCCGGTCCCCTAAAAATAGGAAATTGAGCCAGAATGCTGTGTTCAATGGCCTGCCAAATAAAAATAGCAGGCCCTGGAATGCAGTATTCTGGTTCCATTTTTTATTTTTAGGGGCCCAAGTGCTGGGCCCCTAAAAATAGCAGGCCCCAGAATGGTGTTCTACTGCATTCCAGCAGGCAGAGGGAAAGCTGGGGGGGGGGCATGCCCTGCCAGCCTGCACACGTGCAGGCTGCATACCGTATATACATATGTATAAGCCGAGATTTTTTTGTGCCTAAAAATTGGGTTCAAAATAGGCACTTGGCTTCTATACAGGTCAACACAATAAACAGCCCCAGTCCAGGAGTTTCACTGGGCATGCTCGAGGCTGAAGCCCCAGTGTGGCAAGGCCAGCCACCTTGGGCAGTTGGCCTGGGCTGGGGTTAGACACAGGAGGGGACCCTGGCATCTGGAGCAGCCAGGTAAGGAGGCCCAGGGTGGGGAGCTTGGACTGGGGGTTGGGGTGGCGTTCGGGGAGGCCAGGGAAGCAGTAGCAGGGCCCAGAGGTTGGGGAGTTGTCTGGGAGGCTGGGAAAAGCAGAGGCAGGGGTTGGGGGTGACAGGAAAAGGGGTGGAAGGAGTGTTGGGGGCAGGGAAAAAGCAGTGGGGAGCAGACAAGGTAGTGGCAGGAAGGGGGACAGCAGGCACAGCGGATAGAGCAGGGTATGGACAGGGCAGGGAACAGCAGAGGAAGTGAACAGAGTAGGGAATGGACAGAGCAGGAGACAGCAGGGGGATCAGACAGAGAAGCAGGACAGCAGGGAGCAGACAGAGCGGCAGAGGACAGAGCAAAAGCAGCGGCAGGGGTTTGGGGGTTAGGGAGGGTGCCAGGAAATCTGTGGCAAGACAGCAGTGCTGGGGGGGGGTTAGGGGCTGAGGCCAAAGTGGGGGGAGGGCTCGGCTTGTACATGAGCCACCCATTTTCCTTCTTTTGGGGCTCAGAATTGGGGGGAGGGGTCGGCTTATTCATGGGTCAGCTTATACATGAGTATATATGATGGTTTCCCAGCCAGGGGAATCGCTGCCCTGGGGAAAGACCCAGGGCATGGGCATGGGCTCCACCCTCTGGCCCATGACTCCACCCCTGTGACGCCAATTTTCTGGCCATTCCTGAGCCAGCCTTGGGCTCCTGCCACCGCCAGCCTGGCCCCAGATCCCCAGGGCTGGGAGAGGCGGACACCACTGCAGGGGGCCCGGCCTGAATTCCTGGCCAGGGACCAGACTGGGAGTGGCAGGCACCACAGAGGGCAGCCTGTCATGGGACTGGGCTGGGAGAGGCAGGCACCACCACTAGTGGCTTGGCCCCAGATCTCCAGCTGGGGACAGGGACAGGAGAGACATGCGCTGCCCCAGACATTCAGGGCACTGGTTCTGGGACTCGGGGCATGTGCTCTGTGTGCCAGGTACCAGCGATGCCTCTGTTCCCAGCCCAGCGCATGGTTGCCCGTGAATACTGGAGTGGCCCAGCTCACACTGGGAGGTGGGTATTGGGGGCAGGGAGTGGATTTTGGGGGCAGGGGAATGGGATTTTGCGGGCAGTAGCTGGGGTGGGGCAGGAGCTGGGGGTGGGAGGCTGGCATGTGGGGGGCAGGAGCCAGGGTGCGGGATAGGCGGGTGGGGGGCTGGAGTTTGAGGGGCCCACCCATGTGGGACAGGGACCCAGATGTGTGGGAGGGAGGCCTACCCGTACAGGGGGGTTCCGGGGCCCTCCAAATTATACTTTAACCCCTGACAATACTGAATATAAAAATGAGCACAGTCACATCAAATTGGTTACTTTGAATATATAGTGAGTTGCAGTCCTTAATGGTGTATATGTCAATACATGGTTTATGAGTTGATAGAGTGGCAGCCTTTAAGAGTTGTAAAAATAATATTTGTGCCTTTCATGTCAAAAAGGTTGGGAACCACTGGTTTTGCCGCACAAAAACATTCCTTTCCATTTCAGAAAGCTGATGAAAGAAGAATTAGCATGCCTGGAAGCTCCTGACATCTTTGAACAAGTGGAAGGCCCCACACCATAGAGGCACAATGTGAAGATCATGTAACTTGACTACCAAGATTGTGCTTCCAAGGGAAAGGAGGTGACTTATGCTTGATTTTTTTTGTTGAGCTACAGTCCTACCAGTCGAGTTACATGATCTTCAGATGTGGTGTCAAATATTAATATGTCATCACTCACATTAAGAAATCTCTTACCAGTAATGTTGTCACTTCATATTTTTACTCTAATAAGATAATGTATTAGGAATAGTCCTCACACAGGTTAACCAACATTGCCAAAGTTTCACAATTGCTTATACCAACAAGGCTTTTTCATCCACTGAGAAACCACACTCTCAGCCAGAAAAAGAAGCTCTTGCTCTAGCAGTGGAATGTTTCCATTTTTAATTTATACATTTATGTATTTCATTTTACAATTCTGACTAATCACAAACTTATGTTCAACAATCTCTCTTTTCACCTACCACCTCACATTGAGCAGAGAATGATCAGACAACAAAGTTATAACTACAAAACTATCTATCAGCTTGGAAAGGAGAACCTTCCTTACTACTTATCCAGGCAGCCTATTCCTGAAACAGCTAACAACACTGTACAATACTACAGGCAAATCAGATACACCTGTGGATTTCCTCCTTTGACACACCATTCCAAAAGTTTGTTCATTACAACAAACAAAAACAGTCACAGAGTCTGACATACGTCTTCAAATGGTCATCATGACCTTTCAAATTTCAATGGAAAGAACTTCTTTTGCAGCCTGAACTTGACTCCTGAAACGCAATCTGTTCTCCTTGTTCTCCTACTTGTTCTACACATCCTGTTCTATTGATTATTACAGAAGATGGCCTCCTATTCTGAGATACAAGACTTGCTTTTCTGTGTTCATTACAGGATCATGTGATTTGACTCATGAAGGTCACCAGGAACTCGTAAAATCAGAATTCTTGCTCAGGAAAAAAAAAAGTCAGGTACTGACTACAGTAGATGGCTCATGTTAGCCCGTTCTGGGTTTTGGTTTTGACTACAGAATTGAGTTAGCTACAGAAAAACTGCATGATATGCTCTGTGAGCTGAAGACTTAAGCCAGTGGTCTGTGGAATCTTACTTTACAACTATATATTGCATCTGTGTGATTCAGTCGAGAAGCCTCCTAATCAGTTGGTGCTAGGTTCCACAGCTGCTGCCTTCAAGCCTTCTTGATAAGGAGAAGATGTTGGCATCACTGTTCCCATTCTTCCTTTCCTGAAGGAGGGGAGAATATCATGGCAGACCTCTCCACCAGGCCTGAGAGGGAAGTAGATCCTAGTATTGTTCCTCCTATGCCTGAGAAGAATGATTCAGATAGCACTATCTCAGTCTTCCTCCAGGTCAATGAGAGGGTGAAGAGCAGAGTAGTGCTATTGATTACACTCCACCCCCGAACACCTTGGGAATTCAAGACCCATGACGCATTATCCCTTTTCCTCCTAGGTATCAAAGCGGGTGAAGAGAGACACTGCTAACTAGTGCTCCAAAAAAAGTTGTATGGGGCATGAATATCTTTGTATCACTGTCTCTCCTTCTCAGGCTTGAAAGGGCAGGAGGGGGTGAATACCCTCACAAAAATGCCCTTCCTCAGGGTGAGATCAATGCAAGAGCTATAGGGGCTGAAGCCCTGGGCACTAGCTTATAGCAATGCCCTAGGCTCCAGCCCTTAAGCTCCTGCATGATCTGGCCCCCACAATGCCACTCAGCCTGGCAGACCACCCGTTGGGCTTGGGGTGTCACTACTAAGACCCCTGCCTGTGGGAAAAGGGCAGCATCCTGGGGCGAGAGGACAAGTTCCACAGCACTCCTGCCCCATCCCTGGTCTAGTTGGTGGGGCAGGCCAGAGAGTGGTCACTCTGCTCAAGGAGCAGGGCCAGCTGGTACACAGTGTAGCCTCTGGTGTGGCCTTCCAGGGCCCAGGAGGGCTGCACTGGAGGCTCCATCATGCACCAGTCAGCCCTGCTCTCAGAGGTAGACCTGTCAGACCAGGACTGGGGCATGAGCACTGCAGAGAGTGGGCTTCAGTCCCAGCACTGGCCTTCCCCAACAGGCCACTGTGATGAGTGGCCAAGATGTTATATGGAGTTGAGGAGGGGGAGAAAGATGCTGGACACTTCTTTAGCGCTGATCACCTTTTATGTAACTTTTATTTATGGAGAATGTTATACAATGATTAAATGGCAATAGGCAATATGCCTACATAGGAGCCCAATTTTTATGAGCGCTTGTTTAAGGATATACAGATATATTTATGAAGACACAGTAAGCAGGGATATAAAAATAGGGTCAGTCTGCCATTTGCTAGGTAACCCAAACCACACAGTAAGCTGCTCGATTTTTCCCAACATCAGGGTTGCAGTACGCAGCAAACAGAGCTCCACAGAACACAACACCACTGACATGACACACTCACACCTATTAAATGCAGGGCTTGCTCAAGCCTGGCCAAGTCCAAGCTAGCTCAGGTGCTGAAGTTGGAGGGGACAGGAAGCTTCAGGTGTGCACCAACCCCTGTTGCACGGATGTTGATTTTTTTTTCCACTAGTCCTTGACCGGAGGGCTCTTATGGATGAAACAATGAAGGGGGCATCCCAAGGAGGAGTGTCCATCTTCATTCTCCTTCATCCATATTTAGGATTGCTTCCCCTTTTTTGGCCAGCACCTTTTGGATCTTGATTGGCCATCGAGTTTGTCTTTAACTAGGGACCTTCCATTCTTATCACACATGCACCCATACACCCCCTTTTTTTCCACTCACTCTTGTTGGCTCTAGCACTTTGGTTACATGTGTGGGCCATGAAAATTGCTGAGACGGCCCAAAAATTGCTGTCTTTTACAATAAAAACTGCTGCCTCGGTACTTTATATTGAGGGAAATCTCCTCTACCTTTGGGAGGGTCACCCGCTTCACGGTCCCAAGGGTACATTTTGCACAAGCAGTTGACTACAATGCAGCTAGCTAGGGGATATGTTGCAAGAGAAACTTGCCTAGCTCAGGCTATTTGGAAAGTCCGTCTAATATGGGGACCTCATCTCAGGCCCTAGCCTGAGCTCCTACGGCCAACGTATCCTTAGCCAGAATTTAAGCTGCCATGCATAACAAGGGCCCCTGGTGGGCCGGGGGGAGGGGTAGACCACAGTGTTGAGCAGTCTGGGGTCCCAAGGCCCCTTAATCCCATCCTGCTTCTCCTCTCCCATGGAAGTGAAAATTCCCACTGCACTGCTTTCAGTCTAAGTGGTGAGAGAAGGGAAGATATTGGTGATTCTGCCAATACTCCTCTCAGATTTGTAAGAAGAGTTGCAGATCCTGGATTGTTAACTATCTTCCATTGTATCCCAAAGAAGGTGCTGTGAACAGGATCTGGACTGGGCAGTGACAACCTGACCAGAAGTGGTAGACTAAAAGATTGCTTTATTAAAGAGGTAGAATGCTTATATCTGTTCTGCAACCAGGGACCCCAATACGGTAGCAGACAAGCTCTTGGGCATTGCTTCCAATGCACCAGCTGCAGCTTCATGGTCCATTGGTGACGTCCACCATGCATTGGACTTCCCCACAATTATATAGAGTTAATTGGGGGTGGGAAGCAACTGGTTAACTATAGGATGCACACATCTGCACTAGGCTTTGCTGACATTGCATGCCTTACAGGGGGTCACAAGATGGACACACTTGTAAACAAGTAGATGCCATGTACTCAGGTGATCAGTGCATGCACAAACAAGGCAATAAGCAGGTTAATGTGCATGTTTGTAGGCACTTGGTTCAGGGACAGGGCACTCTTTGGTCCAAGTGGGGTGCCACTGTCTATACCATACAATGATCTTCCTCAATTTCTCTTATCTCCATGCAAGCCTCTGGCTCCCTCTGTGCCCCAGTCATTCTTGGTGAAGCGTTGAATAGCCCTGCCCCTTCCTGAAAGTCCATGGAGGATGAAGGTATGGAGTGCTTTGTTGCAGGCTCATCTTCACTAATTTGCTGCCTGCAGAAAAGTCCTGAGAGGGAAAAGGGAATTATTCAATTGATTTAATGGAAAAGAAGGTTTCCAGTCTGAATGACTTGAAAGGGACATGAAGAGTGACAGAATGTGCTGCAAATGTCTTGTGTACTGAAGGGCACGCCTACCTTCAAAAAACAAACAAACCAAAAAGCTTTTAGACAGGCCAAATACTATTAGGGGGAATGCTAGTATTTGAAAATGTTGGCCACAGAAACTTTGATATGTTGGTCAGATCAAAACCAAGTGACAAGATTTCCCATCAAGAACTAAACTGTAGTCTTTGACCAAGCTCAAAGAAAGACCATCAGTAAATTCAGCATAACCTCAAACCCATATGTCTCAGCCTTTGTCTCTCCCATGTATTTCTAAAGATAGTCTATGTATGGCATGCTAGTCAGCTATGCCTGCTAATCACAGCCACCACACAATTGATTCCTGTGTGTGTACATTTTACTAAACTACAGTGTCCAACCTCAACTGACAATTCCTCTCACAACCTAAAAGACTGATCTGCAAAGCTGGCAGGCTTAGCTTTATGCTACTTGGTCAGGATGCTGGAATTGGCCCTCAGAAAACCTATCTTACCCTGAACGAGAAAAAAGCCTACAGACTATAAATACCTCATGTCAGGAAAGACAAAACTTCAGATTTATTGTAACTTGTGTTTTAGTCCATGTCACCACAGATGAACAAGAACCAAAAAATGTGTATATCACATTTCTGATGAACGTGTTTGGAAAGACAGACAGGCTGGTAGAGAATCCTTTTTTTTTTTTTGGTGTGTGACAGCTGGATGGTCCAGCAAGCATGTCAGGTCTAATACAATCAGATTCTGAATTAAATCTCACATTACGAAGGTCTGGTAGACATGCAAAATTTGGAACCCACTCATTCAGGGGAGCATCAGTGATTGTTCTGGCCAGCACTGGATGTGACATTTGCTGCAATTATCTTTGCAGCACATTAGTTCAGAGATACACCCTTCATTAAGCACTACTAGGGACAAGTAAAACTTGGCCACTCCTGGTCACAGATCCTAGCATGTACATGTATCTCTTATGTGAACAATAATGTAGATTAATTCCCAAATTTATAGAAGACTACAAATGAAATTATGTTAACAGTAGGTAAATCAGTTCACCTGGGGGCATAAACAGCACGGACCAGCCTTTGGTTCTCAGTTATACTAATACAAATCTGGAATAACTCAACTGCTATATTGAAGTTACTCTAAATTTACATATGTGAAGTTAGGAGCAAAATGTATTCACTTTTTCCCCTACCCTAGTAAAAACGGAGATTTCCATGCGTGTTGCAATATATAGGCGGAGTAAATTCTTCCTCTTGTATACATGCATTTTGTTCTGTTGTATGAATGGATATTTTTATTTTCTTCTGCCTTTGTAAAAGGAGGAAGATGTCAATCAGCACAGGCCTTGCACCAGCTAAAGAAGCCAGTCAGTGATTCATCTTACATCTTCTGCCTCCCCAGATGTTTTATACAAAGATACTTCTCATTCACCTGTCAACTTTTTCTTGACTAGAATTCTTCTTGCTCTGTTGAGAGGGGCGTTTCTGTTATCTGAAAGTTTAGGTTTTACTGATTTCTTACACTTATTCAGGACTGTAGAATGTTTCTAACCTATCTATATGAATCTCACAGGATTTTCTGTATATGTATGATGTAAGTGTATTAGTTTATTTGTAATTTTGAGACCCTAAAATCTCTTTATTCCAGACACTATGGGTTATGTCAAAATCAGAAAAGCTGGAAAAATAAAACACTTCAAAATATTACTTTGAGTGTGAAGAATTAACCTCCTCATAGCTGATGACACAAAAGAAACACAGGATGATAAGAAATAGTTGCCCAAGACTATAAATATCCAATACACTCCATTTTCAATAGCCTGAGCAAAAAGAGAAAGAAAATTTGGCAAGTCTTTGGATATTTCAGTGATTACTGATCTGAAGCAGATCTCGCTATATGCCAAGTCTTAGTGTTTTCAACTTTATTTGAAAATATCTTTGAAAAGCCAGGCTGGATGTAAGTATCAAGTGGTGTAAACTAATTTAAAACATGATAGGCTACTTCAGTTATACACAGACTAGAGAAGAAGTTAGCCCAACACGTCTCCAATATACTGCCGCCACGGACAAGAGGCATTCCAAGGAGCAGAGTATTGGTAGAATCCTGCCTGCTGTTTTATGCCCAACTTGGCTGATGATTTAATTCTCTAGGGTAAGGATCTGACCAATCTGCAAGTAGGCTGTATGCCATCAGAACAGATTGGCATGAGTATAAGAAGCTAAGCAACAATATACAGTATGTGCATCAAATGTAGTGAGTCCCAGTGTTTTAAATAGCTTGCTGCCCTGAGCTTCCAAGACTTTTAGAGCTAGACTAGGTGCCAAGAAGTTGCAGTAAATTTTTAAAAGGAAAAAAATACTTCCACAGTTGCATGGATGTTGAATTTGACCATGTTAAATCATGGGACAGGATGGGCATGGGAAGAGAGTTAGTAAAATCAAGTTTCCAAACTCTTCTATGTCTTCAGTGAAAGGCATGGACGAGGCCAAAACATGCTTTCTTACTCTTGCCAGATATGACATTGAATCACTGAACTCTGTGTGAAAAATCTGTTCCATTGCCTTCCACGGGCTTCGGAGGAAGAGCAGATTTGTGAGTTGAGTCCTCTGTGACCAAGACACAGATCATTTTCCTTGTATCAAAAACTTCAAGTGTATATATGCTAAGTGGCTATTGGTTTGGAAGAGTTTTGTTACTATATGACAAACAAGGAGTCTTGTGGCACTTGTAAAAACTAATGAATTTATTTATTGCATGATTACTGTATGAGTGATAAAATGAGGGTGTGAACACACCTTTATGTAGAGTGGCAATCTGGTCCTTACACATGACAGTACTTTACTTCATGAGTACCTCTATGCAGCCACATTCAGCTGCCGTTACACACATTAAGTAGCATCTTACTATCAGACTGCACATCTGTGAGGTTATGACCAAAGTCAGATACTATTTACTGTGAATAAGACCAGAAGAACTGAGCCCACTGAAATCATAAGCGGAGGAGAATCTAACCCAGAGAAGGCATCAAATAAATGAACTGTATCTTTTCTTTTAGATATTAATTCCTAATGCTTCCCTCACCTTTATGGATTAGTTACCTCTGTGTGCTAAAAGGCTAGAAGACTCTGAATTCATCATAGGAACCAACAACTTTCTTTTCTACATGGATTCCTATGAGTGACATGCCCATCCTGCTGTCAACTTACAGGTGAAAAGTAGAGCCATCCAGCATCTTCTATCTAGTTATTTAGAAGAACAATACACTAATCTATTTGTTAGTCATAATCTACTCTGGCAACATAAAACACTTCTGATGAAATATTTTATTATTTTCTTCCCCCAACCAGTAAATCACAGTTGTTGCTCCTAGCAATAAATACTGCCATGACACAGACATTAAAATCACTGTTTTGCAATCTTTCACTAAATCGTTCTTAAAGCTATGCATGCAAAATAAATTTGTACATCCCCAGTGTTTTCCTACTGTTCATATTTTTTTAGTGAAGACCTACTGGAATTGGAGACTTAAAAAAATCTACATCATATCCTGAAAAGTAATTTGCCACTCTGCCTAAAGACAGGTTTTCAATCAGCATGTCCTCCTTCCTGCAGTGATTTATGGATTAGAAATATGGATGATCTTTAAGCAAGAAAGAAGGAACTGCAACTAGGTGGAGATGAATATAAAAAGGTGAATGCTGACAATGGCACAGAGAGGCAAGAAAAAAAATGAATGTCTTTGACAGGGAAGCAGCAACAAGACTCATCGGAAAATAAGTGTATGGTTCTGGGCCAAACACTGTGCAGGACAAAATGATAAAAGGGACAGCAGATGAAATTAATGACACGTAGAGATGTAAACAGAAAGCAAAGATGAGGCAGATAAAAGTTTGAGAAGAGTGATGAAATACAGTGATAGTTAGCTGCAAGCTGGGATTGCATGGGCCCTCAGGAGAATGCATAAATTGCACCTTACACATGAAAACTGCTATACACCAGTGCATTAGTGGATGTTGCAAACAAGACCTAAAATTTACTTATCAGACTTTTCCTGACTGCTGGAAATGATTTAAAAATTGCTGGCATTCTGGGAAATTGGTGCTCTTTTGTAGCCAACAAATTATGGAAAATGATCTAAACATATAGGGGAATTAATTGAGGAAGATATACTAATGTTTGAATTTGGCTTTCCTTAATTTTTAATATTTATGTACAGTAGCTAGAATAACATTTTCTAAGTTTACTTTAGTGTTCATTTTTAAGTTATGGACCAGACTCTTTAGCTGTGTCCACACGAGGGTTTTATTTCAAAACAACAATCGTTGTTTCAAAACAAAGCTTGGCATGTCCAAACAACATTCAGTTATTTCGAAATGATGGGACCCGTCGTTTTGAAGTAACTGCCATTGTTTCAAAACTGAAAGGGTGCAGAGGGGAGGTGTAGGGAGGAGCAAGAGGACAGTGGCTCCCCAGCCGGCTGGACCTGCTGCCGGGGCTCGGGGGCAAAGCACTGGGGGTGCCCGTGTCCCCCAGTGCCACCAGGGGAGATGCGACTCCCCCAGCCCTAGGCAGGCTCCACAGCCTGGTCAATTTCACTTCTGTGAAATTGACCAGGCTGCGGAGCCTGCCTAGGGCTGGGGGAGCCGCATCTCCCCTGGCTGCTTGAAAAGTGGCCAGCAGCTCGAGGACCTGAGAGCCCCCAGGGCTCTGCCCCGCTGATGGCTCTGCCCTGCCACTGGGAATTGGGGTGGGTGCACGGCAGGCAGGAGCTGTGGCCCCTGCCTCTGTCCCACTGCCTGGGCTTGGCTCTGAGGCAGCCAAGCCAGAAAAGCAGGCAGTGGAGCCATGGTCTACCCTGACTACAGAAGGTCCTGGGTTCAATTCCCAGGGGGTTGGACTCGATGATCTCATGAGGTCCCTTCCAGCCCTATGATATGATATGACATGACTGCGGGCTAGACCCCACAGCAGGGCAAGTGGGCACAGGAGCCGTGGTCCCCTCTGTCTTCCTGTTTGCAGCTGAGCCAGAAAAGTGGGCAGGGGAGCCGGGGTCCCCCCCAATGGCGGACTAGACCCCACAGCAGGGCAAGCAGGCAGGGGAGCCGTGGTCCCCTCTGGCTCCCCGCTTGCAGCCAAGCCAGAAAAAGCTGGCAGGGGAGTTGCGGTTCCTCCTGACTGCAGGCTTGACCCCGCAGTGGGGCAAGTGGGTGGGGGAGCCATGGACCCCTCTGGCTGTGGGCTTGCCCCTGCAGCTGGCATAGTGGGCAGGGGAATGGCGGTCCCTCTGACTATGCACTTGCCCTGCCGCCACAGCAGCATGGCAAGTGGGTGGGGAGCCGCGCCCCCTGCCCCCCAGTTGCTGGCAAGCCCCTTTGCCTGACCAGCCAGCTGGGGGACCTGGCCCCCCCACCCTGGTTGCTTTTTCCCCTGCCTGGCTCTCTAGGTGAGAGCCAGGCAGGGGATTGGGTGGCAACATGGCTCTGCCAGGAAGCCATGTTGCCACACCTCCCAGGGTACCCCCTCTGCTGAATTGAAATAGCATGTTCAAACACAGGGCATTCTATTTTGATTTGAGATGTTTGCCTTATTTCAAATTAACTTTTTCCTCATTCAATTTAGGTTATTTCAAAATAAGGCTTTTATTTCAAAATGAGTTATTTCAGAATAACTTATTTTGAAGTAACAGTTAACTTGTGGACATAGCCTTTGTTACATAGGCATGATAATTTATAGACAGGTCTAAAAAAACCTGCTTCCCCAAGATTAATTTACAATTCAAGAGTATGTCTATCTCCTGACTTACATTAATTCTGACAAGCTCAGTAATTTTTTTCTCCATGCAAATTACCAGAACAAAGTATGACTACACTGAAAACAATAGTTATGTTTCACAAGCGTGGCCCTACTCCCTGCGTCCACATTGGTGCTACACTTGTTTGTGTTAGATGCAAAATCTTCTCAGGATGCATGCCTCTGCTCAGAGAACTGCTACAAACTGAATTGCTCTATGGCAGAATTTGTCAGTCCCTTTTGGGGACTGTGAGTAGAAAGATTATAAACCCAAAACAAACAAGAAGTCCTGTGGCACGTACAAAGACTAACAAATTTATTTATCGCATGAGCTTTTGTGCATAAATTCCCACTTCGTCAGACACATGAAATGGAAATTACAGTATGGAAGGGGATATATAAATTCAGAGAAGGGTAAGTCACAAGGTCTGATCAGATTTTTTTCAGCAAACTTAACAAGTTGTTTTGATTCAAACAGTGGGGAACAACAGATAAGAATGTGGGAAGGTTAAAAGAGGGGGAAAAAACACCTTTTGTGCTGAGAGCCAGATCAAATCTCTGTTCAGACCTAATTTAATGGTATCAAATTTTCATATGAATTCTAAATCTGCAGTTTCCATTTGGAGTCTTGATTTGAAGTTTTTTGGATGAAGTACTGTAACCACAATGTCTTTCACAGAATAGTGAAGGAGGCTGTAATGTTCCGCTGTTGGTTTTTTAATGTTACCATTGGTATCTGATTTGTGTCCATTTATTCTTTTGAACAGAGACAGTCCATTTTTGGCAATGTTTAAAGCAGAAAGGCATTGTTGGCACATGGTATCAGAATCATAGAATTGGAAGGGACCATCAGAGGTCATCAGTCCAGTCCTTTGCACTCATGGCAGGACCAAATACCATCTAGATCATCCCTGACAGGTGTTTGTCTAACCTGCTCTTAAAAATTTACAGTGATGGAGATTACACAACCTCCCTAGGCAATTTATTCCAGTGGTTAATTACCCTGACAGTTAGAAATTTTTTCCTAATGTCCAACATACACCTCCCTTGCTTTAATTTAAGCCCATTGCTTCTTGCCCTATCATTAGCAGTTAAGGAGAATAATTTTTCTCCTTTGTCTTGTAGCAGTCTTCTAGGTACTTGAAAATTGTTACCATCTCTTCTCTCAGTATCCTCTGTTCTAGACTAAATAACCCAGTTCTTTCAACCTTCCTTCATAATTCAAGCATTCTAAACCTTTAATCATTCTTGTTGCTTTTATCTGGACTTTCTCCAATTTCTCCACTTCTTGTCCTGAAACAAGGGACTGAGAACTAGACACAATACTCTAACTGAGGCCTAATCATTGTGGAGTAGAGGGGAAAAATTACTTCTCATGTCTTATTTACAATACGCCTGTTAATACATCCCAGAATGCTGTTTGCTTTTTTGCAACAGTATTATGCTATTGACTCATATTTAGCTTGTCGTCCACTGTAACACCCAGATCTCTTTCTGCCTTACTCCTTCCTAGGCAGTCCTTTCCTATTTTGTATGTGTGCAACTGATTGTTCTTTCCTAAGTGGAGTACTTTGATTTGTCCTTGTTGAATTTCATCCTGTATTGTGAATGTGCCAAGGTCCTGAACAGCGTAAACTCTGGTCTGTACCCCAGCAGAGAGGTAAACAGAGGTATGGAAAAGGGAAAGACATATTATATCAAATAGAATAGTGCATTCCCCTGCCTGTTAAACTTACTTTTTCTCACCATAATTTCAGGCACTAGAAAACATGAAAAATAAATTATGAGGTGTGTGCCTCTGGTAAGTATCATATAACCTTTCACATAACCACAAAATAGAATTGAAACTTCTCTCTCAGATTCATTCCAGCCTAGATAAATTCAAAGTCCAGAAGAGACTATTATAGTCATGTAATCTGATCTCCCAAAGAACACAGGACATATATCCTCAGCCAGTAATTTCTGCATCAAGTACATTGCTTCTACTTGAGCTATGGAACGTCTTTTAGAAATTCATCCAGTCTTTATTTAAAGACCCCGTAATGGAGTATCCACCATACTCATAGATAAGTCATTCCATTGATTAATTATTTACTGTTATAAACTTATTACCAATCTGAATTTGTCTAATTTCAGCTTTCAACTAGGGATCTTGTTATGCCTTTTTTTTTGGGTAGACAAACAACCAGAAATAGAAATATTTAAAATTAAATAAAGACAAACATAACATGGCAAGGGTGACAGGAAGCAATGAATGGATGTTAACCACATTGGAGGATGAGGGTGATGAGAGAAACACATAAGGTATGGTGTGAACTGTTGGTATACATACACATAGCGTAAAGCCCATTTGTTTTCCCTAGCTGTAAGGGACACTAATGACTGGTCAGAGATTTTAAAAACCTTAACTGAGGTTATTACATAGGTGTATTATGAGATAAAAGGGAACTCCTGAAGTAAAGTATTTTTAAAACATGTCATGGAGCACTAGATCAAAAGATAGGCATGTGTTTTTATGGAATGAATATAAAGTTAGAGAAGTAATAAACAAACAGGAGAATCTTGCTTCCCTAGATGGTGTCAGAGCTGCCCCAGCCACAGCAATGCTAAGAGTTCTCTTTGTCCTCATCCTCTGTAGGACTCATTCAGAACTCATATCTGAAAGGGCCCTGTGGTTGCAAGAGCATCTGGTTTCCAGGCCCCCTATGTTGTTTCCTTTGCCCTTGTTCCACATAAGTTTCCTGATTCTCTGGACACACACAGTATCCTAGGAAGAACTAGATGTGTTCCTCTTTAGACAAATGGTAACAACAGATAACTAGAGGATCTGATGGCTCTCCCTAGCTTCTGAGTGAGTGTCTTTGTCTTGTGAGGCCCACATTTAGGATCCTCAAGTCCCTTCATTTTTTATGAATCCCACATATATCATGGACTGCCCTACTGTATGTCCACAATGCACTGCCTGGTCTTCACTCTGAGTCCAAACATCTACACTGCAATTTTATAGCCCCGCAGTCTGAGACCCATAACCGTGAGTCAATGGACATAGGTCAACCATGACTGTTTTAGTGCACTGTAGATGTAACCACTCAGTTTCTGGCTGTAGCTGTGACTGTAGAAGCCTCTCCCTGGAAGAGCTGTCTGGTCTAGATAACATACTGTTTGCTGTCCAGTCTTAGGAATGCAGATAGTTTGTTTCAAAAGAGTGAAGTTTATACCCTTCTGTCTCACTGGCATGATTCATGACTAAAGAGTGTCAACCTTAGGGTAGAAATTTCCAGAGGGGTAGCCGTAGTAGTCTGTGTACAGCAAAAACAACAAGAGTCCTGTGGCACCTTATAGACTAAAAGATTTCATCAAGCATAACCTCAGATTAGACTGTCAACAAACAGATTAGAGACCCCAAATTGGCTGTACAATCTATAATTACATTTCACCAACTCCATGGCAAGTGTGAATGCCCAAAGCACTGTTAACAGTCTTACCATTGCGTCACAGACAATCCCTTTCAGCAGGCAAGTCTATCTTACTACCCAAGCAAACTGAATTAAGTGATAACTAGTTGCTACATACCAAAGATCACAAAATATTCAAGTTGTTCTCAGTCCCAAAAGACTAGTCACTTACCCCAGGTCAATTTTTACAGCCTTGTCAGGATACAAATATGTGGATACACAACCAGTCCGTACCCACTGGAATAAACTTTACCAGACCCAAAAATCCCTCTTTTAGATTTAACCGCAGTTGCACATCACCTGTTTTGGAGCCAGCAGCCTTCCAGCGGCTGATGAGCCCCTGCCACTCCAAACAGCTGATGAGCTCCACCCTCCTAACAGCTGATGAGCTGTGGAGCCCTGCTAGCAGCCTAACAGCTGATCAGCTGTTTACTGCCTCCCCTGCTGGGCAGTTCTTCCAGACCTGCCACCAGAAATTACAGAGGTCCCAACCTCTATGACCATCCAATCCACAGTCTGCAAAAAAAAATGATCAGTGGTTATAAAATGAATATCTGCAGATTTGCAGGGCTCTATCAATTTGTACCTTAGATCACAATGCATGTCACCAAGCCTGACGTAAACTAACCAAAGCTGTAGTTACTTGGAAAAAGAAATGAAAGTGATAATATGAGGCTAAACAAACTTATACACAAAAGTTACAGTCTATGGTTTTAAAAGATAACAGTTGTTATAGTCTGTCAAATCTAAATGCCCTTTAGGGCTAACACCAGGTTGTTCTTAGGGATCAGTGCTTGTTTTTCATAGCTCTGTCCTTTTAAGAGTCCAAAACACAAGAGAAAGCAAAAAAAGACAAAGGTTGTGTTCACACGTTAAATGTTATTTTGAAATAAGTTATTTCTAAATGAGTTATTCAAAATAAAAGACTTATTTTGAAATAACTTAAATCGAATTAAGAAAATGCTAATTCGAAATAAGGGAAGCTCTCAAAGCGAAGTAGCATGCCCTGTGTGTGGACATGCTATTTCGCTTCAGGAGAGGGGCAGCATGGGAGGTGTGACAACATGGCTGCCTCACTGGCCCATGTTGGCAGCCATGTTGCCAGCCATGTTGCCAGCCAATCACGTAAAAGCAGGCACTGACCTCCCCTCCCTGTGCATTGTCACTCCCAAGACCTTGCGAGAGAGATAGCTATGGATGCTCTGCAGTCCCCATACCATCCTCGAGTGCTTGGTAGACCCACTGCTAGCCTGCAGGGTTCTGCCCTCTGTGGGACAGACTATTCCCTGAGCCTAGAGCTGAGCCCTGGACCTTCGGCTCAGTGGCCCTCACAGTAGCAATAGCTCCCTGTCCTTCTTCTGTGCCCCACTGCATCTGGGCACTGGACACCAGCACAGACTGGTGGGAGTGGATTGTCTGGTGAACATGGAGCAATGAGCAGTGGAGGAGGAACCTCCGGGCAAGCAGGGACACCTTCACCCACCTTGTTCCTGAGCTCACCCCAGTCCTGCACCGAAGGGACATGATGATGAGGGCAGCCATTCCCATGGACAAGAACATGGCCATCACTCTCTGGAAAATGGCCACTCCTAAGTCCCACAGGTCCATTCTCCAGCTCTTCAGCATCAGGAAGTCCACCCTCTGGGAAGTTCTGCTGCAGGTCACCCACGCCATCAACACAGTCCTGCTGCCATGTCTCATCACCCAAGGAGTGTTGCAGGACACCATCGCTGGTCTTGCTACCCTGGGCTTTCCAAACTACAGGGGGACACTTGATGCCACCCACATCCCCATGCGATCCCCACAGCACTGCCCACTCCCCCATTCTGCCACAGCCAGCCCCCACCCAACCCACCCACACCCTGAACCCAACCCAATAAAATACTCAACTATAACTGTTAACATGGGGGCGCAGGGAAGGTGGAGCTTGGGAGGCAGCAAGGGTCAAGTGGGGGCAGAACTGGGGGGACTTCAGTGTGAGAAGGGTTGTGGGGTGGGGGCAGAACTGGGGGGACTAAACTGGGAGAAGGGTTGTGGGGCGCACTGTGTGTAGGCACCATGAGGGACCAGGCTAGCAGGGCACTTCCTGGCCCCTGAGCATCCTGGGAGGAAGAAGGTCAACTTGAGCTGGAATCAAAATAGTCGGTCTTTCGAAACAGCGTGTCCAAACGCCGTTGTTTCCAAACAACCATTTCGAAACTATCGCTATTTCGATTGCATGTGAGGTTTAACAGTTTTGAAATGGTGGCCATTATTTTGAAACGATGGGGTCACGTTGTTTTGAAATAACAAAATGTCATTCAGACATACCAGGCTTCATTTCGAAACAAAGCCTGTTGTTTTGAAATAAAACCCTGGTGTGAACACAGCCAGAATGTGCTGTGCTTAGCTCCTGTTTCCAGAATTCAAGCTGATGGGATGAGCCCTTTTGCACATAGCCATTTCATGGGTGTGAAGGGACAATTAATGAAATCTTTTATTGTGCTACCACACAATGGCCCATTTATTTATGATAGGCCTTCCTGAGAGTTAGGAGAGGATCTCCCCTGACAGGTTCACAGGTCCAGTGCAAACTTATTTCTTTTTCTACTGCTATAAAGCAAAATTTAAATATTATAGCACATGATAAAGATACAATGTGCATGCAGCAACCTATGGGTATTTCTGAAAGTCAGAACACTAAATATGTCGGTTTATATCCAATATCCATACTAACACACAGGTTTTCAGCAATGCATTTTTCAGTGCTTGACTGAGGCCTAAAGCTTTGGCAAGAGCTGGCACTCAGTCTGCCTGTGTCACATCTCCCAGCCAAACATTAGAAGAGCTGTTCCAGTATGATTGTATCCTTTAATTTCCCTAAAACATTTAGGATCTTTCTACATTTCAGTGAAAGCCCAGGCGTAGTCACATCTGAGTTAGCAGACTCAGCATTTGAGTGTCCACACTCATTTGTAACTCAAGTTAGGAATTGTTGACCCCCCTGAATCAGAACCCAGAGACGCCAGCATCTACTTGTATTATGTCGGCCTGAGTCCAACCACCCATATCTCAGATTTGCTAGTGCCCTCACAAATTTGTCCTCTCTAGTCTTTTATGTGGTTAAAAATTACATGTACAACAAGCTTGACTGGCCAGAGGACAAAGGAAGTTGGTCTGCTTATGATGGACTCTCAATGTATTTTTACACTAGAGGCTCTGTTAAGTCGACCTTGTTAATTCACCTCAGAGAGTCCACACTGAAAACGCCTGTCAACTACCTGTGTCCACACTGGCGGGTGCTAGGTCAATAGAGTGTTGTGGGGGAGTGGGTGTAGGGGGCACAATCCCCACACTGCAAGAAGGAGTCCCAATTGAGAGGCAAGAGACCAAATCACAATTTTTTGGGTTAACTACTTTCTATGTGACTTTTATTGAGATAAACAAAATTACAAAAAAGAAAGAGGAAGAAAAAGATTAAATATGAGGTTAATATTATCTAATTACTAATATTCCTATTACAAAAATTAAAAACACTTGCAATTCCTATTAAATTACACTTATCAAAACTTATACAAACTGCCGTTTTAGAACTCTATTTCTTTAAGGCATTTAAAGATCTTCTAAGTACAAATTAATTGCCCAATAAACAGAAAATAGAGCACAAATATTACTATAACATTTATCCTCATTTTTGTGCCTAACCCTGAATTAACCCCCCCAGTTCCAATCCTGATTGATATAATTTAACAGAGTGGGGTTTATGAGAGACAGAGAGAGAGCACACAATTTGTAGGCAAAAGAGCTTTGCTATTTACCACATATACACACTGAAACATAACACTAAAACATTATACACAGCCCAGGACAGCACGAACACCTTGCTTCTCCCCCTGGCTCTCCAGACACCATGGATCACTGCCCAGTGAGGCTAGCCATGGGCTGTTTGCGGCTAGGAGTTACAAGGGTCAGCTGGGGTACCTGGCGGGGAACACAAGTGGATTTATGCTTTCATCACACTCTTTCACACTGCTGTTTCCCAATTTGATTGTGGAACACCAGCTTGATTCTGATCTGTGAGGTTAATAGGTTCAGAGCAGTAATAATACACATACACATCCCCAAAAAGCATTTCCCAATTTAAATCCCAAATTTGACCAGATTATATTTACCACATCTGTATGTTATCTCCGGAGTGACAGACAGCAGACCTGTTTCTTTAAGAGAAAGATAGCAAAATGTGATAGAATTGCCCGGTGTTAAGACGGCTCTGGCTGCGGACCAACAGGACAGCCTTCGGGCTCCTATCTGTTGCTGTCAACCCAGTAGCCCACCGGTCTGGCATCTACCAACTGCAAGCTCCATGCACTTGGCTGGACCGGTATTAAAGTGGCTCGACCAAGCGCTTCACAGGACAGCCTCCGGGCTCCTATCTGTGGCCTTAGAAATCAGAGCCCACCGCAACCAGCTGCAGTGGTTGAACACCCCCTGTCACCCCCTTCGGATGTGGGCTCTGGCCCTCCACTCCAGGGTGAACAGGTGAAAATTGAAAACTTAGTAAAAGAATTCAAAAAGAAAAAGAAAAAGATCTGCCAAAGGAAAAAAACTGCAGACTCCCTTGGTGATCAGTCAAAGGGTTTAACACTCTTCCTTGTGAAGAGTGGGGAGATGCCTAGGGGGCGGCCAAATCCCCTGGCAACACGACAGGCTGCTGACCTATCGCTTCTCCAACGTGCCTAAGCCAGAACCCCAGCTTTATGCCTTGGACCCCCGAAAATTAGCATATTGCTTGTTGTCATAGAAACTTACTGACACTGGTCTGGTCAGCAGAGGAACTCATAAGTCTTTCAGCTATAACTCATAAGTTTTGCAGCTGTAACTCAAGTTTTACAGCTGTAATGTATAGTTTATTTTATCACTTTCTTTAGGTCTGGTCCCACTCAGCTTGGATACTGACAATAACTCTTCTTGAAGGCCATCACTCCCTGCTGTCAAGAGATAACACCATCTAATTGTAGAGGCCTAACAGGCCACATTCCATAGGACAAGCTGAAGTTTGGCCACAGCAAAAGAAAACACAAAGAGGGGTGGAAAAATCCACCTCTCACATAGAGGAGTGATGCTTTGTGGGTAGCTGTCCCACATTGCACCAGACAACTGCCATCCTCCTCCGGCCACTCCTTTAAAACAGGAAGTGAGCAGAGCACCCTTCCTGGTAGCCAGAAACTCTGGGAGGGGGCCTGGAAGCCAATCAGGTTGACTTAAGTGCTTTCCCCTTCTACATTGGCTTAAGTCGACTTAATAAGTTTGACTCAGGTGTTAAGTTGACTTTAAGAGGTGGTGTTATTAAGGCAACTTAAGGAAGTGCTTATATTGATTTAATAAAAACCAAACATGGCAGAAGGAGTCTGTTGGTTGACTTAACCTTCCTTAAGTTGACCTATAGCTCCACTGTAGATGCACCTTCAGAGCCTAAGTTCAGTTGAACAGCATCTCTACTGCAAAGCAATAGTGCTTGAGCCTTACATCCAGGCTTGACTAAGACTCAGATCCTCTGGCCCCGGGGAGCCCTGGATCTGACCCATGAATTGGCACAATATGTCTGTAGAGGGAAGCAGGGGTCACGTTTGAGCCTGAGTTCAAACACTGGGCTTAACTGGAATGTAGACATTCCCTTACTTTATCAATCACTGAGCAAAGGAGTTCAGTTACATCACTGAAGAAAGAAGCTAATCTCAAAACCTCCACCACTGCCTCTCTCATGAGTCCCATTAGTCCAAAACAGCAGCCTGCAGGGTCTCATAATCATTGGCTCTCTAGGACTCATTACCCTGCCTGCATCTTTCCTGTCACAACACAGGACAAATAATAATACCTAGTGTTTGCAGAGCTCTTTAAATCAGTGAACTCAAAGCACTCCATAATCTTTAATCAATGTATTCACAATAACCAGGTGAGATGATGTTCTATTACCTCTCTTTTACAGATGGGGAACTGAGGAACTAAGTGACTTGTCCAAAGTTACACAGGAAGCCTGTAGTACAGCAGATAATTGAATCCAGGTCTCCTACATCATAGGCTGGTGCCCTAATCACTGAACTAGTCTTCCTCTCAAGGGGATGCCAACACTTCCTTCTCACACTTATCAGCCTGTTCAGAGGTGATTGGATAAGCCTGTGTGTCAGCTTGTGGTACCATCTTTTCTAGGAAAGAGCTAGATTCCTGCCAGCTTGAGTGGTGCACCGAGACTGATGAAGCTCTGTGGCAGTTACAGCTATAACCTAGGTCTGCAGCCATGCCTGTTGGACTTGCTTTTCATTCACAAATGGCAGCAGGATGTGGTGGTGGTGGTGGTGGTGGTGGTGGTGGTGCTGCTGCTGCTGCTGCTGCTGAATGGATGCAGTTGTTTCTGCTGTTCCATCATATGTTTAAGAACGCTTCCATTTTCCCTCCTTATGAAGAGGGAAATTTAAAGAAGTTCACACCACCTGTAAGTAGCTGCCACTCCAAATGAAGCCTATATTATAACTGAGGTCAATCTTAATTCTCTTTCAGGAGTTTGATTGTACTGGAAATTCATAGAGCTATGTCAATGCTTTCTCCATCCACCTGCATTCATCGATTAAATTCATAGACTATTTTTAAAGCAAGAAACAACTAGTTTCATCATCTAATCTGACCATCTTAAAACAGCCCATAGAATTTCACTCCAGAATTCTTGCTTCATGCCTGTAACTTCTGGTTGAATCGGAGCATATCTTTGAGAAAGGGACCCAATCCTACAGTAAAGGTGTCAAACTATAGTAAATCCACCACATCCTTGTGTAGGTTATAGACCCTGTCATGTATGGTTACTGGCACGTAAATGTTTCATCAATCCTTTTTTAATATATACTTTGGGGACAACATCAAAAAGGAAGAGAGGAATGGAGTTCAGTGTTAGAATGTTAATGAAAGAAGCAAGTTTCAATGAAGAATTGTAAGGAGCAGCATGGCACAAGTCTCTGAGTGAATGTTCCAGACATGAAGGGTAGCAGCAGACAAGGCAGGGAGTCCTTTCTGGGAGAAAGAATCCAAGGGAGTTTCTTGCTACTCCAAGGTAGCTACAAGCTGAAATGGAAAAGTGAAGGGACACGGTTAGTGAAAGTAGGCAAGTAGAGATGAGGTAAAGACAGTAACATGGCTGAGTACTGCAGTTCCAAAAGGGCACTGAAGAGTCTGAGTTTGATGTTGAGGAAGAGGCAAGTAAGGCAGGTGATTTTCTTCATTTATATATTTTTTAAAAATCAAAATTATAATTAATTATTTTATTTTAAAATAATATTTTGATTGATTATGATAAACTAAAATAGGATTGAAATTAGCTTTATTGATCTTGACCAATGAATTTATTATATATAGTTCAGGGTTTTACTCTGCACCTGCTTGACGTTTCTGCTGCATTAACCAACATAGAAAAGTAGCCATGCATGGCCAAATGTAGCAGCAACTAACCCTGGAAACCTATGCAATAGATCACTTTTCAAATTCCTTCAGTTTAAGAAATAAAGATGTAGTTATCATAGGTATTTTAAGGAACCTATCTGAGCATTGAACACAGTGGTGTTGCAATACCACTTCTTAATAAAATGGTGTCATTTCTCTCTATTTCCCTGTGTAAATGATTTAAATATCATCAAGAGTTAGAGGGAGAGAGTAAGGGACCTTAATTCATAAAGAGAAAGCAATCATGCTATAGAATGCTTTTGCTTTTACTACAATTGACCCTGCCAGCAGGTTCGAAGATTTGAGGATCTTGGGGGGCAACCACTGCACCCGTGGGGTACGGGGTGGATCTGGGGTACACTTTATTAAAATGAGTATAGGGTAAGGTGAGCAGTGGTCGGTGTATGTCATGTTTGTCACAGTGGTTTCTGTAAAGTGTTGGGGGGTACCTAACTTTCGGGAGTGGGGACAGGTTGGGGAACAATGGGGTTCTTCAACTAACCTACTAACACTATAGCCCTACTCACTATAACCTAAAGGCTACGTTAACATACTATAGGAAAAGGGGGGGGGTATAATGCAAATTAGAGTGCCGCAGTGGCAGAGAAGATAAGTAGCAGGGAAGCAGGGGCCTGAAGACAAGTAAAGGCAAGTGGGGGGGTGTCGAAAGGCAGCGGGGTGAGGAAGTGCTTGGGGCTTGGGGTAAGGGGACAGAGGCAGGAGAGGGGCTGTAGCTGCGTGGGAGTGTGAGCAATGGGGAGAAGCAGGAGGGGCTGAAAGGAGATTCAGGGGTTTGTGAGGGAGGCAGAGGAGGGCAAAATGGTAGGGAAGGCAGAAGGGGTTCGGGGGAAGTGGCTGGCGGGGAAGGCAGAAGTTCAGGGGAAGCAGCGGTGGCCGCGGGAGCGGCTCGGGAGCCGCAGAGAGCCGCAAGGGTAGCGGGGCGGGGAGAGCGGTTCGGGAGCGGGGAGCCACAGGGACAGGGACAGAAGGAAAGTTGAGGCGCACCGGGGATTCCAGAAATGAAGAGGGAGCAAGTAAAGTTAAAGAGAAAAAGGTTTATTTAAGTTGGGGAGGTTACAGAGGGGAGGGCAAAGGCAACTTAACCAAACAATTCTAAAGGCTACGAACTAAAGGAAACAATCTTAACAGCTAACTTAAGACTTCTAAGGCTACCAATTAATTTTATACAATGTTGTGTAAGCGGGGGGATGGACCCGCTCTTGTGGGGAACTTCCCAGACTTTGTATACCACCCCGGTGAAGGTGGGTAGCAAAAGGATCCGAGTCCCTGCTCCCGCTTCCTTTACCCCAAGGCCTGCCTGACCTCAAAGGCTCACCTCCCAATCTCCTGTTTGGAGGAGTCTCTGTAACCCCGACAAGGCTGGGCCCCAGGATTCCTGGGGGCTCGACCCCCACTCTTATCGTGGTCTCTCAGAACAGGGCTAGGGTGTCCCCACTCCAGGGTGCTGACCGCACTGACCACTCTTCTGGCCCACCAGTTACTATATACACTATATACAATTTATTTAAGCATACAGAAATAAAAAGAATAACCCAATAAGAAAATAGAAAAAAAGTGGAAAAAGGTGAACAATAAACCCCCAGCACCACCGCCTGGCATGGGAGCACTACAAACAGAGTCTCCGCGGCCTGAGGAACAGTCTCACAGTCTGTCCTCCACGTTGCAAGCCCTCTGCCCAGGCCTGGCTGCGACTGCATGATCCAGGGGGCCAGATGCAGGCTCCAGCTGTGGCCACACGTCCCCAAGCTCCAGGGGCAGGGCCCTTCTTCCCAGCGTCAGCCCCCCTTCACTGCTCCCCAGCCGCTCACCACACCCAGCTCCAGGTGGCTGCAACTCCAGCTCCCAGCCGCTGCTCTGGTTCAGTGGGGCTCCTCCGGCCCTCCTGCTGTGGGGCTGCACAGATGAGCTCAGCACCTTGGGCTCCTTCTCTGGCCTCCTGCCCCAGCTTCAGGCACCTCTGGCTCGGTCACTGCCTCCAGCTCTGCTCTGCTCAGCTCCACTTGGCTCTCTGCTGGTCCAGCTGCTGTGGGTCTGCTGCACAAATCAGCTCAGCCTGGCCTCCCTTCCTGGGTCCTCTGGCTCCCAGCTGCTGGCTGCTTAGTGCTTCCTTCCTTAGCTCGGCCACACACTCACACACTGGCTTGCCCAGGCATGTCCAGCCTGCAGCCTCAGCTCAGGGGCCGGGGAGCACTTTCAATCAATCAGGCCATCCTGGGACACTGGCCTCTCCCACTGACCCTGGGGCTGTCTGTTTCAGAGTCCTGCTTCCAAGCGGGAGTGGCCAATCAAAAGGTCCATTCACTCTCAGTAAGGGGCTATCAGTCCCCTTACATTCCCCCCTGCTAAAACTCTGCCACATCCAGGGTTTTTACAGCAGCACATTCATACCCCATATTAACAAACATTTACATTTGCAACAGCAGTGACAGGTTAAACAAGAAATTTAAGAATTAACAGAAGAACATCTAACAACTTTAACACTTTATAGAATTCATAACATAACCATCTCTAAATCTAAGAACTGGTACACCCTTAGTAGCCCTCTGGGATCTCCTTAAGACTGGTGGTTCATCATCCACATTTTCTACCCTAGTGCTCTCGGGTAACCCTGGGTCTGCTTGGGGTATCTGAACATCTCCATTGTGGTCTGGGGTTGTCCCACTCTGGTCCACAAGGTAGTCAGTTTGTGGGACTAGAACTATCCCCCCATTGGCTTCAGGCTCCTCCTGGCATGCTGGCTTATGTCTCATATGGTCCCACTCTGGGTTAAGGAGGCAATGTTTTAGCTGGTCCTATATTTTATTGCACCCCCAGTTTCTATGGTTATGGACCAGTATGTGGTCACCAGGCCTGGTGAGAGCCCCACTACACTTGCGATTGTAAGTCCTTTTCTTACTTTGGGCTGTGTCTTTAGTTGTACTGAGAACAACTTCACATGCTGTCTTTAGCCTACTATGGACACCTTTGACATAGTCATCAAAATCAGTGACCTCATCCTTAGAGGGACAGACTTCTTGGGGCTTCTCTGGCAACACCCTCAAGGTAGCCACCTGTGCAGTAATTAGCCCCTGGGGCCCTGCTTGCACTGGAACTGGTTGTCTCCATCTGAGCCTTTCTTGAGAGAGGGTAGCTGGTTTTCCCCTCTCTCTCCTTGTCACCTGCAGCTCATTTCTATTGCCTTCAAATGTTACCTGCATCTGAGGAACCACCTCTTCAGGCCAGTGGACTTCTACAGTTCTGTTTCGAGGTTGCAGCTCCACAGCTTTCTCACTTGAATTTAGGAGATTTGACTGTACGATTTGTTTCACAGCATTAATCTGTACACTGGCTGCCTGTGAACCATTAGGTAGGCTTGTCTCAGATGCAGGCTCTATAAGCCCTGAACATCCACTGGTATTTCCTGATACCCAGCAATGTTTACCAGGGACCTTTCTTCTCCGAGGAGTGATAACTGTTGTCTGTCTTCTCCCCACCTTAACAGTTTTAGTCTGCCCAGTGGAACCCAGGAAATGACTCTGCCACTCAGCTTGAGTCAATACTCTACTCAGCACAGCATCTTTTTTAGAGTGCCCATGTCGCTTCATTCTCCTGGTTCCTGTTCCTGGCAACAGCAGCTCCTTCAACTCACCAATAATATTCATTCCTAGAATTCCTGGTACTTCTTCTCTCATATGGCTTCCTTCAGAGACATTGTCTTTCAGGATGAAGATGCATTTTCTTGGAAGTGCCTGGCCCATGTACGCTACGTCTGCTTCCAGGCATCCCACCACTGGGATTGCCAGTCCATTAACTGCTGTTAGACGTACAAACTGGGTATTGTGCATGAGCAGCTCCTTGTCCTTCAAATATTTTTGAAAATGTGATTCAGTAATGGTGGTGACTTCTGAGCCAGTATCTAACAAACATCTAGTCTTCACCCCTGCCATACATATTTCAGCAGTTAGACAGTCTCCAAATGCTCACTCACAGAAGTCACTAGATATGCTGGCACCATCACTGCTCTTTCCAACACTGTGTGCAGACTGATTTTCTGCCAAGGACAGGCCTAGGAATCCCTCTACTACAGCTTGTCCTTCTACTGTAGATGGGTCACTCACCCCTGGCATCCCGTTGGTTTCAAGTGCTTGTGACTCCAGTCTCCTTTTCAGTGGGCATTCTCGGCTAGTATGTCCTGGCATTTCACAAGTGTAACAAATGTACCTTCCCAGCTCATCCTTCAGCGGAGATCTTCGGGATCCTGACACCTTGGGATGCTTGGTTATGCTAGCGGGGGGTTTTCCTCTCATCATCTCAGTCATCATCTTCAGCATCTCCCCTTGTTGAGCTGTCAGTTTCTGGACTGCTTCACTTAAGCTTTCCAATGTTAACTGTGTTTGGGGCTGGGCCCTTTCCCCAGTAGTTACATTCACTAGGGCCCCAGTTTGTGTACGGGTACTAGTCTTGGTTGTCTCTCCCCCAAGAACTTCCTCCTCTTCAGACCATGTAATAGCGGCCTGCATTAGTTCATGGAACTTCTTACTAGGCTCCTCCTTAAACCTCCTTTTCATTTCTCAGCGGAGGGAATCATCCCGGAGTCCCAACACAAACTGCTCTTTCAAGGCCATATCTGGGTCTGGAACTCGATGAGGGTCTCGCTGCTCAACTTTGCTTATCTTCTCCTGCAGATCATATGCATATGCCCGGATAGTTTCACCAGGCTCCTGTTTTCTCTCAAAGAACTCCTTTAGTCGGGTTCCAATAGGTACTTTGTCTCCATACACTTCTAGGAGGAGTGCAAACACGTCTTCAACATCCTTTTTGTCTGCTTGCACCATGAACTTCACCGTGGCCTTGGCCTGGCCCTTAAGGTGTTCCTCAACGAAGTCCATACAGTCTTCCTCTGGTATTCGTAGCACGTGCATAGCTGCCCTCACTGACTTGATCCACTCCTCTACTGTAATGTCTCCTGGTTTAGTTGGGAAACCGCTAAACTTTGCGACCTTCCGTTCCCGTAGCACATAGATCAAAGGAGGTTTTTTAGCTTCTGCCCTCTGCTGCTCTATTACTGCCTTGGCTAGGGATAGGGCTTCTCTCTGTTCGTTTCTGGCTTGTTGTAATGCCTCAGCTTGATCTGAGAATCTACGCTGGAGCTCAGCAAACTGGGCCTGTAGTTCTTCAATTCCAGCCATGGTAGGACTCTCAAACAGGCCTGGACTGTGTTATCAGAACTAAGCCAGCTAATCAATGGGGTGGGTTTTTGCGAATAGGATCCTGTTTCGTGACACCAATTATGTAAGCGGGGGGATGGACCCACTCTTGTGGGGAACTTCCCAGACTTTGTATACCACCCCGGTGAAGGTGGGTAGCAAAAGGATCTGAGTCCCTGCTCCCACTTCCTTTACCCCAAGGCCTGCCTGACCTCAAAGGCTCACCTCCCAATCTCCTATTTGGAGGAGTCTCTGTAACCCCGACAAAGCTGGGCCCCAGGATTCCTGGGGGCTTGACCCCCACTCTTATCGTGGTCTCTCAGAACAGGGCTAGGGTGTCCCCACTCCAGGGTGCTGACCGCACTGACCACTCTTCTGGCCCACCAGTTACTATATACACTATATACAATTTATTTAAGCATACAGAAATAAAAAGAATAACCCAATAAGAAAATAGAAAAAAAGTGGAAAAAGGTGAACAATAAACCCCCAGCACCACTGCCAGGTGTGGGAGCACTACAAACAGAGTCTCTGGGGCCTGAGGAACAGTCTCACAGTCTGTCCTCCACGTTGCAAGCCCTCTGCCCAGGCCTGGCTGCGACTGGATGATCCAGGGGGCCAGATGCAGGCTCCAGCTGTGGCCACACGTCCCCAAGCTCCAGGGGCAGGGCCCTTCTTCCCAGCGTCAGCCCCCCTTCACTGCTCCCCAGCTGCTCACCACACCCAGCTCCAGATGGCTGCAACTCCAGCTCCCAGCCGCTGCTCTGGTTCTGTGTGGCTCCTCTGGCCCTCCTGCTGTGGGGCTGCACAGATGAGCTCAGCACCTTGGGCTCCTTCTCTGGCCTCCTGCCCCAGCTTCAGGCACCTCTGGCTCGGTCACTGCCTCCAGCTCTGCTCTGCTCAGCTCCACTTGGCTCTCTGCTGGTCCAGCTGCTGTGGGTCTGCTGCACAAATCAGCTCAGCCTGGCCTCCCTTCCTGGGTCCTCTGGCTCCCAGCTGCTGGCTGCTTAGTGCTTCCTTCCTTAGCTCGGCCACACACACACTCACACACTGGCTTGCCCAGGCATGTCCAGCCTGCAGTCTCAGCTCAGGGGCGGGAGAGCACTTTCAATCAATCAGGCCATCCTGGGACACTGGCCTCTCCCACTGACCCTGGAGCTGTCTGTTTCAGAGTCCTGCTTCCAAGCGGGAGTGGCCAATCAAAAGGTCCATTCACTCTCAGTAAGGGGCTATCAGTCCCCTTACAGTTACAAAACACAATACTCTTAAAGCAAGTTCAAACAACCCAGGAGGAAAAGAGATACACTGGGTGATACAAAGTAGCAAGAAGCAATTACAGACACAGGCAGCTCCTAACACAAACTGCAGCTGCAAGCAAACAGAAAGGTACACACACAAGCCTGTAAAGCTGGGGAAAGCAGTTTTAAAGCAGCCCTAAAGAAATAGAATAACTTTTTTCTTAGAGAGAGGTTGCAGGGCAGACTCTTACCACTCCTAGTAGCAAGGGTAACAGCATTACAGGCTGGAGGAGACTCGTAATAGGCTGGCAGTAACTCGTGGGGGTAACTCGTGGATACGCTCTAGGGGGAACTCGTGAGCGGAGGAGGCAGCTTCTGGTTGATCAGGCCAGGAAAGATGTTGAAAACCGTCCTGCCTGAGCACCCCAGAACCTCAGCTTTTAAAGACTATTTCCCGCCTTTCCCTGATTACAGGGAATGTGGGGAACAATGGGGGTATGAGTCATGCCCTGCAGGACCTTGCAGTTAGGCAGAGCCCACCTACACCAAGCCCTGCAAAACAATGGGCCCCCAGGGTGGTAACGGCCATCCAGTTGAGTTCAAGGGGGCCACCTAGTTAAGGTGAAGGAGCCATTGTTCACTTCACACGTTCTATGTACTTTAATGATGGCCCAGGAGGGGCGGCCATCAAAGTACCTGCTGTGAGTCACAGACAACAATATGGCAGAAATTTTTATATTGCACCACGATACATAAGTTTCCATGGATAACTCCAGAGTCAGAAGTACTTTTGGTGGGTGTTTTACAATATTTAGGGGCGATAAACGTATCTCCTTAAGACATAATTTCTCATTTGAAGACAAATCCTGCCACCTTCAGTGGAGTTATTACTCAGACAAAACTGCCATTTATTACCTCAGTGGAAATTTCTACTCAGTAGGACTGCAGAACTTGGTTCCTGATAAGCAGCTAATACAATTCTGCACTTTTTTTAATCTTTTACCTTCTCTGCTTTTGTATCAGATATGATTTAGAGAGAGGAGAGTAATAAAAGTTTTTTATTACATGAGGGGAGCCAGGGGAATGAATGCAAGAATATACTAATATAGCCAGAATAGATCTTGCTATTTTTGCTATTTATTTATTACTGCTGGGAGAATGACGCAAAACATGGAAAGTACTATTAATCACAAATATCCCCCCACAATTCAGTTCTTGTTTTGAGTGTAAGAACAATTTTTTTTCTGTCTGCACTTAGTTTGCCAATTCAAGTGACAAGTGGAATCAATGCACCAGGCAGGTCTACTCTAGAAGTGCTATGGTTGTGCCACTGTTGCATGTATGGGAAAGATACTTTGGGTCTGTCTACACTGGAGCCTTAGGTCAACTTAACCTTCCTTAAGTCGACCTAAGGAAAGCTCCATCCACACTGGGAATTTATTAAGTCAACGTAACTGCTTCCTTAACTCCACTTAACAACCCCTCCTCTTAAGGTCGACTTAAGGCTTAAGTTGATTTTACTAAATTGACTTAAGCCAATGCAGATGGGGCATACCCCTTAAATTGACTTAATAAGGTCAATTTAAGCCTTAACTTGATCTAGGAGCTGCCAGTGTGGACGTGGATAATCAACAGGAGTTTGGAATGTGGATGCTCTAAGTTGCCTTACTAGAGCCTCCAGTGTAGACATATCCTTTATGCTCACAAGAGAGAATTCTCCCATTGGCATAATTACTCCACATCTGTGAGAGATGGAAGTTATGTTGATGGGAGAGCATCTCCTGCTGACACAGTGCAGGTGTGGACAGAATTCAGGTCACTGTAAACTGTATTGCTCAGGGAAAGTATCTTTTCCAAACCTCTTAGCAACATAAATTAGACTGATTAAAACAGCAGTTTAGATCTGCCCCTTTTCTGCCCAAGCTCACTCTTCATTCCTCGGTCAGTAAAATATATTTTTAAATGCAAATCTGGATGCTGGTATTTTCTCCTCAATAATTTCAATTTTCAGTGCCCAAATGTTCACTAGGATAACTGTGGGACATTTTCATTTTATTTTAGTTTATATTTCAGTCTGATCCTCATTCAGACTGCAAAATAAAGACCTCGGCTGCATTGTTAAACAGCAAAATTACAAGCTTTACAAACAATAAATAAATGAATCACTTTCCTGCATGAAACAGAACTGAAATATCCCGTTAATAGAAATAAGTTGTTTCTGGTTTTCCACCCTTCCCCAAGAATTCAAGATAGTGAAATATAGATTCAGACAAACTCAAAGCAGCCAAACTTGTCCTCTAAATATATCAGTGAATTATAGGCTATCCACATTTCTACAACCTTACTGAATTATTTTGCTAGAATGGTAAGAGAAACACAGTTTGCATCCTTGAAAAACAAGGACAACACTTTTCATAGAAGAAAAGATGTATTATTTACAGATCATTAGTTGGAAACACAGAGGTGCAAATCCTGATTAGTAGGCCCTGAGAGGGCAAACAAATAAGAGAACTATTGCCTTCGGTTGCAAACTCTCTCATACCAAACATTGAGAATGACCTTTGAAAATGTTATCTTGCCATCTAATCTTGAATCTATTCAATAACTTCAATTTGTTTGCTACAGAACGAGAACATAATCTTTCATGCATAGCAGACTATTCAGGACTCTCGGGTAGATTTGCAGATGTTGTATAATTGAACAAATATTATACAACATTGTACTTAAATCGACACTGAAAGGGGACTGGTATCTGAATCTGCTTTGAAAAATAGCAATTACAACTGTTTATGCAGTACTGTATTCAGATAGGAATATAATATCTGTTTCTATAAATCATACAAAAAAGCAGAGGAACATTGTCATAATGCAGTTTAGCTATCAGCTGTTTTCTCAGTTATACTACTATAGATTATTTCATACAGAAAATTATTTCACTCTGGTATGTTCTAGTCATCAAATTAAAATAAATACCAGGAGCTGGGGGAAATTCTTATCCACCCTCCCGCAATGCAAGTTAATGGCCTGCTATTATCCTGAAAATCAACAAAATGTAAAGAAACTACATAGAGTACACTGTGATTCCAGACCATGATTGGTGGAAGAAGTTTTTGTATTATGTAGAGTGACCAGATGTCTCAATTTTATAGGGAGTGTCCTGGTAGTCAGGGATTTGTTTTATATAGGCATCTACTTGCCCCCAACCCATCCTAGTTCTTCATACTTGCTATCTGGTCACCCTAACACATTCAGCATTGAAAGGCTGTGGGGTCTGCTTTAAACAGATCTTAAAATTCAGTCATAAAGACTGGTAGGTTATATCATGCTTAAATGTCTACATGGAAGAAAAATCTGAGTCTGTGCTAAATGCTCAGACATCATTAACTGCAAAAATCTACCTGTTTGGGAGGTCATTGTTGCTTAAGTTAACTATTGCAATAATGAACTCTGTAAGCAACATCCCACTTCTCGCCACAAAAGCAAGTCTGCCTCAAAACCTTCCTCATGATTCACATCTGCTGTACCACTTAAGTTCTTGAGACAAGGGGTATGCCTTCCTATGTGTTTGTACCTCATGTACCATCCATAATCAGGCCCCTAAACCTGATTGTATCCTTTGGGAGCTATATCCATACACATAAATTAATTTTAATAAAAGGAAATTTATTCTGATCCCATTTAAACTGGTGTAAATCAAGATTATTATCTTCATTACAGTCCATTTTCCTGGGTACTGTACTTACCCCACCTAAGAGACAGTCTCTGTTCTGAAGAGCTTACTATCTGAACAGATGATATGGAGAAAGGATGGGAAACAATTTACCCACTGTTATGCAGCAGGTAAATGACTCTCCTGAGTTTCAGTCCAGCATCCAACAAGGGATAATGGAGGCCAAAGGCTCAGTCCAAGACTCATGAAAGTCTTGTGGCCTGCCTTGTGCGCAAGTGTCACCTCTTGGGCTTCTGATGCTCTAGGGGGATTCTCCCAAGAACTGTTTAAAGACCATAGGATAGCACAGACCCTCTAAAGCTGTGATAGATTTGCAACAATGTAAAACCAGCATAAAGGAGAAGAAAATCACAACTGTGAGACCTATTCTCAAACAAATGGGAATCTCTCCCATTTGGTTGCATGGAGCATTTTGCATTGTATTTAGACTGATTTATTATATCCACTATCACATTAACAGAGGACTGTGATCTGCTTACTCCCACTGGTGAGTAGTTGCTTGTAGTAGTAGAAGTCAATGGGACCACACAGGTAAGTAGATACTCCCTGATTGGAGAATGGATTCACAACTTAGCCCTGATTAACAATTTCTGAGGCCACTATAACCACCTGAGTGGGTCTGAGAAAGAGTCATGATGCAAGGCAGTGTGAGACCAATATTTAAAAGAAAAAACTTTTTTCATCATATTAACTAGGATTATTTTTACTGGTGAATAGTTTCAAGCAGCAGCTACTGAAAAAGGAAACCTAAAGATAACTATTATAAGTAAATTTACATTACTTCTGGTAGTTTACCCTATAGGTGGCTACAAGTCTATAGATATCAGTGCAAATGAGGTCTCTTTATTGAGCTGAATAGATCAAAATGGGCATCTTTGGTATGCAAAACTGAAAGGAGAATATGCAAAACCTTCTCTATATGATCATTAATAATAGAAAAAATAATCTTTCAGTAAATTCATGTGGAATGTTTGGTACATATACTCCTAATAGAATATGTGAATTTTGAGATCTTCCAGATCCGGTTCTGTTGCATTATAAATGACAACACTTATCACCTACACTGTTCAGAATACCTTGGCCTTCATTTCTATAATATTCAAAATAACTATCAAAAAGGCCCCATGTGACTTGAAGATTTGGCTTGTTTATGACTATGGTAACTGTAACAAAAATATGACAAGATGTTATATTATTGCATTCTGGCATGCTCAGTAAGTTAACATCACACCCTAGGTCAAATCCTGCATTGACTTGCTGTATAGTCCATGCAACCTATGGTGTTTTATAAGGTGTAAAGTAGCACTGAATTTGACACATGAACTCTTTCTCTACATTTGGATTAATAGTGCATGCAAAAATTGGATTTGTGTGTTGATTTAAATTCCTTAATCAAGATGTGGATACCTAAAATAGGTATTTAAACTGGATATCTACAAAAGATTTTTTAAAAGGTAAGATATCAATTTATAATGGACTCATCAGCAACTGATTAGTAGGTCTAGAGGTAAACCAGTGTCCATTTCAGTCACAGAAACAAATGATAAGATACAGTAAGCGGAAACTAAACTAAGACACAAGGTATCAAACACTACATCAAGCAGGCTACACTGGGTGCTCAAAATGGATGTCAAGTCTAATGCTAGCAAATGTAGCACAGAATTCCAGGAGGATGAGACTGGAGGAATCAGGGTCAAACAAAAGAGGATTATCTCTAACAAATTGTAGAAGAGCAATCTCAAAACTGTGAAAGAGCAGAAATTTATTTAGAAACCAAGGACAATGGTAAAGCAGCAGGTAAGTAAGTGAAGCTGACACTCCTTAGGACATTGCTGTGGAAGTTAGGGTGAAAAACATGATGCAATGAGAAAGATGTTGTCCAGAAATGGATTTCTGAGAGGTGGACAAGGAATGGTAGGAGTCCTGACAGCTTAGTAGGTAATGTTAATGAACAGAAATGATAATTTTTCAAAATTTTGTCATATACATATGAGTAAAACTCAGGATCAGAACTGAGATATAGGTCAAACAAAGCAATGTTTTTCTATCACAGTAAGGGTATTTGAAATTCCAAATGCATAAGAGACTTACTTTACTTGTAATGGTAAAAATTTCATCTTCTGTAACCTTTCAGGAACAAGATTTTTCCAATTGAAACACATAGGTTCAGTTCTAAGAGAGCTGTCGTTTATACGTGTCTTATTTAGCAGCTATTCACCTAACGCAAGACCTTTAGGCAAAGAATTGTGTAATAAGGTGTACAGAATTTTTAGTATTGTACATTTTGTTCAGTTCTAGGAGCTTTAGACTTTATCCCTACAAACATTTTGCATCAGTTTCAAGAGAAGAAACAACTAAAATTAAATATAGATTTTCATTTTTTAACTATGCATTTAATGGGTGAGTCAGAAATCAATCAGTCACAGGCAATTATGTATTTTTAATGCTCTGAAGGTGTACAAATTGAAACAAGTACTTAAATTAAAAAAAAAATCTTCTCAGCATATATAGCAGAGTTAAGCTTTATTAATAAAGGACCTATGCAAGGAGCTCCATAATTAAGGTATCAGTTAGGTTACATATATGAAATGGAGTTTGAATGCCTAAAATAGGCTGTGAAATGCAACATTTTCTATCACAAACAAGTTTTCTATCATGACCAGTTTTCATAAGAAGGATCAATTTAATTTTCTAGGCACTTTTCACATGCCTTTCAGTGGTATTTTCAGAATTCTGCCACCATCCAAATCACTTTTTAAAAAAATCCTGCATATTATATTTTCAAATCTCTAAATGTGGAAGTTAACACACTTCCATCTTCTCACATTGGTTTAGCATAAAAGAAGCCACACAGAGGCAAGTCAAGGAACAAAAATAAAATATGGCCCAAGTTATTTAGTTTATTTATAATAATAAATTATTTTTTTGGCACAGAGGCTAGGAGGGCAATTGGTTTCTCATGGATAACTTCCAATTTCCAGTGCTGCCTCCACTGTCTAGCCCCTGTGCATCCTGCCTCACTCGCTCTCTTCTTCTCCAAGGAGACCATCTGCAGTCCTAGAGAAGAGGGATGAGGTGGAAAAGGAGAAGCCATGCACCTCCCTCCCCTGAGGCTGGGAGGATAACAACTACCACACCCAGGAAGAAACATAGAGTTGTGGTGGTGGGGACTCTCCTCTGAGGGGGATGGAGGCACCTATCTATCTCCCTGACATGGCCTCTCGGGGGGAGGGGTATACACTGCCTGCCAGGGCCCTGCATCTGAGACATTATGAATGGATTGTCAAGAATCATCCACCCCTCTGACTACTACCCCATGCTACTCATCAGTGTGGGAAACCAATGATGATGTGACCCTTAGCAGATCAAAGGTGACTACAGGGTTCTGGGAGCACAAGTGAATGAGTCTGGTGCTCAGGTGGTGTTTTCCTTGATCTTGCCAGTCCAGGGCAAGAGCCTATGCAGCAACAGATGCATCCTTGAGGTTAATGCCTGGCTGCAGAGCTGGTGTCATCAAGAGGGCTTTGTCTTTCTTGAACATGGGATGCTGTTCCAAGAGGATGGACTGCTAGGCAAAGATGGAGTCCATCTATTGAGGAAGAAGATTGTATTCAGACATAGGCTGGCTAACCTAGTGAGGAGGGCTTTAAATGAGGTTGGAGAGGGACTGGTGCCCCAAACCCACAGGTAAGTGAAAACCAGCTAAGTAAAAACCAGGGTGACTTTGGGAAAGGGGTGGAACTTGAGGGGGGTCTGGATGTTAATGGCAGAGACAAAAGAATGACGAATCAGAACTTGGGGAAGGGAGGAAAAGCAGATCAGTATCTTAAATGTCTGTATGCAAATACAAGGATTATGGGGAATAAGCAGGAGGAACTTGAAATGCTTATATCCAAACACAGTTATGACATGGTTGGTGTCACAGAGACTTGGGATAATACACATGACTGGAATATTAATATAGCGGAGTATATCTTGCTTAGAAAGGACATGAAGAGAAGAAAGGGAGGTGGAGCTGCCTTTTTATCAAACATATATATACTTGGACTGAGGTTAGGATGGAAATAGAAGACAGACAGGTTGAGAGTTTCTGAGTAAAAATAAAAGGAGTAAAAATCCTGAGTGATCTCATGGGAGGGGTCTACTATAGACCACCCAACCAGGAAGAAGAGGTTGATGAGGCTTTTTTTGGCAATTAACAAAATCATCCAAGGCACAGGACTTGGTAGTGATGGGGGACTTCAGTTACCCAGATATCCACTGGGACAATAACACGGCAAGGCATAGATTATCCAATAAGTCCCTGGAATGCATTGAAGACAATGGTGTTTTATTATTATTTTAAAAAGTGGAGAAAGCTAGTAGGGGAGAGACTATTCTCGATTTGGTTTTGACTGAGAGGAAGTGATTGAAAATTTGAGAGTGGAAGGTAATTTAGGTGGAAGAGATCAGGAAATGATAGAGTTGAATGATTCTTCAAAATGTTAGGAGAGTGAATACCAAAACAGAAACAATGGATTTTAGGAAGGCAGACTTCAGCACACTGAGGGACTTCTTGGGAAGGATACCATGGGAAGAATGTCTAAGAGGAAAAATGACTAAAGACAGTTGGCAGTTTTTCAAAGACACATTATTAAGAGCACAAGAGCTAACTATTCCACTGTGTACGAAGGATAAGAAATATGGCGAGAGACCATCCTGGCTTAACCAGGGGACCTTCAATAATTTAAAAATAAAAAGAGAGTCCTACAAAAAGTGGAAACTAGGTTGAATTACAAAGGAGGACTATAAACAAATAATACAATTATGTAGAGGAGAAATCTGAAAGGCCAAGGCACAAACACAGATCAAACTAACTGAAGGCATAAAGAATAACAAAAAGACCTTCTTCAAATACATCAGAAACAAGAGGAAAACCAAGGACAATGTAGGAACCTTACTCAACTAAGAGGGTAAATGAAAGTGTGAAAATGGCAGAAGAGCTAAATAATTTCTTTGCGTTGATCTTCGCTGAGAAGATTAGTAGAGATTGGCTGTCTGATGCAGAGGAGGGCAACAGGATGAGATAAAGTCAGAAGCCATAATAGGGAAAAAGCTAGTCAAAAATTTCTTGGACAAGTTGGATGTCTTCAAATCACTGGGGCCTGATAATAATGCACCCTAGAGTACTCAAGGAGCTGACTCAGGAGATATCTGACCCACTAGCTATTATCTTTGAAAAATCATGGAAGATGGGTGTGGTCCCGGAGTACTGGAAAAGGGCAAATATAGTGCCCATCTACAAAAAATGAAATAACAGCAATCCAGGGAGTTATAGACCAGTCAGTTTAACCTTGGCACTGGGAAAAATAACAGAACAGATAATTAAGGACTGAATTTGCAAACAGCTAGAAGTTGCTAAAGTGCTTAGGACTAATCAGCATGGATTTGTCAAAAAAAATCATGTCAAACCAACTGATAGCTTTGTATGATGTGGTAACAAGCCTTGTGGAAAGAGGGGAAGCAGTAGATGTGGTATATCTAGAATTTAGTAAGGCATTTGATACAGTCTCACATCACATACTTTTTAATAAACTGGGGCGGTACAGACTAGATGGAACTACTATAAGATAGGTGAAAAACTGGTTGAATAACTACTCCCAGAGAGTAGTCATCAATGGTTCACATTCAGGCTGGAAGGACATAATGAGCAGGGTGCTGCAGGGATCTGTCCTGAGTCCAGTTTTGTTCAACATTTTTATCAATGACTTGAATGATGGTATAGAGAGCAAACGTATAAAGTTTGAAGATGATACCAAGCTGGGAGAGGTTGTGAGTGCTTTGAAGCATAGGATCACAATTCAAAATCATTTGGACAAACTGGTGAAATGGTCTGAAATAAATAGAATGAAATTCAATAAAGATAAGTGCCAACTACTCCACTCAGAGTTGAATTACCATTGCACACTTACAAAATGGGCAATAACTTCCTAGGAAGGAGTACTGCAAAGAGGGATCTGGATATAATAGTGGGTCACAAGCTAAATATGAGTCGGCAGTGTAATACTGTTGCAAAAAAAGCAGATGCCATTCTGGGGTGTATTGTCAGTAAGCTACAAGAAGTGATTCTTCCACTCTCCTCTGTACTGCTTAGGCCTCAATTTGAGCACTGTGTCCAGTTTTGGGTGCCTCATTTCAAAAAGGAAGAAACTGGAGAAAATCCAAAGAAGGGCAACAAAAATGATTAGAGGTCTGGAACATCTGTCCTATGAGGGAAGATTGAAAGAGCTGAGTTTGTTTAGTTCAGAAAAAGGAGACTGAGAGGGGATATGATAACAGTTTTCAAATATCTAAAAGGTTGTTATGCGGAAGATGGAGAAAATTATTCTCCTTAATCATAGATGATAGGACAAGAAGAAATGGGCTTAAATTACAGCACGGGAGCTGCAGCCTAGACATTAGGAAAAAATACCTGACCGTCAGAGTGATTAAACATTGGAATAAGTTGCCTCAGCAGGTTGTAGACTCTCCTACATTGGAGTTTTTTAAGAACAAGTTAGACAAACACCTGTCAAGGATGGTTTAATAGGGATGCTTGGTCCTGCTATGAGTTCAGAGAACTGGACTGGATGACCTATGATGGTCCCTTCCAGTTTCTATGATTCTACAATCTTGTAGATGGTAGCACATGGGAGGTGAAAGGATTTTTGAATGAGGTGATGAAGAGACTGAGAGTTCTTCCTGGGGCTAATAAATTTGACTTGCAATTACTGTGGATGTTAATCTCATCTTAACCCTGATCTGTAGTGACAGTGCTGATGAGACTTGAATATGAATGACTTCAATTCCAACTAAACAAAGCTTTTTCATGTGTGTCAACATAATTCTAAAAATGGCCTTAGACTCATAGGCCATGTCCACACACAGACAGTAAAATCAATTCAAGTTGAATTGATTTAATAAAATTGATATAAAAGTAATTAAATTGATTTAATGGGTCCACACCAATAACCTGAAATTGAACTAACATGTCTGGGGACAGGACTTGCTAGTTTGATTCAGGAGAGGGGCACCATGAGAGGTGTGGCAACATGGCCCTTTCACAAGGCCATGCCCCCAGCCAATCCCATAAAAGCAGGAACTGACCTCAGCTCCCTGTCCATTCTGTCTGGCAGATGACTGTGAGAGAGGCAGGTAAGGATGCTCCCCTGCTCCCATACTATTGCCAAGTGGTAGTTAGACCCTCTGCTAGCCTGCAGGGTGCCCTCCTGCAGTGGGGCACACTGTTCTAGAACCCCAATGGTCCTGAGCCTTAGCCCCAGGCCATCTTATTGCTGAGCCTCAAAGTGGCCTTAGTTCCCCTCCCCCCCTCTGTGCCCCATCACATCTGGGGACAGAAGACCAGCACAGACTGGTGGGAGTGGGGTGTGCTGGGAACCTGGGCAATGAGCAGCGGCAGAGGAACCTCCAGATGAGCAGCAAGACCTTCGCTCACCTGGTCACTGAGCTTGCCCCAGTCCTGTGGCAAACTGACACAGTGATGAGTGCTGCCATCCCCATGAACAAGAGACTGGCCATCGCTTTCTGGAAGATGGCCACTCCCAAGTCCTACAGGTCCATGGCACACCTCTTTGGCATTGGGAGGTACACCATTGGTGAAGTTCTGCTGTAGGTCACCAGCGCCATCAACACAGTCCTGCTGCCATGCCTCGTCACCCAAGGACAGCTGCAGGGCACCATTGCTGGCCTTGCCACTCTAGGGCTATGTCTACACTGAGCATGTCAATTCAAATTACTGAATTAGAATTGACAAATTCAAATCTAATTCGAATTTAGTCAATTCAAATTGACATGGCCACACTAGCAAATCCAATTCAAATTGGCATGTCCATGAAAAGGACTTGCTAGTTCGAATTCAGTAGGGGGAGCTATTGTATAGGGAAAAAAATCAAGCTGTGGCTAAGTCAACCTAACAGGGCATTCAAATTGACATGGCCACACTATGTCAATTCAAATTACTTACTTTGAATTGACCCTGACTTTGATGGAAAAGCAATTCGAACTCTGCTTTCCTCAAACTGAGTGCCTCAGTTTGAATTGAGGAAAGCTGGCATGTCCATGCACTTATTTGAATTCGTGTTGATGACAATCAATTCAAATTCACATGTAAGTGTAGACATAGCCTAGGGTTTCCAAGCTGCACTGGGATACTCGACACCACCCACTTCTGTGTGCGAGCCCCAGAGCACTGTGCAGCTGAGTATCACAACTGCAAGGGATATCACTCGGTCATCTTGCAGGCCCTTGTGGACCATTGGGGCATCTTTCAAAACTGCTATGTTGGATGGCCAGGGAGGGTACATGATGCCAGGGTCCTCCTCAACTCTGCCTTGTACTGGGGCATGGAGGCAGGCACCTTCTTCACCCCCCATAACATCACCGTCAGGGAAGTGGAGGTGCCCATCCTCATCATCATTGATGCAGCTTACCTGCTCTGCCCACAGCTCATGTGACCCTACATGGGACCCTCCCCGATGCCGGCTGCCAGCTTTTCAACTGCTGCGTGACCTGCTGCCACCAGGTAGTGGAGCGGGCATTTAGCCAACTGAAAGCCCACTGCAGGTGCTTGCTCACATGCCTCCACCTCACTGAGGAGACCATCACAGAGGTCATCAGCACCTGTGTCACCCTGCACAATCTCTGCAAGTTCCCGGGGGGGGGTGGGGGGAGGGACAGTAGCTGCCATCTAGGAGGCCGAAGCTCCTGGATCTGTGGCCCCAAGACAGCGAGGACCGCAGAGGGTAGATATTGTGCACGAGGTGCTAACAAACCTTTTCCTTGCTGAGGATCTGTGAGGGCCAGGCCCGCCCCAACACACCTCTTGCTCCCCTGTACTGCCACAGCTAATCCCCCACCTACACCCTGAACCCCACCCAATAAATGCACTACTTGAACCGTTTGCAGTTTCAGAATCTTTATTTACAATAAGGACGGAGGTCAGGGCAAACATGGGCTTGAGAGGCAGTAAGGAGATTTGGAATTTTGGGAGGAAAACTGGGAGGTGGGCTGCGAACTGGGAGATGGGGATGTGGGGGGGGGTTGAGGACTTTGAAAGGTCAGGGGTACTATGGGGGGACTGTCTTGGGCCTGTGGCCCACCATGCCATGGCCTTCCTGAAAGCTGCCCCCGAGCTGGGGGTGCTGGCAGCAAAGGATAGCTGGCTCTCTCAAGGGAGCTCCCTTGGCTGCCAGGGGGGCCAGGTGCCCGAAATGTGCTGCAGGCTTGAGGCAATGTCCTGCACAGAGACACTAAGGGCCTACAGCACGTTGCCCTGGAGCTCCATCGCTATGCTCTGTCACTCCATTGTGGCAACCATGAAGTCTTCAGTGTTAGCTCCATGCTAGAGCTGGTGGATGGCGGCATCCTCGTGCCTGCTATGCTGTTCCCTCCAGGCCTCTGCTGACTCCTTGGCTCACTGGCCCAACTCGAGGAGGCTGGACAAGATCTCATTCCAAGTCTAGTGGACCCTCCTCCTCTGCCTCACAGAGGTTTACAGGCTCCCTGGAGCAGCACAGAGGGTGGCTGTGCGAGCTGCTGGAGGGAAGCAGGAAAGAGGGTTAGCCCCCCTCTGCCTGCTGGCCTTGGCTAGGTGCAGCCTGTCAGCAGCAAACACCTCTGCCCCAACTGTCAGCAGGATTCCTGATTTGTGTCCTGTGGGACACTGCACCGAAGGCTCACATTGCCTCACAGTGCCCACAGCAGTGAGCAACACTCAGCCAGGATTTCGCCCAGGAAAGTTTCCCAAGGCCATGTTCCAGCAATGTGGGCTGCATGCTCCTGTCCTTGAGGCTGCCACATCTGGTTACTGCCACCCCCCTGATGAGCAACCCCCACCCCACTTGGGCCTGGGACCCTGGCGCCACATGTCCCTCTGACAACCTGCACCTGTGGGAGGGCCTCTGCCCCCACCAGCCCCATGCCCTGCCTGTCCCTGGGCCGTACCCCCTTTGGTGCCCATGCCATGGGCAGGCTCAGTCATCACTCACCGACAGGCACTCCTGATGTTCGCCTCGATGTCCCTTCCTCAGGGTCTGACTCCATGGGTGGTACCTCCTCCATCCGCCTTCTTGCTCCTCCTCCTCAGGGGTGGCAGTCCTCTCCTCCCAGGCAAGGAACAGCTGCGGACTGGGCAGTGGGGCTTTGGGTGGTGGTGGTGTGCTCCCGGGCTGGCCGGCTATGCCTCCATGTGCAAGGGACCTCCCTTGGGGGATGTGGCCCCCAGGGGTGGGTTCAGCAGAGTCCACAGCCCTGGCTGGGAGGCCGCTGGGCTCCTCCTCCAGGAAGGTGTCAATCTCCCTGTAAAAGGGGCAGCTGGTGGTGCTAGCTGCCCCTTGAAGCTGCCTTGCCTCCCTGGCCCAGGCATAGTCCTGGAGCAAGACCCTCACCTTGGAGTGCACCTGCTCCATGGTGCAGGTGTGCCCCCAGGTGGACATCGCCTCTGCGTAGACATCCCGGTTTCTGTGTCTGGCATGGAACCAGCAAGGATGTCCTCTCTGCCCCATATCTGGAGGAGGCAGAGGACTCCTCCCATGACCACAGAGGGGCCCGGTGTCACCTCTGCACCATGGCAGCATGTGGCTCAGCCATGCTGCAACCAGCCTCCAGGCATACTGCACCTCCTTCCTGGTGCCATGTACACTGGAAGGAGGAAGGGCAATCTGTGCCAGAATCGATACAATGGTTATTTTGAAATAATACATCTGAACGGCATTATCTCAAAATGGCCATTTTGATTCAACAGCTGTTTCCATTCACGAGCAGGTTTTATTGAATCACTTTAACTTTTCTTGTTTTGAAATGACAGAGTTCATCATTTTGAAACAAGAAAACATCATGCAGACCAAATCTTTTTAAAATCGAAATAACCAGCGTTATTTCAATTTAGAAGCTACATGTGGACATACCCATAGGTTAAGTCTACTGTTCCCAGACTTAGCTCAAATTTGTTAATTCGAACTAAGAAGTTTGAATGTAGTTCAAACTACATTTGAATTTATTTTGAACTAACAATGTGAACTAAGTCGAATTACAGTTAATTCAACTTAACCCACTCTGTTAATTCGAACTAACTGCCCTTATTTCAAAGTGGACTTAAATGTCCACACTATGTGAAGTTTGAATTAAGGATCAAACTAAGGGCTTAGTTTGACCTAAAGAACAGGTCTTACTAGTTCGAACTAAGCTTTAATTAGTTTGAATTAAGGAATTCCTTAATTCAAACTAATGAAAGCCTAATGTAGACAGGGTCTAAATTAGTTTGAATTAAGCCTCCTTAATTAGAACTAACTTGCAAGTGTAGACATAGGCATAAGCTAAATGGGACAATTAGATCAGACAGTCTGACCTCTTGTATAACACAGCCCATTAAATTTCACCCTGTTATCCCACTACTACATCCAATAAACTGGCTTTGGTAAAAGATATCCAGTCTCAATCTGAAGACAACAAAGATAGAGAATCTATCACTTCTCTTTGTGGGTTTTCCAGTGGTTATTCACTCTCACAGTTAAAACTGTACACTTTATTTCTAAATTGAATGTTTCTGGGTTCAGCTTCCAGCACTGGTTCTAATTATACCTTTCTCCACTAAATTAAAGATCCCTTTAGTAACCAGTATTTTCTGCCCATGCAGATATTTATACATTATAATCAAATAATTCCCAATCCTGTTTTTGATAAACCAAACAGACTGAACTCCTTAAGGCTATGTCTACAACTAAAAGCTTAGTTTGGACTTGCTTAGCTAACTTGCTAGAAATTAGTTCAAACTAAAAAAAAAAAAAAAAAAAAAAAAGTGGTTAGTTCAAACTAACCACTAGTTCAAGCTTATTTAGGCCGAACTAGCATGTCATGCTAGTTAGACCAAAATTTGAAATAAATTTGAACTAAGTATTTAATTTCAATTTACCATACGAACTAACTATTTCAAACTAAGCATTGCTTGGTTTGAACTAAATAATTTTTCAGTTCAAACTAGGCAAATTCTGGTGTAGACAGGGATCACATTAGTCCGGATTAAGTCTCCTTAATCTGGACTAATTTGCTAATGTAGACATAGTCTAAGTGGCTCTTTGTAAGGCACTTTGTCCAGCTCTCTTATCACTTTTGTGACTCTTTCCCTCACCCTCTCTGATTCCTCAACATCCATTTTAAAATTCAGGCACCAGAGCTGCATGCAGAATTCTAGTATCAAGCTCATCAGTGGGGTTTACAGCATTCCAATCACCTCTTTACTCCTAGACTCATAGATTACACATCAAGAAAGGACAATTTTGTGATCATCTAATTCTACCTCTTAAATAACAGGTCACAAAAGTTCCCCAAAACAATCTCAAGAGCATCCCCCTTAGAAAAACATCCAGTATTGATTTAAAAGTCACCAATCCTGGAAAATCCATGACAAGTCTTTGTAAACTGCTCCAGTGGGCAATGATTTTCATTTTTAAAAATCTATGCTTCATTTTGGATTAAACATCCAGCCACTGGATCACGTTATACCTTTGATTGCTAAGGTGAAGAACCCAGTTTACCATACTCTTATAGGCTATGTCTACACATAGGCTATGCCCCCATACAAGGTTTTATTTTGAAATAAGTCATTCCGAAGAAATAAAACCCTTATTTCAAAATGACCTATTCTGAACTAAAAAAATTTTAGTTCGAAATAAGGTAAAACCTGAAAGTGAAATAGCATATCCTCTGAGTGGACATGCTATTTTGCTTCAGGACAGGGGCACCCTGGGAGGTGTGGCAACATGGCCCCCCTGCAGGCCATGTTGCCACTGAATCCCCTGCCTGCCTCTCAGCTGGAGAGCCAGGCAGGGGAAAAAAGCCCCCAAAGGCAGGGATCCCCCAGCGGGCTGGCAGGAGCCGCAGCTGCTAGACCCCCTGTCTGCTCGGAGTGCCACAGCCCCAGTGGGCTGGTGGGAGCCCCTGCAGCGGGTCCCGCCAGCCCATCATGCTAGGGGCTCCACCAGCTGGTGGGGGGTCTAGCGCGGCTTGCAGGGCTCCATGCCGCGAGGCTCGGCAAAAGCCCTGGCGGCAAGGGAAGTGGGGCTCTGGGGCTCCCTGCCACGCGGTTCCCCATCAGTGGGCTTGGGGGCAGCCCCCCATTGCCCACGGCGGTCTCCCCTCAGCACCCTGAACAGGGTGCTGAGGGAGAAAGGTCAAAAGTTGTTATTTTGAAACAGTCATTGTTTTGAAATAACATGTCTGAACGGGGTTATTTCGAAATGACTGTTTCGAAATAACTGCCATTTTGGAAAGAAAGTGGTTTAAGCTATCTTGAAAGGATGTTTCTTATTTTGAAATGACGGATTCCGTCATTTTGAAATAAGAAACGTCGTGTGGACCAAATCTTTTTTATTTTGAAATAAACTGTGTTATTTCGAAATAAAAAAGACATGTGGACACAGCCATAGAGGCTTATTTCGAGGTAAATTATTTCAAAATAAGTTATTTTGAAATAAAATCCTTAATTTAAATTAACACGAAATAAGGAACAACAGCAAATCAAAATAACAAGTCCAGACACAGGATTTGCTATTTCGAATCAGGAGAGGGGTAGCATGGGAGGTGCGGCAAAAATCACTCCCTGGCAGGGCCATGTTGCCAACCAATCCCCTGCCACTGGCTCTGCAGAGCCAGTGGCAGAGGAAAAAAGCCTCTGGGGTCAGAGATGGGGAGGCGCCCCTCCTCCCCACCGCATCCACAGCCGCGGGGGGGGGGGAGGCGCAGAAGTCAGGGCTCCAGATCCCCCTGCTCCTGGGGCAACAGGGCCTGACTCTCCCAACATCTAGGCCCCCATCCCCGGGCCGCCTGCAAGCAGCCAGGGCAGATGTTGGGTCCCCCACCCCTGGCAGGCTCCACAACCTGATCAATTTCACAGAAATGAAATTGACCAGGCCTCTGTGTCCAGCCACTCTGCACCCTGGTCAATTTCGTGCTTGTGAAACTGACCAGGTTGCGAAGCCTGCCAGGGGCTGGGTAAGCAGCATCACCACTAACCGCCTACAGGCAGCCAGGGGTCCGGGGATCTGACATCTGCCCTGGCCGCTTGCAGGCAGCCAGGGGTTGTAGGAGCCAGCATCACCCCTGGCCACTTGCAGGCGGCCAGGGGCTGGGGGACCAGCACAGCCCTACAGCTCAGGCCCTGTTGCCCGGCAAGCGGTGGGGAAGCAGGGTGCCCTGATCCCACTTATCCAGCTGCCCGGGCTCTGCAGCCCAAGCTGGGTGGCTGTTCGCAGGGCTGCCAGGGTTAGACCCAGCTTGTCCCACAGCCTGAGCTCTGCCGTAGCTCGCGGGGAAGCTGGGGCTGGACCCAGCTTGCTGGCTCTGCACCGGCTGCCCCACCAGCTACAGCAGAGCCCGGGCCGTGGGGCGAGCTGGGTCCAACCCCAGCCGCCCCTCCAGCAGCCACCCGGCCCGAGCTGTGGGGCTAGCCGGGTCCAGCACCAGCCACCCGCGAGCTGCCCGGGAGCCCAGGCAGTGGGGTGAGAGGGCTCTTGGACCCCCATCCCCCCTGCACCTCCCCTCAGCACCTTGATCAGGGTGCTGATCAGCTCCCTGGCCAGGGTGCTGGGGGGGGGGGACATGCTATGCACCCTGGGAGGAATTTAAAGTGTTATATTGATATGTGTGACATATTGATATAACACAGCCAGATACCTGAGAAAGAGTTCTCTGTAGTAACTTCTAGCTCCCCTGCTCAGCATTTCACATCTCGTTAGCTGAGGCAGTTCCTTGCTCAGCGCCTACCTTTCTCCACGTGTTGCACTGGAAGACTGAATTCCTAACTGGGAGCTGAGAATTACACAAGGAATCTGGCCACCTAGAAGTTCAGAGATCCAATGCTGAGCAGAGTGGCACCCAAATACCATGAGGATCTGGGCCTAGGTGCCTAAGGGCCAGAATTTCAAGGTCACTTAAGTGCCTAAAGATGAAGATAGAGAGTTTCAAGGCAAGTTAGGCATCTAATCTGCTTAGGTGTATTTGGAAATGATACTAGATGCCTATTTTCATCTTTATGCTCCTAAATACCTTTGAAAATCTGGGCCTAAATCCATTTTTAAAATGGGCCTAATGCTGCTATGTCACTTAGATGCTTTTGGAAATTGTGCCCTGCAGCATGAGGTGATTTCATTTACTGAAATCATGTGCAAGGGGATTTGGAAGAGATTAAAAAAAGAAAGCATAGGGAAATAAGATGATGATGATGATGTTAACATTTTGCAAATGGAATCATTAGTGCTGGGTTTGGGAAGAAAAACATCTTCATGTGACTCATAACCTAGCAAAAAATATCTGATTAACGTATTAGTAATAAATGCCATGGTCATGCAACCCTCAACAGAAGACTGAAATCTTCAATTATACTTGTATATGGAATGTATTGAGCTTAGACTAATGTTATCTATCCATTATTAATAAGGAAATATCTTGAATTTGACTTCTTTATTTTTTAAATTTTTCCCAGAAATTATTTTTCTTTTCATCCAACTCAAACCTGTCACAAAGAATCACAGCTGATTATTTTTTCTGTCTGTCATCCTTCTGCTAAAATGTTATCAAGAAAAACTAAATTAACTTATTACAGAGACCAAATGCATCATTATATAACATTACAGTTGCATCCACAGGCCCCAGTCAAGCTAAGTGCCCCAATGAATTACGCTCCATACAAACACATACAAAGCACAATGACTGCCCCCATCAGAGTTTACAGTCTGAGAACCCATATTTGCATTTCTGATATAAGAGTCTTCTGAACAAACGAAGATAATGAATGTTGGTATCATTCAAAAGCTATCAAATGCATTTAATATAGCAGTGACATTTTATTTTAGTTGGTACCCAGATATCTAGCTCCCTTTATCTGCTACTGCTATTCTCTAATCATGGCCCCTCTTTCTCTTATACCCTCCAACCTGGATCCGCCAACAGTTGGGGTATTGGGCTTCTCTCCCATTCCTGGCCATGCTAGCCCTCTCCTCCTCCTCTTTCCTACCCTTTTTTCATTTTTTGAGCAGCACTGAATCTGACTCTTCCCTCCTCTTACACGCCATGTTGCTGTCATCTTCCATCCAACATCTCTCCATCAGCCTTCCTTTCTGATTTTTCCTCCCTGCTCTCTTGCTGTCTGACTCTCTTCACAGTCTCCAACACTCATTCTTGGTGACATTAGCTTCCATGTTGATGACCCCATTCAATCCTTTAGTTACAACCTACAATCCTGCATTAGCTTTCCCACTCACCAAAACACTCACTCATTTGAACTTGTTTTCACCAAGCACTGCTCTCTCTCTCTCTCATCACTCTTTTGTTGAGTTCCCCATCTCTAACCCTCTTCAGGTCTCTTTCAGAATCACCCATCAGCCCCCTCTCTCCTGAATATGCATAACAGTACCCCATCTTTGTCCTCCTTCATTTGTCAGCCACCATCAGTGCAATCAACAGTGTTCTTGTTCTTAAAATCTTGTCCTCCCTTCGCTGCCATGACTATCCTCTCCTGATTGTCCTTCAACATCTCTAATAGCTCATTCAGTGTGGCCTTTGGAGAATCCTTCTCACTGGCACTCCAACCTTCTGTGCAGGTTCCATAAAGCTCTGTCCTTGGATTACTTCTTTTCTCACTCTACATCTTATCTCTAGGTAATCTTATCTGTGAACACAAATTTAACAACACACCTCCCTACAGTGCCAAGCACAATAGGGTTCTAGTTCTTGATTAGGTGCTATATTAATAAAATTAAACTAAATTATAAAATAATTATTATTATTAATAAATCACATTTATCTGGAAATAAAGCAACATAAAAAATTGTAGAGTTCTTATGTAATTGTCAGAGTTTCATAAAGTATTTATAGGAATAAAGACTTTAAATTTAACAACTTATGTACAAATCAGTTGTAAAGTATTTGCATTGAACAGCCTTTCAAGTACTTTACTGCAATACAATGGTGTATTCATTTATGACAGAACCTGGCAGGCCATCAATCATTGTTCATCCTTCAGGAAAAAAAAAATAAGACCACTATCTCTCTCTGTCCTCAAACACAAATCCCTGAGCCTGAATAAATTCTGTAATCAGCATCTTTTTATGTTTTGTAGCATAAATAGTGTTAAATGTTAGCTAGTTACATACTTCCTTGTAAGATCTTGTGATTAAGGCAGTGCAAGGGAGTTGGAAGGGCCATTTGGGCAAGGTTGTTTACACTACACTGGGAATCAGGCATTTGGGCAGTTCCAAAAATCTCAGTAGGCAGCTACCTGCCTCTTTAGGTGCCTAAATATCGTAAAAATATCTGACTTGAGTTTTCTTCCATAGAGTTTTTGTGCAATGTTTTGCAAGTCATTTAATCACTTTGAGCCACAGATCTACAGATACTTAGATGACTAAAAATAATGTTAGGTAATTAGTGTGATTTTCAAAAGCGCCAAAGCAGGTTAGGTGCCCATTGTAAGGTGCCTTGCTGCTTTTGAAAATCCTACTAGTCACTAATTTTCACATGTAGACTCTAAGAACATAAGCATGGACATACTGAGTCAGCCCAGTGGTCCATTTAGCCCAGTATGGCCAGTGGCCAATGACAGATGTTTAGGGAATAAATACAACAGGCAATAATCACATGATTGATCCCTGTTGTCCATTCTCAGCTTCTGGCAAACACAGGCTAGAAACATTTCAGAGCATGATATTTGCATCCCTGCCCTTTGTGGCTGAAAGTCATATCCTCCATGAGCTTACCTAGTTCTTTGCTGAACCCTGTTATATCTTGCCTTTTACAACATCCTCTGGCAGAGTTCCACAAGTTGACTCTGCATTGTGCAAAGAAAGACATTTGTTCATTTTAAACCTGCTGCATATTAATTTAATTAAATAACTTTGAAAATCAGTTCTTCAGCTGTAAAATAATTTTGATCAGCTCTTCATACTTCCTACTTCATCAGCTGCTACAAAGTTCAATTAATTAATGTCTGTGAGGTAGCCAAATACTATCGTTATGAGTACCACAGAAAAAAATTCTGAGGCCAGATCCTCGTGTCATTTAAATAAGTGTAGCACTACTGACTAAACAAAGCTATGTTGAGTTACTCCAGCTAAGGGTTTGGCTCGTGTTTATTTATTACAATGAACAGTTCTCAAACTCATAAAATTTAGTGCCTAAGAAGTAGGCCATCATTCACATTGAGAAGAATAATGCTACCCTCACCAGACGTCTTCAATCCTCCCCTTAACAAAGATCTAATTTCTTAAGGAGCCTTTAGAGAATTTTGTTGTCTCCTGAAGAATGCAACATAACTCATGAAATCAGTTCCAAGAAAAGAAGTCGTCTTTTTAATATGCCAGGTCAACCTCACAAATCCTCTGTTGGGAAGATTGAATGAGATAAGCATTGCAAAATGGTTTAGATTAAGTTAAATAACTCTCTACTGCTACTGAAAGCTAGTTATGCTTTGACAAGAGAGCATTTGATGAATTTAATAAGGTAAAAGATAGTGCTAGGAATGATCAGTAATTGAATTGGAGGCTGTTCCTCAGCTGACAAACAGAGTGAGAAATCAAACAGACCTGTATCAGTGTATTAGCAACCAACAATTTGAATAAATGTCCATATTACCATTTATAAACTCAGATCATCTCTCAAAGGAGCAATACAAGGACAAAGAGCTGATATTTGCATCATCTATAAGCTCTTGCTGTTTGGATGTCTCAGGGAATGATCATAGAAAGGGCCTCCTCTTTAATATTACTCAAGTATATTTTCAATAATGCTGATAAAATATAATTTAAAAAATACTGATTAAAGAGGAATTACCCCCCATGTAACATAACCTTCTACTTCAATTATAATTTTTCTACACAGGAAGGTCTTTCCTAGCGGAAAAAGCCTCACTTTTTACAAACAGACACAACCCTGTTCTGTCTTAGACCTCCTCAGCAAGCACAAAGTAGACATATGCAGAGTGGTTTGGAAATTTGTGAGATTTCTTCCAACAAACTGATATATCTGCTCTGATCATTTCCTTTAGCATAAATATAGACCCTTGATTGCTATCTACACTGATAATTTCCCTTCCTGTGTACCATCTATTACACATGAGTTTAAGAAAATAAAATATTTTACTTAACTTTGACTTTCTTCCAATGCTGATAACAATGTTGGTTATTTGCCTGGACTACAAATGTGTCAGCAGATACTGGCGTATTATTGATATATTGATCAAGAAGGATAAAACAAAATATTGGATTGCTTCTCATTAAGTGAGCATTGCTTACTATGTACAATGACTGTGCCATAATGCGTATGTGCCAGTGGGCTGAATTAAGTTTCCAAAGGCATTAAGATATTTCCTACCTTCAGAGTGCTGGAATTTGGTTACCTTAAAACTGTATTTGATGCAGGGTTGAAGGGTTTTGTTTTGTTTTGTTGGGGGGGTTCTTGTTGTTGTTTGTTGTTTTGGAGTAGTAGGGTTTTGGGGGGGGGGTTGGGGAGGGTATGTCATTTCCTAAATCTTAAAAAAATAAACTAAAAGAGAGAGAGAGAGAGAGAGAGAGAGAGAGAGAGAGAGAGAGAGAGAGCTCGCCATGTGATGTTATGTCAACCTCCAGAAGGATAATCAGCAGTACTGGATCATTTACATCCATGGCCCCCACTTCTGCCCCATGACCTCACAGAGTAATTCATATATTAGAATTAGGCCATGTCTACACTGCAGAAGGAAGTCAATCTATTTTAAACTGATTTTCACCCACCAAATTCTGGAAGTCACAGGCACATGATCACACCACACTCTTTGCATCAGGCTCTTGCATCCCCAGTAGTCACTGTTGGGTCAATATTCAACATACTGCATGGTGAGCAGCTATCCCACAGGGCAACTAGATGCAGAGGCTTCTCAGAAGATTGTTCTCCTCCAGTAAGGTGACATATTCCCTCCCTTCCTTTCTCACAAACACAGGATAAAGTTTTCATGCTGTTTTTGCCTACTACACACACATCACTGCTGGATAGCCTTTGATCCCACTCAACTCTGCACTAGAGAGGAACTAGAGCGGATGTGGAAAGTAAAGGCCAAAGTGGTCCCAGTGGTGGTAGGAGTACTTGGGGCTGTGACTCCTAAGCTGGGAGAGTGGCTCCAACAGATCCCAGGAACAACATCAGAGCTCTCTGTCCAGAAGAGTGCAGTGCTAGGAACAGCTAAGATACTGCGCAGAACCCTCAAACTCCCAGGCCTCTGGCAGAGGACCCGAGGTTGAGGAAGACACATACCACCCACTCCAGGCCTTTACTTTCCACATCCGCTCTAGTTCCTCTTTCAGGCCCTGGTAGTTCTCCAGCTTTTCATACTCCTTCCTGATGTTGCTGTCTCTTGGCACTGCTACATCTATCACCACCGCTGTCTTCTGGTCCTTGTCTATTACCATGATGTCTGGTTGATTGGCCAGTACCTGCCTGTCCATCTCGATCTGGAAGTCTCACAGAATCTTAGCCCTGTTATTCTCCACGACCTTCTGTGGAATCTCCCACCTGGTCTTGGGAGGGTCTAGCCCATACACTGTGCAGATGTTCCTGTACACAATGCCAGCTACTTGGCTGTGCCGTTCAGTGTATGCTGTTCCTGCCTGCATCTTACATCCTGCCACTATGTGTTGGACTGTCTCTGAGGCCTCTCTGAACAGTCTGCACCTTGGGTCCTATCTAGTGTGGTAGACCCCTGCTTCAATGGATCTGGTGCTCAGTGCCTGTTCTTGTGCTGCTATGATCAGTGCCTCAGTGCTGTCTTTTAGTCCAGCCTTTTCCAGCCACTGGTAGGATTTCCCAATGTCACCCACCTCAGCTATCTGTCGATGGTACATCCCATGCAGGGTCTTGTCTTGCCATGGCACTTCTTCTGCTTGATCTTCCTCCCATGTCTGCTGCTGCCTCAGGCATTCTCTCAGCAGCTCATCTTTGGGTGCCATCTTACTGATGTACTCCTGGATGCTCTGGGTTTCATCCAGGACAGTGGCTTTGACACTCACCAAACCCTGCCCGCCTTCTTTCCGGCTGGTGTACAGCCTCTGGGTGTTGGGCTTGGGGTGGAAACCTCCGTATATTGTGAGGAGCTTCTGGGTCTTCACATCGGCAGCCTCCATGTCCTCCTTTGGCCAGCTCACTATACCAGCAGGGTATCTGATGACTGGCAGGGCATACCTGTTGATGGCGTGGATCTTGTTCTTCCCATTGAGCTGGCTCTTCAGGACCTGTCTTATCCTTTGGTGGTACTTGGATTTTGCTGTCTTCCTTGCCTCCTCATCGTGGTTCCCATGTGACTGTGAGATGCCAAGGTACTTGTAGCTGGTCTGTATGTCTGCTATGTGGCCTGCTGGTAGTTCCACCCCATCAGTCTTGACTACCTTCCCTCTCTTTACTACCATCTGGCCACACTTCTCCAGTCCGAATGACATCCCAATATCCTCACTGTAGATCCGTGTCAGGTGGATTAGCGAGTCAATGTCTCGTTCATTCCTAGCATACAGCTTGATGTCATCCATGTAGAGGAGGTGGCTAATGGTAGTTCCACTCTTGAACTTGTATCTGTATCCAGTCCTTGTGATTATCTGGCTGAGGGGGTTCAAGCCAATGCAGAACAGCAGCAGGGACAGTGCATCACCTTGGTATATGCCGCACTTGATGGCCACTTGTGCAAGCTGTCTTGAGTTGACTTCCAGTGTTGTCTTCCATAGTCCCCTTGAGGAAGGTCCTTAGTGTCCTGTTGACTTTGTATAGCACCAGACATTCACAGATCCATGTGTGAGGCATTGAGTCATAGGCCTTCCTGTAGTCAATCCAGGCTGTGCTCAGATTGGTCTGTCTAGACTTTGAGTCTTGGGCAACTGCTCTATCTATGATCAGCTGGTGTTTTGAGCCTTTGGTGTTGTTCCCAATGCTCTTCTGAGCTGCGCTCAGGTACTGGCCCATGTGGTCCTGTAGCTTGGCAGCTACGATGCCTGATAGGACTTTCCATGTTGTGGGGAGGCAGGTTATTGTCCGGTAGTTGGATGGTGCTGTTCCCTTGTGGGGGTCTTTCATGATCAGCACTGTCCTTCCGTGTGTTAGCCAGTCTGGGTGGTAGCCTGCTGCTAGCAGCTGGTTCATCTGTGCTGCTAGGCGTTCATGCACTGCTGTTAGTTTCTTTAGCCAGTAGGTGTGGATCATGTCCGGGCCAGGTGCTGTCCAGCTCTTCATGTTCTTGACCCGCTGTTGGATGTCTGCTACTGTGATGATGACTGGTTCCTGTTCTGGGAGATTGCTGTGGGCTCTTCTCAGGTCCTGCAGCCACTTTGCACTGGTGTTATGAGTCTTCTCTTTCTCCCAGATGGTCTTCCAGTACCGTTCAGTTTCTGCTGTTATTGTGTTGTTGCACTGCAGTTGGTAGTACACCTTGGCTGGTTCTTTGGAGAACAGGGCATTTATCTTTTTGGCCTCTGCTTCTCTAGTGTATCTCCTTAGCCTGGTAGCCAGTGCTGTGAGCCTTTGTTTAGCAGTCTCTAGGGCTTCAGATGGAGTCAGGCCCTTGTATTTTTTCAGTAGCCGAGTCTTATCCTTAATCTCTACACCCTTCTGTAGTTCCACCAGCTGACTAACCTCTCTCCAGGTTGCCTTGATCTTATCCTCCAACCTCATTTTCCAGGGAGGGTATGTACTGCTGTTCTTTTTGATCATGTAGCCAAGCATCTCCAGGATTACAGAGGCTGTAGAGTATACCAGTTCATTGGTTTGAGTTATGGTGGTAGTAGGAATTGTTGATAGGGCTCTATGGGCATCTTCTAGCATACTATCTGATGGTACTTCTCCAACAAGCCTTGGTAATTGGTCTCAAGGGTTGACTGTAGCTAGTTTATCCATGATCTTATGCCTCCTATCAGCTGCTGTGCTCGTTAATGGAGGGGGTGGCAGTGAAGTTCCAGCTTCAGGTGTTGGCTGCACATCTAGTTGTTCTTCTGGGTCTTCTTCTTGTGTCCGGGATGTAATATGGAGTTGGTGTATCTCAAGTTGTGAGAGCAGCTTCCTCTTTACTATGTTGAAGCATTGGGTAACTAGCTGTTTCTCAGTTAGCGTGGATGTAGGTCTTTTATTCATCCATAGTTCCCTCAAACGTTTCATATACCCCCTCTCATTAGGGCTACTGCTGTAGCAGCATTCCATCAATTTCAGGTTCTCTTGTTTCATCCATGCATGGTTTGTTCCAGTAGCCCACTTATCGTCGGATTGTCCTGCTTCCCCAGCATCTGGCCCAGACCTTGTTAATCCGGGCAATGTCCGAGCCGGCATGACTCTCCTAGTTCACATCTCTCTCATATTTGAGGTAGGCAAGTGAGGCATTAGGTGGTCTTTTGCCCAAGGATCCCTAGTGGGAAGGTAGACAGGTACCCACCAGGATTTGAACCCCACTCTCCCATATCAAAGGGCATCGCTCTTAACCACTATGCTATCCAGTCACACACGTGTGTGTGCACGTGCGCACACACCTCTCAACTGTAGTTTCCACTTCATGCAGGTGTTAAAGTGGGCTGGAGTCCACAAAAGCTTATGCCCGAAGAAATCTCTTAGTCTTTAACATGCCACAGGATTCTAGTCATTTTTGCTGTACACAGACTAACATGGATACCCCTCTGGAGGTATAAAAGAGTTGTTTCACAGGTTTGGGTAAATGGTTAACAGAGGCCAAGAATAGAATGAAGGTTGTGTATTTTTCATCTACTGAAGACATATTGCTTTCTAACATAAATTCAAGTGAAGAGCTGTGTTTTACTGGACAGGAGCAATACTGGTGTTATTTAATTGTGCGTGTTGCTCCTTGGTCTCTAATCCTCAGTTACTCTGAAGTATCTTTAACTGCCAGTTTTACATTATATCAGTCTTTATTTCCTATTTTTTCCCCAATCCTTCACATTCCATTTCTGAAAGTTTAGAAATGTTAGAAATATGAAGTTGTGTCTCTATAAATTTCTAATAAATGATAGCAGGGTTTGGGTGGTGCTTTTCATAGTGAAGCTATCCCAAAGGACTTTTGGATGTCAGTGCTGTGTAGTGGCGATTTTGGCAAACACAGTAGCACTGTGCACTCAAGCAGTAACTCAAACACAGCTTTAGACATCACAACCTCTTTTATTGCGAGATGGAATGTGTGCCAGGAAATTTGTATTATCCCCCACTCTTTTCAAAATATGTTATGAGACCTTTTAATTTCCATTTCAATAATCACAAGAAACAGGCAGGGATTCAGCTTGTGCATTTCTCATCCCTTTTTTAAGTAGGTTGGATTAAAACTTGGATGGCTTTCTAAAACTATATCTTCAGTGAAGTGTGTTCTGATAATATAGTCAATGCCAATTATACACGTTTTTTTCCTCTCCTTGGCAGTTCCAGTTATTTATTAATTTATTTGTAAAGTGACTAACATATAGATTCTAAGGCTAGGAGTAAACCAATGTGATCATCTAGTCTGACTCCTTGTATACCATAGGTTATAGAAATTCCCTAAAATAATTCCTCTTTAAACAAGTGTATCTTTTTGAAAAGACAACCAGTTTTTATTTAAATATTGCATGTGATTGAAAATCTACAACAACATGATCCCAGATGGCATTCTGATAAATAAGCTGCAGAAACGTGGGCTTGGTGAACTTACCTTTCAGAGGATACATAATTGGATAAACAACCACAGACAAAGAATAACTGTTATTGGAATGATGTCAAATTGGAGGTCTCAAGCAGAGTTCCACGGATATCTGTTCTGGATCTGGTTTTGTTTAACATCTTTATTAATAACCTTCATGTAGGCATAGATCAGATACTCATCAAATCTACCGATGACACAAAGCTAGGGGGTGTTGTCAACACTTTGAAGGACACAGCTAAAATTCAGAGGAATCTTGATAAATCAGAGATCTCCACTACAGATAACTAAATTAAACTCAACAAAGAAAAATGTAAGTGACAAAAACAATCAAAGGAACAGAATGCAAACCATATAAGCAATAGCTGAAGGAACTGTGTATGCTTAGTTTGGAAAAGAGGAGATTAAGGGGGAACATGATAGCAGACTTCAAATTCTTGAAAGGCTCTCATAACAAAAGATGTAAAGAAGTTGTTCTCTCTTGCAGCAGAGGACAGAACAAGAGGAATGGCCACAGTTTGCAAACAGAAATGTCGGTATAACTGAGTAAGATTAACTCTCAGGAGAACCTTGCTAACCATAAGAACAGTGGGACAGTGGAACAGACTGTCTTGGAAGATTGTGGAAGCTCCTTCACTGGTGATTTTCAAAAGGTGACTGGATAGCCATCTGTCTTGGATGGTTTAGACAGAACAAATCCTGTATCTTGGCAGAAGTTAAATTGATCCTTGTGGTCACTTCCAATCCTTGATTCTATGGTTTTAAATTTTTACAATGATTAATTCACCTCACAGTTAAAAAATGTGTGTCTTGCTTAGTCTCAATTTGTTTAGCTTCAACATCCTGCCATTTAATGTTATATCTTTCTCTACTAAATTGAAGTGCTTTTTTTTTTTTTTAAGATTTGTGCCATGTGCTGCCAATCAAATTAGCATGCTGACTGACTAACTGACAGTGAACAGTTGGGGTGGGCGGGGTGTTTTGGAGGATCTCCAGGAGCCCAGCCCAGCCCAGCTTGCTCTGACTGAGACTCTGATTGGTCAGCAGACCACAGTAAAGCTGAGCTGAGCTTGGCTGGAGCACTGCCTTTGTTCCCCTATGCTGGGACTCAGATCACGTGAGTGAGCCAGAAGTGAGTCTACCCTCGCTTGGCAGGGGGAAGCTTCTCTTTGCTATTCACTGCTGCTGCAGAGAGCTCCCAGGTACAGTCCAGGCAGCAGCTCTGTGGTCCAGACTAGTGCTCTTGGTGGGCTGGATCCAGTGCTTGGGCCTTATGTTTGGCACACTTACCCTAAACCTATTTTGAATTACTAGTTCCCACAGCAGAACAGGGGGATGCAGGAATAGGAGGAAGAGGGTGGGAGATACTGAGACTTGGGATGGAGGAGAGCAGTCAGCTAGACTAGGAAGGAAAGTCCTAGGGTTTCTATATTCTCTTGAGCTCTTTCCAGATCCTCCACATTCAGCTTCAACCCAATTCCAAGCCCTGCACCAGCCACTGTAGCCCCACTGGATCCCACTCTTGCCTTTGCCCCACCTTCACACATGCCCAAATTTACATAGGGGCAGAGTGTCCCCAATATTTGTACTGCAGAGACACAACCCTCCTCCACTCCTGCATGCACCCCCATTTGTCTAACCTGTTTTTAAGAACAGACAGATTCCATAATCTCCCTTGAAAGCCTCGTTCAGTGCTTAAATATCTTTAGTTAGAAAATTTTTCCTAATAGGTAACCTAAAACTCCTTTAAAAAAAATCTGTTACAGATAAAATGTCCTGTCTTTAACAGTCAAGGAAGAAAACTGTGGCCCTTACTACAGCCCAAAGAAGTCAGCATGTGTGGTACTTTGACATACTATATACCTGAACCTGTGCCACTGGCTGCAACAACTCAAAACTGCCTACCCTGCAAAGGGAAACCCCACTATGTTTGGTATATAAGAACAAATGGAAAGGAGAAGAGAAAGACAGGGCTATTCAGGGGAAGGGAATGTTCTTTCTCACCTCCCTACAGAATTTTTCAGAATGAAATACTGAGACAATATGAAATGAAAATAGCCACTCTTTATAAAGTAACAAAGGTTGGGCATTATTTCACGCAGTCACTTTTCAACTCAGAAAGCTAAAGTTTTCCACTTTAAACCACTGTTCCAGTCAATCTAGATTGGGAACACCATCAAAGCAATAATCTGAGCCTACCTGAAACTGATTCATTCCCTCACCCTCTTCCCTGGGAGTTACCTGCCCACTTAGCATGCTGATTTTTTCTGGTAGAGTTTTGGGGGTGATTGGTTTGTTTGGGTTTTTTTTATCTGTACTCACTGTTCTGTATTTATTTTATAGAAGGTAGATCTTGCACTTGAACTGGAAGTTGGTGAAAGCTATGATGGCCCTCAGTTCTATTAGATCTGCAGGCCCAAGACCATGCCATGCAGCACTGGTGAGGGGCACAGAGAGCATGAGTCACTGGTGAGGGGCACAGAGAGCATGAGTCCTGAGTGTCCCAGTCAGTGCCCTGAGTCATAGTCCCAGCAGCAGTGTAGGCGCACCCAGCCTGCCTGCCTGAAGCGGTGAGAGGAGTTACCAGTTTCTCCCCTCCGCAGCACATAACCAAGGCAGGAGAGGAGGAGGGAAATTTAAATCCCTCCTTCTCCTCTGTCCCAGGCACAATGGTTGGAGGTGGTGGCAGCTCCAAAATGGGGCCAGGCCCACTAGGTAAGAGGGAGGGAAAGGGGGAAAGAAGGGGATCCTGGGGGAATAGGCCTGCTGAGAGCTGGGCAGGCCATGGGGCTCCAGGAGGAGACCGCAGCATGGGTCTTGGGGACTTGGGGCTCTTGGTGGAGATACGGAGACAGAGCCATGCTCTGGGGTAAGGCCGGGGGGCAGAACCAGCCCACAGCCACAGAGAGATCACTAAGGGTCTGGAGCTAGGCTGAGGTCATTGGGGGGGTGGGAGTGAGCCAGGCCATTGGGGTGCCGGAGCTTGGTCATGGCCAATATTGGGGGGAACTGGAAGTGGGCCACAGCCACTGTTGAGGGACTGGAGCTGGGCAGTAGCTTCTGGGCCACCGCTCTGGGGCAGAGAGGCCACTGATGGGATCAAGCACCTGCTCTGTGCCCTGAATCTTTTTCTTAAAGAGCAATGCTCCTGGTACCATGAAGATGAAGACCAACTCCTTCAGCTTGACTATATTCTATAGGAAAGCAACACAGAAAGTAGTGCAGAAAGCAGGTCTGATATATATGCAGTGTCTGCATTGCTGAATTGTGCTGCAGTATTCTGTACTAATTGGCCTTCCCTAGCGCTGAGGTCTTTGGACGGCAATCTGAATGAGAGGTGACAAAAGCATATATGACAGAGGCCAGTTCATCACTCACCAGGATGGGACAGAGTCTCATAACCAGCCAAAGATGCTATAAATCAAGCATTATTCTCAGATGCTGCATCATAACCCAACTTTAACAGAAAAGAATCAATTGCATCAAGATGTTGCTGCCCTTCTCAGCTCACATGCTATCTTTAACATAGGTGGCAGGAAAAGAAGAAATTTCATGTTGCTTAGAGCAGTGGCTGCCAACCTTTCTGGCTCAAGGGCTAGAGATGTAATTTTTACAGCCCTGAAGGGCCACCAGCCTCTGCCAGTGGGCTAGCCCCCCACTCCCTCGAAAAGCAGTTTGCCTCCTTGCTCATTGATCTCCCATCTCTCTGGCTGCAGCAGGGAAACCACACACATTCTCTAGCTCTGTGCACTCTGCCTGGATCCCAAAGCAATGATTCCCTTCTGCAGCCAGGGGGATGGAAAATCAGTGCTCCCCTTCGTCTGGCTCCAGGAGGGACCCTGGTGCCTACAAACCTACTCAGAGCCCTTTGCAGTGCTCCCTGCTACAGTCAGTGAGAGGAGAGCACTAATCTTCCATCAATTTGACTGCAACAAGGAGCCTGTATTGGTCCTTCAGCAGCACCATAACTAGAGATTCCAGCGCCAGGGCAAGCAGCCCCAAAGGAAACCCCCCTCCAGCCCTGATATGGGGCCCAACATCTATACAGCAGTGGGTAGGGGAATGTGACCCTTCCCCGCTGCAACCAGAGCTGGCAATGGGGCTCTCTATCCCACCGCGATGAAGAGAAAGCACTCCCTCACCGCCAGCTCTGGCCACAGCAGAGAAGCAATCCCCCCTGATGGCTCTGGCCATGGTGGGGCAATCGCTTCCCTGTGGCACCCTATTAAATTGGCACCCAGGGCAAAGCCCCTTTCGTCCTGCCGTAGTCATGGCCCTGTCTTTCAGCCCTGTGGAAACATGCTCCACCTGTGTCCTTGGGCAGCGACTCCCTTCTACAGCCCATAGGAGTGGAGCCAAGGGCCACTTTGAAAGCTCCCAACAGCCACTTTTGGCCCCCAGACCACAGGTTGGGAACCACTGACTTAGTGCTTTCCTCCTTTTACATTTGCTTCATTGCTTAAAAAGAATGAGGTTGGATTTCCTAAAATGGTAATTGCAGGATTCCTTCACTTTTTTCAAAAATGGTACCACATACATTTCTACCTGCCCTTCAGTATCTGTCTGCTTCTCATTTGTTCAACATTAGTTACCAGTGTTCCAGTAAATTCATAAGAAAGTTGTCTTATAACTTAGAATATCACCTGTAATCTCTTAACTAATATAGGCTGATCAATTGTAGTATTTACTTAAATATACTATTTAAAGGGAATTAGTGGGCTTTTTTCTTTTTACAATCATTTTCAATAGCCATCAGTGTAAGGTTGTAATGACCTATAATACTCTATCTCTAATAGAATGTGTACCTTGAATGACAGAAAAATAAAAACTCACCTACCGGCTAAATGATAAGTCATGTCAACATATTAAATCAGTGTCACTCCAGTGATGACATGCCATTCTTCAGAATGCTAGAGGGACTGTTATAATTAATCCTCTGAAATAAAATACATGCTCCAGAAACTATTTGAAGGCCAACAACCTAAGAACATGTATTTTGCCATTGTTGTACAGTGGATTATGACAGCTAAGTTATTCTGTTGTTAGAGGGTTGTCACACTTTACACTAGAGGTTACTATCTTTTAGGAGACTATGAAGCCATACCCTTGTGCCCAAAGCTCAGTGCTATATTCTTTGTAAGTCCAAAGCTACCAATGATAGTACTGTGAGTTAATGTCTTCATTTACACTGCTATAGGGCTGGAATAGCTGTTAAAATCTCTGGAATAGCTGTGGCTTGACACCAGTATAAATGAAAGCAAAATATTGTCCACTATATAATTATTTCTGCTGTATTTGGAGAGCACTTTGGAATCCTTTGGGATGAAAAGCACTGTGAGAAAAGTTGAATTTAAAGTACTAGAAGTTATTGCCAAATATATTTTCAAAGTACAACTCAGTGAGCACACCTTGCAAAATGCTTCAGAAAGCTAGGTCCAGATCATCAGCTACATTCAAAACAGACACAGCAGAAACGCAGCTCAGGGGTGGAGAAGAGTATAGTCAGCCTTTATGGTCCCCCAGTGGAGTTACACTGTGAGACTGGACCAGCACTAAGTCAGACTGTTTGGGGGAAGTCAGCCTGGGAGTGGGCTACATTCACGTCACAAACCCTGAGCTGCTCTCTGCACTTCTTAACTGCCACTAAGGTTTGGGGTTTGCTTTCTATAACATTTATAGTGAGAGCTCACTGAATGGTTACTTTGAAAATGTATCAATCAGCTACTGATACAGTTTACACGTTTCTATTTCAGATAGCTCTAGGTAAGGCCAGCTGCCAGTGGCTTCAAGAAAGTCACTTGAGAACCTGAAATCTCCAGGTTCCAAAAGGGTAGCTGTGTTAGGCTAGTTCGGCAACACAAACAAGGAGTCCTGTGGTACTTTTAGGCTATGTCTACACTTACAAGTTCACTCAAAGTAAGGAGACTTAATCCAAACTAACTTTTTGCCTGTCTACATCAGGTTTTCATATGGTTGAACTAGGGAATTCCTTAGTGTGAACTAGTGAATGCTTAATTTGAACTAATAACTACCACCCATTAGTTCGAACTAAACGCTTAGTCTGAATGTTAGTTCGAACTAAGTACAGTGGAAACCAGGAATGACCCTCTGTTTGAGCTTAATAAGAACATGTTCAACTTATTGTTGAAAGATTATACTAGTAAAACAATTCACTCCTAATCATTGACATCTAGATAAAAATTCTAAGCATGAGTCATGAAACTGAGTGGAGGCATAACCACATCTGCAAATTAAGTTTACATCCTTGCATATTCATGTAATTTTACATATGATATTTATTGTATACAAGGTTTTCTTTAAGACACTCAGATGCAGATGTTGAAAATATTTCCTGGTCAAAATAGCATTCCCATTATTTATTTTTCAATTCAATTCTATCCAGCTATTTGTTTTGGGGGGGGGGGTTGTTGTTGTTTTTTATCTTTGCATTTTTCCTCTTCCTTTCCTCTTTCCTCCCTATTGACATCTCTTTCTTTTCTTAGATTCTCATTGTGATCTTCCCATCACTTGTTATTTTCACTGCTTTCCTTCTTTTCATTGCAGGAATTGTTGAATAATGGAGCTCAGTCACTCATCTATGGCTCCCTTGTCAATTTCAATGGACCCAGCAGTTGCTCAAGCTTGCAGTATCATGTTGCTAGGCAACATGTTCATTTGCACAGCTTGATTTAAAAAATAATTTGGAGAGGTAAACTTTTGTTGCATTGCAACCATTTTTAACATGATTTTGTTATATAATTGCCTCTGGTTCAAAATAAAGGATAATGTTGCTGAGGGGGGTGAAGAAGCAAAACAAGTAATTCCTAAAATGGTGCAGAGATAGTGGTGTTTGTCAACTTGGACGTCCACAAATGAAAAATCTGACAAGTATAACATTCAGCCCTTTCTCATGACTAAGGAAGCTTTTCACACAGAACTTCACCTGGATACTCTGCTTTTACATTTTTTGCTAAGTGACTGGAGGGGGAGGGGTATTAAAATTAGTTTTAGTTGGAGGCTAGCAAAATGGTGGGAATATTTATGTTCTAATTAAAAGAAAGAAATGTAGTATGCCAACTGAAGTCTCTCTGTAGAGCAGTCACTGGAAGTAGAATTAAAAATGGCTCCAATGGTGTGATATTACAGTGAATGCTTTTTTACAGATTTCTTTAAAAAAATCTTTATAACAGAGCAGTAGCTCCACTACATGGATGGCACTTCCAGTATATACAATTATTTATAATGGGAAAGGCTAAGTGTTAAAGATCAAAGGACTGTGAGTTAGGAGTGTGGGTTCTAATCCTGGATCTTCAGCAGACATTCTGTATGATATTGGAAGGCCCACTTAACCTCTGTGCTCTTTCTCCACATGTAGAATCAGGATAACATTTCAATCCTTATCTTACAAGGGAGGTGAAATTAATTTTTCTAGACCAGCTGAAGATCTTTGGATAGAATGTGAAACCTAAGTACCAAATATTATTTCCAAGGATTTATAACTTGGCTAAAAAATAAAATCCTCTCAAGTTCAAATATGGCACATTTGCTCTCTGGCTGGGAAAGAATATATTTAGCTATCCCCACCCCCATCCCCTTACAGGACTGGAAAAAAAAAAAGAACTAAAGATGCTTTATCACTCATGAAAGGGAAAGTGTTAGTGACTGAAATTCTCTATCCATAGAACAGATACAGCTCAGGTAGCAATAATGCAGGTTCCCTCACAATGTCCCAGAGCCAATCACTAAGCCTAACTGGCAGGTACTGCTCCTATACATGACTGGTCCCATTCTTTATGCTCACGTGGGGCCCTACTCAGTAAGAAAATTAGTACTTCCTAATTTTTAGAAGGTGAGTAATTCCACTAAGCTAAAGGGGGCTACTCACCTGCTTAAGGCTGGCAGATGTCTATGTACCTTGCCAAATGAGGGCCCTGATGAGGGTCAGACTTCGTCAATTTGGAATTATAGAATCATAGCTTTAGAGCTGGAAGGGACCATAACAGGTCCTCCAGTCCAGCCTCCTGCACTGAGGCAGAAAAAATATATCTAGATCATCCCTGACAGGTGTTTATGTAATCTGTCCTTAAAAACCTCCAGGGATGAGGATTCCATAGACTCATGGAAGTCTATTCCAGAGCTATCATTATAGTTAAAAAGTTTTTTTTCCTTATAGCTAATCTGACTCTCCCTTACTACCATTTTCTACTTTTCCTACCTTCCATGGACATGAAGAACAATATGTCACTGTCCTCTTTACAGCAACTCTTACTCTACCATGTATGTAGACTGTTAACAGGTCCTCCCAAGACTTCTTTTTGCAAGAAGAACATGTCCCATTTTTTAACCTATCCTCATAGTTCCATTTTTCTGAACCTTTCATCATGGTTGATGGTCTCCTCTAGGCTCTCCCCAATTTGTCTGAATCTTTCTTATAAAATGGCATACAAAACCAGACATGGTACTCCATGTGAGGCATCACCACTGGTAAGAGCAGCAGGACAATTATTTCACATCTTATACACAGGACACTCCTATTTTTATTCTCCAGAATGATATTTGGCTTTTTTTGCAGCACATTGCTGGCTCCTATTTGATTTGTGATCTAATAGGGCACCCCAGTACTCCTCAGCTGTACTACTGCCTCCCCAGTTATTCCTCCTTTTGTACTTTTGTATCTGATTTTTCCTTCTTAAGAGTATACTTTGCACTTACTTTTATTGACTTTCACTGTGTTGATTTCAGTCCTATTTCTTAAGGTCCTTTTGAACTTCAGTCCTCGCCACTGAAGTGCTCACAACACCTCCCAACTTGATGTCATCCACAAATTGTATAAGAACACTCTCCACTGTTATCCAAGTAATTTATGAAAATATTGACTAGTACATGACACCTGCAGGCTCCCACTCCCTACATCCCCCAGTTTGACAATGATTTTTTTCAATCAGTTTTTCATCCACTTTTAGTTCCTTCATCAACACATTTCGCTAGTAGATTTACTCCATCTAGAAAACATTCAGCATTTACACAAATACTAAGAGAAGTCCCCTGCCCTAACAAAAGGTCTTGCCCCCAGTGAGAAAGGAAATGATTCTTATCTTGGATGCTAAAACCTACTGAGAAGTAGTATGGAACCCTTTTGCCCCAGCTTGATGTCATCTGCGAAACCACTGAGCATGCAAGCTATCCCATCATTCAGATCATTTATGAAGATGTTGAACAAAACCAGCCCCAGGACCAACCCCTGGGACAGTTCACTTGTTGCTGGTTGCCAATTAGATATTGAGCCATTGATCCCTAACCACTGAGCCCAATGATCTAGCCCACTTTCTATCCACCTTATGGTCTGTTCATCTAACCCATACTTCCTTAATTTAGTGAAAAGAATCCTGTGGGAAACCATATCAAAATCTTTGCTAAAGTCAAGGTATATCACATTGACGGCTATTTCTGCATCCACAAAGCCAATCATCTCATCACAGAAGGCAGTTAGGCTGGTCAGACATGATATGCCCTTGGTGAAGGCATGCTGAGTGTTCCTGATCACCCTGTTTTCCTCCAAGTGTTTCAGAATGGATTCTTTGAGGACCTGCTCCATGATATTTCCAGGGACTGAGGAGAGACTGATCGGTCTGTAGATCCTCCTTTTCCCCTTTCTTAGGAATAGGTATTATATTTGCCTTTTTACAGTCATCTTGGACCTCTCCTGACCACCACAAGTTTTCAAAAATAATGGCCATTGGCTCCGCTATCACTTTGGCCAACTCCCTCAAAAGCAGTTCATCCAGCCCCATAGACTTGTGCACATCCAACTTCTCTAACTAGTCCCTAACCCCTTCTATCACCAAGTGCTGCTCTCCTTAGCTATGCCTACACTTCCCAAATTTAGCTCAACTTTGTTAACTTGAACTAATAAGTTTGAACTACATTCAAACTTATTGGTTCGAATTAACAACTTGGACTAAGTTGAATTATAGTTAATTTGACTTAACGCTTCTCCCCATTCTGTTTGCTCAGGGCGGTAGCCTGGGAGCTGACACTGCCTATGAAGACTGAGTTAAAACAAAACAAAACAAAACCATTGAGTACTTTAGCCTTTTACATATCATCTACCACTAGGTTGCCTCACCCATTCAGCAAGGGAACTACACCATCTCTCATCCTCTTCTTGTTACTGACATACTTGTAGAACCCCTTCCTGTTACCCTTCATATCCCTTTCTAGTTGCAACTCCAACTGCCCTGTGGCCTTCCTGATTTTATCTTTGAAGGCCCAAGCAATATCTTTATATTTCTCTCTACTCATCTGTGCAAACTTACACTTCTTGTAAGCTTTCCTTTTGTGTTTAAGAGCACCACAGAGTTCTCTGCAAAGTCACACTGGGCACCTTCCATATTTGCTATTCTTTCTGCACATCAGAATGGTATCTTCCTGTGCCCGTAGTAGAGTTTCTTTAAAATACAGCCAGCTCTCTTGGACTCCTTCACCCTTCAGATTAGCCTCCCAGGGGATCCTCTCATCAGTTCCCTGAAGGAGCAAGTCTGCTTTTCTGAAGTCCAGGGCCTGTGTTCTGTGTCTTTGATCAAGATTCTGAACTCTACCATCTCATGGTTGCTGCTGCCCAGGTTGCTGTTCACTTCTACTTTCCCTATCAGTTCTTCTCTGTTTCTGAGCAACAGGTGGAGAGAAGCAAGGCACCTAGCTGGGTCTTCAAGCATTTGTACCAGGAAGTTGTCCTCAACTCTCTCCAAAAGCTTTCTGGATTGCCTGTGTTCTGCTATATTGCCCTCCCAGGAGATATGAGGGTAATTGAAGCCCCCCCCCCCATGAGAACCAGGGCCTCTGATCTGAAAAAGTCTGCTAGTTGTCCATAGAAAGCCTCATCCATCTAACTCCTTCTGGTCTGGTGATCCATAGTGGATACCCACCACAACATCATCCTTGTTGTATTCCCCTCTAAACTAAACCCTGAGACTTTCAATAGGTTTGTCTTCAGTTTCATAGTGGAGCTCCAAGCAGTCATAACGTTCTTTCACATATAGTGCTACTCGTCCACCTCTTCTTCCCTTCCTGTCCTTCCTGAAAAATTTACACTCATCCATGGCAGTGCTCCAGTCATGCAAGCTATCCTATCAGGCATCTGGAGTTTACAATGTACTGCCCTTGACTGTTCTTTACAATGACAGTGGTGCTCTATACTTGATAATAAAGGCAGTGGGGAAGATCAGAGTGATAGAAGGAAATCTGGGGGAAATCCTGACACCAGAAAGGTGGTAAGAGTTAGAAATGAGCTAGTAACCACACTTGTGTATACCAGTGACAAAGTTATTACTGCTTTCCTCAGAGGGTGTGTTCACACAGCAGTCTTATTTTGAAACAACAGAGGTTGTTTCGGAATAAGAAAGGCCATGTTCACACGATGCACCGTTGTTTTGAAACAACACGTTCCGTTGTTTCGAAACAATGGCGTTGTTTTGAACCAACTTAAACCCCATGTGGGGACGAAACAATGTTGTTTTGAAATGATTGTTTCGAAACAATGCCGTCTGAACATGTTGTTTCGAAACAACAGTGACGCGTTTCAAAATAACTGTTGTCTGAACTTGCTATTTCAATTCCTGCTTTTTTCCTTAATTCAAATTAACAAAATGTTAATTCGAATTAACTTATTTTGAAATAAGGCGTTATTTCGATATAACGTATCGAAACAACTTGTATCGAAATAACCCCGTGTGTGAACATAGCCAGAGAGTGAACACACCCATCCACTCTTAAATTGGCAATAAAATCGTGCATTCTTAAGAAAGCAAAACTTGATGCTGAGACGCTTGTACACTGCTCCAGTTTCAAACATCTATCGTTAGGATAGTAAAGGGGAGTATATTTAGGAGTAATTGAGTCAAATTAAATAAAGGAAAATTTAGAAATACCAAGAAAATATCCCTGATAGTGTGACCCGTTTGGCTTTGGAACTGCATCTCAAGGAAATGATGGAGCCCAATAGTTTGGGGATAGGATATTTAAGAGTAAATTGAGTAAAACTTCAATAGAGGACAAGCCTCCACTGGCATAGAGATGGGCTAGAGCACTGTCTAATATAACTTCCAAATCTGCTGCATATGCCTTAAATTTAGAAAAATGGAGGATATTTCACATGAAACACTAAATGCCATTTTTTTTATTTTCTCAGTATAAATCCAAGGAGACTATTTTATATCTATATATAAATAGATATAAAATATATATGTCAACAGCAACGTCAAGCCCTTCAGCATTGATTCAGTCATGCTTATTCCAGCTTGAAGCTGAACTAAGATGCAAATTTCTACCTTACACTGCACCTGCAGCTATCAAACCACCATGTGTGTTCCATCAATGTTCAGTTACAGCCTCAAGAAGGAAAATAAAATATAGACATTTAAAGTGTCTATCCCTGATGATACCATTAAAATCTCCTTTTTATCCCTATGTAAGCACCCTGAACCTGAGGGGCCTCTGAATGTAATCAGGAGTTTCACAGTTCATGATTCTGTGCGTTGCAAATCCTGCCTGGGAGACTACAACCCCCATGATGCCTTGGAGCAAAGGAAAAGAGAAAGAGAAAAAGACTCTATCTCCTACTGTGAAGGAGCATAGAAAAAATATGCATTGACTCCATTTTTTTTGCAGTGGAGCTGCTCGTGTGGACTCCATGTTTTGATGCAGGAACTGGCCAATGCTGGAAGGAGTTGCTCACTGCCTCTGGGGTCCTGAGGCTGCTGCTAAGAGCCTGCTGTAGTTCTGATCAAGCAGCAAACTTTGGAGATAATTGGCATTACTCAAGCTAGAGCAGGGACTGAGCCTGGAGCTGACTGAGGTGGGCCTGCAGTGAGTAGTCTGATTGTCCCCACCTCATTGTTTGGGAGGGGCTTTTAAAGGAAGGGACGCAGCAGAGAGGTTTTTGAATGGGTGTGAGAAGAGGCAAAGAAGTATTCTCTTCAAGTCAGAGCCAAGGTTGCTGACATTTGGTTAACTCCAAATCTTCAGCTTGATACACTGGTTGAACTGATCCACTCAGCCAACAGCACACTGTCTCCTTCATCGGATCTTCAAACATGCCCATGAAAGCAAAGGATTAGGGCTCTAAAACTTCAGGGGAGTCTACACTCCAGAGGAGGGGTAAATAGTGGCAGTATAAATGCCAGTTAGACACGTTTCGTTCATTACTGTGTACTGGTTTGTTGAGTTATTCAAGTGCCCCTATAGATTTAAAATACTAGTAATATTTAATTTCAACCTTATACTAAGGTTCCTTAGTTTAAGTAACAGGGTGTTAACTCAAATTTAAGTATATTAGGTATATAATAGGCATAATTGGTGTTTCTGAGTTAGACCCATGCCACATATTTATTATTACAATAAGTTTAGTCCTGGAGGCTTCCAAGTCATGCCATTAAGAATGTTCAGGACACAGCCAGATGGAAGTACAATTCCTGTAGGAGCAAATCATCTGCAGTGGGAGGGAAGGAGAGAAGATACAGGATTCCCACATATCCAGCATCACAACTGGGATACTCAGGATCTTCTTTGTTTGTCAGCAACCTTAGGCACCTGTACACAGACGGTTGCCTGCTTCCAGGTAACCCATGAGAAAAAAAATTAATATTTTTGATGACTGCCCATTCATTACTGATACTTTTCAAAAATTGATTACCGCCACTACTGACAAAATAGTTTGAGTAATTTGTTATTGTTTCTATTACTTTCTTTCCAAGCATATAGAAAGACACATTTTCTGCCCCAAGCAGCTTGCAATCTTTAGAGAGACAAGAGAAACAAACCAGAAGTTTAGAAATGTGTTTCTACATTAGTTCAATGTATCAACTGCTTGTATAGGGCCAAAGCCCACAGTCCTTCCAAAGTAAGCATAAACATTACTGCTCAAGAACCACAAATGATCCCTGGGGGATGTCTTCTTCTCAGTCCTGCATTGGTCATCTGTGCAAAGTCTTTTAACTTTAGCTTTAAGCAGGGACCAGGATTTACCATAAACAGCAAAAATAAGCAACAAGCTTTTATAAATGAGTCATCCTTGCAATTTTATACCCATTACACCTCTTCTAAGTCCCTGTTTAAGCAGAGGAAATCTATTTTGTTTGAAAACAAAAATGTAATACATATACTAGTTCCTTACTTTTTCTTCTTCGGAAGTCATTCATCAGTGATGTCAGTATTTAACCTTTTGAGAATATGGAGTTATTTCTAGAAAGAGCAAATATTTTTAGATCTGCTAGGGTTTATCATACATATGGCACTATCCAGAGTGGTATCAATGCCAAAGGTAACATTTCTCAGCCACAACGGCCTTGCGATCCAAAAGCACGTGTACAAGATCCTTCTTGAATTATTCATTGATTATTAAAATATTTCAGCTGAGTTATGGACAAGTCATGGAAAACTGCAGAAAAGTAATAATGGATCTTTCTATTTGCAGTAATAAAGTCCATTTTTTTAATGATTTTCTGCGGTTGGCCATCCACAGATGAGAGCAGGGGCCCTTGGCTGACAGCAGCTGCCCAGGGCAGACAGCGGCTACTCACATTCTCAAAACTATGCTGGAAGCCTAACAGTGTGGATTCTGTAGTTTCCACAATAGCACAAATTAAGTAGATCCTTACACCTGTAGAGATAAAGAGGGTTGAATGATAAACCTAGCTTGAGATGAGCTGCTAATGAACACAATGGATATTTGAGAACTGAGACTTTTTAGACTTGAAATATGTATGAGCATATTACTGGTTATTAATGCAAATCATGATGATATCTGTCTAGCTACCTAGCTATCTCAGTGTTTCTCAACCAGTGTGCCATGGCACACTGGTGTGCCTTTAAGCCTGAGCAGGTGTGCTACGGAATTTTTTTGAAAAACCACTCAGATTTGCGGATTGGCTTATGAATATTCATGAGTTCACTTGAAGACTACATGGCAGTGTGCCTCAAAATAATTAAAGGTATCACTGTTTGCCATGGCAGAGAAAAGGGCGGGAACAGCTGATCATCTATTTACCTATCTACCTATCTCATCATGGTTTGCATTAATAACCAGTTACTTAAGTCAGTTCAGAAACCATTGGAAAATAAGTACTGCTCATAAAATTTATACAGAAAATAATGATGTGTTTATTTACAAATTATGCAGAATGCTGGGATTCGCATGGAGATGTTTCTGTCATCTGTCAGACTCACCAGATGCAGAAAGAATGTCTCTTTAGAATCTCAAAAAACTGACTGCTCTAGCAATAAGTTTTTTTCTTCCTTTTATCCATTGCTACTCCAGCCTGTCTGTCAGTTTATTAACCACTATTATTCAAATCTTAAATCAAGATGCAGGATACTTAGGATTCAGCCAATTTGTTAGCAACTGAGCTTGCCTTTAGTCATAAACCTTTATCTCCAAGTCAGGCTTTGATATATGAATCAACAAGTCGGAGAGACTGAAGCTCAATTCAGAATAATGTTTGAACAAATTGGAGTAAGGCTGTTCCATTTATGAGCCTTTCAGATTAAGCCTTTGAAACTTATTGCTTATCTAAAACCTTGGTAACTGAGTTAATGCACCACTAAATTTAAGATTTTAAACCTGAAATTTATAGATACGATTCCCGTGCTAACATTAACTTTTTTGTCCTTTGCAGATATACATCACAGGCATAATCTTGTCCTCAAGTAGCTTCCAGTGGAGCTCAGGAGGCTTCCAGAGATTCTTTTTGGCCACTTTGAGGCAGCTATCTGTATGCCAATGTGACCAACTGATTTCTTTCTTTTTTGGAGAGGTGTAATCTGAGAGTCCTACCTGCCACATCTGGCCCTTGGACTCTAACAGTGGCACTGAACATGTGTATTGCTTTCCAAAAAGGATATTTATGTTGCACTTTTGAGGTTCTTTTATCCTGCTTGTCACTGCAGTCTGAGCTCCTTCACATCCATCAGCCTAAAATCCCACCACAGTAAGGCCCTACCTGAGATACTGCAGAAATCACAGATTCTTCAGTATTAGACTTTGACTACAGTTTTGACAGCGGGAACCCCAGTTATCCCAGGACTGAGAACAGGAGCTCCTGCTGTGAGCCCCTGACAGCTGTTGTTAGCCCCAGACAGCTAACAGCAGAACCCTCTACTTTCTGATCCATTTGTCTGACCATGTGAGCCACTGCTCTCAGACCCAGGTGGCTGACAGCAGAAAATCACAGAAAAGTAATAATGAACTTCATTACCATAAATAATGTCTCATTACTTTTCCATAATTTTCCATGACTTGTATGCAACTCAGCCACAATTTTTTGACAATCATTCCACAGTTCAAGTAGGGCCTTACCCCACAAGTAAATAGTGAAAAGTGACATTCATAAAGTGTAGATTATTGTTCTGAAGTAGCTGAGAACCAGTCCCTAATACTCTCCACTCAACCCCCATTTGGAACCATAAAAGTGAATAGCTAACACACTATGGATGAAATGACTCTCTGTGCAGTCTCATCAGGAGGAAAAAAATTATTAGTTCTTTTATAGTTCCTTTCCTTCCATCCAAGTAATTCCATATGCCTGGCCACTGAGTGTTGGTTCTCTTCTTGCTCTCTTATGCACTGAACAGCCTTTCCCCAAAATCACTTGATCCATTCTGCAGTCAACTTTCTGCAGCTTTCGGGAGCTTATGCACTTAAACCAAGTGATGTGGGGGTTTGTGGAGTGTTCAGGCAGTATGAGTGTGCATTAAGACCATACAGCTAGGAAGAACTCTCAGACAAAGGTTTTATTCTACTAAAAGAGAGATGGAAGTGCAGGGACTTTGGAGTTGCTTTAAAGCTACTAGTAGTTAAGGGGAAGAATCATTCCCTTTGGGTCAGGGTAGAAGAAAGATATTTTCATTTCCCCTTCCCCCCAAACAATCCATGAGTCCTTATTGTCATTGCAGCAGGAAAGGTTCTTGGGAAGCAATTTATAGGGAGGGGAGAGCAGTGAAGGCAGATGGGTAGGGGGATCTCTTGGACATAAAAATGGAGCCTTACTACCTATTAGGTAAATATCACAAGGCTGGGTCTTGCAGTAGGCTTTATCTAAACTAGAACTATAATGTTGTTCCTCAGTGCTGTGATCTGAGCTGCAACTAGAAACGTTAAAGACCTAGGTAACATGCTATCTCCTCTAACCCCAGCCCAATTCCTAGGTGGCAGGTTTGTTGCATTGTCTCTGTACCATTTGTGTTCCAGTGATTTCCAAACCATACTTAATTCTCAGTAAACTGACTTGACTTCCATTAGTAATTAAACTACTAAGAATGTTTTTCTTAGAACTGGGCACATTTCTTGGTTGCTGCAGAAGCATTAGAGGGAATACAAGAGCATAATATTCTTTACACATAAAACTAGTCTAAACAATTACTCTTTTCTCAAATTTCTCACAGAGTGAGGGCTTTTAAAGAAAAAATAGACATTTCAACATCAGAAGATATTCCCCCCCAGATTAAAATGACCTTTATAGAAAATCACATTGATGTCTATTTATTTGACAGTCTTTAAAGGAAAAAAGCCTGATGCTATAAAAGTGGAGCATATTAGCTCATTGCTTAGATCAGCTTTTGTTGACTCTTTATTGATATTTTCCATCGCCCAAGGCTTCATTATCTCATTGGCAGAGTTCCTGTTATTTTCCTCACTCCTTATGGGATTTCAGATCATTTTTATATCATACATAATGTTACCTCTCGTAATGGACGCCATCCTCCTTCTGCACTGCTCAGGACCCTGAAGAGTGTACAGCCAAAAATATATACCCATCCATAGTAATTACCGATGGTATTCAGTGCACATGCAGTAGTCACATGTGGGAGGGAGAGTTTGGGGGGGGTTGTTATTTTTATTTCTCTTTACTGCACTATGCTTGACCAACAGCAGCATAATAGCAGGAATATTAAAAAGCAATAGTGGACCAACACTGAAGTGTATGTGTAGGGTGAGTGAGCTTTCTTCTAATGATCAAAACATAGAAAGAGAAAGCAGCCGTTGACTGGAGGGATGGTGTAGTCTTCTTAAGGCACTGGATTATGATTCAGGTTCCTCTGCCAGCCCTGCTACAGACTCCTGTGTGACTTTGTCCAAGCAATAGAAAAGTCATTCTTCTTTTCTTCTACCCTCTATCATATCTATTGAAATTGGAAGCTTGTTACAGCAGGGGGGTGGGTCTACATGTATAGCCCATACTATAATGATCTCATACTATAATGATCTCTATAATAATGACTAATGTAAGGGCAAGTCTATACTCTCTGCCATTTTTGGAGGCAGTCAAATGGAGATACACAAGTTGCTTAAAATAACTTGCGTATCTCTGTTTGATTGCTCTGTGCCTAGCACATCCACTGCACTGAGTCGAAGAAAGGGGCATCCCTTTGACTCCATGCTGTTCTAGTTGCTGGGGTGGTGTTCAGAGATCAACTTCCCAATTGACAGATTCAAAGGGGCAGCTGCATTATGCTAGTCCAGCAAAAGAAGCAGGGAGTCCTGTGGCACTTAAAGACTAACAAATGTATTTACTACAGCTCTTCACAAACCCTTTCATTTGATCAGGAAGGTCCATCAGATGGCACCGACTTTGCTGCCATCAGTGAAGACTAGCCCTAAATCTAGCACAGCAAAGCTCTTTTAAAGATAAAGAAATAAATTTCACAGATAGTTTTGCAGTGTATTACTCCTGCCAGACCACCCAGGAGCTGAACTTGATATCCTGACATAGATTCTTATTAAGGAAATCAGTGGGTCCAGTGCTGGGTAGTGATAAGAGTGGATAAAAAAAAAACAATAAAAACTTTAATATTAAAGAGATGGTTGAGACAGACATTGTGGGTATTGCCTTAATATATCTCATTGTTGGTCACAGTAGGAACAGAGGATCCACTAGCTCCACTAACCCCTCTAATCCCACTTGGTATGTATCATTCTTATTCTTTTGGCTCAGACAAGTGAAATATGCATAGAATACATACAATAAAAAGTCAGTCAGATTTCACAGGACAATTCCTGTAACTTTTCACTTTCACAAGCAGAATTTAACTGCTTACTGAGCTATTGTCTTTAGTTAGTTAGTTTTCAATCTCCTATAAACTCAGTTTCACAAGTTGCCCATCTAAAAATATATTTGTGCAAAAGAACACACAATGCATAAAGAAATGCTGGTTATTTAATCAGGTTTATTCCCAACTGACCACAAAGAAGCTGATCAGTCTTGGACCAATGTAGTTTAAACCCCTTCAGCCATTTTCTCACTAGACAATAAATACTTATATGCCTCAGCCTTCTATTGAAGACCCTTTTAACATGCCCAGAATATCAACAGGTAATCCTAGACCTTAAATGGCAGAGAAAACATAGGAAAGGTGATCTTGCAAAGAATGCTCTGTTAGAAGCCCTCACTCCATTTCATGTGGAGGATCAAACTCAGGAATGCCTGCTGATTTTAGCTATGGCAGGCTGTGACATTAAGGAAAAGTCATCACACAAATAGATAAGTCCCAAACTATGGGGACCAAACTTCCCTAGAAACCAACAGGCATCCAGTGCTGATCCTGGAGTACTCAAAACATCTGCTCACAACTGAAAACTGATGGTTAGTTTTCATACTGCAGGCTGAATCAGATTATGTTTTGTCATAGATCTGAAGTATTGCAACACCAACAATCCATTGCAGTAATGCAGTCCTGAGATGACAAATTCATGGATCAATGGTAGCATGGTCCACATCTGAAAACAAGCTTTAGAATCTCCTGGGCAAATTCAAATGACTAAAACCTGATCTGGACACTGCTACAAGGTAGCCATCCAATAAAATATGGATCTCCAGTACTACACACACACTGAACAAATGACAGGCAAAAACCTTCAAGCAAAAGATGAAATCTCAGCCATACTATCTCTATCCATTGCTTTTCCTCACCTAACAGCATCATTTCATTCTTATCTGGATTAACCTTCTAGCAGCTACCTCTCATCCAGGCCCCAGTTTCACATAGACACTGGGTTAGCTATTTGCCACTACTGTATCGATTGGGTAAATGGCGATAGAAAGTTAAGTATCATTAGCATAATAAAAAGCACCACTGTTCATTCTTTCCTTGAGCTCTGCTACCAGTCCCATACATATGTTGAATATCCTCTCCATTTTCTGGGCTCTACTGGACTGGAGAAAATAAAAATGAGGCCTCTAATGACAGCACTAAACTCAGTGGTGAAAAAAAGACTATAATCCCAATCCATTTTACATAAATGGCCATTAATTTGGCAGTAGGTAAGCATCCTTCCTTATTTTAGCCTTCATTTGAAATGCCTCCGGCAAGATCACATATCAGTATTATTTTAAGCATGAATAGATAAGTAGAGGAAATTAAGGGCTTTCTCATACTCCAGTGTGAGTCTTGCCATTGACTATACGGAGCATAAATCTTAAAGAAAAGATTGATGCCCATATATTTTCTGGTTGAAGACAAGCGATGTTGTAGCAAAACATGAAGGAGACAGCATCAGCTCCCAGAGTTTGGTGCCAGCTATTCTGGAAAACACACAAGTCTAATTAATATATCCTACTACATGGAGTTGTCTGTGGCAAGGCCTATCTCAGCTTCATTGTGGTCTTGAACATTCTAGGTGAAGAATTTCCCATCTGGTACTGTTGGGAGAAATGTTGTTATTGTTAGCTGTGTTTGCCTTATAATCTGTAACATGTATTCAGTTAATCAAATATGTGACGTTATAAGACGTGGGTAATGTTTAAGCATGCTCCTCCCCAGAACTGGGCTCTGGCTCAGCTAGACTTAAGGAGTGACAACCACTGTTGGCAGGCAGCCAAAGGCTGCGAAGTCTGCCCAGCAACAGACTCTGACTGTGGGAGCAACCATGTTAATTCTAGAGGGCTGTGCGCAGATAACTAAGGGCAGTGTGGAAAGCATCTAGAAAGTTCGCCATTCTGCCTATGGGACTGCATTTTGGCGTGAACCAGGCAGCGCCCTGATTGGCTGCAGGTCCTCACTACTTAAGGAGGTGAGAGAAAGCGTGTGAGAGAAGAAGGAGAAGAAGGGGAGAGTGAGAGCTGCTGTGGTGACTGAGTGAGCGTATGGCACACGCGTGAAGAATCGAAGAACAAAAGAGCCTCGGAGTTCCTGTTCTAGAACTCCTGGCAGGCTGAAGATTCAGAAGCCCCTGAAGACTTGGGCATCGAACTGTGTCTTTAGCCCAGTTTGGACTCTGTTATTAGGGCGAAGGACATTAAGTACAGGACTGGCCAGAAGAGGCCCTGAAGCAGACGGTCCGAGTTTGGAGGATCCGTGCCGGAGATTGGGGTCACCGCCAGTCAGGCGAAGAAAAGCTGTGAGGATCAGCAGCGGGCTCCTAGATGGGAGGGGGTATTTACTGCTCTTGATGGGGTACACCTCCTAAAAGGAGTTCTAGGGTTACTATGGTCAGAGAGGCCAATTACTGTTTGGTGTGTTATTGCCCATGGTTTTTTTATTCCCTTTTCCTTATACCCCTTTTCCTCCCCTAAATAAATGAATTTAATTTTATAATCTAAGCCAGCCTGATTTCTTGTGACTTCACCCTGAGAGCAGCGGGGGACGGGCTGATAGATGCCCGAGGGTAAAGTACCTCAATTAGAGGACAAGAGGGGTCCAAAATTAGCTTGATTTGGAACTTTTCCTCTAACAGTACCGTGAAATGTGAGTCCAACTGTTCAAACTTTCAGTCTCAGCACACCAAAGCTTTGAGTTATTTTTTACTGTCTCTGGCTATAGTTTTCAGTAGCCTTCTGGAGCTCTGTTTCCTGATGAGGGAACTTCCTGTAACTAGTGAAGATTTTAAAAGTAAAGTTTGCCATTTTCAAATGGGTTTTTTGTTCTTTGACATCATTGGAAGTGAAAGAACATGTTCTTTATGCAATATGAGTTGAGCTAATAAAAAAATTATGTTTCCATCTTTTATAATGGATGTTTTACTGTAGCTAGGACTTGTCTTCACACTTCAGTTGTTTGGTCCCAGACTGTGATTTTTTTTTTTCCTTTTAAGGGATGAAATGTGGTCTCAGATTGGAAATCCTGAACATTGGCTTTGATTCACAGTTATTGTTAATTATTTGTACTTTGGTACAATATGCTAGGCATTGTGCAAACATATCATAAGAGGTGACCTCTGCCTTTAGGAGTTTAAAAACTATTAGACAGGACAGATAAACTCTACTACTGACTTGGCATATAGTCTTAAGCAAGTTATTCAACCTCACTGAGTCTTATCTTTTCCATCTTTTTAAAGAGAATGATAGGATTTGCTTATGTCTTTCATTAAAATATAGCATTTACTAACAGTTAACACACTCTGAGCTCAGATCCTGTTGTATTTCCTATATTATAACAGGAACCATATTCACTGTCACACATTACTATGGGTTAACTGCTGGCAAATGTTAATTTTTTAATGGTAAGTGTTGTATCCCATGGATGTTTTTGAAAACTAATAGTGTTTTTAAAATGTACTCAGGTCTATATATGAAGGGAATATTTTAATGTGAAGTATTAGTATTTCAGTTCTCTCATTAATGCACAGCTATCAAAATCTCAATGCTACTTTTACTTAAAATGATATGTGTATGTGGCAACATGCAATATAGAACAATTTGCACAACCAGTCTGATTCTTAGAACCATAAGAAAGGTCAGAATGAATCCCCAACTGCACCAGCAACACAGATATCTCTTCTCCCTATTACGTGCATTTGATTAACTATAGTAACACATAGAATCATAGAATCATAGGGTTGGAAGGGACCTCATGAGAGCGTCTAGCCCAACCCCCTGCCAAAAAAAAGCAGGACAACTCCCACTAAATTATCCCAGCCACAGTTTTGTCCAGCCAGGCCTTAAACATCTCTAAAGACGGAGATTCCACCACCTCCGTAGGTAGTCCATTTCAACGCTTTACCACTCACCTAGTAAGAAAGTTTTTCCTAATACCCAGCCTCAATCTTCCCAGCTGCAACTTGAAACCATTGTTCCTTGTTCTGTCCTCTATTACTAATGAGAACAGTCAAGCTCCATCCTCCTTGGAGCATCCCTTCAGGTAGTTGAAGGTTGCTATCAAATCCCCCCTCAGTCTTCTCTTCTGCAGGCGGAATAAGCCTAGTTCCTTCAGTCTTTCTTCATAGGGCTTGTGCTCCAGCCCCTTGATCATTTTTGTTGCCCTCTGCTGGACCCTTTCTAATTTGTCCACATCCTTTTTGTAGTGGGAAGCCCAAAGCTGGACACAGTATTCCAGATGCGGCCTCACCAGTGCCGAATAGAGGGGAACAATCACATCCCTCGATCTGCTGGCAACACTTCTTCTGATGCAGCCCATTATGCCATTGGCTTTTTTGACAGCAAGAGCACACTGCTGACTTGTATTCAGCTTCCCATCCACCTTGACCCCTAGGTCCTTTTCTACAGTGCTGCTACTTAGCTGATCACTCCCCAGCCTATACCAGTGCATGGGGTTTTTCCATCCCAAGTGCAGGACTTTGCACTTGTCCTTGTTGAACCTCATGAGATTTCTATTGGCCCACTGCTCCAATTTGTCTAGGTCTCCCTGAATCCTGTCCCTGCCCTCCAGGGTGTCTGCCGTTCCATCCAGCTTGGTGTCATCTGCAAACATACTGAGTGTGCAATCTATTCCATCATCCAGATCATGAATGAAAATGTTGAACAGAACTGGCCGCAGGAGCAACCACAGAAGCACACCACTCATTACTGGTTGCCAACTAGACATGGAGCCATTGATTCCTACATGCTGAAACCATTAATCTAGCCAGTTTTAGTGGGAGTGGTCCTGCCTCTGGCAGGGGGTTGGAATAGATGACCTATGAGGTCCCTTCCAACCCTATGTTTCTATGAGTCTATGATTCTCTATCCACCTTACAGTCCACACATCCAGCCCATACTTCCTTAACTTGCCAACGAGAATGCTGTGGGAAACCGTATCAAAAGCCTTGCGAAAGTCGAGGTATATCACATCAACGGCTTTTCCCGCATCCACAAATCCAGACATCTCATCATAGAAGGCAGTGAGGTTGGTCAGGCATGATTTACCCTTGGTGAATCCATGCTGACTGTCCCTGATCACTCTATTTTTCTCCAAGTGTTTCAGGATGGATTCTTTGAGAACTTGCTCCATGATTTTTCCAGGATTTGTGGTGAGGCTGATAGATCTGTAATTCCCCAGATCATCCTTTTTGCCTTTCTTGAAGATAGGTACTATATTTGCTTTTTTTTCCAGTCCTCTAGAACCTCCCCTGTTCACCGCGAGTTTTCAGAGATGCTGGCCAGCGATATTGCTATCTCATTGACCAACTCCCTCAGCACCCTTGGGTAAAGGTTGTCTGGCCCCATGGACTTGTGCACATCCAGCTTCTTTAGGTAGTCCCTAACCTGACCTTCTGTCACCAAGGGCCTCTCTTCTTCTCTCCAATCTGCCATATCCAGTGTAGTGGGCTGGGACCTGGCCCTGTCTGTGAAAACTGAATTAAGAAAAGCATTGGGCACTTCAGCTTTTTCCTCATCCTCCATCATGAGGCTACCTGCCCCATTCAGTAAGGGACCTACCTCATCTGTGATCCTCTTCTTGTTATTAACATGCTTGTAGAACCCCTTCCTGTTATCCTTCACATCCCTTGCTAGCCCCAACTCCAATTGTCCTTTCTGATTTTATCCCCGCAGTCCTGAGCAATATCTTTATATACCTCCTTATTCATCTGTCCAAGCTTCCGCTTCCTATAAGTTTCCTTTTTATGCTTTAGCTCAGTGCAGAGTTCTCTGCTAAGCCATACTGGGCATCTTCCACATTTGCTGTTCTTTCTGCTCATCAGAACGGTATCTTCCTTTGCCGTTAGCAGGGTTTCTTTTAAAATGCAGCCAGCCCTCTTGGGCGCCTTTCCCCTTCAGATCAGCTTCCCAAGGGATCCTGCCCATCAGTTCCCTGAGGGAGCCAAAGTCTGCTTTTCTGAAGTCCATGGTCTGCATTTTGCTTCTTTCCTTTATTCCGTTAATTAAAGAAACCCTGCTAATGGCAGAGGAAGATAACATTTCTGAATATGTTACAACCAACCTATTTTCATCTATTTTTGCTACACATATGGCTCTCATTGCCACAGTATCAGAGCATCTCACAGTCTTTAATGTATTTACCCTCACAACGCTTGTGTGAGGCAGTGAAGTGACATTACTTCCATTATAAAGAGTGCAAAACTGAGGGACAGAGAGGTTGCATGACAGCCCAAGGCCACACAGTACCTGGATTTCTTAAGTGCTAAGTACCCTATACACTGGATCTTTCTTCCCATCTACAAAACATTCTTACATGTTTACATATAAATTTGAAATGGGCCTGATAGTAAGACAAATGCTGCTAAGCATGATTTCTTTTACTATCAAACATTCACAGTTGGTGCTATCAAGGGAATATTTCACCCTTCTGACATGGCTGCTAAATTTTTTACTGTTGAGTAACCCCACAAATGTGAATGGGACTACTTAAAAAGTGAAATGAACCCTAGATGCAGGATTACATTTATTGTTTCTATAACCAAGAATGCCTATTAATTTCAAAATATACTAGGGTGACCAGATATCCCAATTTTATAGGAACAGTCCTGATATCTAGGGCTTTTTCTCATACAAGAGCCTATTACCACCCCCATTTCCTGTCCCAGTTTTTCACACTTTCTAATAGGGCTGTCCTCAGGGGAGGCAAGGGAGGTGATCACCCCATGCCCCGTGGTTCTGTGGTCCCCGTACTGTCCTGCTGTGAGCACGGCAGCAGAGGGCCCATCCCATTACCACCGTCCCACTGCTGCACTGTCCTCCACCCCCGCAATGCTGCCTTCAGGGCAAAGTTGACCTCTCCTTTCCTACAGACAGCCACCCAATCTTAAACAGATACTCACCAGCAACTACAGATCTAACAACAGAAACATTAAAGCAAGCACACACCCCTGCAGTAAACCACGCTGCCAAGTCTGCTCACATATCTGCCCAATAGATACCATCATGAGTCCTAATCAAGCCTGCTACTCCATCAAAGGTTCATTTACCTGCTCATCTACTAATGTGATCTATGGCATCATGAGCCAAAAATGCCCCAACACCTTATACATTGGACAAACAGGACGATCCTTGCTCAAAAGAATAAATGAACATAGAACTGATATCAGAAATCACAAAACAAAGAAATCAGTTGCTGAGCACTTCCATCTTTCTAATCACTCAATAAATGATTCGTTAACAATCGTCATCAGAGATGTGACTGGGACATCAAGACTTCAAAGAGAAACAGCTGAACTCGAATTAATATGCAAATCAATTCTGTGAAAGCAGGATTGAATTGAGACTATGGGTTCTTTTCCCATTACAAAAGATAATTTGACTTCAGGCTTCCCAGGTTTTGAACCTAACAACGGCTCTGATTTGCTGTTACCGTATGGCTTGATCCTATGTTTTACACCCCCTTGCATTTATTTTCATTCCATTCTGTAAGTTCACCCATCTTCGAAGCATCTGACAAAGTGGGATTTTCTCCCACGACAGCTCATGTGACAAATAAATCTGTTAGTCTTTAAGTGCCACATGATTCCTTGTTTTTTTAGCAAAGCAGGGACAGGAACGTGGAGCCTGGCTTCTTAGCTGGTCTTCCCTATCCCCAGGGCAAAACAGCCAACCCAGGGGTGGGGTAAACTGACCCAGAGGCCAGGATCTGCTCTCCTACCCCACCCAGGGACAGCCCTGCTTGCTAACTGGTCACCTTAAAATACAGTGACGCTAGGTACCACACCTTTTAGAACCAAACCAGTGTTCTCACTCACCCCTCATAAAACATCCAGCCACTATTCATAATGCTTCAGATGCACAAAAAAGAGACCTGAGTAAATGATAGATGGTAGTGGAAAGGGGGAGTACATATGCTTAAAGGTCATCTGTTCTATAGCAGTTTTTAAAGCAGTATGAAATGGAATTATCCATGAACTATACCTAATTCAAATAACACTAACCTCCATTTTTCCGTGCAGAAGTAAGCCTTGTCACTCAATCCTCCACCTCCACTTCTAACAGGGAAGAGACTGACTTGATTTACTTGTTGCTGTTATTGTATTTCTTCTACATCACTGCACCAGTCAGCTCCAGTTCTGCAAAATCACTGACTGAGCTGCACAAATGAAGCGTTAGCCTGAATTAATCCATTGTGGTTTTGCCACTACTATAACTATGGAAAAATATAAATATCTGGTGAATAAAAGCTCTTTGAATGCGCCCACTGTCATGTCTAACATTCTTCTCAGTCTCTAGACGCTTACCTCTCTCTAAAATAGCTGGGTAACTGGATAAATATGTGATAACCAGTAAAGATTGTTTATTAAGTTATACAGGGGATTTCTGTTTCATAGCTATTATTATTTGCTCATGTATCTAGTAGCTGATCAATTTTTTCACCTATCTGTTTATATGTCTCCCACATAAAACAGTAGTGTGTTGTCTCCTGCTTTCATCCTTTTTTACTTCCAGTTACAGCATATTTCTGTGCATAATTAAAGACCACTAGAGAGGAATTTGCTGAGCATTTTTGTAACCTTTGAGTGGGCTAAAGATTTTTTCATTGCCTTTCTCCAGTGCCTAAAAAACCCCAAATCTAATAGAAAAGCACCTGGAGACCCAGAATTCTATCTTTTAAGGCTTTTCAGCAGGGATTGCATAGGGTCAGCTTCCCTACATGGAAGTCCAAAAGAACAAAATTATTTCTTCACCATCTCCTGGCTGGCACTCCAAGAAGCTGGGCATGGGTCTCCCTTTCCCCCACACCCAGCCAGCAGCGTGGGAGCCAGCGTGGGGGTCTCTTCCACACTCCACACCCCCCTGGCCAGGATTCTGAACCTTGGCCCTTCCTTCCAGGGTGCCATGCACCCTGGGAGGAGGAGGGTCAAATTTTCTTAAATCAATGTAACAGTTATTTCGAGACAACACATCCATACAGTGTTATATCAATATAACAGTTTTGATTTAACAGTCATATCAATAATAAACTAGGTTTTATTGTATCAATACAACTTTCCTTAAATCAAAATGAGGGAGCTCCTCATCTCAATAGAAGGAAACATTGTGTGGACCTACCATTTTTTAAATTGAAATAACCAGTGTGATTTCAATTTAAACAGTGTGTGTGGAAATGCCCATTGAATATGAATCCAGCAATGAGGAACCTTTTGAGCATACCCAAAACTACCACGCTCAATTCCAGAAACTTCTGAATGTAGAGAATTAATTGTGTATCTATCTAGCAACAGTGACTCTACCATAACTCATTCCTAACCACCTCCCATCAATAGATCTCTTAAACAGATACCTCTCTATTCAGCACCTGGGTGACACTTACAATACTACACCATAGCCTTGACCAGCTATGGTCCACCATATATGCAGCTGGTTCATGCATATGCAGATATGTAGCTTGTGCCAGATATGCAGCTGGTTCATGCAAGATCTCCAGTATCAAGAAATGTTTTTTTGAGCAAAAGCCTGAGAACTGAAGACATAATAGATGATAACACCTGCCTTCCAATAGGGATACAATAATATTCTTAACCAACAGTTGACTCAACTCATCTTCATGTGGTTTTAATAAGCTGTGAGGGGAGAGAGCCAGATGAAACTCTATCAAAGTAGCTAGAAACCCAAGACCAGAACCTTAGCTGGTTTAGTATTGGTCCAGTAAAACTATGTTAATTGACACCAGCTGAAGAGCTGCCTCTCAGTGAGAAATACTGGCTTAAATTCAACCAAAGGCACATGGTCTATTTGTATCCTCCAACTCATGCCATAGCTTGTTGATATTTTCTGTGAAATAGACAGAAAAATCCTAACTGCAGAAAAATATCCAGTTCCCATTGGGTATGTCTACACTTAGAATTGAATCTGAATTGATGACAATCAATTTGAATTCAATTAAGTGCATGACCACACTCACGTTCATCAATTTGAACTGAGGAACTCCTTAGTTCAAATTGATGAAAGCTGCCTTTGAAGTGGTCAAACATCATTTGACTTCAAAGTCGTGGTCAATTCGAACCCAATAGTTCGAATTGACACAATGTGGCCATGTCAATTCGAACTCACTGTTTGTTCGAATTGACATGGGTTGACCTTCCTCCCAGGGTGCATGGCACCCTGGAAGGAAGACCAGTCATCCAGCACCTGGAGCCAGCAACCCCAAAGGTGCCTCCATCACCACCCAGCCAGATCAGGCTTGGCGGCAGTGGGGTTCCTGTCCCCTAGGAGAGGAAGGAACTCCTGGGTGCCGCTTCAGCCCCGCTTGCCAGTGCAGGGATGGGATCACAACACAGAGCTGGAGCTGCAGTCCCTGTTCTCAGGGATGGGATCCCCAGGCTCAGGGAGAAGAGATTACCATGTGGGGCTGCAGCCCTGCTTCCCCGGTGGAGGGTAGGGATCCCCATATGGGGCTGCAGCCCTGATCCCCCGGCAGGGAGATGGGATCCCCATGTGAGGCTGCAGCCCTGCTCCCTGGGTGGGGAGAAGTGATCCCCAAGCTGGGCTGGAGCCACACTCCCTGAGCTGGGGAAGGAACTCCCATGAGTGGCTGCACCCACACTGGCCCTGCGTGGGGACGGGAGCCATGCTGGATTCCTTCCCCATGCAGCAGGAGGAGCTGGAGCCATACACGGGTCCCTGTCCCAAACCCAGGGAGTGCAGCTCTAGCCTCACATAGGAAGTTACTTTCCCACATTGGCCCACACAGGGGGAATCCCTTCTCCTGCTGCCTGGCCAAGGGAAAACATCCCCTGCCAGGCTCTAGACTTCTGAGCAGGCATGGGGAAAAAGCATCCCCTGCCCAGCTCTAGCTGCACGGCGGCTAGAGCTGGCTAGGGGATTTCTTTTCCCTGTGCCAGGCTCAGAAGGCTAGAGCCTGGCAGCAGATTGGGTGGCTGAATGGCCCTTCTTGGGGGCCATGTTGCCACACCTCCCATGGTCCCCTCCTCCAATTTTAATTAGCAAGTGCAGTCCATGGACATGCTAGTTCAAATTGGAGTTTCTAGTGTGGTCATGTTAATTCAAATTGACTGAATTCAAACTAATAATTATTAGTTCAAATTGATTAGTTTGAATTCAGTCAATCCAAATTAACACTCTAAGTATAGACATAGCTATTCTGAGGCTAAAACTTTTCCAGATGGTGGACACCTTAGTGAGTCCTGCTGGATGAAATGCCACAAATTCATTTGTGCAAGCAAAAAATGTTCTTTCCACTTCATCCCAGCACCATGCAAAACTTAAAAAACTTTCATGCTACAATCAGTCTGATTTGGAATGCAATTCCCAACATTGTCATTCTAACTTGTGTCTCACAGGTTTCATTTTTCACAAGACATCCACTTTCCAAAGCAGGAGAATATTTTTTAAAATTATTAGAAATAACTAGGAATTACATTAAAAAATTGAGGAAAAACTGTACAATGCTCTAGGTCCACAGAAAGCATGATCTTTATCATTTCTTTCATACATATCAATCTGCCGTTGAACTGGGAACAAATCGAAGCAGCACAAAAAGCTCAGTTTGTACCTGTTTCAGAGACCCGTGGGCTATGTCTCCACAGTCAAATTAGTCAAGATGAAGGACGCTTAGTCTGGACTAATTTAGCTCATGGCTACACTAGGATTTCCCAAGTTCAAACTAAGAAATTCTTAGTTTGAACTAGGGAATGCCTAGTTCAAACTAGTAAGTACCAGAGTTAGACCAGACTCACACACTTAGTTTGAACTGTAGTTCAAACTAAACTTGTACAAGAGTCGAACTAAGCCCTACTTCAAACTTAAGAAGTTCAAACTAAGCCATTAGTTCGAACTAACCATGTATTCTAGTTTGAACTAAGTGTTAGTTCGAACTAGAACGCACAGTTAGTTTGAACTAAAATGTTCTCGGTTAGTTCACGGTTAATTCAAACTAAGCTTGAACTTCTTAGTTTGGACTAAGAAGTCCAAACTAAATTTGACTAATGTAGACATAGCCAAAAGGTTTCGCTCTCTCTCTTTTTTTTTAATAGTAGGTTGCATAGCTGTCATATAAATCTAATGGAATTGTGAACTACAGTGATCAGTGGCATGGCGGCTATAAAAACAGAATCTTGAATAGCCACCTTCTGCTTCAACTTTAAAGTGATCCAGTCAGCTAGCCATTAAACCAATACTATAATGAGCCAGAATGTCATATGAGAGCTGCATGCCACTTCTATTCCCATCTCAACTCCTTGGAGACTCACACCAGATAAACACATTCAAATTGTCTTTAAATTCACACTCAGATAGGAGATTTTGGGAATATGCCGTGAGAATTACGAATAGCAAAACTAATGAAGGAATATGGGTTTGAGGTTTTTCAATGCATGTAGCCATCTTTACTCATTTAAAAGCTGCAGTTAAAGGATGTACATAGACATACATAATTGATTCCAATAAATCTTTTATTGTTTTATCAGGAATTCTTGAGTAACCTTTTACAGGGATATAATATTGCTGGAAATTTGTCTTATACACTGTACTGAAGGTTGTTTGACAGCCCTATTTAGTTTCTTACTCTGACATCTTGTTTAGAGTTCTATTTAAATAGGATTTTAAGATGTATTTTGGCAGAAATTTTCACTGAACAGAACATCCAATTTAAAAATTAATATTTTGCTGCCTCTGCTAATCAAAGATGGTTATGTTTACGTGAGTGGTTTAAGACAACAATATATGGTTCATTCAAATTTGCCTTGCACTCAGCCCACTTCAGAAGTGTTTTAAGTAAATCCAAGACACTCTGAGCTGCTGTAACTTATACCTTCTTCAGATCCAGAATCAGGGTTCAACTTAGGGTTCATCTACCCCTGGATGGTCCACATGTCCATGTGCAAGGTTGTACCATAATTTCCTCTCCTGTTGTACACATGTAGACCTCAGAAGCACATGTCTGAAGGTGAGGAGGAGCTGAGTAAACTACTATGCCTGAGAACTGTGGTAAGTACATGTCTCAGGTTGTGGCAGAGCCCCATCTCCATGCCAGTTTACAAGGTAGACAGGGACAAGTACCAGCTCTTGAGTTTCAGTAGCCATCAACTCCTATTCCCACAATGCACTGAACCCTTTTCTGCTTAAACCTTACCCAATTTATGAAGATTCCCAACCCCACCCCACCCCCCCAAAATTACCAGTAGTAGCAAGCTGTACTTACCACATCAAACAGTTTTCTGATGCACTTTTTTTGTCATTGTAGGTGGGGTTACTCTGACCATATCTTGATCAGCACCCAGGTGCAGTCAGCAGGCCAGGCAGCTGCTTTCGGAGCCAAATCTATGAGCAGCAAGATCACTCACTAGTAGTAAGAAATTTCACAGAGGTTGGAGGTGGGCATTAATCAGACTCTGGCCCAGAGGTGGGAATAGATCAAGCACTTAAACTTCTTGTGTACCCATCACATACACCCCTTTTACAATGAGCTGGACTGAACACCAGCAAGGGTTCTCAGTGCAGGGCTAGCTCGTGACCTCGCTGGCCTCATTATTCAGCCCTCATTGAAATGCTGATCAGGCCTGGGCAAGTGGCAACAAGAACTGCAGAGGATGCCCCAGAAGACCAATAGGACAAGGAGCGTGTGATTTAGCACTTCTGCCTATAAAAGCCATCTGAGGATGCCTCCCCTGCTCTCTCAACAACCCAACTGCAGTTGGCTGGTCTGGTGCGTCCCACTAATGCCAGCCCTCCCAAGTGCCCAGCACCATGGTGAGCCAATCTGCCAGGCCCCAAACCCTGGCAAGAACCAGAATTCTTGCTCTGATGCTGTTCCTAATTTTAAACTCAGCCCCACTCTGCTCCACCTCATAATTGTCTCTGAGCAAGAAACAGATACAAAGCAATGATTTTATTGATTTCTGATGTGCCACTATTATGCATTTGGTAGAAGCTATAGGTTCAAAACCAATTATGAATGCATAATCATGCTTCTGTGTCTGTGCCTTTCTCAGCTGGCATCCAGGCTGTGATTGTCCTAGGGCTGAGAAAACTGGTGGAAAGTAAGAGGCTAGAGGAAGGGTTCTAGCTAGAGTCAGACAGGTACAGAATATGTATAGCACTTATCCAAAATTAGTAACAGCTGTCTTTTGTCTCATTGAAGATTACATTGTTTCAGAGCTTTTCCCACCTACCCCTAGTCTTACTGTTCCCTTCCCAGGGCCAGATTAATAAATGGGCTGAAGGAGCTGCAGCCTCAGATGAGGGTGTGGGGCCCTGCCATGTGTTGCCCAACAAAAGTTAATCCAGCCCTGGCTGGCCAGCCAGGAGCACCTCCAGTGGTCTGCCCACTCGTCCCCAGGCTGCTCCACATTGCCAGCCACTTTTCCACTCCTGCAGCTGGCTGGTCTGCTGGGTTCCACTAATGCCAGCCCTCCCAAGTGCCAGGCACCATGGTGAGCTGGTCTGCAGGGCCCCAGCGCTGACCCACTGCAGCACCAAGAGCCAGCCCATCCCACCCCAGGCTGGCTGTTGTGCTGCCACCCCTGCAGTAGGGAGGGGGGCCCCACAAAATCACAGAGCCCCAGGCCCAGAGCAGCCTTAATCCAGCCCTGCCCCTTACAAAGAGAGCAGTGTGGGTGAGAAGAGGATCTGGTCTGGTGTTAGAGAAACACAATGCAGTGTTCCGTGGCAATGCAGAGAATGGGGGAGAACGGATTGTGGTGGAACGGAGATTAGGTCTGGCAAGGGAACAGAACATAGAGCACTTTTGTTGTCCATGGAAAAATTAATCACAGCAGTCCCTTCTTCCTTGGAATATGACAACACTGTCCCTGTCCCTGGTGTCTGGCCTCTTCCCCCACAGAGCCATGCTGCACAAGCCCAAGAAATGAGGGTGGGAGGAGGATCTGGTCTGATGGTTTGATAAACACAGTGTGATGTCTTTTGCAGTGGAGAGCTGAGGGGCTTGTGAAATTGATCTGAAATTTCAAGGCACTAACTAAATTTGCAGTTTCTTTCTGTTTCCATTCTACCATTGTAAGGTAGGCCCAGGGACAAGATTTTCTGCTGATGCTGTGGGGAAGGGACTGGGTGTTTTTTACAGAACACATCTCCCTTTGCAATAAAATGCCATCTGCTGGGTGATACTATGTTGAGTCAATGTGCATTTGAACTGCCTCCAAACCTGTAAACTTATTTCAGCAAATTTCTGGTGTAGCAGAAATTCCAGCAGGATCTGGTGGTTCAATGGCAGTGCAAATCTTCTTGGTCCACTTTCACAGCTGACCAAACCCTTCTACTCACAACAGTCACAATATGTAGAGGAGTGACCATTTGCAGAAACAGGTCCCTGCCCCAGATCCATTCTGATATCTTGAAAGCTGTTGTGTTCTCCAAATAATGGTCAGCCTGAAAAAAAAAAGTAGACTGGTGACATAGCCCCTGGAAAGAACTGCCATGCCATCCCCCTTGAGATGCACTGAAAACTTTAAATGTTCAAAAACAGAAGTACACTTATCTGACCATTAGCAACCTCTGCTCATCTATTGGGGGCTGCACAAGTTATCTGAGAACCAAAGATAGTCTACCAGTCACATTCCAGAAAGCCCGTCATTTCGAAATAAGATAACGTCGTGTGAACCTAATCTTTTTTATTTCAAAATAACCAGTGTTATTTTGAAATAAAAGAGATGTGTGGACATACTCGTAGATCTTTTAGCTCCCAAGAGGGAAAATGTTCTAACAAGAGAGCAGGAGCTGCACCCCAGAGACAGCAAAGGCAGACAGAGTAGGGTCTTAGGAGAGCTGCTGATAGGAATGCAGAGCAGAACAAAGAGGACTTTGAATTTCTCAGGGCTCTTGAGGATTGGGCTCTTCTTCAGGAAGAGACCTAGATGAACTGGTTCCTGGAGCAGGATGCACACCACAAGAAACAGGAGACTTGCTCTGTGCAGATGCTTGTTGAACTGGTAGATGAATGAGTTTGGGTTTGGCTGCTGCCAGGGCCACAGAAGCTGTCCATGAACCATCACCTCTTCTTCCAGCTGCTGCCTGGGGTGCTGCTGAGTCAGAGGAGCCAACCCCTGCAAGTGACTGGAAGGAGAATATTGAGCACCAAGGACCTCATCCTCCACCAGCACCTGCAGTGCTTTACTGAGGGATGCCATGAGCATGTTGGAGTCCCTAAAGCCCAGCAAGTGCCCACCCTCCCAAACTCCAGGCAGGAAGTGCCTTCATCTGCCCCAAATCAATTTCTGCCCTTCATGCCCCTGTTGTCAGAGGGCAAGGAGATGGTTGCAGAGACTTTAGCATTTGCCTGTTGTTCACATATTCAGTCCTGTTATGTTTTAACTACTGTTCGCTACTTTTCTTTATTCAAATATTTGACATTCCACAGAGTAGTTTTAATAAAATCCTGATCGTTTCCTTGACTTGTGTGCAAACTCTCCTTCCTTAGTATGACAAACCTAAGATGTTTTCAGAGCTAGGACTGGACCCCATGACTCACAGAACTTGCACTGGTATTGTGTAACTTTTGATGATGCATAATATGGCAAACACTTCTCTGACTTTCCCATAGCCACACCCTCCAGGTTAAAAAAATATCCCAAGTCCCGATGGATTTTGGTTAACTTCTTGCAGAATATGATCGGAGGAATACGTCTCCATTTTTTTTTTAACAGATTTTTATTCTTTGGAAATCGGCCACTATAGGCAAGGGCCTGTTAGTTTTTCTCATAAAAGGAGTCTCACTGAAGTTAATACAATTATATGAATAAGCATAATTGTCAGTATTCGAGTCTAAATCTGCCACTGGGTAATGCCTCTCTTGTATTTTTTGGCCATTGACAAAGACTTGATTGTTAATGGTACATAAGACTGGTTTATTTTGTCAAGATATAGTAGTCTGAGGTAAAAATCTTCTATAGGTTGCAAAAGAACTAAGATAGATGCACTTTCTGGTTGGCTTGGCAAGCCTGACCAAAAATGAATAGATGAAGTTCCCTGTTCTTTCTACTCATCAATTTATATGTGTTCTAGTTGTTGAGTAGACTTGCATCTCAGTTCTTTATGAATAGTACATCATCTAGATTAATAAGTATATATGGAAGTTGCTTGGTACCCTACATATATCATTTAATGCTGCTTTCATTCATTCTTAGTTGTGATTCTTAACAGGTTTTCTGTATCTTAAATAAGCATATTAAAACTAAAGAGAAATATCTTCATCCAGTTCAAAAATGTCTTTGAATTAATTCCCATTTTCAATTTATTGAAAATTGAGAGGATTCAAGGTAAGCAATACAATATTTATAGATTCTATAAAATATATTACATTTTGAAAAGTCAAAACTAGTCTGGGTTACTTTTAATTCCTTTTTGTAATTTTCTTTGTAACTGGAGGTACCATTCTTAAACAATAAGAGTCCAGTGGAGCCACATAAAATAACAGATTCCTTTGGAATCTGGCTTTTGTGGACTCCAACCCACTTCATCAGATGCATCTGGTTAAGTGGGTTGGGGCCCTTGAAAGCGTATGCCTGAAGATATCTGCTAGACTATAGTGTGCCACAGGACTCTTGTTTTTGCTGTACACAGACTAACATGCTACCTCTCTGGAAATTTCTATAATTCTTAGAAAGCTTTTTTATGGATTCTATATGTTACAAATGAGAAAAATTCCAAAGGGGCAGCCTTGTGACTCTAGTTCAGGAAAAACAAATAAGGAGTCCTGTGTCACTTTTAAAGACTAACAAACTTATATATTGCATGAGCTTCCACAGGAGAAAAAAATCCCACTTTGTCAGAAGCTTTGAAAAGAGGGGAGCTTACAGAATGAGAGAAATGTAAGTAGTAGGATCAGATCACAATGTAACAGAAAATCAAAGCATTTAAGATTCAATCACTGGGGAACAGCATATGAAGGAAGATGAGGTCAACTCACCTGTTTGAGTATAGCTATTAGCAAAACATCATTGGAGTGCCCAGGAAGATTGAAGAGCTCAGCTACTGATTTTTGAATGTTGTGATTTCTGGTGTTAGTTTTGTGCCCATTTATTCTTTTGTGCAGAAACTGTCTTGTTTGTCCAAACTATAAGATAGCGGGGGCATTTCTGGAACATGATGGCATAAATCACATTGGTGGATGAGCAGGTGAATGAGCCCTTGATGGAGTAGCTGGTTTGATTAGGTCCTGTGATGATGTCTTTTGTGCAGATATGTGGTCAACATTGGCAGCGTGGTTTGTTGCAGGGATATGTGCTTGCTTTAATGGTTCTGCTGTTAGGTCTGTAGTTACTGGTGAGTATCTTCTTACATTTGGGGGGCTCTCTGTAAGCGAAGAGAGGTCTGGCTTCAAAGGCTTGAGAGAGTGAGGGTTCGTTTTGTGGAATAAGCTGTAGATCCTTGATGATGTGCTGTAGAGGTCTGACTTGAGAGTAGTAGGTGATGACTAGTTGCATTCTGTTGTTTTCTTTCCTGGGTTTCTCCTGTAGTAGTTGACTTTGGGGTACCCACCTGGCTCTGTCAATCTGTTTCTTCACTTCCACAGGTGGATACCATAGTTTTAAGAATGCTTGATAGAGAACCTGAAAGCGTCTGTCTGTGTCTGAGGTATCGGAGCAAAAGCAGTTTTGTCTTAGAGTGTGGCTACAGACAATGGATTGTGTGGTGTTTTGGATGAAAGTTTGAGGGATGTAGGTAACTATACCAATCAGCAGATTTTTGGTATAGCGTGGTGTTTGCGTATCCATCCCTAATTTGTACTGTAGAGTCCAGAAAGTGGATCTCCTGTGTAGAGTGTTCCAGGCTAAGTTTGATTGTGGAGTGGAAGTTGTTGAAATCTTCAAAGGTATCCTTACCGTGGGTCCAGACAATGAAAGATGTCATCAATGTAGCATAAGTAGAGGTGAGGTGCTTTGGAATGAGACATGAGAAAGTGTTGTTCTAAGTCAGCCATAAAAATGTTGACATATCATGGGGCCATGAGGGTACCCATAGCAGTGCCGCTGACCTGAAATGGTTGTGAGTGAGTACGAAGGCACAAAGTTCAGCCACACGATGTTCTATGGCATCAACTTGTAATTTGCCTTTGTGTGGGATGTTGGTGTAAAGTGCTTCAACATCCATAATCCAGGATGGTGTTTTCTGGAAGGTCACCAATGGATTTGAGTTTTGCCAGGAAGTCCCTGGTGTCTCGAAGATACTTACAAGTGTTGATAGCATAGTGTCTCAGGAGAGAGTCCACATATCCAGATAAGCCTGCTGTTAGAGTGCCAATTCCTGAGATGAAGTGGCATCCAGGATTTCTTTTTTATGGATTTTGGTAGTAGATAGAATATCTCTGATCAGTGTTCTGGTGGTGTGTCTGTCTTGATTTGTTCCTATGATGCCGCGGAAAGTTTCTTGAGTAGGTGGTGTAGTTCCTTCTGGTACTCCCTAATGGTGTGGATTTTCTTCCCATTACAACAGGTGATTTGATATCATTTTCCTCTCTGTGCTGTTCCCGAGTGTATGAATCTTAACACGTGCTTTGATTTGCTGTTACAGTGTGAGCTGATCCTATGACTTACACGTCCCTTCATTTATTTTCATCCCATTCTGTAAGTTCCCCCTCTTCAAAGTGTCTGATGAAGTGAGATTTTCTCCCACGAAAGCTCATATGATAAATAAACTGGTTAGTCTTTAAAAGTGCCATAGGACTCCTTGTTTGTTTAACTGAGAAAAAGCAGCTCTGGAATTTTCTTACCTACTACTATATATAGCTAGTGTAAGAAGGCAAGATGGGCCCCCTTATATAAGGAGGGTAAGGACGCAAGATGACCACCCTTGAATAAGGAGGCAAGACGGCATCCCTTAGAAACTGGCAGCCAGGGCCACCCCACTCCTAAGGGGGCAGTGCCAGGGGCAGCCTTTCCGTCAGTCTGGAGAGAAGTGGATAGGAGAGGAAGTACAAAAGACAGATCCTGGAGCTCAGTTAGGGCTTGGCAGCCAAAGGGGAAAGAGGTCCTTCTGCTCTCTCCACAGCCCTAGCAGGAGATATGCCCCACCAAGAATCTGATAGTGCAATGGGAACCAGATGGCCATCTGGATCTACCAGTGACAGCAGGGCCGAGGATGCCACCCCAGTGAACAAGCCTGATGAGTTCCTGGAGTTGCCCTTGCCACCACCACCCAAGCACCCTGTAGACCCTGGTGGCCAATCAGTCTCCTGTGATCTAGATGAGCTTCCCCTGGCCAGTGATGAGCCCCAACAAGGCCAGGTTTGACTTGGAAGAACTGGCCTTGGAGGAAGACCTACCCAGCCTGTTGGCTCTGCCTCCCCCCAACGAGGACAAGGTCCGGTTTGATAACTTACCTTGGGGCTACTACCCAGAAGAAGCTGAGGATGAGGACCTGAGCAGGTACCTCAGGCCATAAGGGCCACAGGTGAGCCAGGCAGTCAGGACCTCCGTGTGGCAGGGGCTAAGCTGATGTGTTGGGGTCAGGGCCCCTCCAGCCTCCTAACCGACCATGCAACCCAGTATAGTGCTCTGGGCGGGGATGCAGTAGAGTTGGGTTGGCCTCTGGCCTCCCTGCTCCTCACTTCCGAGCCTGTGTTGGAAGCTGCTCTCAGCGCTCTGTAGCGACCCTTTTCTCCCTTCATCCAAACCCCCTTGAGACAGTCATATTGGTCTGCCTGCCCCACTGAGGGACCACAGACAATACTTATTTGTCTGCCTGTCCCAACAAGGGACCACAGATGGTACTATTGTCTGCTTGCCCTGCCGAGGAACCAAAGACAGTAATATTTGTCCGTCTTCCATGCCCAAGAAGCAAGGCAGCTGAAAAGACATCAGCCAAATGCCTCTACAAACAACATAACTGATGAGAAGAAGGTACCAGTTTTTCTAACAGTCATTGGAGTTAAGACTTATAATTTGCTATGTGATTTGCTTTATCCGGAGAAACCAGAGCAGAAACCTTACGGGGACCTAGTGGAAGTTCTGGGAGCACATTTTTCCCCAAAGCCACTAGTAACTGCCGAGAGGTATAGGTTCTACTAAAGGAACAAAAGTGAAGGTGAATCAGTTGTACAATTTGTAGCAGCTCTGCGAAAGCTGGCAGCACACTGTGACTTCAAGAACATGTTAGAGGAAATGCTGTGTGACAGGCTGGTGTGTGGCCTGCACAGTGAATCAACACGAAAACGCCTATTGACTAAAGGTCAACTCACCTTGCAGAAGGCTGTGGAACTTGCAGTCTCCATGGAACGCATCACCCAAGACATGCAACAGATCAGGGTCAGTGTCTGTAAAGTATCCCTACAACCTGCCCCCAGGGCACCGGGGAGACACGAATGTTACCGGTGTAGGAAGCAGGACCACCTCGCATCAGAGTGCCGGTTTAAGGAACTACTGTGTCGACAATGTGGTAAGAGAGGGCACATTGAACGTACCTGCAAACAAAGGAAGGGTGAGCCAAACAGAAGAGGCAGACCTGAGAAAAATGGGCCATTGGTTTGGCGGACTAAGAGGGAAATTCTGCATGCAGTAGAGCAGAATACAGGTGATCATAGTGACACCCCATTGGAAGATGAAGATTCCCTCCATGTTTTGTCTATAACACATGGCCCACGTAAATTCTGGGTAACACCTGTGTTGGAAGGCAAACCTACATGCATGGAACTGGACACTGGCGCAGCAGTTTCATTAGTTTCTAACATTGTGTATGAGAAGGACTTTAGACATCTGCCACTTAAGCCGACAGTAGTCGTTTTGAAGACATATACTGGAGAGACTGTTCCCCTGTTGGGTACTATTGATGTGAAAGTAGAACTCAATGGACAGACCATAAAGCTACCACTGTTTGTGGTAAAGGGAGATTACCCAGCCCTAATGGGAAGATCTTGGATCAGGAAAATCCAACTTGATTGGTCAGAAGTGCATCAATTGACTAAAGAAGAAATGAATCTAGCAGCGGTACTAACAAAACATGCTGCTGTTTTCGGTGAAGACTTAGGGAGTATGAAGGGAATCACTGTGAAATTAAATATAAAGCCTGATTGCCAACCAAAATGTTTGAAGGCCAGGATGGTGCCATTTGCCATCAGACCCAAGGTGGAAGAAAACTTGGAGCAGTTAGTCAAAGAGGGAGTCTTGGTGCCAGTTACTCACAGCCAGTGGGCGACACCCATTGTCCCAATAGTGAAGAAGGATGGCTCCATTCGGATTTGTGGAGATTTCAAGGTCACTGTCAACCCAGTGTTATGTGCAGAACAATATCCGCTTCCCCGCATTGAGGACATCTTTGCAGGCTCGGCTGGAGGACAAAAATTTAGCAAGATTGATTTGAGTCAAGTGTTACTTACAGATGTATGTTGAAGAAGAATCTCAAGAATTGTTGACAATCGTAGCACATAAGGGGTTGTACAGATACTGTCGTTTACCTTTCGGCATTACTTCAGCCCCAGCTTTGTTCCAAAGGGCAATGGATCAGATTTTGAGTGGTTTATCAGGAGTACGGTGCAATCTGGATGACATCCTGGTCACGGGCAAAAATGAGGAGGAACACCTTACAAACTTGGAAGCTACTCTGCAAAGGCTGGAAGAGTATGGTCTACGTGTTCACAGAGACAAATGTAAGTTTTTCCAGCCCTCAGTTGAATATTTAGGACATATAATTGATGCTGATGGTCTCCATAAGTCTCCAGCCAAGGTTAAGGCTATTGTGGATGCTCCACTACCTCAGAACGTAAGCCAACTTCGCTCTTTTTTAGGCTTATTAAACTATTATGGCAAGTTTATTCCACAATTAGCGACGCTCCTGAAACCCCTACATGAGCTTCTGGGGCCGAAAAAGGCCTGGAACTGGACTGAAGCCTGTGATGTTGCATTTAATGAAGCTAAACACTCACTGGTAAACTCTAAGGTTTTGACCCATCCTTGCCCCTACAGTTGGCTTGTGATGCCTCCCCTTATGGAGTTGGGGCTGTATTGTTACATATTATGCCGTCTGGTGAAGAGAGGCCGATTGCTTTTGCTTCACGCTCCTTAACTAAGGCAGAAACTAATTATGCCCAAATTGAACGCGAAGCACTGGGCATTGTTTTTGGCATTCGGAAATTTCACCAGTACCTGTGGGGAAAGAAGTTCACACTTCTCACTGACCATCGACCCCTGACATCAATTTTGGGGCCACACGCAGGCATCCCACATTTGGCTGCTAGTCGGATGCAACGATGGGCATTGATACTTTCTGGATACACATATGAAATCAAGTACAGGCAATCCTCTTTGCATTGCAATGCTGATGGCCTTTCAAGGCTACCCTTACCGGCACACCATCAGGATCTGGGCCAGGAAGGAATCTTTTACTTTGAATAGGTGGAAAACACACCTGTCATGGCTTCTCAAGTGAAGAAAGCAACACGGGTTGACCCAGTACTCTCAAGAGTTATGGATTTCGTGATGCATGGAACGTTCTTACCTGACTCTCAGGTCTCTCCTGACCTCCACCCCTATGTGTCTAGGAGGACAGAGTTATCAACCCAATCCGGGTGTTTGTTGTGGGGTATGCGTGTCATTATCCCACCTTCATTAAGATCACGTTTGTTGGAACAGCTCCATTCAAGTCACTGCGGCATAGTGCGCATGAAAGAAATTGCATGGAGCTATTTCTGGTGGCCGGGCTTAGACAGGGCCATTGAAGAAATGGCTAGAGCTTGTACCTCATGCCAGAGCGTCCAGAACACACCTCAGTTGGCACCTCTTCACCCATGGGATTGGCCCGAAAGGCCACAGCAATGTATCCATGTTGATTTTACTGGCCCATTTGAAGGATGTATGTTTTTAATTGCTGTGGATGCCCATTCAAAATGGCCAGAAGTCTCGGTAATGCAGTCCACTACTACGGAAGCCACTATTCAGACCCTACGTGGCTTTTTTAGTCGTTACGGTCTTCCAGAACAGCTGGTGAGTGACAATGGACCACAATTTGTTTCTCAGGATTTTGAAACTTTTATGAAGGCCAATTGAATACATCACATCAGGCCAGCACCGTATCATCCTTCCACCAATGGACTTGCTGAAAGGTTTGTACAGACTATGAAGCAAGCTCTAAAATCCGCAAAGGGACGTTCACCTCTTCAAAAGCGCCTGGACAACTTCTTGTTGTCCTACAGAAACACTCCACAGGCTACAACTAAGGCATCTCCAGCTTTCTTATGATGGGACGGCAGTTGTGCTCTTGCTTTGATTTGTTGAAACCACGAGACACACGGCAAGTGGTTCAACACCAACAGCAGGACCAGGTCAGCAGACATTCACCAAGAACAAAGGGCCGCACCTTCAGTATTGGACAGCCAGTTCTTGCATGAAACTATGCTTCAGGAGCTAAATGGGTCCCAGCAACGGTCATTGCCCAGACAGGACCTGTTTCCTACTCTGTCCAGACAGCGAATAGTCTAGTTTGGCGACAGCATGTAGATCAGCTGCTTCTCCGTCATATCCACCCAGAAGATGCATCTCCAGCAGACATATCTGACTTCACCCTTATTGATGATACAACATCAGAGCATGAAACTACAATTTCTGTCTCTCCTGCTCCAGCCACCCCTTCAACGCCTTCAGCGTCCCTGGACCAACCGGACACAACATCCTCTCCGGTTCCGGCTACTTCCCCAGTACCTGTGATCCCACCATCACCAATACCACCTTGTGGGGTGGGCACACCAGAAGTTCGCTGTAATCTACCTCACAACAGAAGGCCTCCTAATCGGCTGGATCTTTAGCTAGTGGTGACCCCCTCTTCATGGGGCAGAATAATTCCCCGGGGGTTCACCGGAGATGGGGCAGTCTACCCTCATCTCCTAGTTTAGTTCTTATTCTTTCTGGGGGGGAGGGCTTTATTCTGGGGGGGGGGTGTTCATTACAGGGGGAGGAATATGTGGTGTTTTGGACTACCTAGGGTCATTGGGGTTGCCATAGTGATAAATGGGAGAGTCATTTAGGTGCTAGGAAAACCTGTCTGTCTCCTCTCTCTCTCTCTCAGTTCTCTTTCAATAAAGACTTCTTATACAGCTCTGAATATGCTGTCCTCCTTATTGGATTATAATCTCCCTTAAAACTCTACAGTTTCTTCCTCGAGTGACCAGCATACACAATTGTCTAAAGAGTCAGCATGAAATACTGGAAACAGCTGAAAGCATAACTGAAAGCTTTATAATTCTGACAAGTTCCAAAATGGCAGCCTTGTCTCCAGAGTGAATAGTCCCTGGGTTTCACTGGGTGTTACTGTTCAATTTTTAAATCCTCAGCCATTTTGCCTTTATAAATTATAATTGGGTTTGCAGCAACAATATGGTATGTATTTGTGCCATGCCAAGACTCCTAGGCCATTGTGATGTCAGAGGTGACTCAACCAATTGCTCCCTCAAAGCAATTGGTTGAGTCATCTCTGACATCACAACTGTCTGTCACATGGTACAGTTCACATCACGCAGGCACATAGCAAATTAGGAGAGTTGATGGATTTAAATCCTTTGCTAAATCAATACCCCTAGAATTCAGTCTTAGTCCCATTGAATTCAGTGGAAATTTTACTTAATTTCCCTGGAAACAGATCTGAGCCCGATATTTTAGAGGAAAAATGCTTTGGGGGGCCAAAGTATAGAATAAATTTCTTGTGAGAGTATAAACAAAGCTCAGTGCACAGGATTACAAGAAGCATTAAAATGGAACTGTCTGATCATCCCAAACAGCCCAATGATCCATATTGTTTGAAACCCTTCACAAAACTTACATCTGTTCTGCTATCTACAAGAAATAAGCCAATGCTTATTGACTAGACTGCAATGCAGTCACAGGAAGTCAACATTTATTTTTAGTGAACACATCTAATTGCATAGTTCGATAATCACTTTCCTCCCACACACACACACACACACACACACACACACACCTCTTATATTGCTCTTCTATTCAGATCAGGGACCAATCCTGTCTCCCTCTGCACAACATCTAGCACAAAGGGAACCTGAGACTGGCTGATTTGTGGCTATCATTTCCCCACATTATACATCTAATTATACAACACTATTATGAAGCAAAAAACTCTTCTTGAACCAAATTGGCTTCCACTGAATAGATTGACTGGTGCTCCAGTGATAGGAATGGTAATTGCCCTTAAGAGTCTTTTATACATAAATCTGCTATACCATCTGTATTTATGCATAGATGGCAAAGGGTGTTACAGATTGTAACTGTGGACATTAATTTACATGTACTACTTTGTAGTAAATAGCAGTTCTAGGTTTTGGATAAGGATGATTAGTATTTAAATGAGACATTGAAATGAGCAGAACTTCAGTGTTATCAGAGATGGCCCAAAAATAAAACCCAGGATCAGCAAAACCTGTCAGTCTGAAATGTGAGATTCAGGACCATGTCTATTTATAACTAGTGAAATGTTCTCAGCCATGAAAAGTTGTCTAATGACTAACAGCAAATGGGATGACAGGCAAGTGGATAGAAAAGGGTGGCTTAAACATAGTGCTTTTCTGATATTTAAACATTTGGACATTTTCAGGCTTTGAAGTTGCCATTCTATGCTCTTAAAGTCCTCATTTTCACTTTCTCATTTATATTACTGTTAGTCCTGTTAGCTTTCTTAACTAGCATTAAAGGGAATTCACCACTTTCATCTCATTGGCTATGTCTATAGTAGGGGCTATTTTAAGTCAACTTCACAAGGTCAACTTTAATTCAACTTAAAGTCAACCTTGCGAAGTCAACTTTCCCTGGGACTGGCTCCAGGGCTCCGATCCAGCCCTGCAGGCCCAGTCCAGCTCCTGCCTCCTGCGGCAGGGGGCTGGGAGCACGAAGTGGCTCTCGTTCCCTTGCCAGAAGTGACTGGGGCTAGGATCTGGCTCCCGCTGCCTCTGGCAACAGGATGGGAGCCTGATCTGAGTCCTAGCCCCTTGCCAGAGGTAGTAGAGGCTAAGAGCCAGCGGTGGCAGGAGCTGGCTCCGAGCACCCTGCCCCTTGCGGCAAGAGGCTCAGAGCCAGACTGGGCTCTCAGCCCCTTGCTGCGGGAGCTAGGAGCCGGCTCCTAGCCTCCACCACCTCTGGCAAGGGGCTGGGACCCTGACTGGACTCCCAACCCCTTGGCAGAGGTGGCCAGAGCCAACTCATAGCCCCCGTCGCCGCCTAAGCTGAACTGAGGAGCAGGTGTTATTAAGTCAACTTAAGCTCTTGCTCCAGTGTAGTCATATGCCACATTGTTTTTATGCTTATTTATAATATATTTCTTCTGCTATTTTTTCCAACAGCTCCCACCTCCCAAATAATTTTACATTTTAGTCTTGAATAATATTGGCTCTTCTGTACAGTTCCTTGCTAATTTTAGTAACATTCTATCTCCATTATCAGACTACACTTAAAGGTCTTAAAAATGCCTACAATACATATTTGGCTTCTCTGTCTTCAGTCTGTGGCTTTGTTTTAAATAGCTAATATCTCTAAGATAAAACTGTGTGTATTTGAATTCTCATTTCTGTATCTCTTCAAATGCAGTCATGATGTATCATTGAAATAATGACAAATGATTGTTTTTATAAATCTAAAGAGTGATCAAATGAAGTATTTCCTCACCTTATAAATCTTAGGTGGAAGGGAAAATTAATTAAAGCTGAGGAGGAGGTTCTGCATATAAGCAAATTAACAGAAGGAATTTGAAGCCACTTGGGTGTGAATAATAACAAATTTCATGTGCATTACTGTTATTAATTATTTGCATTACAGCCACCTTGAGACTTGTAGTGACATCAAGGTTCAATTGCGATAGCTGCTGGACAAATATTTTGAGACTTCTTGTGCGAAAAGGCCTACAGTCCAAACAGCAAAGACAGGCAACCCCAGGAGAAAGAAACAATTACAAATGAGAAAATTAACCAGGGAGATCAAATAATTGACTCAAGGTCATGTGGGAAGTTTATGGTAGAGGCAGAAATAGAACCCAGATCATGACTCCATGATTCTAATATCATTCCCGCTCTGACTACAATTTGTTTAATCCCATAGGTGCTCTTTACAAATAACATCTGTATACGAACTAGTGTTTAGTGTACCAGATACTAAATTGCAATAGCTACTTGATAATGCTCAGTAAACAGTGCACAAGAGCATAAGTCTAAAAGTAAAGCATGAATTCTATTAAAGGAGAATCTGAGAAGGACTGAATAGAGCTAGCAAAGCTGTCATTTATCAAGGACTCTATTTCTGAAAGTGACACCCAAATATTTATACATGTGGGCAGGAGCTTGTCCAAGAGATCACGCTTTATGCAGCAGGGTGACTGCTACTAATGTTCTGGGTACTAATTCAGGGGTAAAGAGCGTCTTTTCCTGAATCACTGTCACCATTTTCAGTAAGGCTATGTCTACACTTAGAGTTTCACTTCGAATTACTGAATTCGAATTCGTCAATTTGAACTAATAATTATTAATTCGAATTCAGTCAATTTGAATTGGCATGTCCATGAACAGGACTTGCTAGTTCGAATTTAGTAGGGGGCGCTATTGTATAGGGAAAAATCAAGCTGTGGCTAATTCAAACTAACAGTGAATTTGAATTGTCATGGCCACACTGGGTCAATTCGAATTACTCAGTTCGAATTGACCCTAACTTCGAAGTCAAACGAGGTTTGACCAATTCGAAGTCAGCTTTCATCAATTCGAACTGAGGAGTTCCTCTGTTCAAATTGAGGAAAGCCGCTGTGTCCATGCACTTAATAGAATTCGAATTGATAGCAATCAATTTGAATTCAGCTTGAAGTGTAGACATACCCTAATAGTTTATTGGGGGACCACTGTGGGAACACTTTAATGACATGGCCCATCTAGCTGACCCAATGGGCTTCAGATACAAAGCAGATGGCTGCAGATGTAGCTCAGATTCCACAACTACAAACATATTATCTAGTTAAATTGATAAGAACATGCCTAGCATATGTTAATATTTTTACATCAAGCTATATGAATGCAGGGGTTAAAGTAAGGGGGATTGCACCAGAATGCCATTCTGGGGTGCACCATTTTAGGGGCCAACATTCTGGGACCCCTAAGAATAAAATAATAGGATGGAACGCAGTGTTCTGGTGCATACCCCCTGCACAGTTTTAAAAGCTCCCAGCCTGGGGGAAGCTCCCTGCAGCAGCTGTGGCCCTTACCCGGCCAAAAGACATAGTCTTCCAGCGAGCAGGGAGCTTCCCCCAGGCTGGGAGCTTCTAAAACTCTTGCCCTGAGCATGCTCAGAGCATGTTGGGGCACCAGGGAGCCCCATCCAGCCCAGCCTATGGTGTGGCTGCTCCATTCCTTGCCGCTTCACTTTGGCAGCCAGGTAAGGGGGCCCGGGGGTGAGCCTGGACTAGACCCAGAGGAGGAGCAGGAGCCAAGCCAAGCCTTCCTCAGCCACCATTGGGCAGGGCCAGAGCCAGAGCCAGGAGCATAGCACCACGCTGAGGCTGCTCCAGCTCAGCAGGCAACGAGGTGGACCAGGGCCAGGGTCAGGGCCAAAGCTATTGCAGGAAGTGGTGGGGCAGACTCGCCAAGCCAGCCCTGATCAGGGTCCCTGAGATCCCAACAACTGCAGAGGAGTGCTGGCCAGGTGAGTGGCCCAGTGTCCCCTTCGCATATGGCCCCAACACCCCTGCTCCAACCCTTCTCTGCCTGAGCCCCTCCCCTCCTGTCCTGGCCCCCACCCCTACCCCACCCGCCCTTTTCAGCCCCCACCCCCTGCCCCAGCTCCCCACCTCCTGCCACACCCTACCCCCTCTCTGCCCCAACTCCTGCCCATGCCCTGCTTCACCACGCTAACACCTCTTGCCTCCCGCCTTCCCCTTCACTGCCCCCAACTCCTGCCCCTGCCCCCAGCCACCCCTTCAACATCCCCACCTTCCCCTGCTCCATTCCTCCTCATTCCTCCCTCCACGTGCCATGCCTTCATCCTAACTGGGCTGGGGCCTACACATGCAGGAAGGGGGCCCAGATGATATGGGAAGGGAGCCCACCTATCAGGAGGGTTCTGGGGCCTGTCATATTAAACTTGAACCACTGTGTGACTGGGAGGTATGAATTTATGAACTATAGCTTACTGACTAGCTTCAAAAGATGGTTTAGAAATTCAGACAAGGCTATTCAGGCAAGGATATTTTACCACCTACTCATAGCATACATATCTGTAAATTAAAGATGCCAGCACAAAATATAACGTATCTAAATAGATACAGTTATGCTGAAAGCTTTGCTTCTCTGTAAGGAAAGGAAAAATAATATCCTTTAAAACTGAGTGTTATCATTGAAGAGTTATAATTCTTTTTTATCTTCCTGAAAAGAAATTTCTTAGTAGTACACTCATAACAGTGACTATCTAGTTCACTAAAAGAACTGTTAAATAGTATGAAACTGGGAAGATTTGTTTGTAAAGGCATGACTTACACACACACATGAACATACACACATGTATGCATATACAAATCTATACATAAAATAAAATTTAATATACTTACCAACATTGAAGTTAATACATAGAGTAAGTAAAACCCCTGCATTATATTATTTCCAGTAAGAAAAGTCTACCTTATTCAACAATTTCAATTTCTTTCATTAGTACTAAGTAGAAAAAGCTATTTCAGAACACAGAATGAAGAACTAAAACTTTTCTTAATGTCTACAAATTTTCATTTATGTGGACAAAGTTTCAAGAATAATAATGAGTAATTGGCATTTTTAAATCAGCATTTTAATATGGTTGAATTCTACCCATTTTTCCTCTGCTTAGGAGAAAAGTGATAAACAAAAGAGTTGCAAGAGGAAATTTAATGCTAGCTTTGTAAAGACAATTTACATCTCTACCACACTAGATTTAATGTAAACCACTTTCTGCATTCTTTTATTTGCAGAGTTTCACATCTGAACTGGCAATTTGCCTAAAGGACCTATCTACTGACTGAATTATTGTCAGTGAGGTCAACTGTAAATTTAGATCAGTCAGCACAGGGCACAACGAAAACACTGTCAGAAATATTTCCCTGTACTTTGGCATCAGACAAACACTAAATGTCTGCCCTTAAGCATAAAGCTTCAAGCAATAATTCAATGAAAATCAATAATTTTAAAGTTTCATTATAGTTTGCTACTGCCCTAGAAATTTTTCATTGATAGTTGCTTTTTTCTTCTATGAAGAATAGCCAAGCCATAATCACCAGGATCAATAAATCACAATAAACAAGGGAGGGCAAATTTTATGACATTTTATTACAAACATTAAACCCAGGAATTACTGCAATAACCGCTTAACAAGTTGTCAGTTATAGATACTGTGTTTCTCGACATGACACATTATACTCTCTTTTCATCTAGGTTATATCTAGAACTAAGTTAATATCACAAATTTTTTTTTCCAGATTTCAGTGTGGCCAACTTATGTCATTTTAATTACAAATCTTGTGGCACTATGAGTTTTTCTTAAAGCCCCAGGCCCTGAATACACCAGACGCTCAGCATTAATTGTAAAAATAACTAACCTTCTAGCTCTCCTGGTTGCAGAGCAAAGCTTGAAAATGTAAACTCTGTAAGTTTAAAAAGCCAGAAGACAAATAAACTGCTCACCCAATGCATTACTTCATAGCTATTATCTCAGGATTTTTAAAGCTAATCACATGATTTTAGAGGATGTGACTCATGATTTTTTAAACACCTTGGCTGTGTTCAGATGAGAGTTTCATTTCGGAACAACAGCCGTTGTTTCAAAATAAAATTTCTCATGTCCACACGACGTACTGTTATTTCAAAACAACGGGACCCGTTGTTTAGAAATAACAGTCGTTATTTTGAAACCGTTAAACCTCCCTTGACATTGAAATAGCCATTGTTTTGAAATGGGAACATTGGTCCCATGCCAAAGAAGGATGGGGGTCCCTCAGCACCGGGGGGGGGGGCATAGGCAGGTGTGGCAGCATGCAGGGCAGAGAGCCTGCAGCCAGCACTGCTGTCACACAGCCTTGGGAGACTGCCTGGGCCACATGCTGCCAAGGACAGCTCAGTACTGTAGGCCACAAGGCCATGTGCCCCCTTAGTGCAGTGTACACAGCACACAATTGGGAATCCTGTTGGCAGTCAGGGCAGGGGTTTGCAGCTCACAGGCTGCACACACCAAGGCCGATAGGCTGACACTTAACTGTTCTCCCTTCTGCCCTGCAGCTCGTCCACCCACGCGCCGGCCTTCTGCTCCGGGCCTGCCGACCTCTGCACGGCCCAGAAGAAGAGCCCGCCTGAGCTGTGATGACATACTGGCCGGCATGCTGGAGCTCAGCCAGCAGACCAACAAGTCAACCCAGCCCTGGCACGTCGAGCAGGCCAGGCGCCAGTTTGCCGCTATCCAGCGGCTCCAGCGTGCCGCCAATGCTGAAGACCGCAATGTGGCAGCCCTGGAGTGGCAGGCAGCGGCAATGGAGTGCCAGGCAATGGCGCTCGAATGGCAGGTGACCTCCCTTGGCTGCCAGGTGACCGCCCTTGACTGCCAGGCGGCTGCACTCGACCGCCAGGCGGCTGCCCTTGAGCGGCAAGGAACAGCCCTGGAAACTCTGCAGACTGAGGTCTGGCGTATTGGGGATCACCTTTCCTCCCAGCAGGAGACAGACCCTGTTTCTCCAGGGCACCCAGCTGCCCCTCATCACTGGCGCCCCCGGACCCGAGGTGGCCTTCGAGAAGGCCATGGGGCTGCGGGCCCTGCCCCAGGGGTGGTTCCCCTCAAATATGCCCCCCAGTTGTCCCCAAAACACCATCTCACATGCCCCGTCCCAGTTCTGTGCCCCCATCCCACATCCCCTGTCCCTGTTCTGTGCCCCCTTCCCACATGCCCTGCCCCAGTTCTGTGCCCCCATCCCACATCCCCTGTCCCAGTTCTGTGCCCACAGTTGTGCCCCCACTTGACCCTTCCTGCCTCCCCAGCTCCACCTTCCCCAACCCCCTTGTTCGTGTAAATAAATCCAGTTCACCCACTTTATAAGTTGTTGTTGAGTGTTTTATTGGCTTGGATTCAGGGTGTGGGTGGGTTGGATGGTGACTGGCTGGGGCAGAAAGGGGGAGCGGGCACTATGGTGGGGCTCACCTGCCGATGTGGGCGGCATCAACTATCCCCCCACACATTGGAAAGCCCAGGTCAGTGAGGCCGGCGATGCTGTCCTGCAGCACTCCCAGGGTGATGAGGCGTGGCCGCAGGACCGGCTGATGGCGTGGGTGACCTGAAGTGACAGTTCCCTGACGGTGGACCTCCCAACACTGACAATGTGGGCAACGGACCTGTGGGACTCGGGAGTGGCCATCTTCCAGAGAGCGATGGCCACACTCTTGTCCACAGGGATGCCTGCCCTCATCACTGTGTGCCCTCAGCGTAGGACTGGAGTGAGCTTGGTGATGAGGGGTGATGGTCTTCCTACTAACCTGAGGTTCCTCCTCCAGGCTTGTTGCTCCAGGTTCACTGGACAACCCATTCCCACCACCCTGTACTGGTGCCCAGTGCCCAGATGGGCTTTGGCACAGAAGGGGGATGGGGAGCAATTGCTGCTGGAAGGGCCACTGAGACGGTGGTTTGGGGCTCAGCCCCGGGCCCATCAAGCTCAGGGAAGAGTGTGTCCCACAGCAAGGCAGCACCCTGCAGGCTAGCAGCGGGTCTACCAAGTGCTCAAGATGGTACGGGAGCCAGGGAGCATCCCTAGTCATCTCTCTCGCAAGCGTTTGGGAGTCACAATGGACAGGGAGAGGATGTCTGTTCATGCTTTTATGTGATTGGCTGGCAACCCGGCTGGCAACATGGCCACCAACATGGCCCAGTGAGCTGGCCACGTTGCCACACTTCCCATGCTGCCCCTCTCCTAAAATTGAAATAGCATGTCCACACACAGGGCATGCTATTTCGATTTGAAGGGCTTCCCTTAATTCAAATTAAAAACCTGTTAATTTGAATTAACTTATTTTGAAATAGGGACTTTATTTCAGAATAAGTTATTTCTAAATAAATCATTTCAAAATAAAAGCTTAGGTGTGAACACACCTTAAGTTAGCAAGACTAAAATTTTAAGTGCCTCCATGTTTGAGAGTATTCATATCTGCAGTTTTGGTTCAGGCCTATCTCTTTCTATCAGACTTCAGTGACAATGACATTGAAGTGTAAGAACAGAGGACAGGCATACAACATGGAAAAAAGAATTGGTTTGAAAATAACATAAGAAATACACTTCCTTAAAATACTGCTGTGTTGAGAGAGACATTCACACATGCTGAGTAGCCATATGGATGGAATGATAATATGTATTACAATTTTCAGCGATTAGGTGGCACTGTATGTAACATGCCTTGTTTAATTCCAAACAGGTAGCCATGTTAATGTAGTTCAGCAAAATAAACAAGAAATCCTGTGGCACTTTTAAAGATTAACAAATTTATTTAGCTCATGAGTTGTCATGGGAGAAAATCCCACTTCTTCAAAGCATCTGACAAAGTGGGATTTTCTCCACTGTTCAATTTATCAGTTTATTCCAAAATCTCCACTATTCATTCCACAGCCTGAGACAGTTCATCAGATTTATCGCTGAAAAAGAATGACTTCGCGGTAAGGATCTCCCTCACATCCCCTGCTATGAAGTTTTTTTCCTATGGGATATCTTGCATCTGAAAATACTATTGGAGCCAATGTCAAACCCAGTCCACTCACATAAAAACCACCAAACTTCATGGGATTCACTTTTCCTTTCCTTCATGTTCAATCTGTGGTGGCTTTTCATTAGTTCTATAATTTTTCAAATTGCAGAATCAGTTGTTAAGCTGCTTTTAACTCATTAGGACATATTAAACCCACATGCTGAAAAATATGTTTTATTCATTTGCTTGTGGAATATATACATTTATATAATTGCCAAAACCCACTCCATGTGACATTCATTTTGGACTTTCACAGCTTCAACAATTGCTGAAATGGCCTTGGGAATCATCCTTCTGTGTGAATTCTCTCCTGTGTGATTCTATATTTAAGAAAACAACAAGCAGTTGTGTGGCACTTTAAGACTAACAGATTTATTTTTTGCATGAGCTTTCGTGGGAGAAGATCCCACTTCCTCAGATACTTCGAAGATGGGTGAACTTACAGAAAGGAATGAAACTAAATGCAAGGGGGTGTAAAACATAGGATCAGGTCATAAAGTAACAGCAAATCAGAGCAGTTTACAGGCTTAAAGAATGGGAAGCCTGAAGTCAAATTACCCTTTGTAATGTGAAAAGAACCCATAATCTCGATTGAGTCCTGCTTTCACAGAATTTAATTTGCATATTAATTCGAGTTCAGCTGTTTCTCTTTGGAGTCTTGATG
>ML681979.1:23174732-23401575 GCA_007922195.1 Podocnemis expansa
CCCCCAGAGGAAGCGAAATAGCAGGTCCACACTGTGGACCTGCTATTTCGCTCCCTTATTTCGAGGACACAGTTTTGTTATTTCGAAATAACAGGTTCTTTCGAAATAAGTTATTTCGAAATAGCTTCTTTCGAAATAACAAAACTGTGTGTAGACATAGCCTAAGTGGTAGCTCCTTTATGCAGGTGTTGGAGGTTGGAATCCAAAGGCAATAATCCAAAGATTTTCTTCTTGATTCTGGTACAGGATTGTCTCAAGGCCTTCATTTAAGTCATCAGTACTCAAACTGCATGTGTTCTGGAAAACTGGGTAGGCCATAAATGGGAGGACTAGACAGACTATGAATCAGATATGCTACAAAATTTTGCTGTAGTTCTGGCCATTCCACTGACTGATTGGCAGGTTCCATATATATTTCTCATTTTCTTTTTTAAGCCAGGGCATTTCGGTTTGGAAAAAGTGTCACACATTGGTTTTCCTGTCCTTAAAAATCCTTTATAAATCTGCTCTGACAGCTAAGCAAACTTTTTATTAAAAAAAAACAAACAAAAAAAACTTCCTTTACCATGGAAGAGTTCTGTCTTTCAAAGACTGTACAACTGCTATGCCTTTTGTATGCATTTTATACCCCTCAGATGACACCACCCTTTTACAACTGCACTCGTCCTACAGGAACAGATCACAGTTATTTGGTCATAGTTCAATATCACTTTTCTTTTTTGACTTTTGAGACCTTTCCTTACATCATCCCTATAATCTCTGAAATCTTGGATGTAGACAAGCACATCAAGGTATGCTATGTATATTTCACCTCTCAGATCATCCAGGTGTTTTTCCATTCTGTGCTGGAATTTTGCAGGGGCATTATTGGAATACAAATCAATTTATATAATTCCCAGGGTGTGATGATGGCAATCAGGTATGCACGTCTGTCACTTATAAAATATTGATGAGAAGTTTTACCTTGATCCAGGACAGAGAAGCATAAGTTGCCATACAAATTACCAAGGATCTCTTAAATTCTGGGATTGGATGCCCATCTGAAATGGGAGGTGTGGGTTGTTTGCTTAACTTTACAGTCTATGCATAGTCATAATGTTCAATTTCTCTTTGTGATATAAACCACAGGTGAGAAATATGGTGACTTCAATTTTGTTTTAATCCACCTTCTGACAAGAACATCTTTTATGTTGCTCTTCAGTTCATTATACGATGATTGAGAGGTGGCATTCTGTGTTTTCTGGACAGGCTTTGTTAGCCAGCTTAATGTCTATGTCCAAAGTTTCAGTACACCCAACAGCTGAATCCCATTGCATTCTTGGTGCACCATCTCTCTTCTCTCTCTTCTCTGAGAGGTGTCACAAGCTGGCAGGAGGAGCCCACATTTTACTAGGGATTTGTAGCATGTCTTTATACTCAACCTGCACTGTTGTTTATTGTAATGTTCATTTCCACAACTTAGAGACTAGACTATTATATGTCACAGGGAGAAAACAAGAAGTACCAAGAGGGAACAATGTCTGTGACCCAAAAATGTCAGGGGAATTATTAATGTCTGCTTTCATAAGGAATTTCATTGCCATTCAAGTGCTTTTAAATCTAGTCTACCATCAGTATCTAACAATTCTTCAATGAGTCTTTATATCCTCCTCTGGGAGGTGGCTCCCTCTTTCCATTTTTTTTCTTATCAGTCATTGATATCTGTGCATCTGTGTGATATTCCAGAATGCTGGAAGTAACTCCACACTAAACATTTTTTACCAACCAACTTGGCAACTTTTACTTGCTGTCTTGGTGCACCTATATTAGAGCTCTGATGACCCACAAAATTGAGCCTTCCTGAGTTTGGCAATTAGATTTGTTTCCTTCAGTGCTGCATTTGACAATTACTTGAACAATACACTTCATGAATATACCTGGAATTCCGCATAAACTGTCCTTTATTTCCTTTTTAGGGCAAAAGAAGTGAGTATATTGGGACTTCCATTTTGGCCCATTCATTTCCCTGTCCACAGACTCCATGGTCACACCCCTGTCTCATTTTCCAGTTGCTGATATTGTCCATCTTGTATTTTTAGCACACTCAAAACATAGCTTTCAGTTGAGTTTTCCCGCTGACAGTTTTGGCATCATCTGTGGTAACTTTATGGGACTTGTTTTTTCTGGTTTGCAAAATTTGGGGAATTATTAGAAATCTTCCCATACCTCAGTCTTTGTGAAAGCAGCCATTTCAATTGTTAGTTGCCAGATTGTGCCATTGTTCTGCTCCACTTCAATAACTAATGAATTTGGCTTTGGCCATTTATGTTTTTAGGCCTCAGTGAGCTCTTTGGTTTCTCTTTCTTTCAAAACAGACTGCATAGCATTTATTTATAATGACCTTACCTGTGCTGATGCTCTTAATTCTTGCTGGTACTGCATTTCAATACTATAAGCAATATTCAGTTTTTCCAGCAAAAGTCCATCAGCTACATTTAAATCGTCTGAGTTCAGTTTTAGGTCAACTATAATGTTTTCATTGTGCAGCCGTGATACACTGCATCCCGCCACCCTCATGATTCCACTTATAGTGCAGTTGTGTATTGTTTAATGCTAAGTATGTCATGCAAGATTTTTCTGAAATGCTTATGGCATCCTGAACATTGTTGTTATAATACTATGTTTGTTGCAGTCACATGCATGGTTATGGGGCTCTGCTATGTGATATACCCAAAGGTGTGTCCTCATAGCTTAAAACATCGAGGCAGAACTTTCCTGGACCAGAGAAGCAGTTCATACTGCTCCTTTGAGCGCTGCTCACATCATTCAGTTACAGGTGTCTATGTGCACAGTAGCTCGGAAAGTCTTTAGCGTTAGCCTGTCAGGTCAGGGCGCACAGCCAACGCCTCCTCCATGTCGCGACCGTGGCTATATAGGTGACCGTGACCCTGACCCTCCCAGTTCCTTTTTCCGCCATCAGCGTCGGTTTGGATCAGCATTATCTTGTGAAACGCAAGGGCCTGTCTTTTCACGTGAAAAATCGAAATGCCAGGTTTCAAGCCATGCTTGGGATGCTGCAAGGCTTTCCCGATGGACAACCTGCATGAGCAATGCCTCACTTGCCTGGGTGAGTCCCACTTTACAGCGGACTGCCCCATTTGCCGATCCTTCAAGCAGAGGACTCAGCTGGAAAGAGAGCGTCACCTCCACCTAATTTCTGGGACCGGAGCCGCTCCACTTGAAAGCGGCTGAGCCACTAGGGCTCCGCCAGATCCTCAGTCGGCTGGGGCTCAAGATTCCCACCGATCTCCAGTACTGGGCTCAAAATCTCGGCCCTCTACAGTACCTCCTCGGCACCGACCTTGCCGGTCTCCTGGTAGCCTCCCGGCCACCCAGAGTAGGGCCCAGGCTCAGGCACTGGCTCACCAAGAGCATTCAAACCTGGCTCCAGTGCAGAACAAGAAGAAATGGGCCACAGCGGCACTGCCTCCCTTGGCACCGCTGGATATGACACTGCCCACAACTCTGGCACCACCGTCAAGCCCGGTACTGCTGGACTCGGCACCATCACCGATAACACCGCTTCCAGTGCCGCCACTTCCACTACCATCGGATTCAGCACCGGCAACACCCGCACCAATACCGGTACCATCGCAGGCCTCTTCACGCCTCTCCAACCTGGCACTGTGAAACCAGTACCGGGCCCAAGTTCTGCGGCTCCGCCTCATCACTCCTTCGAGGACCTTTCGGTACCGGACTGACAGTTGTCAGTGGGGAGGTCATCCAGATCATCTTCAGAAGACCCCTTTCTTTCCCCTCAGGAGGAGCACCCGAGAAAGCAGGCCTGAAAAAGTTCCGTGTCACCGGGCTCAAGGGGAAGACACCCATCAGGGGAGGCACCTGCTCCCCTCATGATGCCTATGCCACCGTCGAGGTCTCTGAACCCCCGCCGGCTAAGGTTGCAATTCCCTTGCATGCCGGGGTGTTCTGCATTGTCCAGGAATGCTGCAAACACCTTCCTCAATCCCACCAGTGCCCAAAGTAGTGGATAAGAAATATTCTGTCTCCCCGGTAGGATTCCCCTTCCTGTTTCATCACCAGGCCCCAGGATCCCTGGTGGTCAATGCAGTTAACCAAAGGGAGAGACAAGGTCAACCTAGCACTACACCCAAGAACAGAGAGGTGAGGAGGCTTGACCTGTTGGTCAGGAAAGTTTAATCCTCTGCTGCGTTCCAGCTGCGCATCTCAAATCACTCAGCCTTGATGACGTTATATCTTCAACTTGTGGGAAGCTTTACGAAATCTCCGCTCAACCATCTCCAAGGATCGCCTGAGAGACGTCGAGGCAATGCTAGATGAAGGAGAGAGAGCGTCCAGGGATGTGCTCGCAGCAACCTGGGACACAGCGGACACAGCGACACATATAATGGCATCGGCATTGGTGATGTGCTTATTGGCCTGGCTTCAGAACTCCAGCCTCTCCACGCAGATGCAACAAATTATTCAGGACCTTCCCTTCGAAGGCCCCAACCTCTTTGCATCTTCCACAGACATGAAGCTGCATGGTATGAAGGACTCGAGGGCCACTCTGAGGTCCCTCGGGATCTACACTCCTCAACCCGTTAGGCACTCCTCGAGGTTGCACCAGCGACAACACAGTTACAGCAACTGAAACAATAGCTGCAACTGCAGACCCAGTTCCCAAGATCTCTCCAATTTCCCCAGTGCCACCTCGGGGACCTGGACAAGGACAAAGGCCAATCAGGTAAAGGGGGTAAGCCGGGCGCCTCCCAGTCAGGATGGCGCGGACAGGAATCGGACCGTTCGTTGGGCCGCAAACAGTGTTTTTGATGGTCACCACGAGTGCAGCACTCCACAAGCCCTGTTCTGCCCCCACTGCCTCCACCACTTCGCTCCACGATGGACCTGGGTCACATCATACCAGTGGGTCCTCGACAGAGTGGCCAGAGGATACCAGATCCAGTTCCTCTCAACCCCCTGGGACAGAAAATCTCCCCCTCCCATAATCCCAGAGTACCCAGATCTGCTAAGCAAGCTCGAGATCGAATGCCAAAAGTTAGTCTCCCTCAGAACCATCGTAAAGGTTCCCAAGAGAGAGCACGGCAAAGGGTTCTATTCCTGCTACTTCCTAGTCCCCAAACCCAACGGGGACCTATGGCCCATTCTAGACCTCAGAACACTCAATGAAAACGTAAAGAAAATAAAATTCCACATGGTCTCCCTACCACAGATTATCCCCTCCCTGTCCCCAGGAGTGTGGTTTGCAGCCCTCGACCTAAAGGACGCTTACTTCCACATAGCCATTCGACCACACCACAGGCAGTTCCTCCGGTTTGTAGTGGCATGACACCATTACCAATTCACCGCCCTCCCCTTCGGATTATCACTAGCCCCCAGGGTATTCACAAAGTGTGTTGCACCATTTGCAGCCTTCCTACGCAGGAAGGATGTAAGAATCTACCCCTACCTAGATGACTGGCTCATAGTGGGCAAGTCAAATCGACATGTACAAAACCACATTGACATGGTAATGAACCTGTACGAGTTCCTGGGCTTCCACATAAACCTGGAGAAGTCCAAGCTTTGACCCACTCAGGACATAGAGTTTATTGGGGCACGTTTAAATGCCTGGCAAGGCACCACATCCTTGCCCCTGTCAAGATTTCGGTCCATCTGCACCATCATCACAGAGCTCCAGGCACCCGGTCTGACCAAAGCGCACAGATGCATGCAGCTCCTGGGGCACATGGCAGCGGCCAATAGGTAATCTGAACAGCCCACCTGTGGATGAGACTGTTACAGCTCTGGTTCGCCACAAGCTTCCAACCAGAAAAGGACCATCTGGACAAGGTAATCTCGGTACCCCAATATGCCCTGGAGTCCCTCCAAATATGGAGGGACCCCATCTTCACAATGGGGGAGAATTACGTTCAGGGAGTCCAAGCACTCAGTGACCATGATAACAGATGCCTCCGACTCAGGATGGGGTGCCCACCTGTCCGAGGGCATCTCCCTGCAAGGTGTTTGGAACCCAGAGGACAGTCTCCTCCACATAAACATGAAGGAGCTCTGGGACATCAGACTGGCCTGAATGACCATCCTAGACCAGATCCAAGGCAGGGTGGTCCAAATCCTCTCAGACAACACAACTGACATGTTCTAGATGATCCGTCAAGGGGGAGTCTGCTCCTCAGCACTATGCAAGGAAACGACCAACCTTTGGCAACTAGCGATAGACCATCACTTCACTCCAACTGCTGCCCACCTACCCAGAGTGGACAACAGCATAGCGGATTCACTCAGCAGAAAACCCCTGTCGAATCATGAGTGGTCCCTCGACAGCAAGGTTTTCTCCCTGCTGACCATCAGATGGGCAACCCCTCAGATCGACCTCTTTGCCACAGCGCAGAACTGCAAATGCCCGCAGTTCTGCTCCCTCCAAGGTTGGGAGAAAGGTTCTCTCAGTGATGCCTTCCTCCTCAATTGGTTGGGATCCCTAATGTATGCCTTCCCGCCAATTCCCTTGATTCACCAGGTGCTCCTGAAGGTCCTCACAGACGAGGTACTCATCATCCTGATAGCCCCAGACTGGCCCATTCCTGTCCTCTTTGAAAGTCTACTTGGCAGCAATCTCAGCCTTTCACCAAAGAGTAGATGGGGCTCCACTCTTTTCATACCCTATCTGCCATAGATTCCTGAAAGGAGTGGAAAAACTTTTTCCCCACATCCGTAACCCCACCCTGCAGTGGGATTTGAATGTCGTGCTGCAGGCTTTGACAGAACCGCCTTCTGAGCCCTTGGACTCAGCCACCCTGCTCGTGCTGTCCTGGAAGGTCACTTTCCTGGTAGCTGTTACCATGGCCAGAAGGGTCTCAGAGTTATGAGCCCTATCCTCTGAACTCCCATACACGGTTTTCTTCCCAGACAAGGTGGTCCTGCATCATCACCCTCATTCTTGCCCAAGGTTGCCACCCCCTTCCACATGAATCAAGAGATCTGCCTGCTGGTCTTCTATCCAGACCCTCAGGTGACAGAAAACCAGAGACGGTGACACACCCTGGATGTGAGAAGAGTGCTCCTAATCTATATTGAGCACACACACGATCTTTCCACAAGACCTCCCAACTGTTTGTGGCGGTTGCTGAACGCATGAGAGGTTCTCCAGTATCCTCCCAATGCATTTCCAGATGGATTGTGAACTGCATTAAAGACTGCCACGGAAGATCAAACACGCCTCTCTCAGAGACTGTGAGACCCCACTCTACCAGAGCTCAGACGTCTTCCACGGCCTTCCTCGCCAAGGTCCCAATCCAAGAGATCTGCAGGGCTGCTACGTGGTCATCAATTCATACCTTCACAATGCACTGTGCCATGTCCCAACAGGCTAAAGACGATGCCACTGTGGGCAGAGCTGAACTCAATGTGGGTAGACTGTAACTCCTTCCACCATCCTTGGGTACAGCTAGCAGTCACCTGTAACTGAATGATGTGAGCCGTGCTCGAAGGAGAACAGTTGGTTACTCACCAGTAACCATCCCTTCTTCAAGATGAGCTGCTCACATACATTCAGGTCCCTCCCACCATCCCCGCTAATGGAGTTGGCAAAGGTATATGGGACTGGGAGGGTCATGAGCACAGTCAGCTATATAGCCACGGTCGTGGCGTGGAGGAGGTATTGGCCATGCACCCTGATCTGACAGGCTAATGCTAAAGACTTTCCAAGCTACCATGTAACTGAATGTATGTGAGCAGCCCATCTCGAAGAAGGACAGTTACTGGTGAGTAACCAAACATTCACTAAGGCATGCACAAAACCAAACTAGCTCTGCAGCATTCCAAGAACAAAGGATTGGCCTAGCAATCAAGAAAGGATCAAAGGAGCTCTTGAATGAGTCCCCCTCCTCTTGCTTGATCAGCTTGGAGCAAGGATAAGGTAAGATCACTAATTCAGGACCTGGATAAACTCATATAAGGACATTGTCACCTAGCCCTGAAGTGCAGGGCAAAAGCACAAAGGAACATTTTAAAAAGGAAAGACATTTTGTAATTCTCTCTCTCTTCCACCTTCTTCTACAAACACCCAGGGCTGTATTAACTGGCTTAGGGTCCTGGGCTGGCCTGCACTGTGGGCCGCAACCCCTATCACCAGGGGTAACAGGACCAGAGGCCGCTTCTGTCCCAAACTCATTCTGGCCAATCTGCCAGGCATGTGGGGGGGCAGCTAGCACATGGTGCAGCAGCCCTTGATGTACCCTCTAAGGGCTGGCACCAGCACAGGGAGGGGTGCCAGATTATAACAAAGGTTTTAGGGGCTGAAGCCTGGGGTCCCTTTTTGGAAAGGGCGTAGGGCTTCAGCCCCTTTAGCCCCTGTGATAATCTGGCCCTGACAACACTAGTGGGTTACCAGTGTAACTGGCCTTCTTCAAAATAGGCTGCTCGCAAACATGCAGTTACAGCTGTATACGTGCTGCAGCACATGATATCCGGAAAGTCTTTTAGCCCTAGACTGTCAGCTCAGGGTCAGCAGACAATGTCCCCCCACCCCATTCCGCAACCACAGCTAAATATATGATCCTGATCCTGACCCTGACCCTCCTCAGTCTCTTCTTTTCACCAATTCTGAGTAGTGAGGACAGAGAGAGAGATCTGAATGTATGTGAGCACCCCATCTCAAAGAAGGATGGTTACATCAGTAAGCCACCATTCTTCTTTGAGCGCTGCTCACATCATTCAGTTACAGGTGCCTGCTAGCCATACCCAGGATGATGGGCGGAGCTATACCTTACGCACATTGACTTCGGCTCTGCCCAGCATGGCATCCTCTCTTGCCTGTTGGACGATGGCATAGTGTATCATGAAGGTATGCACTGATGACCACATAGCTGCTCTGCAGATCTGCTGAATTGGGACTTGAACAAGAAAAGCAATTGACAACGGCTGGGCTCTTGTTGAGTGTGTCCTGACTCCTGACTCTCCCTGGGAGGGGTGCACCTGACCTTTGCAGCAGTATTTAATACAGTTCACTATCCATTTGGAGATGCACTGTGTAGTCACTGGTTGTCCTCTTTTTCATTCTGTGATTGTAATAGAGTTGGGAAGTCTCGCAGAATGAGCATGTACGCTTAATGTATGTCAAAAGCGCCCTTCTAACACCCAGAGTATGCCATCTCCTCTGTTTCTCCATGACCTGAGGGTCCAGGTAAAAACACCAGGAGACAAATGTCCTGGTTCAGGTGGAATGGAGAGGACACCTTCAGGAGGAATGATGGGTGTGCGTATTAGTAGCACCTTATCAGCAAAGAACCTTGTGTACAGAGGCTCTGAGAAAAGGGCTCTCAGTTCCAAGACTCTTGCTGAGGTTATGGCAACTAAAAAGTCACCTTCCATGAGAGGACCAACAATGTATATGAGTCCAGGGGTTCATAAGGTGGATCCACTAAGTGATGGAGAACCACATTCAAGCCCCATTGTGGAGTAGGATCTCTGGGATGTGAAAAAAATCCTCTCAATACCTTTCAGGAGCCTGGTGGAAGTTGGATGTGAGAAGACTGATACCCTCTCCTCTTTATCATGAAGGGCTAAGATAGCTGCTAGGTGGACCCTGAGAGAGGGGGTCGACAAACCCTTATCTTTGAGAGCCAAGAGGTAATCAAGTATGACTGGGATGGTTTAGTGGGAGTGGTTCTGCCTCTGGCAGGGGGTTGGACTAGATGACCTATGAGGTCCCTTCCAACCCTAGGATTCTATGATTCTATGATTCTAAGTATCGAGTGAATGGGAGATGACCAGTATGATCCCCTTTCCCTTGGACCACAGGGCAAAGTGTCTCCACTTAGAGGTATAGGTGGCTCTAGTGGAGGGTCTCCTACTGCCTATCAGTACCCTTTTACCTTTTCCAAACAGAGTTTCTCAGATTCGTTCAATCATGCAGCCACCAGGCCATTTGGTATAGTATTCTTGGGTTCGGTGCCATAAGCAACCTGAGTCCTGAGTTAGCAGGTCTGCCCGGAAGGGAAGGTGGAACAGAGTGTCTATTGACAAGTCCTGTAGGATCGAGTATCAGTGTTGTCTGGGCCAGTCCAGAGCTATAAATATCATGTCTGCTCTGTCCCTTTTTAATTTCAGGAGGACTCTGTATATCAGGGGAATTTGTGGGAACACATACATTAGTGCCCCCCACATGGGATTAGGAAGGTGTCTGTGAATGAGTCCTTCTCTAGATCCCTCAGAGAGCAGAAGGTATGACACTTCTGATTCTGACATCTCGCAAAGAGGTCCACCTGGTGTGTGCCCCGCTGACTGATTATGTGGGCACCATGTCTGTGTGCAGAGACCACTCGTCATGTGACAGAAAGGTTCTGCTCAGTGAGTCTACTGTGCTGTTGTACACTCTCAGAAGGTGGGCCGCTACCACCAGAAAGTTGTTTCTCAAGGCCAGTTCCCAGAGGCTGGTGGCCTCTGCACAAAGGGCCAGAGAACGACAACCCCCTCCCCCGGCGATTTGTGTAAAACATGGCTGCTGTGTTGTCCGTCAAAAAGGTCCTACAAGCTAGATGGATGGCTCTGGGCTCCTTCACGTTTATGTGTAGGACTTTGGAAGACCAATTCCCTTGGATCGATAGTCCTCCTGAGATGTGAGCTCCACACCCCAAGCCCAACACATCGGTAATCAGGGTCACCGTAGGGTTCAAAGCCTCAAAGGGGACTCTTCTGCATGGCAAAGAGTGGGTCCTGCCAGATTTCCAGTGTTGCTAGGACAGGGCAGAGGACTGACAGTAACTTGCTCGGAGGATGTCTCTGTGGATGGAAGGTCGTAGCCAGGCAGAGCTGAAGAGTCCTCGTTCTCAGATGGGCCGTTCTTATCACAGAGGTAGAGGTCACCATGTGGCCTAGGAGCTGGAGAAACCTTCTGGCCATGGTAATCAGGGCATTCTGGAGCTTTGAAATGATGGTGCAAATGGACTGAAACCTCAATTGGGGAATGGATGCTCTCCCGTTTATTGAGCCTAAGAGAGCACCTATGAGCTCTATCCTCCGGGTTGGGGAGAATTTTGATTTTTTCTGGTTTACACACAGCCCCAGATACTTGCACAGCTTTTTTGTACCCTTGACACTGTGTTGAAATTGGTATTTTGAACTCCCTTTTCTTAACCAAACATCAAGGTAGGGTTAGATCCTTATGCCACGCCTTTGCAGGTGTACCACCACTGCCACCATGCACTTCATGAATACCCTGGGGGCTAGGGATAGTCCAAACAGGAATGATGTGAATTGGAAGTATTTTACCCTCACTAAGAATCTGAGAAATTTCCTGTGGTGGGGCCGGAGAGCGGTGGGGGGGTGGGTTCTGGTGCCAACTTAGCATGAGGTGCTGGGGAGTTCTTAGGTGCATTAGGCGTACCCAGCGCTGGCTGCAAAGCCCACTCAGGGATGATATTGTGTAGCCTTCACTCCCTGGCCTTGCGTGTCCTCCATTTGAAGGACTTGCACATGGAGCATTTTTCTGCCAGGTGTGACTTACCTAGCCATAAGAGGTACTTCTCGTGAGGATCGTTGACCAGAAAAGCCTTGCAGCTAGTCACACAGGGCTTGAATCCTGGCATGAGGGAAAAACCTCAGGGTATTTGATTTTATCTCAAACAAAATACAAGCACTTGCTAAGCAGCAAGGGCAGGCTGTTCCAGTACTGTCACTGAGAGCAGAAAGAAGGAACTGAGGAGGGTCAGGGTCAGGGTCAGGGTCACATATATAGCTACGGTCATAGCACAAAGGGAGCGTTGGCTGCTGACCCTAAACTGACAGGCTAGGGCTAAAAGATTTTTTGGCTATTGTGCGCTGTGGCCCGTATATAGCTATAATTGACTGATGTGAACAGTGCTTGAAGAAGAACAGCAAGCGACTAAAGAAGGGGTCTCAAACGCGGGGCCCATGGGCTGCATGCGGCCCCTGAAGCTATTTCATGTGGCCCACGATGACACGATTGTTACTGATATTTGCAATACCGCTGTATTAAAAGGTTTCAACAGTGTGGCCCTTAGGCTAACATACTAGGCCTCATGTGGTCCTCATGGTGATTTGAGTTGGAGACAATATTTCCTCTAAGGCTCTGAGGCAGCTGAGCAACTCAAGTTGCTCACTGTGTGGTGCTCCCCCCTGCAGGCCCAATTCTGTACACCACCCAGGGTTTTGATCCCCCCCCCACACACACACACAGCTGTCCCAGTAAGCACCCCCCCCCCCGAGTCAGATCACCTTGTCCTACCCTAGCCCTGTGTGGTATGCTGGACAGAGCGCTGTCAGGCAAGATGTGTTCTTATTAGTGTTGTTCTGTGTCCGGCGCTGATATCAGTTTGGCTGCATGTGTGAATGCGTGCGTGAGTAAACTGAGACAACACTCACAATCGAGGAAACCAAGACAACCACGGATCTTTGTAGAAACGAAGGTGCCAGGCTAGGCTTTATTGCAATGTAGCACTATGGCAAACAACCCATATCAACCGATTTGTTGGCAGCATTGCTGCTCTCAATGCAATGGAACAGCTCAACTGACAGTAGGACTGGCTGTCACCCTCTCGGCTGCATGAAGTTTGGGCTCTGGGGCTCCTACTTTTATACCTTATCTGAATTGACTTGTACATCCTTCCTTTGATGCCACCCCTTAATTTGATAGGTCCCTGGTTACCTCAATTGTCCTATGCATCCCTCCTTTGATGCCACCCCTTAATTCGATAGGTCCCTGGGCATCACCATCCATCAAGGTGTCATGACTTGGCCAAACCTCTGCTTTGTACAGGTCACTTCAACCCAGCATACTTCCTTATCTCTTTTGGCATGATAGCAGACTAGCACCCCCTTTCGCCAATGCTTTATTCAAGTACATTCTCATCTTTGTCTTCGTACTTTTTCATATTTAGCTTGTGCCAGTTTCGATGAGGTTATCATGATCCCATGCCCTATGTGCATGCCATTCAGGCCTATTTTCTTGGATTGCTTCACTAGGCCTTGAGCCAATACCTAGACGCTTCTACTTATCTTTCTTAACCTTTTACTTTCTCCTACACCATGTTCCCCTAGCAATCCCCCAGCCAGCTCGACCCCCGCCCCCCATGCACACTTACCCAACCACACACGTCCAAGCCATGGCTCCTCCAGCTGGAGAAGCACTGAAGGAGCATGCGTGGCCACACAGCTTAGGGGGAACATTTGTTTGAGACCCCTGGACTAAAGTGTCCCAGGGGAGAACTTGATTGAAAACGGTTCAGCCAGTCTGGGGTGAGAGCCGTCTGAGGTTTGTAAGGTTTCTGGAAGCGTTAAGCTTATTTTAGCATGTATTTGGCTTTTGTTTATTTTGGCTAGACATGACTTGCTTTCCTCTGACTTATGATCACTTAAAAACCTTCTGTAATTTAATAACTGTGTTTGTTTATTTTGTCTAGAACAGTGCATTTTGCTTAAGGTGTTAGAAGGGTATTCCATGTGAAATGACGAGGCTGGTATATATTAAGTTCTTAGGTAAATTAACAAACATATGAGATTACAGTGTTCAGTGGGTAGCACTGTGTGTTCAAAGACAGCAATTCTTTGAGTAGCATCTGGAACTGAAGATACTTGCTCAGGATACTGGTGGGTGGGGGCAGGGGTTGGTGGGAATCATGCTGTTGCATAACCCGAAGAGTGCCTGGCTAGAAGCACTCATGCACTTAGGTGGGGACAACTTACTTGCTGGAGGCTGTTGTAGGCACCCAGAAGTGGAAGTCCTCATAGCAAAACAGGTAAAGTGGGCTTCAGTAGCAGGGATCTGGGCTGGCACAACAATTCACCAGTCCAGCTTGCAGATAAGGAATATCACAGTAGCCCAGACCAAATACACTGTATAAACTGACTTTGGACCAATTCAAACTGTTATTTTAGTGCAAGACTCTGTTTTCTGTGATGTAAAGATATTTTTTTTAACAATCCATTGTATACTTCAGAAAATTCAAAGAAATCGCTTTGGGTTCTTGAATGATCATAGTTAATATCCAGTAGAGCCAAGCAGCATTTTCTGGCTAAGGTGTTTAAAGGATTTTCTTCTTTCTAATTTGTTTGCAGGATCTGCTTTAGTTTGGGCAATGTGAGTTCACTCTTACCCCCCAGCTAACTTTGGACTTTTCATCTTCTGCTGTCTGTACAAATCATACCTTCTGTACTTTCTGGAAAACCTTTCTTTAATCCATTTCAATTTGGTATTCCAGATCATTAAAACTTAATTTGTCATTGTGTGTCAAATCACCAGTCTGCCCTGTAATTCTTAAAGTTTTCCTAAATATTGACAGAAGTTTTTGATTGCTCTGAGGCTGTGCCATTATTATTTTCATTTTCAGGAGGCTGCACTGATTGAGTTTTCATCAGCCTAGCTCTAAATTGCGCTGTTGCCTTATGTTGCTCCAGCACTACCTGTTTCAGCGTGTGACAAACTAGTGAAGCCTCTTTATTCTGCTGAGTGGAGTTTATCTGTTTAGCCTTTTTCTGATCTGCTTTACCCTTCCCTTTCTGAATCATATCCGGAATTTGCTCATTCAGAAGGTGTGAGATGGACATTTCTTCATCCTTCACTGAACTAATAGTTTCACTCGCTAAATGCTGCAGAACATACTTGATCAAACCACTGCAGCTTTTGCCCCTTGCATTTGTTTGATTATCCCCTGTGATTTGCAGCCATTAAATTGCAGTGAGGAGCTCCTGTTCTGTTTGGAAGCAGACAGCTTTCACTGTCATCCAGCAAATTTTCAGTCTCCGTTGGGTGGGCTGCTCAACTGCACTCCTTCAGAAGGGCCCAGAACAAATTATCTCAGCACAACCTCCAAATATATTGCATCCTTAATCACAGAACAATGCTCTTCAAAGATAACATGGTTTATTCTGTGAGTCAAACATTTTGCTTGAGGCAGGGCCAGATTTAGAGGCACACAACCCAAATGATGAACACTGGACTCTGGGGAGCTGAGCTTGGGGTGCTGTTTTTATTGTTAGAGACCAAAGGGAAAATAAAATGTTGGACATAAACTGTTTCAGGCATTCAACCTGTGGATTCATTTCTCCTTAACCTCCTAGAATGTTCTGGATCTTCACAGAAACTTTTGGAACCTTCCAGCCTTTCTGAGAACTACATTTTCCTTAAATCTCCTAGGACAGTGGTTCCCCCACTTTTTTGCCCCAAGGGCCACAGATATCATTTTTATAATCCTGAAGGGTTTACCAGTCTCCACCAGCAGATACCCACCTCCCCATCCCCTGCAGTCATACTCAAAGAGTTCAGTTCCCTCCTCGCTGATCATCTTCTGCTCCCCTGTCTGCAGCAGGAAAATGGAACCTGTCCTGTAGCCCTATGCACCCCACCTGTGACTTCAGCAGCAGCTCATGTCTGCTGCCAGCCAGAGGGAAGCCATGGGCCACTTTGAAAGCCCCCACGGGCAAGAGGTTGGGAACCACTGTCCTAGAATATTGTCAGCCATGCCCTCATGGGTATAAAAGGGATGGGGTTTTACATCAATCAGTCAGTGACCTATAAGAAAAAGCTGAAAGGAAGTGAGTGTCCATCTGTGATATTGTGAACTTTGTTTTATTATGCCATTGTGAAAGGGTACTTGCTTTTTAAGAGTAGGGTTAAAACTCTAAGCCCATCACTTAGTGTAATACTATTTCATAATGCTCCACCCAATTGTGGCACAGAGTTCAATTTCTTGATGTTAATACATTTGTTATTCTTAAAATTAAAAAGTTTCTTAAAGGAAACTGATTTATTTTTCTTTATTTACAGATCCTAGCATGCAAATGTGGCACCTTTGATGACAAGGATAAATCCTGTAAGCAAACTGTATGTGAAATATGCTGCAAATGCAATAAAAATAAAGTATTCAAATATTTAACAAATGAAGAGGATGAACTGAAGACATTTCTCACCCAGGCAGCATCAGCTCAAGGGCGTATGGTGCCTTGAGTCAGCTTTCCATTTTGTGTACCCACTGCCCCCCAGTGTGGGCGGGAGGGGGGGCAGAATCCAGTCTCCCCTCCAGGCCAACTTGCTGCGCTACCAGGGCAAGGAAAAGCAGGCCAGCCCAGAGGCTGGGCTACACTCTTTCACCCCCACCTCTGGAATGGCTGTTCCTTCCTAGGGGCAGGGTGGGCTGGCCCAGAGGCAGGGTAAGAGAGAGGATCCTGACGCATGGGCCAGCCCACTCTGCCCCTGGGGGAGAGTGACTGGTTTGGGGAGGGGCGGGAGCAGGGGAGTCTGGGTTTTGGGCCAGCCTGCCCTGCCCCTGGCACAGTACCACGGCCAATGTTCCCTCTAAGCTGCGCAGCTGCGCGGCCTGCCACAGCCCCCCCACGCAGGGAAGGCTGCTGGCCACGCAGGGCCGGCAGCCAGAGGCCCTGCTCACAGCTCCTGTGGGGCAGGGAGTTATTAAAACTCCTGTCCACAGAAGCTCTAACGGAGCATGCCCAGAATATCTGAGCATGCTCCGTTAGTGCTTCTCTGGCCCAGGAGCTGTGAGGGCCATGCAGGGTAAGCAGGGGAGCGGGGGAGGGGGGGCAGGATCGGGCCCGTGCGGGGGGTGGGGCGCCCCGCGCAGCGAGCAACAGGAGTTGCTCAGCTGCCGGTGGCTGTTGGAGGGAACATTGATGCACCCTGAGCCAGGGCCTCATTTGCTTATGGGTCGAGCTGGCCCTGCATCCGGGGCACCATCTGGTCTTGGGCTGGCGGTGACTTTAAGAGCCTCTTACAGACAGAGAGCTGCTCAGTGCATAGCTGCAGTCCCAGCTCTTCTCACAGCAGCAAGCACTAGGCTCTGAACAGTCTAGCACATGCAGTAGCTTACACACTGTGCCCCCCAACACTATTTTTAAAGAGGCAGCTCCCATTTCTTTTCTATAGTTAATATCACCCTAAACATCATGTACAATAATAAACAAACATTAAAAATTACTACCTCCACAAAATATCAATCGATTTTTACTCCAAGGGTCTCATGTAACCAGCACTACCTAAATTATGCCAGCCTCCAGAGCAGCCCACAATCATGAGGCTTGACAAGGTTGCTTACTTCCCTGGGCTCTGAGAGGGGCAACCCAGAATCTCATCCTTGAAGTCTAGTTAGTGTGTGCAGACCCTGTAGGGTTCAGGTCAAATCACACTGCAGTTTCAGTACATGGGAGTTTGGAAAAAGGCTCACTGAGGGGAATGAGTATTCTAATATGAGGAGGAAAATTTTTGCTTCAAGCCTGAAAGAACAAAAGACAGGCAGGGGCTTCACCGGTGCAACCATGCAGACAACCTCAGGCACCACCACTTTGACCTTCACAGGAAATACTCAGATAAGGGCTGGATTGAATTGTTATTTGTTTCAGTTCTGTTTAAAGTGAGAAGGTTGGGTTACTTTCCAGTAACCATCCTTCTTTGAGATAGGCTGCTCGGATTCATTCAGTAACAGGTGTACATGCCTCAGTACACAATTGATCAGTAACCTTTTTAGCCCTAGCCTGTCAGAGCAGGGCTTGCAGCCAATGCTCCCTGGCCACCCCATGGCTATATATATGGCTACAGCCCTGCCCTTCCTCAGTCCCTAAAAGTCACCAACTCTGGGTTGCGGAGACGGTGGGAGGGTTCTGAATGAATCCAAGGAGCCCATCTCAAAGAAGGATGGTTACCAGTAAGTAACCCACTGCTCTTCTTTGAGCACTGCTCGGATAAATTCAGTAATAGGTGACTGCTAGCCATACCAAAGGATGGCAGGCAGAGTTGGGTTCTTCCTGCCTTCAGCATGGTACCCCTTAAAAGATCAAACCCCAGGCCTAGAGGAGCCAGTAGGATGAACAGCCTGGCCTAAGTGGGAAAGGACAGAGGCCTATGCCCCCCAAGTACACCCTGACTATGACCAACAGGGCCAGAGTGAGGCCTAAAGTCACCTTATCATGGAGAGGAAATGTGGCGGCGAATTCTGGAATTGGTTAGGCATTGCCAGAGAAGGGACATAAAGGCCGGTAGTAAGGCACCTGCCAAAGTGAGGCGGACAGGGTGTAACCCCTGGACTTAGGCCCACAATACATGCCTTAGCTGGTTTGACAAGGAAGGCTAAGGTGGAGTCCATAAAAAGGTAGGTCTACTGATGGACACCAAGAACCATTGAGAGAGAGAGAATACCCCTCTATTGACCCAACTAAGGGAAAGAGGGCTACAGGGTTGTGTGGGTGGGAAAATGCCCACACGGTAACTGAGGTACTGAGTGTCCTGTCAGAGGCACACGGCAAATTGTGGCCACTGGTAGCTGAAGGGACAGGGAGGACGTGGGTCAGTGGGGTGTCTGCAGGATCCCACTGTGTTAGAGGTCTAACCGTCATCCTTGATGTCAACAAAAAAGGAAAAAGGTCCATGGTTACAATGAAGGAGGAACTGACCTCACTCAGTTGGGTGTGGATTGGAAGGAGGGGGGGAAGGCACAACACGAAGCAGTGCTTCCACATTTAAGTTATATCACCTCTGTAACTGACCACCTCCTGTCACTAGCAAGGAGGCAGGTGGATAAGGGCCCTGAGGGGCCTGAAGCCATAGACTTCCTTATGGAACATAAGGGGAGAAAGGTGGCGGGGCAGAGGAGGGGAGGAAATATTCCAAAGGCCTCCCAAGCACTGAGTAGAAGGATTCATAAAGGCGGCAATACAGATTAAGATGGGAACAGGTATTTCCTCTGTTAAGTACCTCAGAGCCAAGGCAGGCATGGGAGGATGATCTTCCTGGGGAAAGGAGGCACCACCCTACGGGAGGAGAGGGTGGTGATGAGGCTGAGGGGCTGCTGACTGCCCTGGGCTTGATCTGGGAGAGCTAGGAAGAAACACATAGGTCCTGGATTCGGGGGCCTACAACTATTTGTGGAAGTGCCAGGAGGAAGGAGACACCTGTCAGCGGCAGTAACCAGTTGCTCTTGTGGGATTGGTGGGTGAAAAACTGGCACTGGAGGTTAGGACCAAGCAGCTCCCCCAAACACTTTGGTGGAAAAATCTTGTGATCGGGAAAGGCTGTCCTCCCAACCAGGTGAATGTGGCCCCTAACTGGGATGGGGTGAGGGAGGCAACAGAAGGGGTCCGACCTGAGAAGAGTCCCCATCTTCCCAATGGAAAGGCCCCAGGAGTCGTTAGATCTCTCCCCTGTAGATGAGGGTGGACGGTATCAGTACAGCAAGAGATGAGGTGTCCTCGGAATGCATACGCGCAGGGGACCGAGAATGACACAACCCACTGAAAGAGTGTACCTGGTCCTGGGGGTACAACACAGGGTATTGCCCTGTAGGGGGACCAGAATAGGGCTATATCAATCTCCAGTACTCTGGAATGCAAGGAGAGATGTGTTCATCTTGGGGAACTGACAGCAGCGAAGGCCCCTATTCTGGAAGAGGGATGGGAGGGCGTTGGCACATGAGGTGGGAAGACAACCAATGAGGGTGCACCCAGCATGTACTGACCAGGTGCCTGATAAGGAAAACTGCTAACCTAATGCCCACCAATACAACCCCAAAGGACAAAGCATTAACAGAAAGAGTAAGGTATGACATAACCTGAAGCAATGAATGTACTCAGTTGGGAGGTTGAGGGGACAAGGACCATGGGGCCCACCGTAACAGAAAGTCAGTTGATAGCATTTTACCTTTAACACTAGGGAGATGGTAGTCACCAAGACACCCTTAAAACTGGGAGGTCGGCATCTGTGAGGTCCTCCCGTGTCTTTCACCCCCCCCCTTTTTTTTTTGGAAAGGAGACTCCTTCCCAAAACAAAGGACCCCAAGCTGAAAACTCGTGACCTATACCTGAGAGTAGGGTATGGTCCCTTACAAACCTCTGCAAAGGTGTTCCATTGTGCCACCTGGTGGTGGCCAAATCAATTATGGACTGTTGGAGGAGGTTGGGGAGGGGTGACCCTCCGATACCATGACCCCGAGGGCCTTGGTATTCACACTTCTGGTGTGGCAGCTAAAGCCCTGTTCCAGGCATGTCCTTGTAGCTATTGAGGGTATGGGGTGCCCGGAGGAGTTCAGGGGGGCTTTCTAGAGGAATGCCACCCAGGAGGAGGCCACAGAACAGCCAGGAATATCATTCCAGGGGGCAATTTGTGTGGCACTCTGCTACTGACTCATACTGCCCTCCGAACACAAGGGATGTATGTTTGGTGCCCCCATCACCCTATGAGGGCTCAACTAACATTATGAAGGGTGCAAAGCCCCAGTTAACCCAATTTACCTTTAGGGGTAAGAGATGGGAGGCCCTGGGGGGGGGGGGGGAATCAGGGTATTCTTTGCAGTCCTAGCTGGGGAGAAGGACTCTGAGGAAAAACAAACCATGCAGGGAGTAAAGATTGTTGAATGCCCATTACAGGCTGGGAGGGTGGCTAGTGGCCCAAGAGGGTAGTGCACCCAAACATTTTAGGTCTCCTCGGAGTTCCTGGGCACCACAGAGGGTAGCATCCATCCCTTCCATGAAGAGGGCCCCGCCCCGAAAGAGAGGTCTAACACAACCTGGTGGGGGGGGGCCACACTTGCCTCTCAAAGCCATGCTGCCCGGCTCAGGACCACAGCAGAAGCCACACTATGGCTTGCTGTGTCCAAAGTGTCCCAGGCAGCTAACAGCAAGTCTTGGGATGCCAGCCTACCCTCTTTGACAAAGGCATCATAATCTGCCCTATTCTCTTGGGGGAGTAGATGCCTGAATTTACTTATGGACTCCCATACATCTATGATTTATCTGGCCACCAAAGCTTGGTGGATGGCTATTCTGAGCTGCAAGGCAGAGGAGGAGTAAGCTTTCCAGCCTAACAGGTCTAATTCCCTCACCTCTCTAGACCTTGGGAGATGGTTGTGGGGAAATTGTGCAGGATCTAAAGCCGCTTCCACCACCCCTTGAGATGGTACTGGGTAGTAGGCAAGAGAGGGAAAAATCTACAGGGACCTGGTACTTTTCTCCCGCGGTATCTGAGACCAGAGCAATTGACCCAGGAGTTTGCCATCATGCCATGGCAATCTCCTGCACACTAAGGTGCAAGGGAACTGTTATGGGCTCAGAAGGTCACGTAAGCCCAGGGCCAAATAGAGTGTCACTAGGCTCAGTGAACGAGTGAGCCTCCAACCCCACATGAGTGCACACATGGTGGAGGAAATCAAAATGCACCATGAGGTCCCCTGTATAGGATCAGGGCCTGGGGTCCAGGGCTCTGTCGGGGACCTGAAGACACGGGGCTGGACTAGGCTGATCGGAAAGTGAAGGGGTCTCCTGAGGAGACCAATCATGAGGTCAGTTCCTGTAAAGAGTTGGTATTGAGGACCAAGGGCAGGGCCATTTACTCCCTCTCGAGGTCCCATCCTCGGGACTCAGGGATCAAGATGGTTCCCAGAGCCATGTTGGGCTTGACTTTGGCACCATTGGAGGAACCTTTGTTGATGGTGCCAGAGGGGACAAAATAATATGGTATTGAGGGGAAGGAAGCTCTTGGGCTCTGTCCCCTAATGGAACTGGAGCCCTCTTCTTGGATCTCCGTCTCTGGTACTGGGGTGCTCGGTACCAAAATCAGGAAGGAAGTTCGGTGCCTTTTTTGGTGCAAAAGGAAGGCTGGTTTGCCCCTCTTTCTGGGTGGTACTGAGGTGGTAGGCTTTGGCACGAGAAGCAGTGCCTTTGCCACCTCAAAGGCCTCAGTGTGGAGGGAACTGGTGCCAACTCCTGCTGGTTCCGGGGAGACATGGAGCAGTGCTGATGCTTCAGTACCAACTCTGGTACCCAGCGTGTCTTTTGCTCTCAGGGAGTGTGATGCTGGGGCAGTTCCGATGCCAACTGTAGCCCCAAAGCTTCAGGGATAGGCTGCTGCACTTGCTCTGAGGCCAATGCACTGCACCTTTGCTCTCTGTCTTTTATGGTCCTAGGCAATGTTCCCTCTAACTACTCATAGACTGTGTGCACAAACAATTTCTTTGTGAGCACCAATAGTAGCACTATTTTGTTGTGTGCGCAGGTTTCATGACCTGTGTGTGCGCGCACAGCTTAGAGGGAACAGGTTTAAAGCACTGACAGATAGAGCAATCAGTGACCAGATGGACCTCACCCAGGCACTGGAGGCACTTCTCATGGGGATCATCCCGTGGGAAGGCCTTGCCACAGGCAGCACAAGGTTTGAACCCTAGTATGGCAGCCGGCAGGGAGGAGCAGTGTTCCTGCTCCGTAGCTGAGTGCTGTGTGAGAGCGCTTTCTGGTGGAATGATGACCACAAAGAGATTCTCCCAACTGAGCAAGTGGCTCATACACAAGGCAAACGACAGGCTGCTTGCACAATCGCAAGGAGTGGGCTGTTCTGATACCATCGATGAGGGCGGAAAAACAGAACTAAGGAGGATCACAGCTGTGGCTATGTATATAGCCATGGGGTGGCCAGGGGGTGTTGGCTGCCAGCCCTGGTCTGAAAGGCTAGGGCTAAAAAGGTTTCTGAGCAATTGTGTGCTGAGGCACATACACCTATTACTGAATGAATCCGAGCAGCACTCGAAGAACTAAAATTCCTTTCCTGACAGAGTTTGTTCTTTTTTGGAAGGGAAACACTTTGTCATGATAGGAGGTTTGACATGGGAGTCATAGAGGAAGATTGGTAGCACTGCAGATTCAAGAGGGACTATAGGAAAAGCAATTTATTATTGTCTGTAGTATGCATAGCTGTGGGAGTTTAGTTCAGTGCTATCACACACCCTCTGCAACTTCAACTTTTCTTTGAATGATCAGGGGGAAAAAAGGGGTGGGTAGTGATTCCTTTAATAATTTCCTATCATCCCCATCCCCCACTCAAGACCTGAGGAGTTGGAAGCATAACCTGCAATGAGTGGGCAGATTGGTGGGACTCAGTTAAGTCATTGGTCCCTAGGCACTCAGGGGAAATTATATAAGCCCTGACCTTCTTCGCATAGTCCTCATCTTATGACTTGTGGGTGGCAGTGGAAGGAAGCTGTAGACAGATGCTCACACGTACGCATCAGGGGGCACCTCTTGGTGATGGTACCGGATAATTGCTCAAGTGACTCCCCCATCCAATAGCCTGTGCTTCATCTTCTCACAGTCCTTAGGCACAACCTCAGCCTGCTGGCTGAGTCCTTTTTCAGTTCTTCCCTTCTGGCATAAGGCTAGTTCACACCAGCCCACTTTGCCTCAGTGGCTGCCATTAGTCCAGCCCGTGCTCTTGGCACTCTGGGAGAGGAAGGGAGGGTCCCAGCCCAGGCCTACTCAGCCCCCCAGGCCCTGGTCAAGGGGCCCTATATGTTATGACTTGGCACTGCCTCAACCCCCAACTCAGTTCTGCACACATTTTAGTACCTCCATTGGGCCACATCTGCACCATCCCCAGGTACCTCTCACTCTTATATCAGGGTCTGGGTTTCAGGCAAGCCCCAGCAATCCACAATGAACTGTCCTTGGTTCTGCCCCTTGCAGCCAAATCAAGCTGACAACCTCCTTCCTCTCCACAAAGTAGTGGGAAGACTGCCCAAAGCTGGGGCTGCAGCCGTGATTGGTTCTGAAGCCACCAGCTCTCATTGGCTGCTCCAAAGCCCAGGGATTTTAACCCCTTTGCGACCAGGGTGGGGACAATACCCAACTACACTCACAGCTGCCACCCGAGGAGAGAGTAAACCCTTCTTTGGATCTGCACTACCTGGCTATCCATTACTATGCCACACATTCATCAGACCATGCTCCTCTACTTGCTGAGATATATGGAGCAGACTTCCTGGTGAGACACATGCATTAGCAAGCCTATAGCAGGGCTGGCGGATTTAGTGTGCTGAGGGCGGGGGGGGGGGGGAGGCTGATGGGGATGCAGAGTAGCTATAATGAAGAAAGCAATTTTGATTAGAGGGTAATGATGCTGTATGAATTGGCTGGTGCAAGGAAGCTCAGTGCCAGGGCATCATTGGTTAAAAGCATAAGGTGCTAGAGATAGGTGTTTGAGGCAGAGAATTCTGTGTTAATATATGAGGCACAGGTTATTCACTGAGAACAATTTTACTTTCATGAAAACAAGGAAGTCAAAAATCTAGATGGTTTCCCTGTAAAAAAAAAAAAAAAAACTAGCATAAATGATTAGATGGTGCAGCAATTACATGCCTTGTCTCTCTACTGGCAGGAGGGAGTGAATATATAGGAAAATCTGCTAGAAGTGGGAGTGTGAGATGTAACATGTGGCCGATTTGTAACAAGTTTAACAAACCAAGCAGGAATGCACAAAGTATGAATAGCAGTATAGCATCTACCAAAGTTATACAACAGCTCTGTTTAAATCAGAGCAGGGGCACAAAGAAGAAAATGCAGGTCCCTGCACATAGGAACCACACCCAGCGTTCCCCCAGCTTAAGTTCCAGTTGCATTAAAACCCTCAAAATGAAGCTTAAAGAGGACATGAGATACGACAAGTCCTTATGTAATCCTCTCTGCACAGAGATTAATTTTACCCAAAGTACATTACAATTACAAGAGGTACTTGGTGGGCATATTTAGAAGCCTGAGGAATGACACCAGTTTTGAATTTGCTAAGAGAAATGAAGCAATAGAAGTTGCAGAAATAGATTCGTTACATGACCACGGTTCTTTGTTCTACTCTGATTGTTCATAGTTCCAAGGATTGCATTTTCCCAGTGCTACTGACAGCTTAGTCTGAGGGATCTACTCATGGCAATTGCTCTTTGGGTAAGAAATATGCTGTATTACTTTTGTTCTGTTTTCATGATTCGTTGGCTAAACTGGCCCTTGATCCCACATTTCAGCCTTATCTGAGAGTCCTTCAATTTTAGGAAGAAGCATGAAGCTCTGGCATGTGATACTCCTGGAAAGAAAGTTCTCTGTCAGCAGGTCCAATTTATTGATAACATCTGATACATCTCAGTCTCATGTTTAGGACTGGACTTACCATGAAGCAAACTGAGGTGGCCACCTCAACTACCAGACTGTGGGGGTGCCACTAGGACCCAGAGTGTAGAAAATTGTGTCTGCTGCTGTTGCACATGTATTCTCTCTCCTCGAGATGCATGGAGATGGTAGAGTGCTGTGCTGGCTGAAGGAGGGCACAAGAGCCATAACAAGCAGGCAGGAGAAAGGTTGAAAGTGAATAACTGAAAGCAGCAGGAGCTGCAGGGAGAGAGAGGAGGAGCAGCCTCTTATGTACTTCTCAAGCACCCCCAAGAGCCTAGTCTGATAACATCAGCTTCTCAGGGAGCTTCCTGTTTTCTGCTACTTCACTGAACCCACATGAGGAGAATAGACAGTTAACTGAAGTAGTAGGAGCCAGTTAGGCCCTTAAGACACAGATATGTTCCCCTCACTCAGGCCCCGCTACCAGCCTACTTATTTGTCTATTTCAACTGAGTGTTGAGAGCCACTATAGCTGGCACAAAACAATAATCATGAGTGAAAGAAGAAAATGCCACTCTGGGGCAGCATTCGGAAAAAGAAAGCAAGCAAAGGAAGATTTTCTACCAAAGCAGGAAGGCGCTCTCCTGAGATATACAGACACAAACATTCATGGTGAGTCTTTTGGGCCTAATGAGGATGTGAGTGGTGAGGAGATGCCTGGTCTTCCAGTTAGTCAGAGTGCAGCTGACCTGTCAGCTACTGCAGCATCCATATCTCCAACTCAAACAGATGTAACCATGCACATTCCTGAAGAAAACTGTAGATCAGAGAAGAGTGTGGTGGAGGCACAAAAAACACTGCTTCTGAGTTTAGTTCCTTAAGTCTAGATGATCCAGGACTGTGGACCCACTTGAGCAGTAACTGGAGGGACGTCTTTGTACTGCATGGGCCACAGAAAGTGAAAACCTTCATGTTCCCCAAAGACAATGACTATAGAAGTTTCCATCCAACACTTTACTGGTGTGAAATCCCCAATGGTGAGAAAATGGAGGGAGAGGCCATAGCTTATGTACTCAAAAACCCAGAATATTGCATACTGATTTTGTTGCAAACTCTTCCAGGCTAATGTTCCAGCCATACTACATTCTACAGGATAAAAGGACTGGAAAAATCTGGCTAGAAATCTGGCATGCCATGACAAGGCAGCAAATCACCAAAGAGCATTCCATAGGTGGAAAGAGCTTGAGATGACACTAAGGTTAAAGGCCACCATAGATGATCAGCCTCAAGAGAAGATTGCATCAGAGTCTGTTTACTGGCAAAATGTTCTGAAAAGGTTCATTACCATTGTGAGAATGTTTGCTGCCCAAACCCTAGCATTGCATGGCACTTCAGATCAGCTATATATGCCAAACAGTGGAAACTTCCTTAAAATTAGGTTCCAAAAGGGGCAGCCATGTTAGTCTAGTAAAGCAAAAAAAGCAAGCAGTCTTGCAGCACTTAAAGACTAACAGATTTATTTATCGCATGAGCTTTAATGGGAGAAAATCCCACATCGTCAGACACTTTGAAGAGGGGAACTTACTTTTGTACTGTTGATAATTAGTCATATATTTTAAAGTCATTTGCAGGCACTCTCTCACACTTGGTTCCATCCTTATCTTTCAACATAATTCAGAGTAGTACACTGTTATTGTTCTGCCCTTTGGACTCTCTAGTGTGAGAGAGGGCTCTCTTGCCAAGAGAGAGCACTCTCAAATAATGTTCATGATGCCACTAGAAGTGTTAGTGAGGAGACAAGGGGTGCAGTGCATTGCTGCTAAAATCTTGCTTTAGAGCTCTATCTTGTGACCCAACCAGCAGCTGTGGAACAAATTACCTAGTGCTGAGATCCTGGGTAATGGTAGGAGATGCAGACAGAAGAGTTCATCAGTGCTGCTCCTACAGAGATTGTGACCACCATTTCGAAAGCAGGTGCAAAACTTCAGATTGTTGTTAAGATGCTTGACTACTCCTGGATATCCTGTAGCAGCTGTGTCTAAGAGTGCTATAACCTATCTGTTCCTAGTAAGCCAGGCGTGATCTTTTCTTCCAAGTGCAGACTTCACCACAATTAGTCATGCATTTGTCACATCAAGAGTGGATTGCTATAATATGCTGCAGTTGAGCTCTACTTTAGGACCATCTGGAAGCTCAAGCCATTATCAAATGGTGCAGTGCTGTGCATTGGAAACACATTTAGTCAGGGCTCTGGAATCTGCACTGGCTTCTAATCAGCTTCCAGGTACAATTCAAAGTGTTTGTTGTAACCCTTAATGATTTGGGACCTGGTTACCTAGGAGATCACCTTCCTCACTGCACTCACCCAAAATGACTTTTTGACACAGCTGAAGTGCTGAAATTTGAGCTCTTGCAACAGAGGAAGGAAGCTGCCAGAAGATGCCTCAGTTCTAGCACATGCTCCACCTCTTGGTCTGATCAGATTTGATAGTCTTCTGGATGTGCTGTAAAGCCCTTCTTTATTTCGTACTTTTTAAATTATGAGGTAGGGACCCATCCAGTACATTGGGCACATATAGTTGCATTTCACAAACTGGAATAAATAAAATGCATATTTAGTGGTTTGAATTTTATATCATGTTTTGTGAAATATTGTTTGTAAGTCAAGTCTTTAAAACAGCTATTAGTTTGGAGTCAAAATAGAAATACAATATAAAACCACAAAAAAGAACATAAAGTCAAACAGAAACAATGAACATTTTAGAAAGCGAGTTAAACATTAACAATTTTAAACAAATCATGTCATCTAAAGCTTTTGAAAAGACCATGAAGTGAATTGAGAATTACAAAGGTAGGTACATAAAATACATACTTAGACAAGTTCCTTTTCAGTTTCTTTTACCATAGCAACCTTAAACCCAACAACAGAAGGTAAATATGAGTGTTAAACTGTGTTATGTAATTCTGATATATTGATTGTTGTGGGGGAAATATCACATTGTGTACTGGCTCCTGGCATTGAAAGTATGTGGGGTAATAGGGAACTGTAAACAAAAATACATAGAAAATTCTTGTGTTGTAACTCATATGAAACATAGGGCCTGATTCACCACTACAATACTTCATTTATTTTTAATCTTGGTATAGTTGTATTGATCTCAGTTGACAAAGACTGATTTCAGTGCAGTCACAGAGGCATAAAATTGGAGTAAAATGGCAGTAAATCATGCCACTTGTTTTTACAAAAATCCAAAACCACAGAGACTTTATAAACTGCCTTCAGATTTCAGTGTTTGCTAAAAATAAGCCACAAACACACTTTCTTTCTAGTCTACTCTTAGTATCTTATTACAAATGTAGCCTACAAACCATATTATTTAAGTTAGTTTAGAAAATTTATCATCAGAAACAATATTCCCTCTAAGCTGCATGGCCGCGTGGGCCGCGCAGCTCCCAGCCACTGCCCTGCGCAGGGGACTCTGGCTGCCATGCATGGCTGGCAGCCAGACGCCCTACCCCACTGGAAGACATTGTCTTCCAGCCAGCTGAGAGCAACTCTGGAGCTGGGAGTTATTAAAACTCCTGCCCAGAGAAGCTCTGATGGAGCATGCTCAGAATGTCTGAGCATGCTCCATCAGTGTTTCTCCAGCTGGAGGAGCCATAGCTTAGCCCCACACAGCTGGGTAAGCGTGCGGGGAAGGGGAGTTGGGCGAGAGGAGGAGGAGGAGGGGATCTGGCTGGCTTGGGCGGGGGGCTTACCAGGAGAGCTGGGGGGAGGATTGGGCCCAGGGGAGGTGCAGGATTGGGCCTTTGGGGGGCAGTCCACGCAGTGAGCAACTTGAGTTGCTCAGCTGCCTCAGGACCTTAGAGGAAACATTGAGAAAATTCTTGATGGCAGTTATATAAATCAGCAATCTCATTTAACTGAGCATTAACAAATCCACACAACATACCAAGTAGACATCCAATAACTGTGGATCATAAACCTTCTGTCATTGAGGTCACGGATGACACAAATATCTGGATTCCAAAATGCCTGTAAATAATGACAACAAGTTGTTATACTTTAATAGCATACTATTGAAATTCAGTTCTTTTTTTCAGTCTGTCTGTGCTTGTCAAATTTCACACAAGGTTATCACCTAGAATTAGCTTTGCTCTGCTCTTTCACTTACAACTATCAGTGCAAGTAATTGATTTATACTGCTGGGGATTGGCAGAACATCACCGGCTGTAATCACCACCCTTCATTTAAGATAGCTGTAGGAAGTAGTGAAGCTCTTTCATGGCGTCACTCATTAGCTCATGTGAGTCCACCCAGCAATCTGAACTATGTGTGAAAAGGGTTTTGCTGAGTACTGCTTTGGTTAGTGTGCATAAGCAAAGGAGGCAGCAAGAGGGCAAAAGAAGAAGCCTGAACAAGCATTGAGCATGTGGGGCTGAAAATAGCTGGAGAGAGGGTTTCGAATTAGAGGCCAGCTGAAAGGGCCAGGAGACTGGGAACAACTGTCTCATGCAGCTTGGTTCCTTGTATATTCAGGAAAACAGGACTTCTGGGCATTCCTTCTATATCAGTAAGCTTGCATCAAAGGTGCCTGACTACATCAGCTTCTCCTGTCGATTAGAACAACCTGCAAGATCCTGAATTTTTGGCTAGCTGCAAAGGCGGAGAGAAGCAACAACACTAAAGTGATCTCCATTCAGATGTCAGTGTTTACCCAGCTCACACAATATTTATCAGCAGTACTGTAGTTTTTTCCCTTTCTACATATAAAGACCCTTTCTTTCTATTGATAAGCAAGGGCAATACGAATCATATTGGATTTTCTTAAAACTCAAACCTGTGAATTTGGGAAACCATGTACCCATGTGAAGTGCAGGTACCCTAATTTAAACTTAGCTCAAGTCAAAAGCATTGGTGAGGTCACTGAATTACAAAGTCAAGCCAATACACAATGAGCTCCTAGTCCACATGCCCTTATTCCAGGAAAAAAAAAAATTGAAAACAAGGGAAAATAAGGAAGGCTGTTAGATCCCGCTAATGTTCCTCTCTGCCTTCTCCAGTCTTGGAAAGACTCATTTTGTGTCAGTTGCGAGTTTTGTCTCCTGACATCCCTTTTCAACCACTTACCTTTTTTCTTATCATTAATAGATATTAAACAACACTACCTCCCTCATTCTTCTTGGCCCTGTTTGAGGGAGATTTGTTCAAATAATGAGATTGATCTGTTCTGATCATACTCTTTCAGTGAAAAGACTCAATGTGTCAAATTTGTTATGAAGTGTTTCTTCCAGTTGCAAGCTGTACGTTGGCTGCATCCAGTGGAAACATAGCAAAACGCTAGCCTTCCAGCTCACAATGCTCTGTTTATTTAACTTGATAGTACTCCTGGCTGGCCAACTCCCATGTTTGCAGGTCTTTTTAGATTCAGAAGCATGAATGCTCATTGTTTGGAGCTATTGGGTACGTCTATAATGCAATATAAGCCTGTGCTTGAGCTTGGAGTCACATCTAATCCCCCTTGTGTCTATACAGCAATTGTGCTAATCCAGGGCTCAGACCAAGGATCTGAGGATACTTCCGGGGTAGAGGGTAAGAGCTCAAGATAAGATGGGACCCAGGATCTGAGCCCTGATGTTTTGTAATATAGACACAGCCCCACTTGACTTGGATCCTGGAAATCAATCAAACATGTCCCAGAATTCCATGGGACAACTTCCTTTGTCCTCTCTAGCCCAACAATCTGCAATCCACTCTACTGAAAATGGAAGCCATTCTCCTTTTGTGAATGGCAGCAGGTCAGTTAATTTTTAACGCCAGGGCCATAACTATGATGGGCCAAACGGAGCTTTGCCCCAGGCACCCCAGAGTAGCTCCACTGAGCCACTCTATCTAAGGGCACGTTCCACGCCACGTGCTCCAGCTGCCTCTCATTGTATCAGGTGTCAAAATGCCTCGTTACAGCTCTGGTTAACCCATTTGTTTCACCAATCTGCAAACACACTATCAGAGAGCCTCCTGGGTTTGCAACAGAGAGAATACCTATCAAGCCTTTTCACAGCAAGCTGCTTCAAATTTCCAGAAACATGCAAGCCAGGCGGTAAAGTTTTCCTACAGTGAACATGGTCCTAAGGCTAGAGCAGCTACTGTAAGGGGGAAGGAAAGCTCTAGGGGCTCTGCTTAATTTCACTTTGGTCAGCACACTGCAATCTGGATGCCAGAGCAATAGGTTCGAGCACAGGTTAGAAAGCTCTTAATGTAGTGTATAATGTGTACACTGAAGCCCAATGTCCCCTAACACAGGTCCAGCTAACTAGAGTCCTACTAACCCCAGATATTAATTAGAGTGGAGACATCCCCACTGTGATCATGTTATGTCCACCCTACATTCTTTACCCTGTTTGCTAATAAAGCAAAGGCCTCACTTTAAATTAGAGAAACGTGTCAATGAAATGTATTTAAAGCCATTAATTAGGTCCCTGGCTACATCTGTTAACTTCTCCTTTAAACTTCTGCAGATAGATGTCTGTATTCTTCATACACATTAGTTTTTCTGTGGTCAAAGTTGGCAACAGATCACTTACAACTCTCGTAAGACATAGAACTCAGCATTTTTTTCCTGGCAAATAGTTTAGCTACAAGAAATGAAGTTTCAGTCAACCCTAAATTCTGAGAACATTGTGCCTCAACTCTAACAAATCATTTCATCTGACCTGACACAGTATGTTTTCTGATTTTCAACATACCAGAAATGTCATTAAAAAAATATTTATTTTTTACATTGCCAGTGAACCTAGCAATCCCTTATTTGCCCAGCTGAAGTGGGACCTGGTGCTATGGAAACAAAACAGCAACTACACCTTAAAACTTTCCCCTCATATAACCTCTCATCTCTGTATTGATTTCTTTGTCTTGCACTTTGAAGCTCATGTAATTACAATAATTCACTTAAGTTTACTTCTGCAGTAATACATTACCAGTAGGTTCCCATTCTCACAAACACAATTTCCCTCTGACATGCTACACTCCTCATTTTGGAATCCTCTCAATCCTTTCCTTGTGTACAACTGCTAGCATATTTCAACTGATTTACTTATATGAGGCATCTGCACAGCTGGCACTGTATATGTCTCTAAGTTTTAAATGCACTTTAGCTGGAATATTTAAGATAGTTTTTGTTAAGCTTGTCACTTTGCAATGAGTCTTACATGCAATGCACAGAGCAAAGACAACCTCCCATTCCTTTCTTTTCTAATTTTTACTGGCTTAATATAATGGAAAAGACTCATACAGCTGTTGCAAAGATGAAGATCAAATCATCCACTCTGACATCCCATGTATCACAGCCAATTAAACACCACTCAGCCATCCCCACACAAACCCATCAACCAAAAATAGACCAAAGTATTACAGAACTCAGGAGACTAAACCACTGAGTGCCTGCCACAGGCAAAGAATAGGAAAGGCCAAGGTGTATCAAAGTGTGAGGCCCATGCAATGGCAGAGACTGGCTGACCTAGTGAGGAGCACTATGACTGCTCCATTATGGAAGCGGAAGTGTGCCAATAGAAAGTCTGCGGGTTACATTGAGAGGGGAAAGCAACAGGGGGGATGTTGTGGTCGGTGTCTGCTATAGACCACCAGACCAGAAGCAGGAGGTGGATGAGGTGTTCTATGGACAATTAGCGGAAGCTTCTAGATCACAGGCTCTGGTGCTCATGGGGGACTTCAATTTCCCTGACATCTGCTGGGAGGCCAATACAGCAGTGCATGGGCAATCCAGGAGATTTTTAGAGAGTGCTGGGGACAACTTTCTAGTACATATGCTGGAGGAACCAACTAGGGGCCTTGCACTGCTCGACCTGCTGCTCACAAACAGGGAAGAATTGATCAGGGACATAGAGGTAAATGGCAAGCTAGGCAGTAGTGCCATGACATGGTTGAGTTCAGGATGCTGATTGAAGGAAGGAAGGAAAGAAGCAAAACAAAAACCCTGGATTCAAAAAAGCAGATTTTGGCTCCCTCAGGGAACTGATGGGCGGGATCCCTTGGGAAGCTAATCTGAAGGGGAAAGGAGTCCAAGAGAGTTTGCGATATTTAAAAAAAAACCCTGCTAAGGGCACAGGAAGTTGCCATTCCAATTAGGAGAAAGAACAAACACGTGAGGCAGCCAGAATGGCTTAGCAGGGAACTCAGCTCTGATCTTAAACACAAAAAGGAAGCTTACAGGAAGTGGAAGCTTGGTCAGATGTCCAAAGAGGCATATAAAGATATTGCTAGGGACGGTAGGGATAAAATCAGAAAGGCCAAAGGACAAATGGAGTTGCGGCTAGCGAGGGATGTAAACGATAACAAGAAGGGGTTCTACAAGTATGTTAGTAACAAGAAGAGGATCAGGGATGGTGTAGGCCCCTTGCTGAATAGGGCAGGCATCCTTGTGACAGAGGATGAGGAAAAAGCTGACGTGCTCAATGCATTTTTTTTCTTCAGTTTTCACAAGCAGGGTCAGCTCCCAGCCCACTACCATGGGTGTGGCAGATGGGAGAGAAGGAGACAGGCCCTTGGTGACAGAAGGTCAGGTTAGGGACTGCTTAAAGAAGCTGGATGTGCACAAGTCCATGGGGCTGACGAAATAGCAGCACCACTGGCCGTTATCTTTCAAAACTCATGGAGAATGGGGGAGGTGCCAGAGGATTGGAAAAAAGCAAATGTAGTGCCTATTTTCAAGAAAGGGAAAAAGAAGGATCCAGGGAATTACAGACCAGTCAGCCTCACCTCAATCCCTGGAAAAATTATGGAGCAGATTCTCAAAGAATCCATCCTCAAACACTTAGAGGAAAATAAAGTGATCAGGAACAGTCAGCATGGATTTACCAAGGGTAAATCATGCCTGACCAATCTCATCTCCTTCTATGATCAGATGACTGGTTTTCTGGATGCAATAAGAACCGTTGATGTGCTATACCTTGATTTTAGCAAGGCTTTTGATACAGTTTCCCACAGCATTCTCATTGGCAAATTAAGGAAGTATGGGTTGGATAGGTGGACTATAAGGTGGATAGAGAACTGGCTAGATCAACGGTTTCAGCGTGTAGGAATCAATGGTTCCATGTCTAGCTGGCAACCAGTCACGAGTGGTGTGCCCCAGGGGTCGGTCCTGGGGCCAGTTCTGTTCAACATTTTCATCAGTGATCTGGATGATGGAATAGACTGACCTGGGGGTCATGGTGGATTGGAAGCTAGATATGAGTCAGCAGTGTGCTCTTGCTGCCAAAAAGGCCAATGGCATACTGGGCTGCATCAAAAGAAGTATTACCAGCAGATCAAGGGATGTGATCATTCCCCTCTATTCTGCACTGGTGAGGCCACATCTAGAATACTGTGTTCAGTTTTGGGCTCCCCACTACAAAAAGGACAGGGACATGCTAGAGAGAGTTCAGAGGAGGGCAACCAAAATGATTAAAGGGCTAGAGCACAAGCCCTATGAGGAAAGACTGAAAGCATTAGGCTTATTTAGTCTGCAGAAGAGGAGATTGAGGGGGGATTTGATAGCAACCTTCAACTACTTGAAGGGATGCTCTAAGGAAGATGGAGCTCGACTGTTCTCGGTAGTAACAGAGGACAGAACGAGGAGCAATGGTCTCAAGTTGTGGTTAGGGAGGTCTAGGCTGGATATTAGAAAAAACTTTTTTACTAGGAGAGTGGTGAAGTCTTGGAATGAGCTGCCGAGGGAGGTGGTGGAGTCTCCATCTTTGGAGGTGTTTAAGGCCCGGCTGGACAAAACCCTGACTGGGATGGTTTAAGCGGGAGTGGTCCTGCCTCTGGCAGGGGGTTGGACTAGATGACCTATGAGGTCCCTTCCAACCCTATGATTCTATGATTCTATAAGTGAGATACTCAGATGATTCCCGAAAGTGACCTGCACTTTATGCTGTTGAAGAAGATTCATATCCACCTCCCACTCCAAGGTAGGAGGAATCTGACCCTGAGGGAAATTCCTTCCCACCATTAAAAATGAGGATCTGTTAGGCCCTGAAAAATGTGAGCAAGAATGATTAGCTGAGCACCTAAGAGAGAATTCGCAGCACCCCCTCGGAGCATCAGCCCAGCCCAGCCCATCCACCGTCCCACCCGTAGCCATGGCTGGTTCTGATACTTCAGAAGAAGGAGGACAAACAAACACATTGGGAAGTGGGGAAAAAACCTATTGTGATTTTCTTGGGTCATTTTTTCCAAAAGTGAAGCACATCTTATGAGATGTGTGGGCTGCACAATCTACAAACAATGCAGAGACCACATTGAAGTCGTGAGGTATAGCAAGGCTAGGCATGCATTTTCTTGTACATCAGATAAGGACATATAAAGAAAGCAACTTAAAACAGATCTTTGTCACCCTATCAGTCATGCATACACTTCTTTTCCGATCATTTCTTTTTGAACAATTTCAATAATCAAGACAGTTTCATAGTTGCATGGATTCTGAGAAAACTGCTATAACCACCATATTCTCAATGTATCCCAGGAGATTATGTATGATTTGTATACACAGAGCAGTTTGTTACCTCATGAGTTAGAGAGGGAAGAAGGGGGCAGCACTTTTTGTGACTATCAATGAATGTTCACAATATGGCTATGGCTACATGTGGAGCGGAGATGGGATTCCCAGTGTGAGTTAAACAACCAAGGAGTCCTGTGGCACTTAAAGACTAACAAATATATTCATTGCATGAGCTTTCACAGCTTGTTTTACTGAACTAAACTAACACAGATGCCCCTTTGGATCCCAGCTTGAGTCGACATAATTGCTCTAGCTTTCATTGAGCAAGCATGCTGTAAAGGGTAGTGGCTGTGCAGGCTTGCCTGCATGTGTGCCTGTGTAGTCTGGTTAGATTTTTACTTGCAGGGCATCTCTTATTTTATACTATTATAGTACTACAATAACTAAAGATAGATTTTTTATTCCAGGCAGATAATTTATAATAGAGTTTCTTGCTAAGAAAGTAGGGCTAAAAGGGGGAAAATATATTTAGCATATATCTGCAAATTCTCAGTCAAATTTTTTCAGTCACATTCATGCCCCCATCTCATTGCATTTTTTGACATTTATACATCAATATTTTGTTCATATAAATGTTCAGGGAAAGTGAATTTCAGGTAAGTGAATTTCAGGTATGCAGGTTTTTTTTTAAAGTAGTAAATAAAATCTGTTTCAATTGAACATATCACCACGATAATTAAACATCCACTCATTTTGTAGAAAAATCACATAGGCTGGAGGGAGGCAGAGCCAGTATATAACTTTTGTTCACCCAAGCAACAAGTCACAAAGTTCAAATAATGAATCCTGAAACACTAGACGACAAATAATCAATTGAATACTCACTATACACAGTCTGTGAAAAACCATAGCTTAGACAGGTTGGTAAAACATTTTCACATGAACACACGTGTTGTGATCTTTTCAGAGACACTTGTGAACAGAAAAAGAATGGATTTGTATATTATTTCCAAATAATGTCAGTGCTGAAATTATAGAAAATTGGCTTCTGGATCTATTTATGTGGCAGCATAATTGTACTCAGAATAGGTAAAATAACAAGCATAACAACTTGGCAGAACCATGTAAAAATTTATGATTCACCTTGCTTATACTCTAGTCACTAGTCCTAATGGAAGAGATACATTAAACAAAGGTAACTTAAGAAAACTGTGCAATACAATATAGAATTCAAATAGCTTATAAAGGACAGGAATGGGGAAGAAATCTATAAAAATAATGCCTATAATCTAAGCCTGACTTTGTCCATTCAGCATTTGACCTTTCTTCTGAGGCTGCTAACAAAAACTGTCACTTATTGAAAATTTCATTGGCTTTGTTTTGTGATGTGCCCGTCCACTGTGGGTTTTATACCACACCTATTGCCATGATATCTGAGTGCTTCTATTTTAGGAACTTGTCTAACAAAAGAAGTACTCTGAGCTCTTAATGGCAAACAGTTTGAAGCCATTTTGACAGAAAAATACCTTTAAAGCACATACTAAAACTTCAAAGCCATTTCAGCATGATGTATTACTTTAATGACAGTCACAAGATAATGCCAAAATAATGTTGTTAACAATAGTAATGTGATTTTTATGCAGATTTTAAGAGGCACTATAATGATCTCAGAGATAGTGAAAAATACTATAAATACAAATTTCAGTAACTTTCTAAAAAAGGCAAAGGGAATAAATTACAAACTACTCTAAAATAATTAAGATTGTGATCTAAAATCCGCAACATAAGTGCAGGAAATCAGACTTAGTTCTGCCACAGCACGATCACCTTGCTCATGCAGTGTCTGGGCATTGTAACATATATATGATGCAAGGCGACCCACTTTTCTGAACTCCCCTTATAGATGACCATCTGTGCTGCAGTAAGTGAAAATGAAAATGGAGGTAAGCAGACTGATGCTTTTCTGAAGGTTTGTACATTACTCAGTATTTTATACATAATTAATCATCTGTTTGTGTCTACATACTATATTTAGATTCCTAAATATTGTGCTTTTTATCAGTAAACTACTGTTCTACACACCTTTCAGCACAGCTCTGTTCCATTTTAACTATTTAAATACCAATTCTAATCTGAAGCGCCCTAAGCTTGCTTACTATGAATATGTTACATTTTTAGTGTCAGTGTCAAAGGTGCTGTTTTCTAGCATAAATGGAAATCAATAATGTTTGACATAGGTGGAAGGAAAAATTCAGTTGGGATATAAAATCCAAGACATGAGCAAAATGGGTGAGGTGGAATGGGAGGCAATATAGAGAAGACAAAGAACAGAGCTCCTAGCAAATTATATGAATTTTGTTCTTCCATATATTTGCCAGCTCTTGGGCAGAGCAGGATAAGGATAGAGCATGGGGTTGACAAATGAGGGATGGTGAAGGGATACTATAGATTAGAGGTCTGCTTGTTGTAAGAATCAAAGGCTAATTAAGAGCTAGGTGGAGTTCTAGGCAGATGGGCTGATATACATCTAGATTCTCAATGTCGCTGGTCAGTGTTTCTTATTAAAAGACATATTACTGAATGTCCATCTTATACATTTTATAAAGGTATTAAATTAAAATAAAACAAAGAAAGCATATCACTAAAACTAAATTATTATCAACACAAACTGAAAACTAAGTGACAGAATGATTAAATCAACCAGTTAGCAGCAGCATTGGAATAGAATCAAATAATCAAATTAAATCATCAGACAATTAATAAAAAATCCTTATAAGTCCTAAATAGGACTCTAAGGAGGTGACCGTGCATTAGGTTACAAACCCAAATTAAAGAATTTTCCCAGTGGTAGTGAATTCAGAGTTTAGCTGATTGAATATTTTACTACTGAACCCAAATTATTGTTTAATGTCTAAGCCACAATCTCAAAGCCAGTGAAAGCTTTCTCCCTAGATTTCAATTTTTATGTGGTGGGTAACTGTTGCCTCCGACCTCCTACCAGTCAGGACCAAAGTGATAATCTATTCTCACCTCCTGTATAATACAGATGACAGAATTTACCTTTCAGATTGGACTCTTAGTAACATTTAAACATTTTGTGATATAGAAAAACTGCACCACTTCCAGCATTAAAATCCACCCTGGTGATCACAACTAGACATGCCTAACACATGGAAGCAAAACATTTTTTTAGCTGATGTGTTATCCTAACACAGGGATGTCAAACATTCAGCCCATGGGCTAAATGTGGTTCAAGAACCTGTTCCATCTGGCCCGTGACTGCATCCAATGCGATTACACTCTCTCCCTAACAGAAAGAAAGAGTATGTGGTCTCACATACCCAGTGCTCTGAAATGTCGCGGGAGTGTCAGGTCTTCCAACATCATGGAGTGCTGAGTATATGACATTGTGCTCCATGAGACCACACTCTCCCCCTAACAGGGAGATTGGCATTGCAGAGTACAGTTTCACATACACAGCACTCTGCAATGTTGCAAGGGTGCTGTAGTATTTTGACTTGTGGTATGTATGGCCCATGAAGTACATTTAAGTCAAATCTGGCCCATCATAACAAATGAGTTTGACACCCCTGTCCTAACTCTTTAATAAAGCCCTTTTTAAATTTGGCTGGGAGACCAATTTCATTGCAAACACCCACCCACTCACCATACCACCATCAGCAACTTTAAAAATAAATGTGGACATCTTATGATAGCGGTCATCGTGTTTTCTTGCAAACAAGACAATCTGTCAGTCTTTATATTTTAAGAGTTGAGTTATGTAGGAGTTATGCAGCTTCTCTTTAGAAATTTTCAAATTATATGAGAAAGGTTACTTTAAAACTTAGCACAATAAAATGCATTTAAAGACAAATTAATGTTAATACAAAAGCTGTATTTTTCATTTATCCTATTTTCATCACTTTTTCAAAAAATGGGTGCCAAACTTTAAACATCCATCTAAACACCTTGGCTTTCCAAAAAGCTGAAAAATGCAGCAGATTCCATTTGTTTCAAAGAGAATTGCTTTGTGCTCAGCATTCATAAAAACATTACTTCATTTCTCAGTCACTCACTTTTGTAAGATCTTCTGTAATTCCTCACCATCTGCTTTTGTCAAAACTATCTTGAACAATTTTATATGATCTGCAAACTTTGGTGTTTCCTTGTTCATCTCTTTTCCTGATCACTTATTAATATCTTGATCAGCACAGGTCACAATACAAATCCTCAGGGAACCCTATTGTTTAACCTCCTCCATTATGAAAACTAGCCATTTATTCCTCTCTCTTGCTTCCTATCTTTTAACCAGTTACTTACTGATCCACAACCACAAGAGGATGTGTACTCTCTTATCTCATGCATTTTGTCTTTAATTAAGAACCTTTGGTGTTGGATTTTGTCAAAGTCTTTTTAAGAGTCCAGGTACAGTATATCCACTAGACCACCCTTATCCATATGCTTGTTGACTCCAGCAGAGAATTCTTACAGATTGGTGAGACATTATGTTCCTTTACAAAAGCCATATTGTGTCTTCAACAAATTGAAGTTTATCAGTGCCTGATAACTCTGCTCCTTACTAGTTTCTACCAAGTTGCCTGTTACTGAAGATAGCTTCACTGGACTATAATTGCCAGGATATCCGTTAGAGCCCTTTTAAAAAAATGTTACAGCGGCTATATTCAACTGGTACGAAGGCTCATTTCAGTGACTGGTTACATACTAGAGTTAGTAATTCTGCAGTTTCACCCGAGTTCCTTCCAAACTCTTAGATGAATGGCATTTGAAGCCAGCAATTTACTATCGTTTAATCTACGTGTTCTAAAACCCCTTTTATTGGCTCAGCATTTTGGGACATCTCTCTCAACCCTCTGCAGTGAAGACCAATGTGTATAATTCATTTAGCTTCTCCTCAATGACCTTATCTTTCTTGAGTGCTCCTTTAACACCTTTGTCATCTAATGGTCCCACTGCCTGTTTGGCAAGCTTCTTGCTTGTATTTAAAAAATAATTTACTCTTTGAATTTCTCCCGCAAAATTTCATTCGATAAATAAATCTGTTAGTCTTTAAGTGCCACAAAACTTCTTGCTTTTTTCGCTTTACTAGACTAACATGGCTGTCCCTTTGGAAGAAGTCACCTTGGTCTGTCTCATTATACCTCTACAATTTATTTACCAGAGTTTGTGATCCTTTCTCTTTGCCACATTAAGCTATGACTTACAGTTTTAAAGGATGTCTCTAAGCCTCCATTGATGTTTAGCTGTGACAGCTTTCGTTCAGTCTTCCTACTAATGTTTTCATTGTGGGGTATATATTTTAGTCTGAGCCTCTTACTATAGTATTTTTAAGCAAGTCCCTGTGCTACTTGTAGGCTTTTTACCTCAGTCACTGTTTCTTTTAATTTCTGTGTAACAAATATTCTCATTCTTGGGTGATTTCCCTTTTTTAAAGTTAAATTTTACTGTGGTGGGCCTTTTTTATATCCCTCCTGGGATGCTACACTTAATTACATTATGGTCACTATTACCACGTGGTTCAGCTATAGTTACCTCTTGGACCAAATCCTATATTCCACTTAGAACTGAATCAAGAATTGCCTCTTGCATTATGAGGACTAGCTGTTTCAAGAAGCATTCATTTATGGTGTCCAGAAATTATCTCTGCATCGTACTCTGATCCCCCATTATTACTGATGTTCTCTGAAGTCTTTATAACCTCCCATAGCATTTGCAATCACTCTCACCACTCTGGTTAGTTCCAAAGAGGTTGCCATGTTAGACTAGTTTAGCAAAACAAACAAGTAGTGTTCTGGAACTTTTAAAGACTCAAATTTATTTATCATACAAGCTTTCATGAGAGATAATGCCACTTTGTTAGATGCTTTGAAGATAGGTAGAGCCCTGTGTGGATACAAAAATGTGGAACCGCTTCCGAGCCACATCCACTCAGTGATAGCATTAATCCAATACGAAATCCGCATGCCAGGATTTAGCTGCATATGTAACTGCAGCTGCAACCGAGCTTAGACTCACATACAACTATTCAGCCTTTGATTGGTTCATTCCCCAAATGGATCCCATCCACTTTTTCCTTTCTTATTTGTGGTTTGCATGCTGTACTATCTATCAGATTTCTTTGCCCACCTATGAAATCTCTGATTGACAGCAATGGTATGCCAACTGGAAGCAAGAAAAAGAAGAAGTGGGCAGGGGAATGAGCCAATCAAAGGCCACCAGTGAGTCTCCAAGTCCCACCTCGAGACTCTGATTGGCTGGCAGATCACAATCTAGGATTGGCCAGCACGCTTCTTGGTTCTCCTACATGCTGCTGTAGCAGTTTCAGCAATGGATCGCAGTGTGATAAGGTAACAATAGAAGCTGCATCCGTGAGTCGATCCACAGCAACGGGTCTGCAGTTATTCACACCTGCACCTGCACCCGCGGATGCGGATACCCGTGGATCTGCAGCAGATACCCGCAGATTTGCAGGGCTCTAAAGATAGGGAACTTACAGAATGGGAGGAAAATATATGCAGGGAAGTATAAGTCATGGGATCAGGTCACACTAACAGCAAATCAAAGCAGTTAAAATTCAAATACTAGGAAAAAGCACATTGAGATCACATCACCTGTTGTAATAGGAGAAGAATCCATAGTCACAATTTAATCCTGCTTTCACACAATTGAATGTGCATGTCAGTTCCCATTCTACGGTTTCTCTTTGAAGTCTTGATGTCTTACTGACTTGCTTGAGCACAGTTGTTAAACAATCCACAGAGCAATTAGGAAGAGTGAAGTGCTCAGCAACTGGCTTTTGAATATTGTGATTTCTGATGTCAGTTTTGTGCTCATTTATTCTTTTATGCAGAGACAATCCTGTTTGTTCAATGTATACTGTGTGGGGGCATTTCTGGCACATGATAGCATAAATTACATTGGTGGATGAGCAGGTGAATGAGCCCTTGATGGAGTAGTTGGCTTGATTAGATCCCATGACAGTCTCTTTTGTGCACATACATGGGCCAAGTTGGCAATGTGGTCTGTTGCAGGGGTACATGCCTGCTTTAATGGCTCTGTTGTTAGTCTGCAGTTGTTGGTGAGTATCTATTTAAGGCTAGGGGACTGTCTGTAGGTGAGGAGAGGTCTGTCTCCCAAGGCTTGAAGGAGTGAGGGCTCACCTTTTAGAATAGGCTGTAGGTCCTTAATGATCTGTTGTAGAGGTCTGACTTGGGGTTTACCTGTGGTGTTCTGTTTTCTCGGGCTTCTCCTGTAGTAGTTGATTAAGGGGTATGCACCTGGCTCTGTCAATCTGTTTTCTTACTTCTGCAGGTGGGTACTGTAGTTTTAAGATTGCTGTTAGAGATCCTGAAATTGTCTGTTTCTGACTGAAGGATCAGAAAATGTATTTATATCTTAGGGCTTGGCTGTAGACAATGGATAGTGTTGTGTGTTTCGATGAAAGCTCAAGGGACGTGGGTAACTATACCAATCAATAGGTTTTCGGTACAGGATGGTGTTTGTGTGTCCATCCCTAATTCATACTCTAGCATCCAGAAAGTGGATTTCCTGTGGGGAGTGTTCCAGGATAAGTTTGATTGTCAAGTAGGAATTGTTGAAATCTCTGTGGAAATCTTCAAGGGCATACCTACCATAGAACCAGATGATGAAGATGTCATCAACGTAGCATCAGTAGATGACAGGTGCTTTGCAATGAGACTTGAGGAAATGTTGTTCTAAGTTGGCCATAAAAATGTTGGCATATTGTGGGGACATACGGTAGCCATAGCAACGCTGCTGACTTGAAGGTCTAAATTAACTTCAGATCTGAAATGGATGTGGGTGAGTACAAAGTCACGAAGTTCAGCTATAAGGCGTGCTGTAGCATCATCTGGGTGGTTCTTCTAATAGTTTGGAATATATCTTTGTCTGAGATGTTGGTGTAAAGAGCTGCTAAGTCCATCATTCTAGTTCAGTGGTTGGTAATAAAGCCCTGCTGTTATACTATTATTGAAGCATGGAAATTTTATCCATGATACAGCTGGATTCATTTAAGTTGTTCATATTTGACTATGCAGCTTTTAATGCATAATGCCAGTCATCCATCAGTGAAATCTTCTCTGTCATTCCTACATATTGTGTACACTGGTATTATTACTGTGGTCCATTAATTTGCCTTATTCCAACAAGTTTCTACCATATCAGTGTTTTCATTTAATGCCACTCATCTTAGCATTTAGACATCAAGCATTTCCAAATAAGCACTTGTACATTTTGTCCATATTTGGTTGATTACTTTTCCTGTGTTATGTTTAAATAGGACTCTTACATGTATCTGTTCCTCACTAGATCCTATCTGTATTTTACCAACTTCTTTCCTATGCCCTGTACTAAGAAAGAGTTTCCATTGCAGTACATTTATTTCCTTAAGGGATGTCTCAGCCAGAAACATATTCTACCTATCAAATTTCCTCAGCCCTTACGTTTAAAAAAAAAAAAAGGCTCTACAACCTTCTTATTTTTACTTACCAGAAATCTAGTCTCCTTTTTGTGTATGTGACTCCCTCCCCAAATGCTTCCTTAGTTCCTAAAAAACAACCTAACTCCCTCCTCATTTCATCCACACACTTAGACCTCACTACAACAGCAAAGGCAAAATTTCATTCTAACAACACTGTGGATTCAGCATCCTGCAACAGTCAGCAGAACTGGCTGGCTGCTCAGGGGAGTATACAATGTACACTGTATCCTCCTAAGGGACATAATGATGAATGCATTCTCCTGGCATGTCAAGGAGCTCCAGGGGGCACTGCACCTCAGAGGCCATAGCTCAGGATTGTTGCTAGAACACATATTAAGGACCTTCATCTCTATTAAGGATCTCCTTAGGACACTTCCCATTAGTGGAAAAAAACTTCTAACTTTGTCCACAGACATGTTAGACAAAACAATATACAACCAAAGAATGTGATGATTTGGTTTTTTTATGAAAAAGAGTAGGGAACAAATATAATAAAAATTAATCTGTGTCCCATTTCATATGTGAGACAGTGGATAGGAGATTATAGTGGGATTTTGAGGATAAGTTACATGACTTGGTGGTCCTAATGGTGACAGCTGCACTTAAAAAAGCCATAGTAGTTAATGGGTGGTTGGTGAACCTTCTCTTACGTTAGACTAGTCTATTTCCCCACCCCTTCTGCCTGAGGCCACTCTCCCATCCCCTCCCTCATGACAGATGGAGCTGTCCAGAAGCTGAACCTCCTACCACAGCTAGGGAAAAGCCCCATTCCAGCCAGCTAAGCCATTGGTCCCAGCTCCAGGCCCCAGCTTTCAGGCAAATGTGGCTAGGCATGGTCCCAGCTGCTGTGAGTTACAGTCAGCAGGCCCCAATATTGCCTGATCCCAGTCACCCATGGCCCCAGATCTCAGCCAGATGTTACCCCAGCTGCCACAAGTCCCAGCCAAGTAGCCCCAGTTTTGGGTGGTCCTCATCATCCTAAGTCCTGGCTATATGTGCCCCAAGCGTGGGGCGGCCCAAGCCACTCTAAATCCAGGATAAATGGCTAAGCTACTCATCTCCCATCCCTACAAACTTTGAGAGATGCTAAGCAAGGGCAGCAGGTATCATAGGCAGGAGAAGGCTTAGCTTTCTTAAATAGCCAGGCATGGGCCCAACCACACCATTTTTATTCCTGCTGCATCTGCCTGGCCCAGACAGAGCAAGCCCAGGTAAGTGGTGTTGGTCATATGTAGTGGAAGGCCCTAGACTCATCTGAAGAAATAAACCTTATGTCTCTAATAATATATATCTGCCTTTTGTTCATAGAATTATTCAGAATCCTCTAATGATGTCAACAAGCTGCATAGAAACCATCACAACTGTCCCAGTTGTAAATTATTTTGCTGGTGTATCTATTCTACAGAAGGGACAAAGTAGTACTAAATGTGAATAAATGATGACTGACAATGAAAACAAGTTATAACCAAAAATAGACAACTGAAGAGCAATCCCCAAATTAATTATCATGACATAAAAATCCCTTATGGAAATAGGCTGATAGAAGTGTCTGTGACTCATAGCAATTACCTTGATGGCCGCCCCTCCTGGGCCATCACTAAAGTATAGAGAATGTGTGAAGAGAACAGATGGCCCCCTTGAACTTAACTGGATGGCGGTTACCACCCTGAGTGCCCATTGTCTTTGCAGGGCTTGGTGTAGGTGGGCTCTGCCTGAATGCAAGGTCCTGCAGAGTATGACTCATACCACCATTGTTTTCTGCATTCCCTGTAATCAGGGAAAGGCGGGAAACACAGTTTAAAAACTGAGGATCTGGGGTGCTCAGGCAGGACGGTTCCCAACATCTCGCCTGGCCTGATCACCCAGACACCGACCTCCTCCACTCACGAGTTTCCCCCAAAGCATATCCACGAGTTACCACTATGAGTATAACTGCCCACTGAGTACGAGTCTCCTTCTTCTGCCTGTAATGCTGCTGCCGCTTCTGCTAATAGGAGTGGTAAGAGTCTGCCCTGCAGCCTTTCTTTAAAGATTAAAGTTATCCTATTTTTTTTCTGCTGCTCTGAAACTGTTTTCCCCAGCTTCACAGGCTCATGTTTATCTTTTGTCTTCTCCCTTCCTTTCTTGCTGTTTCAATTTGTGTGCTGTTAAGGAGCTGCCGTGTCTATAACTGTTTGCCGCTACTCTGTTTCACTCAGTGTATCTCTTTTTCTTCTGGGTTGTTTGAACTTGCTTTAAAAGTGTCATTGTGTTGCAACATTGTATAAGTTTAATTGGTAGCCTTAGTAGTATTAAGTTAGGTGATAAGATTGTTTCCTTTAGTTTGTAGCCTTTAGAGTTGTTTGTTAAGTTGCTTTTGCCCTCCCCTCTGTAACTTCCCCAACTTAAATAAACTTTTTTTCTATTTAAACTCTCTTTGTTCCCTCTTTATTTTCTGAACCCCCCCCCCCCGCCCCCCCCCTGCCCGCGGGGTTCGCCATTTTTCCTTGGCTCCACTACTTCCGCCACTTACCCTTTACCCCTCCTCTCGCCCTGGCTCGCTGCTTTCCTGTGGTGCCCCCTTCCCTCATCCGCTGCTTGCCCTCTACCCCTCCATTCCCCCCGGCTTGCCGCTTTCCTGCAGCGCCCCCTTTCCCGCAGCCGCCGCTTGCCCTCTACCTCTCCTTTGCCCCCGGCTGCCGCTTTTCCATGGGTCCCATCCCTGTGACCCTCCCCCTTTCGCCGCTTCCCTATGGCTCCTTCACCTGCCCACTATCCGCTCCCCGCTTCTTGGGGAACCCTCCTGCGACCACCGCTTTCTGTGGCCCCAGCTTCCCCAGCCCCCGTTACCGCCACCGCTTTCCTGCGGCTCCTGCCGGCTCCCGCACGGGTCCCGGTGCTCGCCCTGGGCCCCCGTTTTTCCCAGCTCCCATCCCTGCCCTCCAGCCACCGCTGCCACTCCCCTGCTTGCTTCCACTAACGCAAACCACTCCCCATTCCCGCTCTGTCTCCCCCTCTACTGTTCAGCCCCTCTTGCTTCCCTGAACACCCATGTGTATCCCAATGCCTTGTGTGCCTCAGTCTCTCTGCTCCAACACCCACGTCTCCATCCCGCCATTCCCACTCACCCCCCCACTCGCTTTCCCTCTCCCCTAAGCCCGTCCCTCTGCCACCGCTCCCTTCTTCACCACAACCCCCCCTTCTCAGCCTCTCCCTCAAACCCCCAACCTGTTGCTCGACCTAGTCTCCCCTGCAACCATCCAACCTCCACCTGCTTCCCCTGTTGCCCCGAGCCCCCCCGTGCATCCCCATCTCATTGCCACCGAGCCCCCTTCCACTTGTCTTTCCTCCCCTTTGAATCCTCCTGTACTAACCTTTAAACTCCTGCTCCCCTGCCTGCTTCCATTCTTCTCTGTCACTGCCATATGCTAATTTTCTGCTGTACCCCCCTTTTTCCTTATAGGGTTATTAGAGCACCTTTTAGGTTACAGTGAGTGGGGTTATAGTTGTAAGTTAAGTTAATTGAAGATTCCCATTATTCCCCAACCTGCCCCCACTCCCCAAAGTTAAGCACCCCTCAACACTTCTCAAAAAACCCACTGTGATTGCCCCCTAAGGTCCTCAAATTTCTGAACCTGCTGGCAAAGTCAACAAGATAGTTTCAGAAGACACCTAAGTAGAGAATTAACTAAAAATCAAAGGTTGATAATCTGCTAAAAATATAAAATTCCAAATCAGAGGAGCACTCAGATTCTTATACTCACATCTGGACCTTCAGCATAGCAGCCACCATCTTTCTTGCATGACCCCCCCCATTGTGATAAGGTGGAATTATGCACCACCTATCTGACACTCTACAGCACATACTTTTTGATGAAAGAGCTGAATTCAGGACAATTACAACACTTTTGCTTCTCATTACTCAGTATATTGTGGCAAAGCTGTGGGAGTTGGGGAAAATAAGGAGTGTACAAGTGTCAGCTAGGTCATATGTGCAAAAGAACAAATGAGAATGAGCAAAGAAGGAAATAGGTCAATAAAATAGACATTTTATAAAATGGAACTAAAAAAACCCCCCATCAATTCCAGTCATTATCACACTATGCAGTATGATAACTAAGGTGTTGTTTAGGTATTTATTCTACATTTGAAAAAGTACTGCAGCATCTCAAATATGGCTTCCATAGTGTGGTGACAGGTGACCTTTTATTGATGACCATCAGACAGGACACAAAAGCCTAAGAGAACCCCAAAAGTAAAGTTTAAAACAGTGTTGGCAACCCCCAGCACCCGTGCCAGAAATGGCACAGGGGCCAAGCCTGAGTGGCACGCAGCAACGCTCAGGCTTCCCCACTGGCCCTGCTCCCCCAACACTACATTGACTGGGTGGAATGAGCCACATTCCATGGCTTCAGGCCCCTGCTGGCTGCACTTCCCCACTGGGGAACATGGCCAGATGTGATGTGATGTGTGGCTGCCAGCCCCCTCCTGGCTCTGCCCCACATTGGGCAGAGCTGGAAGGGAATGGGGCAGGTCGGCATCAAATGCAGAACTAGAAGCCACCCACCAGCGGGGCCGAGAGGCAACTCCTGCTGGGAGCTGGAGGCCGCAGGGATAGAGGCAGCCCCAATCAGAACCTGGAGGCCACCTGTCAGTGAGAGTGGGCCTCCAACTGGAAGCCTGGCCCTGCCCCCTGGCACCCACTCAGGGTGCAGTGGGCAGGGCCGGCACGGGGGTTGGGAAAGGTTGCCGACCCTTAGTTTAAAAAAACAGCACACCCGAGTGACCTACTAGCCTGAGAGCCACTCATTTTCAGAGACAGTGAAAGCTGTTAGACTGGTCCCTTCTAGCTTATCTAGTAACATTATTTTGTTACTTGCAAATACTATAAATAGGTTGAAAGAAATTGGGCACTGTGATAATAATCCAAAGACATTTCTAGCACTTCTGTCAAGTTTATTCTTCTATCCTCAACTGATCTTGAACACTAACTGCCAACCTGGATGAATTATTGCCTTGTGATTGCAGCATTGCTTTGACCTCTAAGGACCAGCCTAATACCATTGTTTCCTTAGATTTGTAAGGGATGCTGCGTATCCTCATTCCCATCTTCAAAGTGTCTGACAAAGTGGGATTTTCTCCCACGAAAGCTCATGCAAATAAATTTGTTAGTCCTTAAGTGCCACAGGACTTCTTGTTTATTTTACTGAACTAGACTAACACAGCTGCCTCTTTGGAACTCTTTCCTAGGGCTAAAAGGTTTTACAGGAGTTTGATCACAAGCTAGTGGCTATTAGTATTACAGACAATAAGGTGCCCAGTGATCACAGTGGAAGTCTAAGCCAGGGGTGAGAACTGACCAGTTTTATTGAGTCATAGTACAGTCTACAAAAACATCCTTCTTACCTAACCACTTACTAAGCTTTAGCAGCATAAGAGATTTGCAAGTAGTGCTAGTGGTATCAGGGTCTGATCTAACTTCTCTTGAAGCAAAGAGAATGATTTCCATTCACTTCAGTGGGTGTTGGGTCAGGCCCCTAACAAAAATCATCTTTTCTAACTCATGTTACAGTATTAATTTGTATTACAAAAGTACTCGGAGGCCCTCAAACAGGGATTGGGGGCTCCTGGGTGGTAGGCTACAATGAGGCAGCAAGTGTGGGAAAATGTATATGCTACTTATTGACTGATAGGAAAACTTAACTCTTACCCTTAGAAGGGCAAGAGCTTATGCAAGGCTACTGATGAAAGCAGCGACAGTTGTTGGGAAGTGAAATCAGTCCTCTCTCAGGCTAATTCACATGGGAGGGAAGAGGCAGGCAAATGGATACTGGGACGGCCTTGGTTTCTGGGAACTCCTGACATCTGAATTCATAAGGCAGTCCAGAAGAACTAAAACTTCATTTCTTATTTGTCTTTTGAAAGTGGCTGAGATGAATCACACATTCCTGTAAAACCATGGAGATGAGCAAGTAGCACTGGAAGGAGATGCCTTTGGACTTGTTTGGGGTATTCTAAACAAGACATTACACTACTCTTCCCCCCCCCCCCCCTCAGCTGCATAGCTGAGCAAGAAAATAAATGGGACAGACCTCACTTTCTCACTGAGCTCATTCCTATGATTTAACCTTATAGTCTCAGACCCTAAAACATTCCTTTGTAATTACAGAATAAGTTATCAGGTCAAAATGTAGCTTCAACAACAATAAAGCAAATAAATATTAAGTATTGCAAAAATTATATATGTTATCTTAGCATCTTGCGTATTCTATTCCCCATGCATTGCTATGCATTGAGAATATTTAAATTTATTTTGAAGTATCAAAACAGAATGGAAAGTGAGGGGGTATTAGTTGCAGTACCTCTGTATATTTGCATTACTGTACCTAGGCTATACCATACCAAAGTGAGTATATAAAAATCATGAATAGGATGCGTAACATGTATTAGTTATGCTTTCCCATAACACAAAAACCAAGGGTGTCCCAATGAAATTAGTAGGTAACAGGTTTAATACAAGTAAGAGGCAGTACTTTTTCCACACAATGCACAACTAATGAATGGAACTCATTACCACAGGATGTTGTAAAGGGTAGGTTCAAAGGAATGGGGTAAGTTCATAGAAGATAGGTCCGTCAGTGAATACTAGCCACAATGGTCAGGGATGCAGCTCTATGTTCATGGCATCCTAGAAGCCAGGAGAGAAAGCCAAAGTGGATCACTCTTTAATTGCTGCATTCCATAGACTCCCCATGAAGCCCTGGTACAGGCCACCATGAGATGGATCATGGTCTGATCCTCTACGGCAGTTATGTTCTTAATACAAGTTGGTTACCACACAAAGTTCCTTGCACCTCTCCCTCTTGCACAGCCACAGTGTCAACATTTGGCTCCCACTTCAGGTCTGCTCCCTATATAACTTCACCTCATTAATAGTGTACATTTGTTCATGCCAATTTCCCCTACATTTGATGAATATAGTTGGATGTAACTTAACTTTAAGTAATCTAGCTGCTTGCATGGGCCCTTACTACTTACTTGTTTAATACCCTAACTAGATTTCAAAGATCTGTGATTACTTGTCTTGACCGCTCAAAAACAGAGCAAGGAAAAAGTTCATAGTCAGAATGAGTTCAGACTTTTAACAACCTGCCATGGACAAAGGATCAGAAGTGTAGTTACATAAACTGAGAGCATCAGGTTAACTCCACTGAGGGTCAAATTTGTATAGTTCTGAAAGTGTCACTGTACTAAACCAGAGTAATTTTGTTTTGTCCCCAACAACTTTGATGACTCTTAACCTTGCTTTCAATGATTAGAGTCACTAGACTCCATTCTCAAAGTGACAGTGACTCAATTACAAGAATCTTGTTAGAAAGATAAAAATTTGACATGGGAAAGATATAGCAGAAAATAACGCCTATCTTTTTGCCTACACTAGTATTGTTCCATATGGAATATTTTTGTTTGCTGTGCAAACTTTTTTTTCCTTAAGGGACCCAAATGATGGGGCTGCTTCGACCATTTCAGCTGGACCACCATTTTACAGCATAACAAAGTTATACCTGATACCATCCAGAAACATTTTATTTTAGATCCCATTAGGCCTACTTGTGCCACCTTATCCTAACTTGAGATACAATCTCCTGGACTGACATTCTCTTAATGGAGACAGCTGCCAACTTTTGGAGGGAGTAAGACTGACTGCCTTTTCTATTGTATTTGAGACAGCACAGTTTGTAGAAAAACTGAAGATTCAGATTCAGTTGGTTCATAATCCAGAGTTGTAATCATACATGAATGACATACTGGGCTTCAGCTGCAAACATGTTAATATACATAGAGATATTATACATAATGGCTTGAGAGAGTCTCTGTCAGACACAAGATGGTGATGAACAATGATTTTGGATGAGAATTCTACAATAGTGCAAATACATGAACAAAATATTATGAACAGGACTGTGGACTCTGTCAGAAATCATGTGTGCAGCAGGATGTTGAAGAATTCTTAAAATAAGAGAACCACCCCCAGCTCAAGCTGAGAACTTCAACAATGTAAGTCATATTTATAAACAAACATTTAAAAAACAAGGTTGCATACCTTAACAAAACCAACACCAACGTCTTTTCTTACTCTTTCAGCAATACAATAGTGGACTTTAAAAAGTGTCATTTAGAATCTGGTATTTCCCATATGCAACTTTTAAAGTATGTCAAGATTTGAGGCATTTAGAATCTGCTTTTAAAAATATCAACATCTTTTTAGACACTTATGCCATCAAACTGATTTTTGTAGTTATTGGACAAAAGAGTAGTACAACATAAATAACAGACAAGAATAGCTTTAAGAACATTGAACAGATGGAAGGCAAACATTGCCCTAAATTGCTTTACTTTTTTTTTTTTTTCCTTAATAACTTCACTGAATGAAAAACAAGAGTTATCATAAGTGGCAGAACTTGGCATCTCTAACTGCACTTTTACTTTAGATGTTAAATAAGAACACATTATCTCTGAGAAGCTACACAGAGAACATTAGGAAACATTTTGTAACTTACCAGTACAATTGACAGGTGTCTCCAAAACACCGCCAGGACTAAAAACACTCCATATTAAGAAATACAATGATCATCTACACTGATACAGATTAGTTAGTTACACATAGGACTACAATAAAAAAGGGAAGAGTGACATCACAGAACACACACAGCCCTGTATTTCCTTCACACTGATTGTACAGAGCACCATCAGCCTGCTTTCTCAATGCTTAGCTCAGGGCAAACAAAACGTAAGAGGAGCTATTTTAAAAAATTCCTTGAATAACCAAGTGTTCTGAGAGTTGCAATGGGCGTTGTCTCCTCATCGGGTGTAGGGGGAATTGGCTCAAGGCTTCTACCACAAGATGCCCTTGGCAGGGGTGGGGGGGAGGGAGGCCTGGAACCAGAAGCAGGCCCTCTCACAGGGTCCTCCCCAGGGGGAGCCCAGGACCAGAAGCAGACCCCCTGCAAGGTCCCCCAGTGGCAGGGAGAAGCCCAGAGCCTGGCATAAGCCAGCTGCAAGGTCCCCCATTGGCAGAAGGGCCAGTAGCAGGCCTCTGATGAGGCCCTCAGTGGCAGGGGTGGGAAGGCCTGGAGCTGGGGAGCAGGCTGCCACCAGGGTCCTCCAGTGGTGGTGGTGGGAGTCTGGAGCAGCAAGGGGGCAGCCAAAAAGTGATGCATGCAGCTTCAGAGTGCAGTTTGCAGACCACTGGCTTAGCTAAAATCAATGTCTGAATGAAAGGCAGCTGGTTAAATCTAATGAAAGATAAGACTGAGGTGCAGCTGGTTTGATGAAAGTACTCAGATGAGCTTGTCTCTTCTATAACATGCCCAGTCCCACACTATCAAGATGATCTGTTCTTGAACTGTTACTCTGGTCCATTTTCATGTCTTTTTCACTCTTCAAAGCTATTGGATCTTTCCACAGATGCCACAAAAATACCCACTATCTTCTACGGCTGGCCATGAGAGGGATCTCCATTCCATCAGACACAGACTCAGCTGTGGTGCATGGTGATCCATGAACAAGGTTTGTTAACCACAACTCACATCTCTGCATAAGGCAATATGACCTTAAAAAGCTCCAGCAGATACAAGATGCAGCAGCTTGTCTGCTCAGTAATCAAGTTGTGATACACACACCACTGGCTCCACTCAGGATGCATTTCAGTTCGAGGTCTCCATCCTAATAGTCAAAGTCCTCACAGAGGAAGATTACCTCTTACTCTAAAGCAATGGTTTTCAACCAGTGTGCCATGGGAACTGTCCAAGTGTGCTGCAAAATTTTGTATAAAGTTAATGAAAATCAGTGTAAAACACGCATTGTTTCATCTTAAACAATATTCTATCCAACCAAAATTACAACTCATAAAAAACTTAAAAATCAATCAAACTAAAAGCAACGTATTGCTCTTTTGAGTCAATTCTAAAACATGAACAAAAATGTACCTGGAACAAAGGTTAATATTAAGATAATGTGTATTATTTTCTGGTGGATTTGAAACAATGCATTTGATCCTTCTTTAGCTTGTTGTATGCACTGTGTTGCAGATCTCTCTAGTAAGACCATAACCATAGTAAAAATAAGTAAATGTGACATTTATGAGCAATAAGTCTGGCTAAAAAAAGTGGTTGTGTCATGGAATTTGTGTCTCACTGAAGTGTGCCGTGTTATTTAAAAGGCTGTGAACCACTGCTCTAGGGCCTTCCACGACAGCTGGAAAAGTAGGGAAGCTTGAGTACAAGAGGCTGAACTTTCACAGGAACTCCGCCTGGACTATAGAAATTATTCTTGGAAAAGATAAGCATGACCACAATCTTCACCATCTTGAGAACAGAGGAAAGGATTATTTTGTGTGAGCATGGGCAAATCACAATTGCTCTATTTTTCAACTCCCCACCAGTAACTAACTTAGAGCCTCTAAATTGTACAATAATCATTGCGTGCATAACTCATGTGTGTGATGCAATTTTCCAGCCATAATTCTTTTAAATGCACAGACAGAACAAATACTCCAAGAAAAAAATAAGCAAAAAGAAAAACGCTGCCAAAAAAACCCACCAACCAAACAAATATATGCATGCATCCTCAAAGTATACAGATTATTTCCCTTATAGGCTTTGGAGCCATTCAAGGTAACAGTTTTCCAGCTATTTATTTAGCTATTGCTTCTTTGTCAATGCTTAGCTGAAGTATACCTAGCTCACTTAATGCTTTTGGAAATCCAACCATCAGATACTACAATGGTGAGAGCCACACCTGTACTTACATGTACCTAGGCAGACAATGAGTATAGGAATGGTGATGGGCGGCGGGGGGGGGGGGGAAGCAAATAAATTAATGGTTACAGGAAATATCACTGCTTAAAAAAGGTACCTTCTGCAAAAGTAAAAACTTCTCTAATGCTCCAAATGATGCAGCTTCTTACAGCTCATTCTTCATAATGAAGGTCACCAGTTGTGAAGATCCAAATTTACTGCTACAGTTAGCTTTTATTTTAAACATTGTATCCTATGTCTTAGTCCTCTTGTTAGAGGGGACCCACAGAAATTTGTGCCATAAGGTTATAAAGATGAGGGACTCAGGATTGGAATGGAGAAGTTCCACTCTGCTTTCCTACTACACTTTGCAGATTTTCTGATAGATATGGGAAATGCCACCTATTTTGTGAATGCTTCCAAAGCAGGTTAAACAACCCATCCCATAATGCAATTTAACCCACAGATCTCACAGTAAAACAGTACATCCAAACAGGTTCTTTACTTTTGCTCCTTTCACTGTTTCATTGACAGAAGGCAAGTTTACTATCAACAATCAAATGAGCAGATGTTCCAACACAACTGGAAATCCATTCTAGTGCTGATCAGTCCTAATGTGTCCTAATGCTCTTCCAATACATCTTCAGCCTAGTGGGTGGAGCATAGGGTTACAGCAGATTGGTGCTGGAAGTTCAATTAACATTTTTCAGAATTCATTGCATTGTATTTCCTAGTTTGTCTCTCTCTAAAGAATTCCACTAAAACTGTATGTAGTCTCAATCTAAATCATCATCTAGGATTTGTGCTTTGAAGTAACAAATTCAAAAGTTCTTATAAAAGGCTGGTGTGATGAAGTAATGCAGTAATAAATTCAACCTATTTTGGGGGCAATGAAAGAGAAAAACAGCCTGCTTCTAATACACTATGAACTTCTAGAGGGTAAATCAATTATTTTTGTAAATTTCAAGACAACAATTACAAATATTATCAAACTATATTTCCAGGCACTAATACATACGAGAGAGAATGTTATAGTTCATACATTTTAGCTCGTGATATTTTTAAAAATTCTAAGTCTTGACTTTAAGAAGTTATGGTAATAAAACTGAAAAGTCAATATTTAAAAAATTGAGTGCAAATGCATTTTGCATTACAAAGAAAAACTCAATAAAAGTGCATCATTCAGATGTTTATTTTACAAAAAAGTACATGGTGAAAACACCTAATTTTGTAGAATTAAACTATTACAACTATGTTTGTATTTCATTTTTAATGACTTGTTAAAATGACAATGATTACACTGGCTATATACCAAATAGGGAAAAAGAGCCTTAAACCAGAGAATTTTTATTAACATACTCTGAAAAAATAATAAAACTTCCATACTTCTTATATTTTAATTAATTCCAGGATTAACACTACTCAGTAAAGAGTTGAATCACATAGCAGTCTTAGATCTTATAACATTTTGAAGAAACACTGACAAAATGCTGCACAGGGTGGTTAGCATATCAATATTTTTAATGTCTCACATACAGTAAAGAACAAAAAAGCAAGGGCTATACCAAAGTTAGCACAAACTTCAGTGGTCTAATAAATGGAAATATGGTAGCTGTTAAACTTCAGAAACAGTAGAAGTTTGTGCAACTTGTTTATTCCTGGCATGTTGTGACTTAACTCTGGAGCTCACCATATGTATTTTTAGTAAATTAAATTTTTCAGGAATATCTTTGAGACACTATTTCATGGACTGTAACTTTATATACATATCGCAGTAATGGCAGTGAAATTATTATTGCAGAAATTAGTTTTACATAAATTGCTACATTCTTAAAAGGGAAAGAACTTTAGTAGCTGAATCTTTCAAGCAATGTTCACCAGCTGTTTCAGTATGATTTTTAAATGCAATTCCCTATAAATTCAATCTTGTTGTAAAAAAGTCATACAAGTCACACATAAAAGAAATTTAAGAAACCAAAATTAACATTAACTGTGAAAATTACTAACTGCAATCACAATATCAAACTGTACATCAGAAAATTTCACAGACATTCCATCAGAAAACAGTACATTTTATATACATTATTCCAACCTTCAACCCATTTTTAATATTAACTCTGCTATGATATAGTAATATATTTTTCAGGAAACAAAAAACATACTGAATTTTCCATCCCTTTTAAATTAGTATTCCAACTGTCTCTTGAATTATTTTTACATGAAGTGAGAGAATTTGCTTAACATTTGAATTCCCACGTAAGCATGATGTTCACACAATTTTAAATTACATTTTTTTTGAAAGCTTCATGACAAAAGGCTGTCACCCATAATAGACACGTGGTTCATCATCACTTATGTCTGAATCATCTTCATCCACTTCTCCTTCAATGACTGATTTCTTCCCCTTACAGCATGACACAATTAATCCGATTACAAAGACCTGTGAATTTAAATCAGTGTAATGTGTATTACTGTATCTCACTTAATATAAAAGTGATGCATTTAAACTTAAATGTCACTGTTGTGATGCAAATGATACTTGAGAGTCATAATGTACTTTAAAAACATTCAACTTGATTTAGAATGATCTCTAAATCAGATTACTTACTGCAATGAATGCCCAGTTCCCAAAATAATAGGCAGCACTGAAGAACCAAAATTTATGAAGGAAAAGGTATGTCCGAGTAACAATACACTGATCTAAAAATAAAAACAAACAAAAATTTTTATTCCAATTTGTGTATTTCATGATATAGCTGCAATTTCAGAAGAGTTTACAGACCATGATCTATGATTAATAATAAAAACAGCAAAGATCTACCACTCCACTCAAAATAGGCATGGTTTTCCCTTAAATATACACTGATATATACCATATATCAAGGAGACAAGCTAATTATAATCATGTAATAATTTATTCTGAGGAAACAGTAATTGCATAGAAAATAATGCCAGGTACACAGAGAATTACATTACCATTATTGCACTGTCTCCTGATAAGAGTGCCATCCAGATTAACTGTTGCCTGTATTATCTAACCAGAAAGCTTCTGTAATAATTTTCTCCAGTTCCAGATAGATAAAACTTAGCATAATCAACAGCTAGGGTGATCAGAAATCTGGATTTTACACAGACAGCCCCAATATTTTGGACTTTTTCTTATATGGGTGCCTATCACCACCCACCCCATACCCTTATTTTTCACACTTGTTATTTCAGACTCAGAACCTAAGGTGAGACGGGACCAACAGGATCATCTACTCTGATCTCCTGCACAATGCAAGCCACAGAGCCTCACCCACCCATTCCTGTAATAAACCTCTAATCTTTGAGTTATTAAACCCCTCAAATCATGGTTTAAAGATTAAAATGCAGGGAAACCACCAGCAAGTGAGCGACACCCCATGCTTCAGAGAGAAATAAGAACTCCCCAGAGCCATTGCCAATCTGCCCAAGGGAAAAATTCCCTCTGGTCAACCTTCCAACAGGTGCATATAAAGTTACATGGCAAATACTATAAATCCATTTCAGATGCTCAAAGTGCCAGAGGGAGAGGAATCTGTTGGCTGACCGTCTACAGGTCTGAAGGATCAGCCTACAGGGATTTTAAAATAAAAATATCACTCTGAATGCAACACCATTTTTTCTATTTGAGTTCCACTCACCTATGGCAAAAACATGTATGTGAGAAGTTACATGATACAAGATAGACAGCTGACTAGGACTATAAATCTTCCAGGATTGATTAAATCCCTGTCATACCTCCAAAACAATATAGAAGATTTTAAGAATTCTGGAGAAGTAGATTTGGAGGAAGAAACAAAAAAGGTAAGAGTAATTTATTTTTAAGAGGACTCAACAGACTGTCCTGATGTGGAATTAGCCCTTTACAGCCCACTCAGATCACAGGCAGATAGGTTTAGGATTTTCCATACAACTCTAACTGCTGTTACATAATACATTCAAAAGAGAAATGCAGAAGAGACATTTCATTATCGAACACCTTATTTCCACATGTAACACTGTGGAAAATACTGAGGCATTCCTTTCACAAATGTTGCATCCACTTCTTGCATCTTCTCAACTTTACTCTCATCCTGCAAAAATGCTTAGCTCTATTCATGCAAATAGACCCACTGAAACCAATGGGACTACTCATGTGCATAAAGATGCAACACAAGTTTGAAGGACTACAGTCTCAGACTGATAGCTCTTTAGGGTAACACTATACTATCAACCATGAACAATAACTATGAAAAGCAATTTTCATATGGAAAAAAGTCTCTATTGCAACTGTTTTTGAGGAAAAACAAAAGATTTTCAGATTTTAAGTAAAGAGTTTAAGGGATTTTGAGTGAAAATACCATTTAATAAAATTATGAATTTTCATAACAATTGGTGTCATGAAATCATGTCTCTAAATTAGAAAGAACAGAACAGAACAGAAAACTGGAAAAAAGAACCATAAGAAAATCCCCTTCTCTTACTCACGACCTGGCTCAATGGTGCTCCAGGTGAATTCGGAATGGGGGCCCTGGTACCCAATAGAGATGAATCCATATGTCAGAAATTGAAAGGTCTGTCATGTACTCAAAGTCCAGTGGTGCTAAAGGAGTTAGGACAAGTGGTGATTGTCAGAGCTGAGATGTCTGCAGCAAAGGAGTCAGTGATCTGTTGTTGCCTTGCATGCTGAAGACAGTACTAATGCATATGCCCATACTGAAAGAGCCTCCATCAGGTGGGATTCTCTAGATTACTCAAGCCCCAATGATTACTTGCCTGTTTTCACTGGGTCTTTAGGCAGCCTAACTTGCTCTGTTCAGGCAGTATCAGGTGAGACCTGCATACCAGACAGACAGCTTCAGTGCCATCAGTACCAAGGATACCAGCAGAGTTGGAGCTTGTTTTTGTTAAACCCCGGGTTCGCGATGTGACTGGGATGGACCAGCGACACCCACCAATGAGACGGACACCAGTTCAAGTAAACAAAAAAACTACTTTTATAGTGACACCTTAAACACCTTCAACCCCTTAACAGTGTAAAACAAGGAGATCTATGCAAAACCACTTGTAATCAACTAACAATATGAAGCAAAACCTAGATAGGACACTTATAACCAACTAATAGCATAAAGCAAAATCTAAATGAACACTTATAACTAAATGACAGTATAAAGCTAAAAACCTATGCAAAGCACTTATAACCAAGTAACAGTGTGGAGCAAGAGTCTATATAGAGCACCTGTAAAACACCTCCAGCTAAACAACAGGATAAAGTATGAGAGTCTATGCAAAACACTTACAACCTACAAAAGTACTTACAGTTAAATAACAGTATGGATTAATGACCTACAAGAGGGTGTCAAGGACTTTTCTGGCCTTTTACTGCCTCAACATCGATATAAGCACTGACCAGCCCACCCGACACGGATTTACCAATGGCTGGAAGCCATTCCTCCTTGCTAGCCAAGAAGGGTGGGCGGCAGAACGAAAAAAAAGTCAGAGGAGAGAAAAATAAACCCCCACACTCCCCCCAGGTACACTGGGGAAGTTTGGGGCCAGCAGTTTAGAGCAGAAGCAGAGTAATGAACAATTATACAGTAAGAAGGATGCAAAATACAAATGACTAACAAAACACCTGGCAAATTAACAACACAAAACTATGCTAGACCTTAAACAACTATATCATAAAAAGATTATGCAGGATACAGAGGAAATAACTACACAAACTATGCAAAACTCAGGTGAAGAAGCTACAATCACAGACTATATATAAATGGTACCAAGTAGAATGATTAAGAGAAGGTAGGAGGCCTATATCGATTTATAATACCTGTCCCAGGACCACGGTAGAACCCAAAGCGAGGAGGCAGACCAGCTGCAGCATCTCAGCACTTAATCGTTCGGCCGGCAATCCGTGTACACCCCCAAAAAAAAAGAGGGTCTCGGGGGTGGTACTCCCTGTCTCAGTCGGGGGATCAGTCCGACCGGGTCGCGACGTGCCCTTTAGCATCCGAGGGTGGGAGAACAACAAGCTAGCTGAGACAGGGGGTTTTAATAGAATTTTGACCAGCCAGAGTAAAAATAGCCAATTAGGAGTGCGATCCTGGTCAGGACCAATGATAAAACTGGGACCCCAGACAATGACCCCTCCTTCGTGGTGATGGGGGTGCCGAGAAACTGTTCAGAGGATAGGAACTCACCCCCCTGCTTGTTGACACAAAGCTAGGGAGGCAGAAACACACAGGAGATTGAGGCCCATCAGGGAAGATCGATCCTTAACACTCTTCCCCTTGAGCTGGATAGCCCGGAGATGAGACCCATCAGGGGAGATAGATACTTAACACTCCTCCCTGTGAGCTCCATAGTCTAGAGGGCTATGTTGGGGGGTGGGGTGGCCATTATGTCTGCCACCTCCGTTGACAGTTTTCAGCCCCATTGGTGGCTAGATGTGGGTCCTTGGCCTCCTTGTTAGAGGCCTAGGTTGAGTAACTTGTGGATGTCTTCTTGAGCTCACTTCCCCTGGAACTAGAGAGCTGTGGTGGTTTCCTGCTGTCTGAGGTCTTGGCACAATTCAGAGAGAGGCTAAAAGGCTTTCTCCATTAATAGATGTTTAAGTCTCAGTTCCCTATCCTTTCTGGATCGAGGCTTGAGTTGTCATAAACTGAATTTTAAATAAACCACATTCATGTTTCAGTGTCCAGTCTTCATGAATGCCTTGAATTTCCCACGCAGTATGGCCAAGGTCTTATATGTCAATGTGGGTTCATGGTTCCTCAGTTTCTCCTTACATTGAGGCATCAAGCGCTAAACAGAGATAGTGGGGAGGGGCAGGATTGGAATCCAGATAGGAACCACATGTCTCAAAGAACCATCAGTAGAGTTAGTAACCTTCTCTTCTTCAAGTGATGGTCCCTATGTGGATACTGTTGTGGAAGCATAGTTAGCAGTAAACATGGAGATGGGATTAGAGCTTCACAGATAAGCATCTGTAGGATTGCAGAGCTCACTGATGCATCAATGGAGGCAGCATTAGTCACAGCGTTGCAAGCTGGGAATGTGTGTATGGAAGTCCAAGCTGCTGCTTTGCAAATATCCTGCTCTGGGACAATGGTGAGGAAGGTCATCATAGTTGCTTATGCCCTTGTAGAGCCTGTGCTAATGTGAGATGGAAGTTGAACTCAAGAGAGGTAGTAGCATTCCCTGATACAAGGAACAATCAATCATTGGGAAGAAGGTGCACACCCCTTGTGGTAGTCCACTACTGCCACAAAGTATTTTGGTGAAGTTCTGAAAGGGCAAGTAGGTTGAAAGCAGAAGACAAGGAGCCATGTGACATCAAGAGAGTGTAGAGGCCTTTCCTTGGTGGAGTAGTGTGGTTTATCATAAAAACCACGGAGTTTAACAGCATGACTGAGATGAAAGTGGCAAGCTACCGCAGGGAGAAACTTGGGGTGCAGCCTCAGGGAGACTTTGTCCCTGTGAACAATGGTAAGAGGAGGATCTGCTATCATAGCTGCTAATTCACTAGCTCAGTGAGCTGAGGTAATAGCCACAAGAAAGAGTGTTCTCATAGATAGGTACATGAGGGCACAGGACGACAGGAGCTCAAACGGTAGTTTTGTAAGTGCATAAAGGACAAGATTCAGGTTCCAAGACAACATGGGGTCCTTGATGGCAGGGAAAAAAATTAAGTAAATCTTTCATAAAGCTAGCAACTGTTTGGTGACTAAAAACAGAGACCCATCCACAGGTGGTGAGAAGGCACTCATGGCTGCTACATGAACCTTTATTATAGAGGAATGCATAAGCCCAAATGGTCGTAAGGAGAGGAAGTAGTCTAGGATGGTTGGATTCTCATAGCTGATAGGGAGTGATGATTGTCTGAAGCCCATCAGTAAACCTTTGCCATTTGGCTTAACAACCACCCGTGGTCATTGGACAGTGGCTGTGTGTGAGTACCCATTGTACTGGAGAAGAGAAGGTGTTGTCTACTTGTGAGCCCCATCCACATATCAAGCTGTGAGATGGAGAGGAGCAGGGCTGGGGTGCTGGATGCGGTCATGCTGTTGGGTAAGTGGGTTTGGTATGGTGTGGAGAGGTACTGGAGGATGGATCAAGAAATGGAGTAGGTCCAAGTACCCATGTTGTCTGGGCCAACATGAGGCTATGAATATAACCTGCATACAGTCTTGTTTCAGTTTGCTGAGCATCCAAGGAATGAGTGAAAGACATACTGGAGGTTTAACGTCCATGGAATAAGAAAGGCATCTTCCTGTGATCTGCATTCTAGGGAAATCTAGAGCAGAAGAGGGGACATTTTATGTTTGATACCAAGGGGGTGGGGAGGGAGGTTCCAAGTGGAAATTCCCTATTGTCGGAAAACATCCTGAGTGGGATCATGGGAGTGACAGAAGCAGCAACTGAGCTCATCCTCAAGTACACTCTAAGTTGCAGAGAAGCATCACCTGTAATGTTATATTGCCCCACAAGCACGAGGTCCATAGGTGGATTGCTTCCTGGCATAGGGATAGGAATCTGGCCCCTCTTTTTTTGTTTATGTAGAATACCGTCCATACGTTGCCCTTTAAAAGTCGGATGAGTTTGGCCTGAAAGTAGGGGAAGGACGACATTATATGCCCATTGGAATTGCTCTCATTTCTAGGATGCTTATATGCATCCTCCCCTCTCTGGAAGACTAGAGTCCATGAGCTGTATGGCTTTGTACGTGGGCCCCCCAACCCACAAGACATGCGCCCGTCATTAGGATTATGTCTGATTTGGTTGGTGGAAGGGTATGCCCACCAAAACCTTGGAGGGATCTCACCACCATGTCAAGGAAGCACTCTTGGTGGAAAGACCACCCTATTAGTCCTGGTGATTCTTATTTGGGTTGCAAATCAACCATAACTAATCTTGTAGGCAGTGCATGTGTAATTGAGTAAATGAATTTACTAATATAGTTGTTGCCATGGGTCCTAGGAAGGAGACATAAGAGTGTGTGCATGGATGGTATCTGTAACTATGGAGTAATATTTGTAAGGACAGTGTGGCACTATCCTGGAATCCAGTGTGGCTACAATAAACACGAGGTTCCTGGTAGAAATAAATGTGGACCTGTCCTTGTTGATACAAATGTCAACAGTGGGAAACAGATTCTGTAGAGTTTGCTTTAGATAGTTACTAGTAGGCATTCACACAATGATGCCACCAGTAACCAGCCATCTAGGTAAGGGAACAAAGAATGTCCTCATCATTGCATGAAGGCTACCACAACAGCAAAACTTTTGTGAACACTCGTGGTGCCATAGGAACACAGCTCAAAGAAGTAGGGATTTAATCAGTTTGTTTATATGACTGGGAAAGTGTGACCTACTGTTTACTTAAGCTGTATAAAGCAGATGCAGTACTAAAGATGAGTCATAAAAGCAATAGACATTATCCCATTTCTCTGGTTTTTATAATGTGTTAAATTCTTAATTGGATTGCCCACAAGGGACTGGGTAATAGACCTGCCATCTTTGACTGGTCCCAAAATGCTGCAGAAGGTTTATTCAACTGCTATTTATTTCAATTAAGTCAAGAAAATATTCACTTTTCCTACATACGCACTTATGTTCTTGCATATCAATTTTTGTTTTTTTATCATTAAGCTCAAGTAAATTGGAGTTCCCCCATTTTCAGCAAGACATAGTGCTTGTTTAAACACATTTGTACAAAGGGTAATGCCATTCTTGATACTACTGCAGCATTACAATTTTTAAAGATGACCATAGTTCCTTGAGATGAGGAAATTTACACGTCTATTCCCTGGAACTAGGAAGTTTTCCACAGCACAGTGATTGCACAAGTTTCAGTTCAGAAGTGTTTCATTTCAACCTTTTTGATCAAAATGCAAAACTGACACTAACAATGAGACACAGATTCCATGGAATAGTGAAATGCAGAGGCCATAATTCTGTTTATAAATTTTACCTGATAGGATAATCACCCCAAAGCACTCCAACAGACTTGTTTCAGTGTAGTTCTCAGTGGTCACCAATGGTCTCAATGTAGTAGAAAACTGAGGGTACATGTGAAGCCCCTGTTTCTCTATAAGTTGGGGCCTGCTGAGGGACCCTGATTGGGAGCATGATTTGAACTTGCAATATGAAAGCAGCAGGCGATAAAGAAGGGAAGAGAAACCCAAGCTGCCTTAGACAGAAAAGAAAAAGAAGGAAGAGGAAAGAAGATAGAGATACAGAATACTCTTTCAGCTTCTCGCACTGGAGATCCTTGTAGCCTCAGAAAGTCTCTCTCCATGGCTCCAGATCACATCAAAGCTGTATGCTGACCAGTATTAGAACCCATATTACGTATTTCAGTCCTCCTCCTTTTCCCTATAAATTCACCTTCACTTTATGCATTTGAGTCTGATAACTAAAAAGTTATGTGAAACCACATGCAAAAGCTGCGTGTTAAAGTGAGCTGCTATGGAAGTAAGAAGATCAACAATATGCACAGTGATAAATTGACATACTGAAAAATATCATGCAAAATACAATTCAAACTAGAATTTGTTAAAAAATTGGGTAGGAGTGTTCAACCTTTAGTCTACCACTGATCTAGCCTGAGAATGGCATGTTAGCCCATTAAGTGATATATGTAAAGGAATAGTATTTTAAGGCAAAGGAGATGGAATGAAAGAAGGAATACAAAAATGTGAAAGAGAAATAAAATGAAATGAATGAATAAACTATGATTCAGTAGGTGGTGCTCTTCCTTCTGACATAGTAGCAAACCTAAGCACTGTCGAAGTGGTTGTATGCACTATTCCCAACATTGATCCTGGCCCCCTAGTGTAAGAGATCTTATAACATTTTTACGTGATCTGCTAAGTATGGAAAAATATCACCTCCTTGGAGATAAACTCTCAGTAGTACAAGAAGAACCTACTAAACCAAAAGATTCTACGACTACTCTGCTGAATTGGGCATTTGATCTGAAAATCAAGACAATAAATTAATACTGTGTAAATGCATGAACACAATTCTGGACATCAAAATTGCACATCTCAACAAATATGACCATGAGATATCCTGAAGAAGCTATGGACCTGGAACAGTATGTCCTAAGATTTTCAAATGCTGAGAAACCAACATGACAAGTTTGTAAACAAAGCTCACTGTTTCCCTCCTGCACATTTCTTCATAGACTACAAATCTCAAAGATTTAAAAACAGTTATAGTCTTACCTACAGAATAAACTGAAGCCTTTTCAACATCTTGCTTAATGTACCTGGTACTACTAAACAACAAACCTCAGTTAAGGAAACACACATGTAAACCAGAGAACTGGGATTACATGGAATATAGAGACTACAATACTTTACATTTTGGAATAGAATGTGGGAGTAAAGCTACCTTGTTCTTGTGGAACATTATGTAAGAAATATTGGTTATTATGATCAGCAAGTCATTGACTTCCCAGGCCAATGTTCTTGCTGTAAGAAATGCAATATTGGGACAGGGACTATACAAGTGAATATATTCCCACAGTTTCAAAGAGAAGTTCAATAAATTTGGCAAGGATAAGGTTTGCACCTGAAGAAGGGAATGACTCATGGTTAGGTGGGTGTAGGATGCCGGGGCCACCACTCCATCTGTCCGCAAAAAAAGCTGCCCACCCTCACTACTGCACTTAAAGAAACAGGCTAAAAAATGTGAAATTAGCTGTTTTGGAAACCCAGCCTTCAGGGATAAAAAGTGGTCTATCATCTGATCTCCAAACATGGCCAAGCAAGCAAGTATGCAGCCTATGACCCCTGCCCTTAGGCAAGGCAGGGCAAGTGGCAGTATATTTCCTCTGGTCCTCAAGCAGGGGGCACAGATGGTAAGAAGTCTTTGGACTGGTCCTCTCAGGAGGGGGACACTAGACAGAATATGACCCAAAACCCTCAGGCAAGGCAGGCAATTAAGCAGGCCTCCTAGCCTGCAGTGGGGCAGCAGGGAGCCACCCAACTCCACTGTTTTTCAAACCGGGTCCCTAACAGTGGCAGAAGCTCCCATCGCTTGGTCAGCAGAGTCCCATTTGAAGCAAACTGACAGAGCATCAGGCCACAACACTATCATCTGCTTTCCCTGAGCTACCTTCCTACCACTTCATCATAGGGTATGAGCCGGAAGGCCTGATGAGTCTCCTCAGGATAGACTACTAACAGCAAATCCTTGGCATCCCAGGTGGTAGGCCACCCTGGAAGCAACTCCTCAGGTTGGCGCCATAGCATTTGTCTTTCCACCACTGCTGGAGCCTATCCTTTTCCTCTGGCAGCTCTTGTACAACTCAGCCTGTTGGACTTTTCCTTTCTGCTTCCCAGCCCATCTTTTTGCTTCTAACATGGCAGGTGTGGCTGTTCAGGTTCTGTCCACCAAGGGACAGGTACAAGGTACTCCCCGTCAGTCTCAGAGGGAGGCCATGTCCTCTCACTACAGCTGGAAATTGTAAAGTGAGTATTTTGGGAATTTTTGGATGACCAAGTACAAGAGATTCGTGTATAGGAATATTGCATGCATGATTACATCTATGTCTGTGTGCAGTACAATTTTTTCATGGAACAGGTCAGGATAACATACAAATACTGAAATAACTTGTCTCCTTATTGCCTAGAAAAATGATCTCTCCATTTCTTCTGGATAAATGTGTCAGGCTTCTGAAAAGGAACTCTGCTAGCAAGCCTAAGGGATCTGAATCCCAGAACTGAAAGATGCAGTTTAAAGCTATTAATAGTGCTCAAGTTTGATCCTATTTTCTCTTCCTGAAGACTCTTGAAATTGGGACTACTGCAGAGAATACCCATGCTCCAGTAGAGACAAGATGCGTTAGTTAAGGAACCAGAGCCAGTTCCTTACTGGAACACAATTTTGACATGTTATTTTAATTTGTTGTAAAGAGATACCTCTATAATAGTTTTTATGGTATACTGAAACAACATATGAAAGGGCCTGAAATACCAAACCCTTTTTAAAATAATCCATGTTGGAAATTAATTTATGCTTGTATTATTTGCCAAACATGGCCCTTTCTGGAAAACACAGGGCTACAGCAGTTTCTACTTTCCAATAGTTTCAGTTTTATTTCAGAGGGTGAACTCAAGCAAGAATGGGAATTTGTAGAGAAGCTATTCAAGGGAGAACTAAAAAAAATAAAATGGTCAGGTTTACATGCACAATAACCCAAAGAATGCACAAAGCTATGGACCAGATAAAATCAGTCCACAGTTTACGTGATGGCACATTAGTAGCTAACCTGTTTTGAAGACTGGGGTGTGTATAAATTTACTAGACCCCTAGATTTGCCTGTGGATGCAGTCTAAGGACTTAGAGTTAAAAAACATGAACATTCTTTAGTAAGCATGCTGGAGCAACATTTACAAAGTCATGTTATTTGGTCAATCTCTTTTAAAAGGAAAGATTATTTGGGATGTGTATTCTACCTCACAAAAGTCAGAAGTTTTTTTGATGAAAGCTTACAAATAGTAGCACTACTTCGCTGTCATTACATGGAAAGGATACTTTAAAAAGCAGCCATTATTGTCACACAGATTTACAGTAAATTCTAAATCTAATCATTGAAGTAATAACCTAGGAAAAGAGAACAGAACTGCTGCAGATGAAGAGGCATTGTGTCCAGAATTAATATATATATTATAGAAAAGCACAGCTCTCCTCAGGGCAGCAACTTTAAACAGACACAAACAAAAACAAAAAATAAAAACCAGAGAACAATGAGCAATGTACAGAAAAGGTAAAGACTCTCAGGTCATTTCCCAGTGATAAATATTGCAGGATGGTAGAAAAGACATGACTTTTACCATTATGAACTCATTTAAAATGTTATGCAAATGTAATGGCCTGTCTGAATTTTCTTTTCTTTTCTTTTTTTCCCTAGCATTTTGGACATCCTCTCTAAATATTTATGAAGAAAATAACTTATTCTTTCAAAATCATTACATTTAGTAAAAAGTTAGTAGCTAAAATGACTGCATCTAGTTCAAACCAGAAAATAAACACACTGAAGCAAGCCATTAAGACTGTGAATTGCTTCTATTTCTCTCTGATGCTGGCAGGGCTCTCTTCGGTCAGATGTCTAGCTCTTTTGCACCCTCACCGACACAGGATTCTATGGAGCTACCACCCTGGGAGCTTCTCATTCTGCTCATTTTTGCAAAGGACTCTACAGCCCTCTCTGCATAACAGAGACTAACAAGAGGCTCGGCAGTCCTCTCCCCCAGTAACAGATGGTGATAACGGAAGTGGGGCCAAGTGGATAATTCTATCCGCTTTGCTAAGCTCTATATCTGTTCCTTCAATGTATTTACTTTTTAGAATTAAAAATACACTAGGAATTCCAGTGTTCACTACATCTGGCTCTGGAGTTTTTGAGGCCCCCTGTAGGATATGACAAACAGGTAAATCCTCCAGAAAAATTCAAGAGCACAGCAGTTAGCCAGAGTAGACAAAAAGAAGCCCCATGACCAAAATGAGATCATGGTGATAAAGGAGAGATGGGAATTCAGTGGAATCAATTCAGAAAAATCTAAAAAAAAAAGTTTGAGACTTGGTTTAACTAAGAAATACAAGATTTTCTGGGTTCTTATTTCACATGAATCTGTTCATCCATTCCTAATAACGTGCAGTAGTGAAGCAAACAGATTAGATGCCAGCTCATGCTGAGGTACAGAAGTCTCATCTGAACTCTGACAGATACATAGCTGGAATCAATTTGGCTCATCTGTGTATTGATATTGGTGAAGTATTAGATTATAAGAATGTGTTTACACTTTGAGATGCTTATAAGATGTTGAATGTATTAATCGCACAATATCTGTATTGCATGTGATGATGCAATATTCAAGTGTTTGCTGTTCCAAATGGGCAGCTGTGTTAGTCTAGTTCAGCAAAAAAAGCAAAGAGTCCTGTGGCACTTAAAGATTAACAGATTAAAGATTTATTTATCGCATTAGCTTTCGTGGGAGAAAATCCCACTTTGTCAGGCACTTTGAAGATGGGAGAACTTACAGACTGGAATGAAAATAAATGCAAGAGTGTGTTAGACATGGGATCAGGTTTGCTCTGTAACTGTAAATCACCAGACAGGACAGAAGTATTAAGAAGAAAGAAACAGTTTCTAGTTATAACTAATTATAACTAGCTTCCAACTATAACTAGTTATTACAAAAGACAGTAAGGAGTCCTGTAACTGATATTTCCTGCTCAATAAAAGGAAGGCGCATCAATACCAGATGAACTACTGTGGAATATCAGAAGGCAAAAGACTGATTGCTTTGCACCCTCATTAAGAAGAGATATGCAAGTGAAGTCCTCCCAACAACTGAATTTATACTACAACTCAAAGCAGAAAAGGGAAGGAATAAAGAGCCCTATCAAAGAGGAACTGTATCTTTTATTACGTTCCAAAGGGGCAGCCATGTTAATCTACTTCAGCACAGGACTCCTTGCATCTTTAATGCTGATTTTGACTCAGAGGAGCAAGGATCACTAAGCTTAAACAAGAGATCACCAGTGCTTGGCCTAGGTTAGCCCTAAAGGACATATAAAGCTTGCTTATTTTAAAAGCATCTTTTTTATTATTATTATTAAGACTGGAACTCTTGTATTAGCCTTTAAAAGTGCCACCAGATTCCTTGTTTGTTTTTCTGAACTAGACTAACACAGCTACCCCCACCCCCTTGGAACTTTGCTTTAACCTTGTAAATGACATCTTCTTTTCCTAGTTAATGTTTCATTTTATTGTAGTATTGGCTACAGGCATTGTCTTTGGTATGAAATCTAAGCTACAACAGATTGGTTCTTTGGTCCTAAGAATAACCTGAATATTGCTGTGATCTTTGAGATAAGGGATTGTCTATCACAAAAATAAACTCATGGGGGTGGCAACATAAACCGGTGCAGCCAAGAGGATTGTCTGGGACTCCATGTCAGGGCTGCTATAGTATCTGAGGAATTTACACTTGATAACTGGTTGGTGAAACTTAAGCATAGAAATCAAACCTAATTAAGGATTGTGCTTTGCTTCTTAACAGTGTGCCCATGGGTTGGTATTCATGCTCTTGAGCCACTGGTAGGGCAGTTTCTCAGAAGTATTAAAGAGAAAATGTATAGCAGCCCTATATTTGAAACCCCTCCCACTATCTGTTAAATTCTATTCAGTAAGAAAAATGAAACGAAGCAAGATTTATTTGTTAGTGCTCTGCCTCCTTTTCTTTTCATTTGAAAAGCGGTAAAACAATACTTAATAAATTGGAATAGCACAGTTTTACCACCATCTGCAGCCCTCCAGCTGCTCACCTGAATTACGGAACAGCTAAAAGACCTAAAGATGGCTCTCTACAGTAATCTTCCTAAACACATTATAGTATACATTTTGGACCTGTTTGATCTTCAAAAGATATTTTAATGAAATGACAGAGGTTCAGCTGTTCAAATGACGGCTATTTTTGTATTCTGTTAAATGCAGTAAGATAATAGCATAAATCTATGTAATCGGAGAGACTAGAGAACATTTATACTTGGACTATCCCACTATATTGTTAAATTTTTAATATCTTAATACATAAATTTCCTAAGTTTAAGAGGTATAGTCTAGTTTTCTTTAATGCAAGTGTGCAGTTTTCATTCATGTATATAACAAGGCTATAGATATTGTCTAAATGCTGTGAGAGAAAAACAATAGAGACTGTCTCTTCAAATTCATTTGAAGTATGGGAGAATAATTACTACATTCATATGTATTGAAATAACCACTTGCTAACCAGAATTGATGTGCAACAACCTCATGACAACATTTAGACCCTCTGGAGCAGATGCAAACATGGAAAGGCATCCAAGCTGGAACAGTTGAAGAAAATATCACCTCAAACAAAGGAGCATATTGCTTTATCAGCATTATCTAGGTGAACCAAGTAAGGTTCAGGGATACAAGATGAGACAGATGCTTTACAGAAAAGGAAGACTGAAGCGCTAGACAAGACAGTGACAGTTTCTAACGATTATTATTACCAGAAGAGCCAAACATATTTGATTCCCAGACCACTGATGGAAATTTTTCATTCTGGCAAGGCAGCAGGAATCAGTTTCAATTTACCAATGTTCTTAACCAATGATTTCTTCAGAGAAATAAATTCGCCTCTTTCTTAAGGAAAATAAATTGCTAAATGGACAAGAAACCATTTCACTTGCAAATGAAACTAATGTGATAAGGACTTTAGAGGTTGAAAAGGAGGAAAATTTTCACACTTCATAGTAATTATACCTTGTTCAGAGATACCAGGGTGTTTTTGGATTTGCATGCCTGTTGCACATGACAAAAGATTCCTCTTTTTCAGATGGGAGGGGGAGGAGGAAGAGGAGGCAAGACGTTAGCCAGCCATAGTAAATTTTAAAAAATTTGTATCCTTTCTTCTCTCTCAAAACAGCAGCTGAAATGCCCATCATCCATCCCACTGTTCACATTAGCTATTCGTTTTATAACAGCTCTTTGAAAAAAGGTAAAACACAATGCAACAGCTCACAATGTTTATTATTTCTGATGTCATTGGATCAGCTACATGGAAATGCTTATGAAAACAGATGATGGAAGTATGGAGAAGTGGTCTATAGAAACTGGGTCTCCAACATCTCTGCAAGCAGCATTGTTAGGTCATCAAGCAGATGTAAAACTATTACAGTTCCAAGATGTCTTGGTTGCATGGTTAGCTAATATATAAATGCTAACTCCAGCATACTCAGGCCACTCTAAAAAGCCAATTGTTCATTATAGAAGTTATTTAAAGATAAATGCATCAAATTACTTTATATGTTTTACAGTTTATGTAAAAGGCATTGTATTTTAATCATTAGTGCAAAAGAAACAGCGCAGATTCATTCCATGCTGATTTTAATTATTAAACATTAAACCTGAAGTTGCCTAGCAACTAATGATGAATTGACCAAACAATTGACCACTTCTTAATTGTGAAAGAGCATCTAATGTCATGCCTGTGATTTTAGATCCATGAATAGTGCCAGATAAATTTCATCCCCACATAGCAGATCACATTTACGAGTGTAATTAACCCAAGTGTCAGACTAATTTAACTGTACCACCACCCAAGCAGGACTACTTAAAAAAATAAATTGGAATACTCACAAACACTGTTACAGTCTTACAAAAATGAAGTATTAAAAGAACCTTGTTTCACCATGCATTGTAAAGATTTAGAACGGTAGTTTGTATACAGCAAAACACAATGAATGTCCTATGTCACCTTAAACACTAACATTTCTTTGAATGTAAGTTTTCGTGGCTGCAACTCGCCTCATCAAATGTAGACATCTGACAGTGTGTTGCAGGCCATGAAAACTTATATCCGAAGAAATGCGTTAGTCTTTAAGGTGACTCAGGACTCTTGGTATTTTTGCTGTAAAAATTCAGTTTACTCTAGAAAGATAAACATGAGTTAGTTACAAAATTCAGCTCCCCTTTATATACCTTTTAAATGCACAAATCTTCTAAAGAAGAAAAGGAAAGTTGTTTGCTTCTCCTGGAGGCAAGTAACAAAGGAGTATGAATTTAACACAATATAAAACTTTATGGGTTTTATGGGTTCAAACCTGTACTACTTACTTTAGAGACAATTTGCACTGTAGTCAATAGATTCCATTATGGCAAAACCAGAAAGATTTGATTTTTTTTTTTTTTAAATAAAATGCACAAGCTTACTAATGATCAGGAAATGTAACTTAAAGATGACTGATTATAAGGGATTCCTGCTCATTAAGGAGAACAATATGCTTCAGCAAAAGGAAAGCAAAAAAGTAAACAATTGTAGGGGAGTTGCTGCTGGTAGAACTCACGCTGATCTGAGAACTCTAAGGTCTTCAATGAAACACTGCACCTTCAACGCTTTAAACGTAGGCAAACCCTTCAATAATGCAATAGAAACTTAATTCACATTTATATTATGCTCTTGTGTATGCTACAGACTTATGTCAGTATAACTTTGTAAAAAATTTGCACTCCTGAGCAATGTACGTATACTGACGTAACCTGTAATGTAGACTCTGCTATGCCAAGAAGAGGGCTTCTCTCATTGACATAGCTACTAGTGTCAGGGAGATAGAGTACCTACACAATGGAAGAAACTCCCCTGTTGGCATAGATAGTTCCTTCACTGAGTGTTGCAGCACTGCAAGTGTAGACAAGCCCTAAGTGAAAATTAAATGTTATTAAATACCTCCTTTAAGGCTTATTTACATTGTCAGAGTGGCATTCAGGGGCTTTACTGTAAGAGAATGCTCTTAGCTGTCTCAGTGAACTCAAAAGACAAACATCTGGTGATAATCTAAAACTCACACTGAAGGCTGTTCTAAACATAAAAGAGCTGTACTGGTAGAATACATCTTTTTTCTGTGAAATCGTGGGTGGATTTTTACACCTGCCTCCCATTGAAATATACCCTAATTAATTTGGTATAGTTATTCCCCCCCTCATCCCCATGATGGTAGAAGTTCCCATCAACAGAGCACAATTGATTCAGCAGTGATATCACACTGGCACTGATACAGGTTTATTGGCACACAAGTTCTCATTTTAGTCCCACAAAGCATCCCTCTCTTCTGTGGCACCTTGTCTACTAAGCTTTCTGAACTACACTGCCCAGGGTCAAAGTGACCAGAAGTATCATCACCACACAGAAGTGCTTTACGAGTACAGCAGTGACAGTAACAAGTTACCAAGCCCCAAAGACAACATTGCTTCTTACCAATTATGAAAATATGTTTCTGATTTGTGGTCAGCTTTAGAATTCTACTAGTCTAGAAATGAGATTAATTTTCTTGGGCTGGGGGCTGAGGAGCACCTGCAGGCATAGCTAAGATCATCACATAGGAAAACAGACACATGCACAAGAACCCATCAGAGGAGATGTAGACTCTAGGTTGCAGCAAAGAAAGCACCAAGCAAAAGAAGAAGAGGAGATACCAGTACCAGTATTCTGACCAACAACATTCCATCTGATACAAAATCCACAACTAAAACCTTTACTCAGAATTTGCCACTGCAATGTACAGGGCCCAACCACCAGACCTGTCATCCTAGTTGACACCTTCCATGCTATTGTGGAGGATGCTCAGGGAGAGGCAAATGAGAGTGAGTTTTGGTGTGAGTGGGATGGAAACAATGAAGCAGAGCCCAGCAAGGCACTTGAAAACCAACAAGTGTTCCTGACCACATCTGAAAAAGACCTATCCAGAAACACAGTCACAAATGCTGGTGCCTATAATCCTATGTAAGGATACATATTATGATCTCTATACAGTTCCTATTTACTTGATTTTAAAATTAGTTTTAGCTCAACTACCTGGAGCCTTCATAGCTGCCAACAGGCATGTTTGAACTAGGTAAAAAAAGTGTAGCTGAGTTTTGCACTTCATTCTATAATTCTCCTTCTGTAAGCTAGTAGTAATACTAATATTTAAGCTAAAAAGAGCTGTTTATCTGACTTATTGAGGAAGCTGCTGGCTGACATACTTGGAAGGGTTAGATGTGCCATAATGGATTTTTAATGGAGTAAAGAAAGAGTAGATAACTGCCAATGTCAAAGGTAAAGGGCACAAAGAAGGCTGCTAACTTTCTTCAAAATTGTGTCAGAACACAACTGGCAAGAACTATTGAGCACAGAGAAAATGATGTCCAAATGAGGGTGGGGGGAACAAGTACAAGAGGGTGAACAGGCACATTTGATTATTGAGAGATTCCAGTGAAGGAGAAATAGGAAACCAAGAAGACTCTCTCTGAAGGTGATGGCTTGCCAAAGAAGTCTATACAAACACATATAATATGAGAACAGCAGCAAACACAGTGTCCCTTGCAGACAAACAGGGGCTCAGTGAGGGAGAATGGTCATAAAGCCCAAGTTTTAGACTATGTCTGTCCTCCAACAATGGCAAGGGTGATAACTGATTGATCAACAAGGTACACACCATACCATTTGATTGCAACATCTTTTGATTGCTTCCAATGTAGGATGGCTTTAACTGACAAAAATATTTTTTTTTACTTTTGTCATGATCAACCTCCTGAGTCATCCAGCCCCCTCCCCCCCCTTACCTCTTTGTTTTCTATTTCAGGTGATCTTTAAAATCGAGAGCTTAGCTTAGTTTGTGACCTTTCATCTGCTGCAGTACAGCTAAACATTTAGAAAAATATATAGTAATGGAAGCTGACAGCACATGGTGTCACAATATTCATAAAAGCCTTAATGAAATAGCTACATATCTTATATTCTTATACCAAAGACCTGCAGTCTTTGTCTAGATTCAGAATGTCTAATCACAAACCTGAAAACTTATTTTAAAACCACGATTTGTTCTTTTTATGTAAACGATGACTAAACATGATACAGTACACTGAAATTTATTTTGAAACAAATATCTTTCTCACTATAAATATTTACATTTGGAAACAGAAAATGTGTTTGGAGAATGCAGTACTGTACTGTACTGTTTAGAGTGCTTGCAGTACTTCAATCTTAATTCTTAAAAAAACAAATCTCTAAATGACTTCACTTTCATCTGTGCTGGCAGAGGAAAAGTTAATACAAGCTTTCCCGGGAAACATTATGTTTTCCGAAGTTAATCTATCAAGTCCCTTCTTTCTGTCTTTTTTTTTTTTTTAAGTATAAAATAAAATAGTCCAACAAAATTCAATGCCTCCCAATGCAGTCCAGAGAGAATAATGAATCCCTAATGCACTAGGACAATGAGACTACTTCAGATCTGTGAGCACTGCCTGCCAATATGTTACTATCCTTGAAGTGTTCCAAGTTACAATCCTAACAGTCATCCAACTCTCCACCTTATTTAGCAGAAAAACAAAATCTGAAAAGAGAACATTTTTTCAGACTGAAATGGTATGAAAATTACTAATAATTAGAAAAGTAAGAGTACACTTTCTTAAAGGAGAGCAAAAGGGTACAAGATGGGAAGCAAGGAAAACAATGAGATATTGATTTTGAAATCACTATACATCTCCACCCAAAAGTTAGTATATGTGCATGTGTATACAAATATATTTGTAAGAAGTAGAAAAATGCTGCACTGATTGTTTCCTTCCATGCTACAAAATGTGTTAAAGGTTAATTTCTTCCTAGGTGTGACATCAGACAAGTGGCAATTACTTAAACAGGAATCTCATATATGGACTCATTCTGCTCTTTGTGATCTTTAGGACCTCACTATTTTTTCCTGTGACATCTAGGAAGGTCAGAGATGGCAGACAATGTTACCAATAATTTTTACACTTTAAGCCTCCTACAAATGAGAACCAGAATACTTTTTATTTATTTAGGTGTGTCCAAAAGCACCTACCCACTTTTCAAAGGGGAAAAAGATAAAAAGCGGAATTCTTGCCTATACTGGGCCAAGGAAAAAACAGGACAACTTTTTCCTGGTCCAATACTAACAGCTGAACATACTTAAATTTACTGACTATAAATATACATAAACTCACAGTGCAAAAAGAAAGCAAACGAAAAGGACAGTTGTATAAGAAACTCAATTCTAAACCTGCCAAGCTGTCTCCATTATCTACCCAAGAAGCCATGGTCACACTAGACATACAAGTTTCCTACAACTGTTACTTCTGGTGCAGCTCTACCACTACTAGAGACCATCTAATGGTTTTAATCACATTGTTTTACTTTGCTTAGATCTTAACTAGGTAGTTAAAACATTAAGCATTTCCTGACTTTCTGGATTCTCAGGACTTCCACTACTGCCACAGATGGCAGGGAAATAAGAAGGAAGTCTAGAAAGAGGAACAACAAATGCATGTTTATCAAAGCTGTTATGGAGCTACAGAATAGAACTCCGTCTGGAAAAGAAACCACATATGGATGGGCTCAAATTTTAATGCTGTGGCTTCAAAAGAAACAGTTCTTGCGAGAATTCCAGCTGAGGGGAGGAAGGTGGGTGTTGGAATGTACATTAGCAACACATCTCGAAAAAGAACATGAGTTACAGGTATGTAACCGTTTCTTTTTCTTTGAGTGATTGCTCATGTCAATTCCAACTCAGGTGATTCCCAAGCCTTACCTTGGTGGAGGGACAGAATACTACAGCTTAGCCAGCTGCAGTATGGCCCTGCCCAGTGCCACATTGTCTCTTGCTTGCTGGGTCAGTGTGTAGTGGGTAGCAAAGGTGTGCACTGATAACCACATAGCCTCCTTGCGTATGTCCAGGATAGGAACCTTTGCTAGAAATGTTGCTGAAGCAGCTTGGGCCCACACTGAATGGGGCCATTAGCCATAGAGGCTGGACCTGGGCCAACAGGTAACATTGTCTGATCCAGGCTGACAACCACTAGGAAGACATGGGTTGCGGACAGAATGAAAAGACAATTGCCCTGAATAGTTGTGACGACTTGAGAAAGGGCTTTGTGTGGTCTATACAGAAGGCCAGTGCCTCTTGTACATTTAGTGTATGAAGGCATTGTTCCCTGTATGAGGTGTGGGGTTTTGGTTAGAACATCAATAGGGAAATATCCTCCAAGGTATGAAATTGTAACACCACCTTGGGCAGAAAAGATGGGCGTGAGCAAAGTTGCATTTTATCCTTAAAGATGAGTGTGTACGGGGGCTCTGATGTGAGCATGCATAGCTCAGATACTCTTTGGGCAGAGGTAATCACTACCAGAAAGGCCACCTTCCAAGACAAAGAGAGGAGACCAAGTAGCTAACGGCTCGAAAGGGGGGCTGGTCAGCCTAGCAAGGACAAGGTTAAAGTCCCACTGGTCCACTTGGGGCTGGTAAACAGTCTGTCCAGACCTTTAAGGAAGCATTTTATTATTGGATCCGAGAACAGTGTTCTCTTAGAGCGTGGGTCTTAAAACTCAAATCATCATGAGGGCCGCATGAGGACTATCAGAAGGCTGCCTGAGGATTAGTATGGTAGCCCAAAGGCCGCACCATGTAACCTCTTCCATACAATGATATTGCAAATATCGGTAATGATCATGTCATTGCGGGCCATAGGAAATAGCATTGGGGCCCCACGTGATCTGCGGGCTGCCTATCTGAGGCCCCTGCCTTAGAGACACCTTTGTGAAATGCCAAAGTGACCATCAAGTGGATCTTCACCGAAGATGACAACCAGCCTTGCCGCTTCAGCTCAAGAAGCTAGTCCAAGAGCGGTGGCACTGCTACGAGATGTGCCTGAGCCCTCTTCTCCACTGCCCAGATCGAAAATCTTTTCCATTTAGCTTGGTAAGAATGCCTGGTAGAGGGTTTTCAACTGTTAAGCAAGACTTCCTGCACTTAAGCAGAACACTGTCTCTCCTCATGAGTCAACCATTGAATAACGACACTTCGAGGTGGAGGGCTCACAGGTTGGGATGCCTCAGCGCTCCCTGATGCTCTGTGAGCAGATCTGGGTATAGAGATATCTGAAGTGGGGTCTCAGTTGATAGGTCCAGCAATGTCAGAAACTAGTGCCAGTGTGGCCATTCTGGAGTGACCAGAATTACCCCCACCTTGTCCTGCTTCAGTGGGAGCAGCACCTTGTGAATTAGGAGCATCAGTGGGAATGCACAGTGTCAATGACACAACCATGGGATCAGAAAGGTGTCTAACACTGATCCAGGGCTGTGATTCCAGAAGGAACAGAACATGTCATTTTTTGTTGATCACTGATGCAAAACAGGTCTACTTGGGGAAACCCCCACCTCTGGAAGATGCTTCTTATGACAACCATTCAGAGGGACCATTTGTGCCTTAGGAAATGTCTACTGAGGTTGCCCATGGATTGTTCTGGCAGCCTAGAAGGAACACTGCTATCAGGCAAATGGACTGTTGGATGCAAAATTTCCTCAGAGCGAGGGCTTCTTGACAGAGGGGAGAAGAAGCAGCACCACCCTACTTGTTCATATAGTACATTGTAATGGTACTGTGTCTAAACTAGCACTGTGTCATGTGCTAGACTCTCTTTGAATGCTATGCAAGCTAAATGGACTGCCCTTAGTTCCTTTAGTTTGATGTGTAAGGGAATTTCCTCCTTGAACCAGCATTTTTGCATCCTGATGCCTCCTAGGTGGGCTCCCCACCCCAAATCTGACGCAGCTATAGAGTTATTGATGGTATAGAGTCCTGAAATAGACACCCTGCACAGACACTGTTGTGAACTCCCACACCACTGTAGTGGGCACTGTACTAGGGGGGGGATGGACACTAGGTTGTCCCGCAGGCCCTTCCCTGCGTGGTACACTGTGGCCAGTCAGTCACACTTGCAGAGGCCTGAGATGTAGGAAGGTGTGCTCCACCACGTGTGTGCATGAAACCATATGTCCCAGCAATCTTAGGCAACTCTGTATTGAAGTAAGGGGGTGTTTGCTCAGTTCCTGGATCATGCTTTTCAGGGACAAGACCCTGTCCTGTGGTAGGGAGATGCATGCCCCCCCCCCGCCTGTTTTTTTTTTTTTTTTTTTTTTTTTTGAGTATAAGACAGCCTCAATGAATTCTATGCGTTGAATGGGGGTTAGTGCAGACTTGCTTTTGTTGATCATTAGGTCTAGCTTGATGAAGGTAGAACCTATTACCCTCAGGTGGGTTTGAACCTCCTGAGATGAGCAGCCTTTAACCAGCCAATCGTTGAGACAGGGGAATACCTGAATCCATTGTCTCTGCAGAAAAGCTGCTACCACCACCAAACACTTTGTGAAAACTCGAGATGCTGCTGCAAGACTGAAAGGAAGGACCACAAATTGGAAATGACGTTCCCTGACCATAAAGTGCAGGAACCGTCTGTGGCGCAGAAGGATGGTGACATGGAAGTAGGCATCCCTCAGATTGAGGGCAGCATACCAGTCTCGGGATCCAAGGAGAGGATGATGGAGACCATATGGCATTTTATCTTGCATAGGAACTTGTTCAGCCCTTGAAGGCCCAGGATGGGGCACAAACCAACCTTCTCCTTTGGAATTAGGAAGCAGTGAGAGTAGAATCCTTTACCTCTCCTGTGTGTGCTGGGACCTCTTGTACTGCTCCCATGGTCAGAAGGGTATCATATACATACATCTGTGTCGAGAAGGAGGGAATATCCCCACTTCACTGTACGGAGGATTCACTGGACCCACATCTGGTAAAATCGGGATAATTTGTCTCTGAAGGAGGGAAGAGGATCCATGGATAGGTCTGGTATGCTGTCCTCGGGCACACCCTCAAAAGTTTTTTGGGCCATGCTGGCCATGAGATTGGTGCTTAGAGTGACCAGATAATGTTGGCCCAAGGGGTGGTTATTTTAGCCTCTCCAATAGGAGAAGTCAGATCTAAGCTGATAGGAGTGTGAAGGTGGTTGTGGGCAGAATGGTTGTCTGAGGGGCTGGGGTATGTAGCCCTAAAGACTTCAGCAAAGTCTGGGAGTCCATCAGGGTTTGAAGTTTGGCATCTGTCTGTGATAAGAATACCCCTGTCCTTCAAAGGGGAGGTCCTGGATGGTCATTTGGACCTCATATGGGAGCCCGGAGGTCTGAAGTTAAGAGCTACACCTCATTGTAACTCACACCACCATGACCCTGGGTAGCAGCATCTGCCACATCCGATGCTGACTATAACAAGGACCACAAGACAACCGTGTCCTCCTTGACCATCGCCAAGAACTTGGCTTTCACCTCCTCCGGAACTGTCACTGTGAATTGCTTCAGACACCCAGGAGTTGAACGCATAATGGCTAAGGAAGGCTTGTTGATTTGCTATCCTTAGCTGTAAATCCTTTGTCTAATAAAACTTCCTTCCAAACAGGTCTAATTTGCAAAAAAATAGCCATGTTAGTCTAGTCCAGCAAAAATAAAAGAGGAGTCGTGTGGCACTTAAAGACTAACATTTATTTTTCACATGAGCTTTCATGGGAGAAAATCCCACTTCGTCAGATGCTTTGAAGATGGGTGAATTTACAGAATGGAACTTGTCTCTCTTGATTTGGGAGTGGGACCTTGATGGCCTTGGTGCTCCTTCTCATTGGCAACAGCCACTACTAAGGAGCCTGGAGATGGGTGTGTATAAAACCATTTGTGGCCCTCAACCAGAACAAACCATTTTTTCTCCATTATCTTAGCAGTGGGTGGAAAGGAGGCTGGAGTATGCTAGAGGGTCTCAGTGCTACCCCGTTAGTCTTAATCAGAGGGAATGTCACCTTTTAGGGTCCCTTCAGGCTTCAAGATATCCACCATGGGATCTGCCTCTTTCACCAACTCCTCCACCTGTAGCCCCATATTTCTTGCCACCCTCCTTAATAGCTGTTGATGAGCTCTATCATCTGGGGTGATCACAGGGGTAGCTCCTGCCACCACTTCATCAGGTGGGGATGAGGACAACTCCTCTCGGTTATCCCCTGTACCAGGTGGTTCTGAGGGGCGAGCAGCTGAGGAAGAAGGGCCATCTGTTGGCCTGTGGCTTTCTGAGCTCACCAATTCCAGGTCTGAATCACTCACCAAATCTGGGTGAGCACTAGCTTTTTGTGATGGCAATTGTCTAGGTCCCATGGATAGGAAGTGGCCCATCACCAAACCCTGGGACTAGTGGTAGGCCCAGAAAGGACACTATGTGGGCATCTGCCATTGAGGCCACTGTGAGCTAGAAGGGTGGTCACTTCTGAGCCCTGCTGTCCTTGCTTGGCTGCGAGATGGCTGACCCCTTATCTGAACCAGAGGAAAGAGATACCAAGCAACGTGGGGGGAGTGGCACCAGGAAGAGTAAGCAGTTGGTACCAACCACTCTCCAAAGAGCAGGACTGGTGTTGGGGGCTCTTAGCTTGGGGTGAACAGCACCATGGGACCCCTGCCGCTGCCACTATCATTGACGGTTCTGGGGCACGGTGCCAAGAAGAGAGACAGTTTCATTGGGTGTGCAGTGTGCTGGAGAGCATGACCTCATCTTCTGTACTGACAGTACAGGTGGTGTAAAGGAAGTAGACTTCCCTGTGAACATGGTGTTGGTGCCCGATCCAGTGCTGGTGTGCTCTCCTGGGCTGGCAGAGCTGTTTGCTTAATTAGCTTCCTAGCCACCTCAAAAGTCTCAGGGGTGGAGGGCAACTGTAATTCTTCCTCCAAGATGCCCTGAGTTGGGTCAGGCACTGAGACTGGACTTGATGGGCCCTTGGCAAGGGCCAGAAACAATGGTGCAGCAGAATGTGGTGCTGTGGTTGAGTGGACCAATTTGGGTTGCACTTTAGACCCCTCCTTGGCTGACCGGGCCATAAGAGCAGCCTCTGTCTTCTTTCTCTTGGGTGCCAGTGAATGTGACCAGTCCCAGTGAGCTTCTTCTGCTGGTACCAGGGAGTACAAGTGCTAGGGGTCTTTCCCAGAATCTTTGCTCTTGGCTGTCACTGGTGCACTTCAGACCAGTCTGGTCCTACTGGAATTGGAGCCTCCAGTTTCTGCAGGGCAGAGTGCCTCTTCCATCATTCTAAATCTTATCTTTTGTTTTCTATCCTTTTGAGTGCATGGCTTAAATATCTTACAGATCTCACCTAGGCACCTCAGGCAAGATGCATTTGGATGGTCCTTTGGTTGCAGTCAGAGCACATTTTGAAGCCAGTCATGCCCTGGCCTTAGGGCTGGGGTGATGAAAAACCCGGGGGATGAAACACCTAACTACTGTTTACTAAGCACTGTGAATAACAAAGAACTCTAAAGAGCTAAATAACTGGCTAACAGCAACTGTAAACGAACGGGAATATCTGGCTTCCCAAGCAAGCAATTGTTCCAGTGACCCTCATGGCAGTAAGGAGGAGGTCACGATACAACCCACAGGGCACTGCCAACCATACAGATAGTCTAGGGGAAAACTTTCCAGCCATCTGTGCATGCAATGCATGCAAATTTAAATTGGAATTGACGTGATCAATCACTTGAAACATTTTTTTTTAAATAAAACATTTGTTTTATTATGAATTATGCTCTAAATTCCTTGTATTTAGGAGGCTCAAAATTCAACTGGGAAAGCTTAGGGAATCTATTCTAATCAGCAATGTTTAAAGTAACTATGCCAATCAATTTCTTGTCTACGTTAGTGCTCATACCAATGCTATCTAAAGTTGCTGCCACCATAGAAAAATTTGAGGAAAAAAGTTAATGTAGGCAAGTCAATTCAACAGATAACTTTTTGGCTGAAAGAAAAAAGGAAACAAAGGTCAGCACTTTGTTGATTCCGACTACTGTTAGATTTCCTATTATCCTCCAAAGGGGTAAAAAAAAAATCTCAGCTACCTGAGAATACTTGCTTCATTGCTGGACCTCTACAGATTGAAAAAGAATGAGCAAGTTAGAATATGAATCACTGGAAAATAACTAAATCCTTTTTGGAATCAGAAATCTGCAAAAATCAGCACAAGGTCAGCAGATTATTCTGATCCTTTACTGAGCTGGGTCTTTCCTATGTCATAGGGAGATAATAATACTGCTCTTAATCCCGCATGCTCAGGAAGGCCAAGCACAACTGAAGTTGCAGCTACCAAGAGACAAAGGGCAACAAAAAAGTTTCCACAGGTATGTTAGGAACAAGGTCAATTAATGTGTGAGCCTCTTACTGAATGGGAAAGGCAACCTAGTGACAGATGTGGAAAGAGCTGATGTACTCAATGCTCTTTTTGCCTCTATCTTCACAGACAAGCTCAGTCTACTACACTAGATAGTAGAGTTTGATGGAGGTGAGAAGTCCTCAGTGGTGAAAACAGATTCAGAACTATTTAGAAAAGTTGGATGTACACAAGTTCATGGGGCTGGACACAATGCATCCGAGGCTGCTTGGGGAGTTGGCTGCAGAACAATTGGCCACCATCTTTGAAAACTCATGGGGTATGTCCACACAGGGCTTTTATTCTGAAACAACACTGGTTGTTTTGAAATAAAAGTCCCTATGTCCACACAATGTTTTCTTGTTTCGAAAGGAAGGAGCTCCTCGTTTCGAAACAAGAGCCCTCCTTTCGAAACAGCTTAAAACACTTCGCTTTCGAAAGAAGGGTTATTTCAAAACCAGTTGTTTTGAAATAACGTTGTTTGGACATGTTATTTCAAAACAAGGACTGTTTTGAAATAACAAGGACCTTCCTCCCAAGGTGCATAGCACCCTGTGGGGAAGGTTCCCCCCCCCTCAGCTCCCTGGCCAGGGATCAGCCCCCTTCGCCCCCTTACCCTGGCAAATGGAAGCGGGGGGAAGCCAGCTGGGGCACCCCCAGGGCTCTGCCCCCCTGCCCATGTTGTAGGGGAGCTGCCGGCCCTGCAGCCCAGGCAGAGGGACTGCAGCCCTCGTGGGGTGGCTGCTCCACGGGCAGCTCACCCCGCTGCTGGGGCTGCCCCCAAGGCTGGGGCACCCTGCCCCCGGGGCTCCCTGGCGCCCCCCCCACTGCAGAGTGGGTGGGGGGGGCACCGGGGAACCCCAAGGCAGGAGGCGGCCCCGGCCCAGCCTGTGGCAGAAGCAGCAGGGGGCACCAGGGAAGCCCCCCGCCCATGGCGGAAGCGGCGGGGAGGCAGGGGAAGCCCAGGGACGGGGCGTCCCTGGCCCCATGCAAGCCTCCCTGCCCCTCCCCTCCCCATCTCGCAATAGCATGTCCACTGTGTGGACGTGCTGTTTCAATTCCCGCTTTTTTTTTTTATTATTTCAAAATAGCTTTTTTTGTTAAATGGTTTGTTTCGAAACAAAGGCTTGTGTGTGGACATAGTCATGGTGACTAGGAAAGATCTCAGATGAATGGAAAAAGGCAAATATAGTGTGCGGTTTCGAGAAAGGAAAGAAGGATCTAGGGAACTACAACCAGTTGGCCTCACCGCAGTCCCTGAGAAAAATCATGAAACAGGTCCCCAATGAATCCTTTTTGAGGCTTTTGGGAAAGACGGTGATCGGACAGTCAGCATGGATTCACTGAGGGCAAAACACCCCAGATCAATCCAACTGTATTCTCGATCAGATAACTAGATTTGTGAATGTGGGGAAAGCCGTGGATGTGCTACACAGCAAACTTTTTGATACAGTCTTCCACAGCATTCTTGTCAGGGAGTTAAAGTGTAGGTTGGATGAATGGTCTCACATGGGTAGAGAGCTGGCTAGATCATCAGGCACAATGGATAGTGATCAAGGACTCTGTGTTGAGTTGGCAGCCAGAAACAAGCAAAGTGCACCAGGTGTTGGTTTGGGGGCTTGTTTTGTTAACACCTTCATTGATGAGCTGCAGGATGGGGTGGATTCAACCCTCTGAAAGTTTGCATATGACACTAAGCTAGAGGGGGGATGCTAGATAAGCTGAAGAACAGGGATAGGGTACTGAGCAACTTTGACAAATAAAAGGATTGGGCCAAATGACATCTGATGAGATTCAAGAAGGGCAAGCACAGAGTCCTGCATTTAGGATGGAAGAATCCCAGCGTACTGCAAGACTGCAGACCTCAGGAAGTGCAGTGAGTAAGAAGCTGGATAGGGGTCAACAGTGTGCCCTTATTGGCAACAAAGCTAAGGGCATACTGATCTGCATTAGTAGGACCATCATTCCCCTCTATTCATGTGATGAACATCTCAGCGTGAGCATGACTCCTCCCACCCACCAAGAAACCAACAGAACTGCCCCTCATTCCTGCAAAGCTAGGACTCATCACATGCCTTCTCTATGGAGGGATCAGCCTCCCCTTTGGCAATAGGGTTAGAATAGCAGGTAAATGCAGGGCAAGTGCTGTCTGGCTTGGCAGGGCACAGGAGACACCCTTCGCCCCCCTCCCTCCTGAAAGGCTTGCCAGGTCCCTCCTCAAGCTGGAGTTTGGGGGGGGGGGGTGAGGCTGCCCCATCAGAGTCAACACCAGGCTGCATGGGGAGAGGTGTTCACTGTGCACTGAGTAGTGCGGGAGGCGGCAGTACAGCAAAGTCTGCATTTGCACTATCAAGTCTCCAGCTCCACCATTTGACAGCTATAGACCCCTCCCCCTGAGCAGCTGGTGTGCAGCACCAAGACACCTCCAGCCCTGTGTAGTGGCGGAAAGAGTGGGAAGAAGCAGGTAGGCGGCACAAATTTAAGCTTTGCCCTGGGTACTGGAGATTCTTGGTATGGCACTACTCTAAGCTCAAAACCCTGTCTCTTTCAGCAAGAGAAGATGGTCCAATAAGAACTACCTCACACTTCATTTCTGTTGAATATTATTGGGCTAATATGATACATATGGTTCAACAACATTTCCTAGACAGTCCTGATAGTCAAGTAAGTGGTCCTGGTTCCCTCATCTTAGCTCTATTTCTACCTATCGAGGCATTGTTTCTGGAGTAGTTCAGATGCTCTATTTAACCAATAAAAACAGAGAAAGGAAAATGGGTTAACTGGAAAAAATTCAGAAATAAACTCTAAAACCAAGGGAAGTAAGCCACTGGAATATGCTTGCCTGATTTTGGGAAGTCAGTTTTGGATTTTTATTGAAACAGTTATAATGTAGAAATAATTCTCCATAAATTGTTTGGTGTCAGTGCAGACAGGCTTTTAAACATATATCAGCAGGAGCTAAACCTTTCATGAAATACAATTTTTGAACTCTTCTGTTACTGTAAGACTTCAGTGGATTCTCACAAAGTTCAGTAAACAGCCCTAAGCTCTCTTCTCTCCACTGTCTCTATCTAGTCTTTATATTTAACCACAAACCACTTCAGATTGATTGGATTTAATCATAAATATCTTTACACATCTTAAATGCATGTCAGCACTGAAAGTGACAGTGGAATGGATATGCAGCTGCAGCTAGATTAATAAGAGCAGAGCAGATTTAGGGTGCAAGTCTCAGTCAAAAATTGGAAAGAACTGGTGAAGAAATTCCCCCACATAAAAGATTTCCACACCTTAGCAGAAGGTGGAACGGTTCTGTTGTTTCGTTCTCTAAGTCTCAAAGGGATGCTATGAGACAATACATTTTACAAGAAATACTCTTCAAGATAGGTCTGGATGGATAGGAAGAAATTTTAAAAAGGTAAAGGTGCTTGTCTAAACCTGAAACCATCTGAAATGATACACTAACTATTGGCAAGAACTAGAAGATGTAATCCCCAAACCAGGTTCTGAAAGAGATAACAAGGAACTGAAGTAACTGGTTGTCTGATCCATTTAATATCTTTGAAGAGAACTTTGATGGTGCCAAAACAGGAAGTGTTAATGCCAGCTCTTTCATTTTAGCCAAAACAACATCTTTCTAGGGAAAGCACACAAATATCATGATGGAAAAATACTGGACATGTCTAATATTTCAAGAGAGAAAAATCTGGTTACCAGATAGTATTATCTCAGAGTTAAATCTAGTGATGTAACTCAGTAAGTCTGAAAGGTTGCTATGAGGAGTATAAATTAATAATCCATACCTTCCTGGATATAGATCTTAAAGCACCACATACAAGACTATTTAAAATAAGTTTGGCAGTTCCTTGTCATGGGATTTATGAATACCATATGACATTAACCTACGATGAGTGGCCGCAGACTAAGCCTTCTTGTCTCTATGGTCTAATTCCTAGAAAATGTTGAGGGTGTGTAATTAGCTGCCAACACTCTACAGTTATATGAACAAACAGTTAGTGGTAATGTGATAAAATTGAGCTTTTTAATTACAGCTGGGACAGAAGCTGGCAGATGAGAAGTGTCTAGTGAGACATCCCCCTCCCCCCACCTGCACACAGAGAAGGACTACACTCTAAGTGTACTTTACTACTGGGTGTCAATTTATGCTCTTTTCCCTGTATAGAAAATAGTGGCCATGATCAAGTCATAACTTTGTTTCACCACCAGAGGGAGGCAGGCACACAGAACTGGGAGGAAAGAAAAACCGGTCCCTCTGGTCAAGCCAGAGAGACACTCAATGAGAATCCTGGTGAGAATCTCCAGCTGCTAGCAGGGATTTCCTCTGCTAAAGCATTTAAAGCATCAAAACTAATATCAAATGCAACGTAGTAACGTTTCCTTCAAATTTATCTTTGACCACAAATTTAAAGTTAGTCACACACCATTTCCTACCCTAGGAGTGGTTCAGAAATAACTGAAATGAAATAAAATGTTTTCTGATACTCTTCAAGCATATTAGTAAGAGAAGTATCAAATAATTTATGTCTCCATATATTTTCCTAATATAAAAATGTTACTACCCTGGTGTTACCTAGGCTGCCTTGTAGAAAAAGTCCTGGAATAACCTTAGAATTCATGCTTCCACCAAAATAAAGGATTTGATATTGAGAATGAAGCCTCATGTATCAGTTTTACAGCACTCTCTGGAATCTGATTCACCGAGTGGCATTGACAGCTTCCTGTTTGCTGTACAAAATACGCCATCATGACAAGCTGAGTAGATGAGCATTTCAGTTGCTATTTTTTTTTCTTTTTGCACATAATCAGGCCACTTTTTCTAGTTTATGTTTCTAGCTGTCTGTTATGCTGCAGTTTCCAAGCCACATCTGGGGTCCTGCAATGTTATTTGAGCTATTTCCCCCCAAATAGCTCAGCAGTCTTATATATATGTGCAATTTCATATGTCAGACTCATTCAGCTGTTAAGGCTGTCCTTACAGTTTATAAGCCAAACTATGCTGCTGCTTCTCCAGTTACGCCAGCCAAATTCATCTGCTATTCAAAGCTTTTACAGTTCCTATAGTTTCCATGATTTCAACCACCAGTTGCCTTTCACACCAGCTGCTAATTCCAATAGTTAGTGGCATGCAAATGGTTGCCCCCTCCCCCCTTTTAAAGTAATGATGTAGAATTATGGAACCTAAACATAACTTTTGTGTGCGTGTTAGTGACAAACATACTTCACCTGTTCTATATCAGCCCAACAAAAACATGTTGGAAAGCTTTGTGGAAAGCTTACACAGCACACTCAGGCCAACTCTACTAGCAATGTAGACTTTACAATGTTTTAGCAGTTTTAAAGATTCTATAGCTCTAAATGAATTTGAGTCTGAGGTCAAGGAATAGCTCAGGAAGCAACAGAAACTTTCTAACTGGTAGAACTTTGAGTGTGCATATGGTAAAAGTAGTAGTTTTATTTTTACATCCAGCCCTTTCCTGCACCTCCCAAAAACCTAACTTGGTAGGTATCTTATTATATTTCTCTGATAGTACTGGACTATTATTCATTTGTTTTACATTTAAAACTGACACAAATGAAGTGGAACAAAGGCTAACTTTTGTTTAATTTCAGGCATTCTGATATAACCCAAAATGTTTGTATTATGACACTCTAAGACAGAGATCAATGAAAACAGAATAAAGCACAGCTGACTAAACAAGGCTGGGATTCAAAGCCCATTTAAGTCAATAGGAGTCTGAGGGCTTTGAAATCAAACTCCAACAGAGGAAAGTGTCAGATGGCTACTGAGGAGCTAAATGCCTGGAAGCCCAGGGCTGCCAAAGAACCAGAATCCTGGGAAGCCCAAGGAGCCTCAGCCTCCTGACAACTCACCAGTTGAGGTGCCCAGTAACTAGGGCTACGTCTACATCCGAAAAAGTTAGTTCAAACTTGTTAGTTCAAACTAAGAAGTTCAAAGTTAGTTCGAACTAACTGCAAACTTTTTAGTTCAAACTTACTAAGCTCAAACTGTTAATTTGAGTCCACTCTCTGCTTAGTGCGACCTAAGCGCTGTTACCAGCTTGCTTGAACTAAGGAAAACCTAGTGTGGCCATGGGCTAAATTAGTCCAGATTAAGTCTCCTTAATCCAGACTAATTTGCCAGTGTAGACATAGCCTAGAGAGCTCCAAGAGCCTGGAGGACTGCTAGGGAGCTGCAGAGCTCAGGCACCCCGGCAACTTGGCTAGACTGACAAGAAGCCAGTGACGAAGGCAAGCTTGTAGGAAAGCTGGCAGGTTTCTGCTCGAAACTTTTGTCTGTTTTCATCAAAAGTCATTCCCATGCATTGCTTCCATTTTGATGAATCAGCATTTTACAAAAGCATAACAGAAATTTCTGAGCAGCTCCATTTTAAGATGTATGTATTTATGGAACATTATATATGTATATTTAAGAACTATATGGCCCTCAAATATTCTAATAAGGACAAATGACTTATAGTTTAGAAACCATCTCTGGGAAAGTTGCTTAGAAAAACAAAGATCTTCTCAGGTAACTAGAGAGACCAAAACAGTGTGACAAAGCTCCTCCTCTAATGTAATGGCTCACGGGCTTCACTCCTCAATGCTTTCGTAGACCGTTGCCTTTGCTGAGGCTCTTGTACCTTCAGCAGATGGCCAGTGGGAGGCGGAGGTGGGGCATCTCACCCTTGACTCCAGTCCCCAGCCCAGAGGACCCTACAAGCCACAGCCTCCTGTTGCTGCTTCAAGGAACTGGCTAGATTCCCTGGGTTACTTCCCCATACCTCCTAGATGCAATGTCTGGACTCTGCTCAGCCAGGGGACTTTCCAGGCCTTCTTGACAGGAGAAGTCCTTAGTCTCTGGTAGTCTCACTAGATGTGGGAGTGCCCACTCAAATCTTCCCCTTCTGGTTGGGTCTGTTTCTCTTAGGCTTCCAAGCCTGGGAAAGCTCCTTTGCCCTCTTCTACCAGGGATTATTCTTCCTCCCTCCCGCCTTGGTACCTGTAGGTTTTCTTTCTGTCCAGTGTTGTTCTCCTCCTACATCTGTCTTCAAACTGTTCCTTGACTCCTCTCACACAGTGGTGGCTCTCCTCACTCTCACACTCCAGCCACACCCTTTCTATAGAGAGGGGGCTTCTTTAAGAAGTCCTGGGTGGGTAGTGGCTTGATTAGCTCCAGGTGTGCTAGTCACCTGGAGTAATTCCTGCTCAGTTACCAAGGGAAAAGGGACTTGCTAAGCCTGGGACTGATACATTGGCCTTCCAGTACTTTCCAGAAGTCATGTAGACTGACCCTTTCACAATAGCACTATACTAACAATGGAAGAGGGTGTGAAGGAAGCAAATGCAATAAACATACTTAGCACATCATAAATAATTTGAACTCACATGACAAAATGTGAAGATAATCTTTCAATTGCCTATGTAAAGACAGTTGCTGCTCAGATACAGGATTCTTCTAAATCATCCAAGACAGATAGCTACCCAACCTCTTACTGAAAACCTCCAGCGACGGAGCACCCACAACTTTCCAAGGCAATCTGTTCCACTGTCCTACTGTCATTACACTTCGGAAGTTTTCCCTGAGATTAATCTAAAGCTGTTTTGATGTAGTTTGAACCCATTTCCTATTTTTCTGCTCTTTGTGACAAAAGAAAACTTTTTCCCAGCTTCTTATGGTAGCATTTCAAGTATTTGAACATGGCTACCATATCCTTCCTCCCAATCTCGTCCTCTTCAAACAGAATATACCCAGTATCTTCACAGTCTGCTCATACAGCTTATGTTCCATCCTTTTGATCCTCTGTCACATGCCTCTGGATATCTACATCCTTTTTATGAACTGGTGACCAAAGTTTAACAAAGTACTACAACTGAATAGAGCACTATCATCACCTCCTGTGACTTGTATACCATGCCTCTTAATAGAGCATAAAATTGAATTTTCAGAGGGGTAGCCATGTTAGTCTGTGTACAGCAAAAATAGCAAGAGTCCTGTGGCACCTTACAGACTAACGTATCTTTTAGCATAAGCTTTCGTGGGCTCCAACCCACTTCATCAGATGCATGAAGTGGAAACAACAGTTGAGAGGAACATATACACATGCCAAGGTGGAGGAGGGCAAGTGTTAGCAAAGTCAGTTCAGAGAGCAGATGGGGCCCATTCACACCAGTTGATCAAAGCAAGAGAATGTGAACAGATGAATCACTTTTTGTAATGTGTTAACCATTCCAAATCTCTGTCTGACAAAGTGGGTTGGAGCCTATGAAAGTTTATAAACTAACAGACTTCTTCAGTCAGAGTGCCACAGGACTCTGTTTTTAAAACTGAATTGGGTTCCCCCCCCCCAACATCATATTGTTGAGTCACTGACTTTGTGATCCACTGCAACTCAGATTCTTCACTCCATGATGATTACATAACTGGAATTACCCATTTTACTTACTGATAGCTCAGAAATCAGAGAACTTTGAATGCACGTGAATTAGCATGTTAGTTAAAAAATCCAAAAAGGGATAATGTTGGGTATCAGTTACAGACCACTGAACTGAAGAGAGAACAAGATGAGTTATTCCTTAAGCACCTATCTGTAATGCAGAAAGAAAAACTGATGTTTTTGCAGTCTTGTTTGGGAGATATGTGGGATGTTTCACACGGTCAATGGTAAAATATTAAAATGTCTAGAAGTTATAGGTGATTTTTCTAACAAGAAACTGCACTCAACTTCTGATTTGAAAAGAAGCTGAAAAACAAGAATGGAAAGAATTCAGAACTCTCTTGAGATGAGGCTTAGTTAGCTCCACAGACGAATTCAACATAATAAACCCTACCTCCCATGCCGCCCCCCACACTTAAAGAGCTCAACACTGATTAAATGACATCTCTGATCATAGATTTTAAAGCCAGGAGGGACTGCTGTGATCATTTAATCTGACTCTTGTTAACACACATAATAGGACTTTTCTGAATTGATTCCTGTTTGAAACAGAACACATCTTTTAGGAAAAAACATACAATCTGGAGTTAAAAATGGCTAGTAATTGTGAAGCCATCACAACCATTAATCCAACAGTTAATTACCCTAACAGTTAAAAACTGTACCTTATTTTCCATCTGCCTTTGCTCACATTCTGCCTTCAGCCACTGAATGTTGGCCTCTTAGATTGATGAGCCCATTAACAAAATTTATCCACCATGTAGGTATTGACAGACTGATCAAATCACCTCAACCTTAAAAATAATGGCACTGAAGGAGGACTTGGGTACCAGATCCCAGAGCTCTTTCAGCACAGCAAGCAAGGAGTCCTGTGGAACTTTTAAAAAGATTAACACATTTATTTATCACGTGAATTTTCCTGGGAGAAAAATGCCACTTCAGACTCTTGAGGATGGGTGAAGTGGGATTTTCTCTCACGAAAGCTCTTGCGGCAAATAAATTTGTTAGTCTTTAAAAGTGCCACAGGACTCCTTCCTTGTTTTGCTGAACTAGACTAACACAGCTACGCCTTTGGAACTTGTTTACGATTAGGGTTGCTTGGCCAATAGGAAGCAGCCACCACTGGACAAGCAAGGGTAGTTTTAGTAAGTTGAAAGACTCAGACAAGGTGCATGACATTGTCACTTGGCTTCTCTTTTCTGCCAACTCAGCACTTCAAGGAGCTTCTGGAAGGCAAAGAACTTGGACCTGGAAGAGCGGATGTCCAAGGCAGAAAAAGACGACACTGCTAGTGAACTAGAGATCAGTAGCCTGCATCTAGTATCTCTTAGGGTGAGCATTTTCAAATCCTGTTAGGGTGTGAAACATATTACGATCTTACATTTATTTCATCTGATATCTACTTTTAGTCTCTTTAATCTTGCCACTTATCACTTAAAATCTATTTCCTGTAGTTAAGGAACCTGTTTAATATTTATCTTAACCAGTGTGGTTTTAAATGGTCTGGTAAATCTTTGCTGTAGTAAAACAAGTTATTGCATGCCTTCCTCACAGTTAGGAGCAGATTTAAGGAAGTATGGGTTAGATGCATGGACTGTAAGGTGGATAGAAAACTGGCTAGAACAACGGTTTCAGCGTGTAGGAATCAATGGCTCCATGTCAAGTTGGCAAGCAATAACAAGTGGTGTGCCCCAGGGGTCGGTCCTGGGGCCAGTTCTGTTCAATGTTTTCATTAATGATCTGGATGATGGGATAGATTGCACACTTAGTAAGTTTGCAGATGATACCAAACTGGGGGGAACGGTAGACACCCTAGAGGGCAGAGACAGGATTCAGGGAGACCTAGACAAACTGGAGCAGTGGGCCAAGAGGAATCTCATGAGGTTCAACAAGGATAAGTGTAAAATCCTGCACTTGGGACGAAAAAACCCCATGTACTGCTACAGGCTGGGGAGTGATCAGCTAAATAGCAGCACTGGAGAAAAGGACCTGGGAGTCATGGTGGATGGGAAGCTGGACATGAGTCAGCAGTGTGCTCTTGCTGCCAAAAAGGCCAATGGCATACTGGGCTGCATCAGAAGAAGTGTTACCAGCAGATCAAGGGATGTGATCATTCCCCTCTATTCTGCACTAGTGAGGCCACATCTGGAATACTGTGTCCAGTTTTGGGCTCCCCACTACAAAAAGGACATGGACAAATTAGAGAGAGTCCAGAGGAGGGCAACCAAAATGATCAAAGGGCTGGAGCACAAGCCCTATGAAGAAAGACTGAAGGAACTAGGCTTATTTAGCCTGCAGAAGAGAAGACTGAGGGGGGATTTGATAGCAACCTTCAACTACTTGAAGGGTTGCTCCAAGGAGGAGGGAGCTCGACTGTTCTCGGTAGTAACAGAGGGCAGAACGAGAAGCAATGGCTTCAAGTTACAGCTGGGGCGGTCCAGGCTGGATATTAGGAAAAACTTCCTTACTAGGAGAGTGGTGAAGCAGTGGAATAAGTTGCCTAGGGAGGTGGTGGAATCTCCATCTCTGGAGGTGTTCAAGTCCCAGCTGGACAAAACACTGACTGGGATGATCTAATGGGAGTGGTCCTGCTTTTTTTGGCAGGGGGTTGGACTAGATGACCTTGTGGGGTCCCTTCCAACCCTATGATTCTATGATTTAATATAAATTTTGAGGGGAAAAACTCCTTTTGGTGCAATCCTTACAAACTGCATGGGTGGGGGATGGGTGTAACTGGCTGGTGCCTCTCTATTGTTGGTGTATGAGCAGCTAGGCAAGGCACTCATAATTCAGTTGCATCTTTCTCTGCCTATAGATGGCTGTGTATGCGTAGCTTACTGACAGTAACCCAGAGAGGCAAGGCTGGTTAACATTCATGTAATCTGTTGAGTGTGGTGCTCTAAATGCCCTTGAGCTAGGTGATGATCCTGCATGGAGGGGCTTGCTGCTTGCAAATAGCAAGGCATTGTGAGCCTCAGCACAGGCTGGAGTGAGAAGAGGGCATGCTGTTCTCACAGTTGGCGTCTATGTGCCGCAGCACATAGTAGCTCAGAAAGTCTTCAGTCTTCAGCCTTAGCCTGTCAGGTCAGGGCACGCGGCCAATGCCCCCTCCACGCCACAACCATGGATATATAGGTGACCGTGACCCTGACCCTCCCAGTCCCATATACCTTCACCAACTCCGTTAGTGACAGTGGGAGGGGCCTGAATGTATGTGAGCAGCCCATCTCGAAGGAGGACAGTTACTGGTAAGTAACCCACCGTTCTCCTTTGAGTGCTGCTCACATCATTCAGTTACAGGTGACTGCTAGCTGTACCCATGGACGGTGGGAGGAGTTACAGTCTACCCATATTGAGTGCAGCTCTGCTCAGAGCAGCATCACCTCTAGCCTGCTAGGTGATAGCGTAGTGCATTGTGAAGGTATGAATCAACAACCACGTAGCGTCCCTGCAGATATCTTGGATCAGGACCTTGGCAAAGAATGCCATAGAGGATGCTTGGGCCCTGGTAGAGTGGGCTCTAACAGTTCCAGGAAGGGGCGTTTTCAACCTTCCGTAGCAATCCTTGCTACAGTTCGCAATCCATTTAGAGATACACTGAGAAGATACTGGTAAACCTCTCTTACGTTCAGCAATCGCCACAAACAGTTGGGGGGGGGGGTCTTGCGAAATGGCCGGGTGCACTCGATGTAAGTTAGGAGCACTCTCCTCATGCCCAGTGTATGCCACTTCCTCTGGTTCTGCGTAACCTGGGGATCTGGGTAAAAAACTGGCAAACAAATTTCTTGGTTAAGGTGGAAAAGGGGTGGCCACCTTAGGGAGGAAGGATGGGTGGTGATGCAAAACCACCTTATCCAGGCAGAACCTCATGTATGGGGGGTTCTGAGAAGAGGACTTTTAACTCTGAAACAAGACCAGGAAGGTAGCTGAGTCCAAGGATTCGTAGGGCAGCTCTGTCATTGCCCAGAGGACGATATTCAGGTCCCAAGGTGGGGTGAGCTTATGAGGTTGGGGAAAAAGTCTCTCCACCTCTTTTAGGAATCTGAAGGAGAAGGGACAGGAGAAAACTGAGGATCGCTTCCATTTGGCTGTGTATGTGGACCTGGTGGATGGTCTTCTGCTACCAAACAGGACCTTCTTAACCCTGTCTGAGCAAAGCCTCTCCTGCCCACTGAGCCAGAGAGCATCCAGGCCATCAGGTGTAGGCGGCCCAGGTCTGGGTGCTGAAGGCGCCCTGAGTCCTGTGTCAGGAGGTCTGCCCATGGTGGGAGGTGGAGTGGGATCTCTACGGACATGTCCTGCAAGAGTGGGAGCCAGTGCTGTCTGCGCCAGCCCGGAGCTATTAGTATTATGTTCACTCCATCCCTGTCGATTTTCAGGAGCACCCTCTGTATCAGGGGAACCGGCGGGAAGGCATACATCAAGGGCCCCCAACCAGTTGAGGAAGGCGTCGGTGAGGGACCCGTCCTCCCAGCCCCTGAAGGAGCAGAACTGGGGGCATTTCCGATTCTGTCGTGTCGCAAACAAGTCTATCTGGGGGAGACCCCATTTGTCTACCAGGAGGGAAAACACCTTGTTGTGAAAGGACCACTTGTGGTTCGCTAGCGGTTGTCTGCTTAGAGAGTCCACCAGCCCATTGTCTACCCCAGGTAGGTGGGAGACCACTGGGAGGAAGTCGTGTCGTATGGCCAATTCCCAGAGTTTGCACGCCTCCTCGCAAAGTGGTGTAGAACAGACACCCCCCCCTTGCCAATTCATGTAGAACACGGCTGTGGTATTGGCCATGAGGATCTGGACCAACCTGCCCCATATCTTGTTTAGGAAGGTCAAGCAGGCTAACCTGATGGACCTTAGTTCCTTCACATTTATGTGGAGAGGGCCGTCAGAGTGGGACCAGAGCCCCTGCATGGAGAGTCCCCCAGAGAGGTGGGCCCCCCACCCTGTATTCGAGGCGTCTTATTAAGGTCACTGAGGGCCAGGCCCGAGGTCTTTGAAGGGAATGTCCCCCATGGCAAAGCAGGGATCCCTCCAAACTTGAAGTGTCCCCAGACAGTATCTTGTTCAGAGAGTCCCTCCATATGTGGAACACTGTGGAAAGCCAGATTTGGAAAGGCCTCATCCTCAGGCGTGCCATCTGGATCACTGAGTTGGAGGCTGCCATGTGACCAAGGAGCTCCAGGCACCATCGGGCCGTGGTCACAGGGGATGTTTGCAGCTCCGAAATGATAGTACAAATGGACTGAAATCTGGAGCGGGGTAGGAACGCTAATCCCTTGCAGGCATCTAGATGCGCCCCTGTGAACTCTGTGTTTTGGGATGGGCGGAGCTTTGTCCTCTCTTGGTTTACATGGAGGCCCAGATAATTGCATAGCCTCACTACTGCTTTGACTTGGAGCACTACTTGGCAGCTTGGTTTCCCGGCTATTAACCGGTCGTCTACATAGGGAGAAATTCTTACGCCTTGTCTGTGCAAGTACGCCGTGAGCAGCGCCATGCAATTCATGAACACTGTGGGGGACAGGGAGAGCAGTGAACTGAACGTGGTCATTCACCACCATGAACCTTAGGAACCGCCTGTGGTGGGGCCTTATGGCTATGTGAAAGTAGGTGTGTCTGCTGTCTGTCCTTGATTGTCCTGGGTTTAAAGGACATGCAAATGGTACACTCGGTGACCTGGTGCCTTCCGCCGAGGCACTGGAGGCACTTCTCGTGGAGAACATCCTGCAGGAAGGCCTTGCTGCACTCAGTGCAGGGCTTATACCCCGGCATGGTGGACAATGGTGGATTGGAGCGTTCCGGTCTGGGAAGGCAGACCTCCTTCGGAGGGACGACATCCACGAACAGGTTCTCCCAGTTGGGCAGAAAGCTCATACAAGAAAAAAACGAACAGGAGACAGGCTGCTTGCAAAGCAAGGAGTGGGCAGTTCCAGATCCAGCACGAAGGCGGAAGAAATGAAACTGGGGAAGAGCCGGGCAGCGGCCACTTGTATAACCATGGGATGGAGTGGGGGGCAGTGGCTGCTTGCCCCCTTCTGATAGGCTAGGGCAAAAGGTTTTCGGCCAATCCGGTGCTCTGGCACGGAGACACCTATTCCTGAATGTATCCGAGCAGCGCTTGAAGAACTTCTTTCAGTTTCTGTGCCATCACTCTGACTTCACTACCAAAGCTTCCTAATGAATTCGGGGTGTGTAAGTGGCTCAGTATGCAACAGAGTGGATTCTAGCCACAAGGACAATGAGATTTCCTGGCACATTATTAGAACTACCAGCACAAATACTACCAGTACAATGATTCCAGTCCAACTCAGAAGTAAGAGCTGATTCTTGAAAAGCTTCAGAGAATTCCTCCCCTTCCCCCCAACACACACCATGCCCCAGCCCAGTAACAGGCCCTGTCAGTGAACGGTGAAACAAGCAGTCCTCATAAACCCTTCCAGTTTGTTCTGAGCAAGTGTTAAAAGTTGGACAGGGAACCCATGCCCATGCTTTCCAGTTACAGTAAGAGTGCCAAGTCTGCTGAGCCCTTCTTCTTAATGATCAATCATAAAATGAATACATCAGCAAAACTTATCACAGGAGAGATCAACTTAAAGCAATATCCCAGAGCAGCAGATCCCAATGTTACACAGACTGTGTTTAAAACACAAGTCACAATGTTTTCTCAGTTATGAAAGCTTTGCTGCGGTAAGACTAAGCATGATGCTCAGAGGGTTTTTTAAACTGACATTAACAAAAAGATGATTTGGTGAATGCACAAAGGTTTTGTTTTGAAGAATTCAATAGTTTCCTTCATTAAAAAGGATGGTGACCCTTCAAGTGGCTCAAAAGTCCCTTCTTTTAATGGCCATTTGCATGCTCCACAATTCTCTGCCAGTTATCAAAATACTTGAAAGGAGTTGTTACAATAACAGATAGACCAAACCACACATTAGAATGACTAACTCCACCAAGCAGTAAAGTGAGGGTGCAAGCAGTTGATCCACAAAAGAGGGGTGGCTGCAACTGCTTTGCTGCTTTGACTCAAATAATTCAGTGAGTATTCAGTAACAATTTTCCTTCAGAGAGATAACTGGAGAGCAAGAAGTAGCAGTAGGCCAATGCCAATAGAGCACAAGGGGGGGGGGGGACGACAACAACAACAACAACAACAACGGGAGCCTAGCTGTTTTTCTTAGAGTCAGGTTCCACAGCTACTGAATTACAGACTCTGCATGGACTGGAATGAGATGAATGGGACCACACATAAATCAGAGAGTTATTGTACCAGGCAGCATGCAGATTCAAACAGGCGTCATTGCACTGTTTATATTCAGTTCACACTCTTAATACTGCCACCACAACCAGAACAGAAGGATTTTTTTTTTTTTAAAGGAAGGGCAAAAAGGGGAAAAAATTAAAGAATTCATGGCTCAGACTGTGAATCCCTGCTGAAATTTGTTGTGAACAAATAACAGGATTGAACACTAGAGGTTTGAGGGTTTGTTTTTGAGAAGTAAGTACTGAAACTTAGAGAGAATTAAAATTTGCTTTTAATAGTCTAAACTCTTACTCAAAATATCCCATTCTAGACAAATTTATGTTCCTGAAGTATACCTGATACAAGAACACTAGTACTAGTCACTGTGCAATATCAAGGCAGGAATATAAGCATATGAAATGAAAATCTGTCTTGTTGCTTAGGCAAGTTGCTTATATTTTTAACAATGGTTAAGATTCTATCATGAGTATTTTTAGTACAAGTCAGGGACAGGTCACAGGCAACTAAAATAGAAATCATGGAAGATGCAACCTGTCCCTGACTTGTACTAAAAATAGCCTGGGGCAAGGGAAAAACAGATGTCAGGCTTGCAGCTGCTTCAGCCCACTGCAACAATGGGTCAGCTTAACTGTTCAGTGGCCAGCTGCTCCAACCTTGCCCCAGAAATCACTGAGGTCATGGAATCCTTGACCTCTGTGACCAAATTTTATCCTTAAAATTAAATTACTACTAAAATAACATAACATTCTTTTTTTCTTTTTTGACAAGTTTACTGCTATAATGGATGGGTCTTGGGGAGGAGCAGTAGATGTGACATCTTGATTTCAGTAAGACTTTTGACAGTACCACAAAAGTCTACTAAGAAAACTGGAAAATGTTATTATAAAGTGGCTGCCATACCTATATGAAAAACTGTCCTCAAAAGAATACCAGGTAGTTATCGGTGGTTTTCTGGCAAAGTGGAAGACTGTATCTAGTGGAATAATAGAATGAGTAGTAAAGGGGAATGGAGAGCATCCTTATAAATTTTACAGATGACAACATACTTGTGGGGGTTAAGAAAGAGCTGCAAGAACTCTATAGCCAAGATTAGAATTCAAAGTAACCTTGATCCATTGAAAATCTGGTTTAAAATTAATAACATGGAATTCAGTAAAGGCAAATACTATATTTAGGAAAGAAAATTGTGCTGATATAAAATGGGGCATAACTGGCAAGCCAGTAGTACTACCAAGAAAGATCTGGGGGTTATATAGTGGATTACAAGTTCAGTGCAAGCCTGCAATATGATGCAGTTGCAAGGAAAGGTTAATATTCTGTGGTATATTAATGACAGAATCATAAGACATGGGAGGTAGTTTTGCTGTGCATAGCACTGGTAAGGTATCAGTTGGAGTACAGTGTCCAGTTTGGGGTACCACACTATTAAAAACAAAACACAAACACAAACAGGCGTGGAGAAACTGAAGAGAGTCCCAAAAGAGGAATAAAAGTGATCAGATATTTAGAAAACATGACATGAGGAAAGGGTAAAAACCCAGACCTATTTAGCCATGCAAAAATAAGCCTGAGGAGGTACCTCCTGGCAAATTTAAAATATGTTAAGGGCTATTAGAAAGAGGACAGTGATTAATGTCATCTATGTCTACTGAAGATAGGGCTTACTCCGCAGCAAGGGAGACATACCATAGGTTTGATATTAGGAAAACGCCTACCTATTAAGAGAATGGTTTTCAAACCAAGAAGCACAAGCTAGTGCTTGATCTCAGACTCTCAGATACTGGATCACGACCCCTCTGCAACACGCATGGGGACCTGTTCCCAGGCACACCCTAGAAAGAAGCCAACCCCAGAAGCAGTCCCTCTCCATGACGTACCTGGAGACCCATCCCCAGGTATGCCCTGAAAGGGACTGCTCCAGACAGCTTCTTTCTGGGCCTGCTCCAGGTGGCTTCTTTCTAGGATCTGCCTGGTGATTTGTTCCCAGACACACTATGGAAAGAAGACACCCAGAGCCGCTCCTTTCCATGGTATGTCTGAGGACACCTTCCCTGGCCAAAAGAAGCTGTCCAGAGCGACTTCTTTCAGCAGCAGCAGCTGGGTTGGGGGGACCCAGGGACACAATGGAAGGAAATGCTGCTGGGTTCTTTTGGCTGCATAGCTAGGGATGCCCCCCAGCTGTGGCCACCACCAAATCTTCAGATGGTGGCCATTTCTTTGGTGGAGAGAGCTGCCACAAGGGTTACAGAAGAGTGGCCAGCACAGGATTAGCAAAGTTTGCTGACCCTGTCCCAGGGCAGGGTCATGGGCATAAATTATTTTTTTTTTCAACTGGGTCTCAAGCCGTAGAGTAAGTTATCAAGGAAGGTGATACAATCATTGGAAATTTTTAAGAACAGTTTAGACAACAACCTGCCAGAGATAAGTATATTTGATCCTGCCTCAGCATGAATAGGTGACCTCTTATGGTCTCTTACAGCCCTACATATCTATAGGATCATGGACCTGTAACACAAAAGTTTGCCACAGACCTTGAAAACAAAGTGATATGCAAACATCAGGAATGTTTTCTGATAGAAGTACTTAGCAGTGAAGCTTTGACTCCTATATCATTGTTGATCCTGAAATTTACATGAGAAACCAAAAGAAAAATACTGCAGAAGTGGTTGAGCTATGTTGACAATTAACATTTTGATGGGTGACTTTCAGTGATGCTGCATACCATTCTTTAATCATCTCCTCAGTCAAAAGTTACAATAATCAAAATTGCATTTCAACATTACAAGACCTTACTGAACTTTAAGACCAAAATGTGTTCTTTAATGATGCAGACTATAAAAGGGTATGTTAAGTGGCCAGATTCCCAAACAAAAAAATAAAAAAGATGAAGAAAATGTATATATTTTGGCCAATATATTAAAACCAGAAAAGGGGAAATGGAAGGTTGCTAAGTGGCAAAAGCAGATTAAGAGTATACTGCACCCTAGTACACAGTTGCAAGAAGTAAAATGACAAAGTAAAATTGTACTAAGAAATAATGTGTTAATTTACCACTGTATTTAAAACAAATGAAAGTACATAATTTATCACATAGCTGCTTTATCTTAAAGCTGTTTCAAGCATCTCCTAATCCTACTGAAACTTGTTATAAACAAATGCTTCCTTTTTAGAAAACACAAAGATAAGATGTACAAAAGTCTTGACTGTTTAAAAACAGTCGTTCTCAACCTTTTCTAGGCTGGGGAACCCTTTTTAATCCCAAATAAACTTTGCAGCCCCCTGTCTACACATAAGATGATGGGGTGCTGCTGTGAGTGGAATCCGGCCTGTGTGGGCAGAATCCAGCCATCTGGACAGAATCTAGCTGGGGAGCAGGAGCTGCCACAGCCATGTCCCCCTCCCCCTCCCTGTGCTGGCAAGAGGTGGCACTGCTACCATGGCCTCCCCACCAGCCCCTGCAGGGATGGGAGTGAAGCTAAGTTGCCAGGCTGGCAAGTGGCAGCATTGCAACCATGGCCCCCAGCCAGCCCCTGCAGGGGAATGGAACTGAGCCACCACCGGCATCGACAAGCCGGTAAGTGGCAGCACCAGGCAGCCCTCTGAGTGCCTCCCCCTGATCCAGCCCCAGCAGGGATCATCAGGGCTGCAGCTGGGTTCCGGCCTCAGCAGGGAGCAATACTGTGGATCCCCTGCAACACATCTGCAGACCCCAGGTTGGGAACTATGGGTTTAACAGACAATTATTTTAACAAACTATGTATACTTAGGTGGAACAAGTAAACAGATGATTGATTTACTATACTATGTGAATGCTAGGGAATTTTTAGATGAATCAAAATTCTGTTAACTAATAAAATGAAATATTTTGTCTACTCCATAGCCTCTTCTCTTCTACTTTCCCTTTTTTCAGGGAAATCATCATGGTCTGTGACCCTCAGCACAAACCCAATTAATCTGTACATTAGAAAAATATAGAAACCAAATATCAAACACTGTTGCTTGAAAATACTAACTGTGGTGAGGTATGGTCTCAAGAGCCCCTGTTATGTCTTGTTCTTTCTACTTTTGTGGCCTAGAAAGGTCTTGTTGGCTCTTCTCAATTTCACCTCCCCCAGGCGGAGAGGGGTTGGCTGATGGGGGGGGGGGAGCGTGTCCCACCCTCTACCCCAGACCCCAACCCAGGGACCCTGTTTAGTAGCAGCCTCCACGCTGAGTCCAGGACTACCACCACCTTCCCTGGATCACCACTGAATAACCCCACTGTTCCTGGTCCACCTTCAGGTTCTGGGAAGTCCCACAGTCTTGTCCTGAAGCATCAGTCTTTGTGGCCCGTTCCTTATTTGGGGTTGAGATTCACCCACCTCACTCCTTGGCTTAGTCCCCCAAGTAGTAGAAGTCCATCCTCAGGCTGCAGGGCCAAACAGCCTTGCTTGTAGGGTTCTCTTTCCCAAACACCCCCCCTGTACTTTTTGGTGCTGTGGCAAACTGCAAGCAAGCCTTCAGTGTTCTCCAAGCAGCTCTACTCTTCTTTACCCTCCTTTCAGCTGCCCTACCCGGCCTGAAAAGGAGGCTTTTAAGCAGTGCAGCAGGTTCATTGATTGGGACATCTGGAATCAATTATCCTGAAGTATTCTCGGCTAACTTAACCCAGGGAACAAGGCTTTACTAAGCCTAAGGCTAATATATACCACCTCCACCACTCTCCTATACAGATCCAGCCTGACCTTGTCACGTAATACTTTCAAATATAAGCTGAAATTACCTAAGCATTATTTCTGAACCTTAAAAACTTGAAAAGTTTGATAGCTTTGCACTTCAATTGTGTTAATTTTTTGCCTGTCTTCATATTGTAGAAAGAAAATGGAGGTTACTTACAAAATTGGACCACCACACATTACAGAATTACAAAGGAGGAATTTGATAGCAACTTTCTACTTGAAGTGGTGCTCCAAAGAGGAGGCAGCTAGGATGTTCTCAGCAGTACCAGAGGACAGAACAAGGAGCAATAGTTTCAAGCTGCAACTGGGGCAGTTGAAGTTGGATATCAAGAAAAATCCTCTCAGTAAGTGTGTGGTAAAGCATTAGAACGGATTACCTAGGGAGGCAGTGGAATCTCCATCTTTGGAAACATTTGAGGACTGGTTAGACAAAACCCTGGCTGGGATGATGTAGAGGGAGAAAGTCTTGCTTTCAGCAGGAGTTTGGACTAGGTGACCTCATGAAGTCCCCTCCAACCCTACGAGTGTATGAGAAGTGGGTACATGTGTGTACCATGAAGTAGAACTGATCCTAGCAATGGTTCTCAACCCAGAAGCGCATCATGCATCAGCCATGTCATGCATCGGGACTTTATGAGGCCTTCTAGGCCAGTGTCCCATCAAGTCCCCCTTACCAACACAAACAGCTCACAGTAGAGGTGAAGGAGGGAGAGTTTGGAATCCAAGTAAGAACTACACATCTTAAAAGACCTCCAGTTACAGTAAGTAACCTTCACTACTTCTTTGAATGCTAGTCCTTTTCTGGATTTCAGACATGGACAACATAGTGAGCAGAATTCAGCATGGAAGTGAGAATGACCGCTTGTCATGAGAGTCTGTAGGACTTGGCAACCAACTGCCATATCTGCTCTTGCCAATGGAGCCTAGCGACTAGTGAAACGTGGACAGAAGGTTCATGAGGTTCAACAAGGACAAATGCAAAGTCTTGCACTAAGGATAGAAAAATCTCATGTACCGCTACAGGCTGGGGATGGATCAGTTAACTAGCAGCACTGTAGAAAAGGACTTGGGCGTTATGGTGGATGGGAAGCTGGATATGCACCAACAATGTGCTCTTGTTGCCAAAAAGGCCAAAGGCATATTGGGTTGCATTAGTAGTACTGTTGCCAGCAGATCGAGGGATGTGATTATTCCACTCTGTTCAGCGCTGGTGAGGCCACATCTGGAATAGTGTGTCCAGTTTTAGGCTCCGCACTACAGAAAGGATGTGGACAATTTAGAAAGAGTCCAGTGGAGGGCAATGAAAATAATTAGGGGGTTGGGACACATGACTTACAAGGAGAGACTGAAGGACTTAGGCTTATTTAGCCTGAAGAAGATTGAAAGGGGATTTGATAGCAGCCTTCAACTACTTGAAGGGGTGCTCCAGAGAGGAGGGAGCTAGGCTGTTTTCAGTAGCAACAGAGGATAGAACAAGGAGCAATGGTTTCAAGTTGCAGCTGTTAGATATTATGAAAAAAACTCTCTCACTAGGAGGGTGGTGAAGCATTGGAATGGGTTGCCCAGGAGATGGTGGAATCTCTGTCTTTGGAAACATTTAAGGCCCAGATAGATAAAACTCTGGCTGGGAGTGGTCCTGCTTTTAGCAGGGGTTCAAATAGATGGCCTCATGAGGTCCCTTCCAACCCTATGATTCCACTTTACAGATCTCCTGCCATGGGACAGAGAGTAGACAGTCACTTGTGCCCTCATGGATTGGCAAATCTGCCTATTATGGTCTTCCATAAGGACAAGTTTTTCTTGTGACTCCATCTGATGCTCCCAGCTAAGATGGTCTCTCTATTTGAAGCAATCCATTCACCTCCCAAACTTCTATCCAAAACTACACACCTCATGGGAAAAAGTGGCCATTACACAGCCTTGACACATGTTGGCTTTCTACCTGCAATGCACAAGTGATTTCTGAATCATGACCAAACTTTTCATAACCACTACAGAATGTTGCAGAGGCTACCCCCTTTTCTCTCAGTGTTTCTCCAAATACATCTCTCACTGCATCAAGCAGTATTACTCCCTTTCCACAGTGTCTCTGACACCTAGCATGACTGCCAGTGTTGCCAGTTTTTCTAACATATCAGGGAAGCATGATTACCACCAAAAAAACTGCCTTCTTAGAAAGGTGGGTAAGGAAGAAAGTAGGCAGTCATTTGAAAGATGGTTTGAGAGTACTAGGTTCTGGTTTCAAGGATGGATGGGTTTATTATCTGATGGGAAGATACTGAGGAGGCCACATAGGAATTAGCTACCCCTTCAATCAGCAGGAGGAAGAGATTAAGCAAGGGCTGGTAGGTTGACCCAGATGGAGGAGTGGACAAGGCCTGATTGTCAAAGGTTGAGAAGGTAGTCAAGGATAGTGGGGAAAGAGACTGGATTCAGGGAATGACTGTGATGGGACGCCTACACTGTGAAGCATTCTCATGTTGCTTAATAATGTGCTCTAGTAGATGGGCACGTGCTATGTTAAAGAAAGTTATTTTTTAGTGTTGAGTACATGTCTCATGAGCCTCACCCAAACCCAGGTTCTGAGATGCAGAGCCAGCCACCTTGCTGTATGAAGAGATTCAGGAAAGGGCAATGATAGGTAGGTAAACCAAGAGATGAAGGCTAGTGAACCAATACTGGAGAAGCCAGAAGGGAGCAATGAGAATGAGGTCAGGTGACCAAGGGAGGAGGAGAAGCATACTGGCCTCCAGGCCTTGTCCAACATTGCCCAAGAACAGAAAATGGGGAGCATGCAGTTGTCACGACTCACAAAGAGGTTCCAGTGTGACATGTCCCACTGGCTGAAGATTGATTGAAGAATGGAGTTGAGGCAGGGGTTAAAATAAACCAGAACGGCCTGGGATGCCGTTCTGGGGCCCACTATTTTTAGGGGCTCAGCATTCTGGGAACCCTAAAAATAGAAAATTGTGTCAGAAAGCTGCATTCTGGGGCCCACCATTTAAAAACAGCAGGCCCTTGAATGTAGCGTTCCGGCTCAGTTTTCTATTTTTAGGGGCCTGAACGTTGGGCCCCTAAAAATAGCAGGCCCCAGAACAGTGTTGGGCTGCACATTCCGGCAGGCAGGGGAGGGGGTGGGATCCCCTGCGCACGCACAGGCTGCAGAGTTTCCCGGCCCGGTGCGCTGCCCATGAGTACAGGGGAGGCCTGGCTCATGCTGGTGGTGGTGGTGGGGGGGGGGGGGGGGTGGATTGGGGGAAGTAGCTGGGGTGCTTGAAAGCAGCCCGGATGTGGGGGGGGGCAGCCCACCCATGCAGGATGGTTCCAGGGCCTGCCAAAATTATACTTTAATGTGGGACTGAGGAGTTCTCATTTCTGGTTGCTGTGGAAGAAGCAAGTAAAAGTGTCTGCAGGGGTATTGTCAGCGCCTGAAAGATGGACTACAAAGTGTTGTCATACCTGAGGAACCAGTTATAGATGGCTTCTATGCAAAAGATTGCAGACTAGGCCCCTCCCAATTAGTTTACACAGATGATGGCTGTCATGTTGTCCAAGAGGAGTTGCACATGATGAGACTGAAGGAAGGGTAAGAATGAGTGAGCAATGAGATGAAGTTGTAAATCCTGGTCTCTCTAGAGGACCATAGTCTTCAGGCAGTGTGGTGCCCCAGGTGAGCACATCAGTCTACAAGTAAAGCATATGCAGTGTGAAGGTTACTAGGTGTAGGTGGTCTAAAGGGGATGCTGGCCCTGATGTTGGTCAAGTCACACCACCATGCTAAGGAAATCAAGACTGAGGAGAGGAGAAATACCTTTTTGTGAAAGTGGTGTACTTGTGTGTCATAGTGGTACACAACCACATTTGGAGAGACTGCATAGAGTTGTGCATGCAGGGTGACGGAGGTGCAAGTCATCATATGGCCTAGGAGGAGGAGGCACTGTTGGAGAAGCATGTGGAGGCAGTGGCAGAGTTGTGCACAATGAGGGAAGTGAGGGCTGCAAAGCAGTCCATCTGCAGAAAGGCCCATGCTGCAAGGGAGTTTAGCTGAGCTTCTACGAAAGTGAGTTTGTAAACAGATACAAGGGTCAACTTGTCCTCATTGATGCAAATCCCTAGGCTTGCAAAGAAGTTTCATAGAATATGGTTGGTGGTCAGCAGATGTTCCCAGAATGGTGCAACTAGGAGCCAATCATCCAGGTCCAGAAACAGCAAGTGGCTAAGATAACCCATACAGGCTGCCACTACCACAAAGATCTTTATATGAGTGGAGCTGAGGATATTCTGAACAGCAGAATTTGCAGCCGACAGCATGAGTGGCCTACCACAAAGAAGGAATTTACAATGGGCAGAATGCAGGCCCATATAAAAGTAGGCAAATTCCAAATAGAGAGCTGCAAAACTAGGCTCCCCAAGAGATGGCAGAGGAAAATCTGGGCAATAGTGACATGCAGAATTGGTTTAGAGCCCAGAAGGTCTAAAATGGGGTAAAGGCTGCCTCCTTTCTTTGGTATGAGGGAGTAAAAGCCATGAACATGATATTGCACTCTTCTGCAGCAGGGGGTGGGGAGAATGATGAGGGAGAACTCCAAAGAGATATTGCTAGTGCATGATGTCCAAAACCCAGTGATCCACAGGAAGCTTGCTCCAGCTGCTGGTGAATTAGCAATATACCCCCCCCCCCTGCAGAGGGGAACAGGGACCCCATGAGAAAGGTAGGGTAGTTTCCAAGTCTCAAGAAAGGAATAAAAAAAATAAGTGTTTGGAAAGGCAATGTGGGAAATGAGATGCAGCCGATGAGGTAGTAACAACAAGATTGAGAACTCCGTGAACACCAACAGTAGTGTAGTTGAACCTGGTGGCCTGGAGGATGAGGTTGGTAGGCAGGAAGGAAAAGGTACCCAGAAATAAAGCAGACCAGCACTGGCAACAAGTTTTGACTACAGCCTAAAGGCCCAAAGACTGGAAAGTGGAGTGAACACTTAAACAAGTGTTGATTCTTGTCTGTTTTATGACAACCAAATTTTTTTTAATCAAAAGAGAGATCCCTTAGGCATTGTCTGTACTGTCTTTGGGAATCCCAACATTTGCAACCATAAGCTTCTGAACGGTACCGCATCTGATGCTAAGGAGCGGGATGCTGTGTCGGCAGCATCCACTGCCTCATGAAGGACTGACCTTGATTACCACCCTGCTTTCCTTAACTAGATTGAAACTCTGCCTGTTTACTTCCAGGAGCAAGGCCTGAAAATCTGCCCATCTGGTTTATGTTCAGATGTTGTATTTCACCAATATAGCCTGGTAACTATAACCTGGGGAAACTGCAGACTTGCTGAAATACAGACCTTACACCAAGTCAAGTAAAATATATTGGCCACTTGATCCAGAAAGGGCTTGTTGATGCCTTGGTTACCACAAATTGGGGGTGCATCTGTGAACAGTTTATCTTTTGAAGAAGCAAGTTATTCGCATTCCACTCTTAAGTGTAGGTGCACAGGATGGGGGGTGGGGGTGGTATTAGACTGCCTGAGCTAACTGAAGAAGTCTAATGTGTATGTAAAGAATGGTGTGTGAGGGCCCTGTCAGCTACAGAACATCAAAGAACTCATCCTTGGGGTCCATTATGTCCTCTTCCAAAACCTTGAAGTTCCTTGCTATGCATCAACATGTCTTAGTACTGACTATAGTCCAGGGAAGAAAGGAAGGGAGACTGGAATGAGTGCCTTGGTCCAGGGAGGAAGATGCTCCCATGGGAAATGGTGGCTCCAGGGGTTCCAGTGGTACCAACAGTGCCAGGGTGATGGCAGTGCCCTGAGAACAAACAATAGGTCCTAGTGGTGCCAGGAGGCCCAAGAATAATAATCTGCCAGAGCTGGTGGACCATGGTGATACCAGAACCGTGCATCAGTGGGAAGTCCAAACACTGCTGTATAGGGTGGATGTTGTTGCTCCAGACTGTAGAAGAGTACCAATGAAAAGGTGGATTTCTGCTCTGACAAACACTCACTCAGAGTTAGAAGACTTGGTGATGCCATTGGAATAGCTGGAGCTGGCACAGAGCAGCACTGCATGGATATGTTCACCTGTTGGACAGAGAGTGCAAATTTGAAGAGCATGGGGGAGTGGCTTAACAGAAGCAGTTCAACTGCCTGTGATGGAGGCCGCATGATCACTGGTGATCAGTGATGGGATGGGGAATAGCAGATGAAGAAGCAGCTCAGCCGTAGGTGTCAGAAGTGACGACAACCCGATGTGCATGGCACTGGGTGTGGGATACCCGACAGTCCTGGTGGTGTGGATGGAGCAGGGGTGAAGGTAGTGATTCTTCACCAGAAGCCAAGGATGCTGCCAATTTGTCTCAGTGGTGTTTCAACTTCAGAGGCTCTATGGGTGAAAGTCATCAAGTGGTCACACAACTTATCTGACCTGGAGTGGCTTGAGGAAAAAATTATGTTTTGAGGTAGCCCCTCTTGGGAGTCACCCTTGGTCTCAGGTATGTATGCTTATGAGCATGAGGATGCTTTGATGATGCACCCAGTACCGCTCAAGGTGCTGCAGGTGACCATGCTGCTCTTAGAGCCAGTGAAGCACTCACTGCTGGTGAGGCCAAACACTAATGGATTTGCTCCCATGACACCTGTGTCAACACCGAAGCAAAGTCTCCTCCATGAGGTGTTTCTGGAGTCAGAGCTCTCAAACCTCCCAAATCCACAGTGGGAAGGAGTCATGGATGGAGCAGTAGGTGAGAACATGGGAGTCACCCAAACAATAGAGACAATGCTGGTGTTCCCTTTCCATGGAGAAGGAGCCTGGACATGATGTACAACTTTTAAAGCTGGCTTGGTGGGTACAGTCCCTGCATGGTGTAAAGGGTCACCTACTAATAAATTCCTAATTTTGTAACTGCTAACTTTATCTAGATTTAACTTTGTACAACTATCTACAGCAATGCTAAACAGGCTACCAATGAAGAGAGAGAAAGAAGGCTCGACTCTAGCCATGTGGTGGCAAGAGGGAACTGGACATGTTTTGACCTGTGCAGTCTAGTAAGACCTTGGATGCACCACATGGCCAACACGCGACTTGCACTTGGGTCAAAGAACACTGCAGCTCCAGGTCTAGCACATGGCATGCATAACACACCCACACTTACAATCTACATAGCACTCAAAAGAAACTGCCACCTTCAGCAAGCAAAATACTAGTTAAAAACAAATCCACGTAAAATGAATTCCATGTTAAAGGCAACTAAAATTTTAATATATAAATTTTAGATTTAATTGCCATAAAGACATCAGATTGTTCTTTGTTCATTCTACCTAGAAGAAAAATACAATTCATGTGCAATGAAATCACAGTGCTCTCATCCTCAGTACACCTGAATAGTGATTATAACTGTATATTTATGTTGACAAGTTCCAAAGGGGTAGCTGTGTCAGTTTAATTCAGCAAAACAAAGACCAACACATTTTTTAGTTAAAGTCTTTTACAGATTTGTTTTAGTCTTTAAAAGTGCCACAAGAGTACAGTTACCTCTAGAACTGGTACAAAACAAAATATTTGACATGCTAAACATTTAAATTAGTACATAGAAAAAATATACTTGTATCTAAAAAAGGCAACATTAAAATACAAGGCAAATTTAAAAGTTTAAAAAGAAAGCTTGCGAACAGGGGGACAGCAAACAGGGGGACAGCAAACAGGGGAGTTTGAGAGGGAAGGAGTTTGTGAAGCCCTGAGAAGGAGGTGAAGGCGATCCCCTAGCTGAAAGCAGCAAGGGACAGAGCGTAGCTTGGGTGAGGGTTTGCTAACTGTGTGTGTTTGTCTGTTTGACTTTTCCCTTACAGCTGACTTCTGTTAATTGTTTCTTACTGTGGGTGGGGGCTGTTTGCACCATTGTTCCCTGATCACCTTTGAGCACCAAAGGAGACATATAAAGACATTGCTCGGGACTGCAGGGATAAAATCAGAAAGGCCAAAGGACAAATGGAGTTGCGACTAGCAAGGGATGTGAAGGATAACAGGAAGGGGTTCTACAAGTATATCAATAACAAGAAGAGGATCAGGGATGGTGTAGGTCCCTTACTGAATAGGGCAGGCATCCTCGTGACAGAGGATGAGGAAAAAGCTGAAGTGCTCAATGCTTTTTTTACTTCAGTTTTCACAAGCAGGGTCAGCTCCCAGCCCACTACACTAGGTATGGTAGACTGGGGAGAAGAAGAGAGGCCCTTGGTGACAGAAGATCAGGTTAGGGACTGCTTAAAGAAACTAGATGTGCACAAGTCCATGGGGCCAGATGAACTGCATCCGAGGGTGCTGAGGGAGCTGGCTGATGAGATAGCAGTACCGTTGGCCATTATCTTTGAAAACTCGTGGCGAACAGGGGAGGTGCCACAGGACTGGAAAAAAGCAAATATAGTACCTATCTTCAAGAAAGGCAAAAAGGACGATCCAGGGAATTACAGACCTGTCAGCCTCACCTCAATCCCTGGAAAAATCATGGAGCAGCTTCTCAAAGAATCCATCCTGAAACACTTGGAGGAAAATAGAGTAATCAGGAACAGTCAGCATGGATTCACCAAGGGTAAATCATGCCTGACCAACCTCATCGCCTTCTATGATGAGATGACTGGATTTGTGGATGCGGGAAGAGCCGTTGATGTGATATACCTTGACTTTAGCAAGGCTTTTGATACGGTTTCCCACAGCATTCTCATTGGCAAATTAAGGAAGTATGGGTTAGATGCGTGAACTGTAAGGTGGATAGAGAACTGGCTAGAACAACGGTTTCAGCGTGTAGGAATCAATGGCTCCATGTCAAGTTGGCAAGCAATAACAAGTGGTGTGCCCCAGGGGTTGGTCCTGGGGCCAGTTCTGTTCAATGTTTTCATTAATGATCTGGATGATGGGACAGATTGCACACTTAGTAAGTTTGCGGATGATACCAAACTGGGGGGAACGGTAGACACCCTAGAGGGCAGGGACAGGATTCAGGGAGACCTAGACAAATTGGAGCAGTGGGCCAATAGAAATCTCATGAGGTTCAACAAGGACAAGTGTAAAATCCTGCACTTGGGACGAAAAAACCCCATGTACTGCTACAGGCTGGGGAGTGATCAGCTAAATAGCAGCACTGGAGAAAAGGACCTGGGAGTCATGGTGAATGGGAAGCTGGATATGAGTCAGCAGTGTGCGCTTGCTGCCAGAAAGGCCAATGGCATACTGGGCTGCATCAGAAGAAGTGTTGCCAGCAGATCGAGGGATGTGATCATTCCCCTCTATTCTGCACTAGTGAGGCCACATCTGGAATACTGTGTCCAGTTTTGGGCTCCCCACTACAAAAAGGACATGGACAAATTAGAGAGAGTCCAGAGGAGGGCAACAAAAATGATCAAAGGGCTAGAGCGCAAGCCCTATGAAGAAAGACTGAAGGAACTAGGCTTATTTAGCCTGCAGAAGAGAAGACTGAGGGAGGATTTGATAGCAACCTTCAACTACTTGAAGGGATGCTCCAAGGAGGATGGAGCTCGACTGTTCTCGGTAGTAACAGAGGGCAGAACGAGAAGCAATGGTTTCAAGTTACAGCTGGGGCGGTCCAGGCTGGATATTAGGAGAAACTTCCTTACTAGGCGAGTGGTGAAGCATTGGAATAAGCTGCCTAGGGAGGTGGTGGAATCTCCATCTCTGGAGGTGTTCAAGGCCCAGCTGGACAAAACCCTGATTGGGATGATCTAATGGGAGTGGTCCTGCTTTTTTTGGCAGGGGGTTGGACTAGATGACCTCGTGGGGTCCCTTCCAACCCTATGATTCTATCATTCTATGAAAGCATTAGGGGTCCAAATAAAAGCAATTTAACAATTTACTTGAAGAATTTCTGTAGAGTTGTTTTTTTAAATATATACCTTAGATATTCTAATTCAGCAGTTTTCAGAAACTCAACTACCAAATATGATGTATACTTGTGAACAGTTAGTGCTCTGAATTTTTAGAGCAATAAAACTTAAGAATTCTTCCGTCAATAAATTGAAACATCTATTAAAGAAAATAATCAGTTGAACAATCATTTGTAACTCTTGATTTTATGTTGAATGTCTGTTTTCACCCCTTTACACTGTTAACTGTTTCAAAAATATTTTCAGATAAATCACGTTTCTGCAAAATACTGTTTTCTACTTTAAGTATTTGAGGCTGAAAAAAGAAATCCAGTGAGACTCTTGATAACCCACAAAATTGTGATAAATATGTGAAGTTAAAGCAGCTAAGCACCAGCTTCCCTTTCTGGCATCTCTAGATTCTTTTCTCTCTTCACAGTTGGATCATAATTATGAATTCCATGAGACTCAAAAGCCATGAAGAAAAAACCAAAAAGAAAAGAAAAGAAATATTCTGTCTTACTGCAGAACACAAAATGCAGTTTGTTCTATTATATGTTGGCTACATCTATATTAAAGGTCTATCTACATCAAGGCATTCCATTAAGTCATTCTAACACTAGACTTGAACTAGGTTAGTACACAGCAATACTGCACACCAAAACCTCTCCCAAATCACTTCTTGATTTGTGGAGTCTCTGCTTTCATCTTTTTAAAAACTGAAGACTCTGGGTGCTACTGTAGTTGCAAAGAAAAGTTTGACAATCCAAACTAGATGTGCCCAATGCAATGAATGGTATGTGCTAGAGTTTGCAGACAGACTGAAATGGTAGTTTTAAGAAGTCTGACCTACCCACTTTTCTGCACTGGGGGAACACTCAGATGCCAATGTGGATACTTTATATGCCAAAAAATACATACTACTTTGCTCATCACAATATATAGTGAAGTATGCTATGAAGATCTATTCAATATACTCCAAGTGATAGTTCATATGCACAGCCAAGTGTGGGTGGGTTTGGTAAACTACCACCATTCTATTTTTCCCCTAACCTAGGAGTAGCAAAACCTAAATCAAATCAGGAGAATATCTGAGCACCACTACACAGACTTCAAGATGGATTCCAGGGGGCCCATGAGTACAGTCAAAAAAAAAAAAAAATCAATCAGGTAAATGAGTTCATCTCAGAAAGTCTTATGTTTAGAAAATATCTGAGTGTTTGTACAGTCTACTGAGAATGGTATCGCATTCTGTCATCTTTAGAGGGTGGAACTAACTCTGGGGGCAGAGCTTGGGGGAAAAAAAAAAACAACCCAAAAAACACACTCTTACCTAATTTGATTCTTGGTCAAAAAAGCTGCATATAAGAACTACGCCCCCTATTTATATACCTGTGGCAGCACTTGAAAAGTCAACGTAAAAATTTCCACATGAAGGTGAAGGGGGAAAAAGAGAGAAGACCACAAAACAGTTCCCTAATGATGAATTCCAGTGTTATTTTTAATGACTAAATGAACTCAAAAGTAGAAGATAAGTCAAAGATGCTGCCTGTAAAAGACAAGCCCAAGCAGAAACTGTTTCAGGGATATTTTCACCCATGTCTAAAGGCAATGAGACCGTGATGCTTAAGACAGTAAATTTAAAGGCTAACTTTGGTATGGAAAGCACAATCTTGCAGAAGCAATAGAATTTGAGCACTTTGCCATTGATGTAACATTTAGATGTTTTGTACTGGAAACAAGTTCAGATTCTATCATCAATACTCCAGTCTCTTCGTGAAAGTACTATTAAAATTAAATGTGATTTCCTCGATCGTTACTCTTTGATGGAGAAGAAAGCAAAAAAAGCGTTTCAGATCCCAGCATGCTTTAGAGTTTTAGTGCAGAAAGCTATAGTTTTTCTGGAAAGCTATTGCCAACTCGCATCATGTCATTTCTACTAATTATTGTTAGTGCTTAGTTGTATTTAAGAAATCACCATTTCACATGCTTTATGCATACCTATCCATATAAGCATACGCCTGCTCCCCTCCCCCCCCCATCTCCCCTTTTACATCCTGTGCCAATGCTCATAGAAACCTCAAACTACAGTGCTTCATCCTGCAAATTCATGGATTATTTTCAGATGACCGTAAACCTATTTTTGCTGATTTTGAAGAAGTCAGTAGGTTATTTAAAATACAAAGAACTGTGACCTCAAAACAAAAGGTTGAGGTACTCAATACAACAGATGATGATTAACCTCTGAATTTTTCATAGGTATGAAGGTCAGAAAAGTCTACTGTGATAAGTGACTTCCTGTACATCACAACTGTAGACATTCCCCCAAAATAGATTCCTAGAGCATACCTTTTAGAAAAACATTCAATCCTGATTGTAAAATGATCCATAATGTATAATCCACCGGGATCCTTTTAAAGTTGCTTGATGGGCATTATTGTTTCTACTAAGCTGACTTCTGGTAACATTTCTGGCTCAGTAACATTTCCTGAATTTTTATATATACTTATCTGAAAACTTATGATTACAACCTTATGTACAGTAATTATACAATTCTTGAATTTTCATTTTAAAAAGTATGTGTTTCAGAATTATTTACAAACAAGTCTTTTGCATGGCTTCCTCTCTCAAAAAATGTCATTTACAAATTGTCTTTTGGAAACTGTTCTAAATCTTAAAAAAACATTTTCTAAATTGAAAGGACATTGTTAACATGGGTATATTAATTAATTGAGTTAAGTTAAACTCCTATGTTTGCATCACATAATGCATTATATTCTATAAATCAAACTTTTCATAAATGATAATTAACTTGTCTAGGCTACATTTCTACCTTCTGGAAGTAACGGTAACAGGACAAACACAAAAGAAGCTTGAGCAAATGCTCTGAAGCATTTTTAAGAAAATGCTTTCAGTGTTTTCTCATTATATTTGTGTGCATTTGCAACAGATCTTCTATAATGATGCAACACAGCAAGTGTATATTGGACAAAAAACCTTAATTGATCTTACCTTCTGGGGCATCTGCATCACAGACTTTAGGCACATACGTTGTAACATTCCCAGGCTGACCATCTACAAGAGTCGTATTTTGCTGCACAAAGAATACACAATGTCAGAAAAAAAAAAAAACAATAGATTGATACACTATGATATCTGAAGCATATAAATCTTGCATAAACCATAACAGCTAATATTTTATAGGTACGTTTTAAGTTTCAATTGCAAGGTACTCCTTACAGGAGATGTAAAAAAAAATTCTTTCAGTACTTCAATCTTTTTACTCCACTGTCTGTATTCAATGATCTACAAGTTATGAAGTGGTACAGAATAGTTTCACAATATAAAATTATTCCAGAAGTTATGTGTCAAAATTAAACTGTAGTTGATGCCATCCTAAGACTTAAAAAATCATAAATTGACTGTACATACAGGAGTCATATGTACACTTGTGTGAGCTAAAGGTGGTCGATCAAACAGTGGATTAAAAGATTCACCTAGGCATTATGGAAATGTTATTGATTACACATACACACTGAAGCCAATTTTTCACACCACCACTTTATTTGTAGAAGCATTAAACACCCTCAAAACCCTGCAAAGCCAGTGGAAGTTGAATGTGCGCAACACCTTTGAAAAATCAAAGTATTTGATATAGGCACCTACCTGTAGATTTGGAAGCTTAATTTAATCCAGGTTTGTCCAACCTGCAGCCTGTGGAGTGCTGCTGCAGGAGCCTGGGAGCTGTGGCTGGCTGGGGCCCTTTTAAATCTCCCATCCTGCACACAACTGCAGGAGGGAGAGGCCTGTCTGGACATCAGCCTTCAGAGGCTGGATTCAGCACACTTCAGATAGGAGGGGGGACAGGGAAGAGGTTGGGAAGCCCCTGCAGTACCAGGGAGGTGAAAGGGGAGCCCGCATGTGTTAACTGAGGAGAGGAGACCTCATGTGGTAAAGAGATGGGGAAAGAGAGGAATCATTGCACAGGGAAAGGAAAGACAAAGGAGGGAACAGAGCAGAGCCTGCATGGAGAAAGGGGAGGGGAGGACGGTAACAGCCACCGTGGAAAGGAGTCTGCAAGCTCACACAAAAACATGGCACAACTGGGGCCAGGGAAGGGGAAGTGGTCAGGGAGCCCATGCAGCATAAGCAAGGAAAAGGGTTGGGGAGCCAGGGAAGTGGTCAGGGACCCCACACACTGCAGGACAGCAAAAGGGGTTGGCGAGCTGAGGAAAGGGTCAGACAGCCCACATAGCACAGGGCCAAGGAAGGGAAAGGAAGTCCCTGCAGCACCACTGGGGAAGGGGCTGGGGAGCCTGAGTGGTGTGGTGCAGGGAGAAGGTGTCACGGAGCCAGTGTGTGGGTGGAAAGGAAGTGGTGGGGGTCCCACCCACCTAGCTGAATGGCTACCTTCCCATCCTTGCCCTATTGCTCTTTCCCCCACTCCTGCCACACTTTCTTTTCTACCACTCCTATCTTGCCCTGCTCCCTACACCCCCTTGCCACCCCACAGAGGCATCCCTGCCCTCCTTTGCTCTGCCACCTGCCACCCTCCTTCATCACTCCTGCCCTGCTTTTCAGGCTTTCCCCTGCCACCCCACACAGCCACCCTTGTCCTTCCCTGCCATGTTCCCTTGCCTCCACACTCCTTTGTACCATCCCTCCCCTCTCCTGCCTTGGGCTGCTTCCCTGCCCTGCCATGCTTCTCCCTCACCACTCCACCCCATTCCCCCCTTGCCAGCTCTGCCCCAGCCCCCCATGCCTTCCCCTATGACTTCACAAGCCCCTCTCACCCTGCCACACTCTCCTGCCACCTGCACAAACTGACATCCTTTAAAAAAAGTGAGCTTTTTTTTTTTCAAGGTTTCACAAAATGCGGTTTAATTAACAAATGAAAATTTGTTGTGTGCAATTGTGAAAGTGACACTTATAAAGGCTGCTGTAGGAAAGATGGATATTATTTGAGAATTCTGTTTAGATATTAAATGCAAGTTTACACTCTTACAAACTGAGTTTGTAAGCCAGTAGGGCTTTTTTTTTTTTTTGACTCTATAAATTTTATTGATAGTAAAATTATTTTGTGCTATGTTTTATCTACCCAAAATTTGCTCACTAGCCGTCCAAGTGAGGAAAGATTAGTAATGTGGCCTCTCACACAATAGGTGGACACCCCAATAATCTCACATCTGAAAGTTTTGATTTGAGTGCCCCCCCCCCCGAGAGTTCAGAGTCCTGTAGTTTATGAGAATTCACCACACATCTTACTGGGACTATATTTAATTAGAAAAGTTATGGATATAATTTACTTACATTGTTTGTCTTTAAATAGACAATGAACACCATGCAAAAAATCTTTAATGTGAACAAGTTACTACATTTTGGGCTCAATCCCTGAATAGCTGTTTCATAACTAGTTAAAAAGCCCTCTGCATTGAATTACAATGCAGGCCATGCATCTCACAGATTTTCATCTCACCGTCCACTGTTCTTAGTTTAATGTTTATCATACAACATATTAAAAATGCAAGAGACTAATTAGGTGACAGTCCATTTACTAGCAACGCAGGAGCATTCCTCATGTATTTCCTAGTATTTTGCCCTAACTAGTGTTAAATACCTTCCAGTAACTGGACTTCACAATTTGCCATGCAAAGTATTCAGCAGATTAAGAAACCTTGCCTTAAGGAACCTTTTCCTGCTATTCAAGCTCTATTCTTCCTTTAGTTTTAATCACACAATTCCTAGATCTACTCTCAAATTCTAATCCCTTCTTATTGTTCATATATCTTTCAGATAGCCTGGCTACTAATGTCTTTGCAGACAACTCTTAAAAATGGCTATACAGAATCTTAACTGTTTCCCTATAAATCAGTCCCTCTAGCACTATGCTAATCTTGTTGCTTTTCTATTAACTCCCTCCTATTTGTCAAAATTATTATGGCAATGAGATGCTCAGATTTGAATAAAATATTCTAATATATAGATGAACCTGATTGGTATAAGGCTGTGATTCCTCTGTGTATGCAGTATAAAACTACATTAGCTCTTTTCATTTCCATATTGCATATCAAACATGGGTCTCATTTGCAACTCCCTTCTATGCCTTTCAGCATTACTACTCCTTCTATGCCTTTCAGCATTACTTCCCAGATTTCTCCCTCCTACTCAGTATCTGTATTTTAAAATATTATTTCCCAGATTACTACTTACTTTTTTTAACATTAACTTTATTTGCTTCTTTTATGCTCTAACTCTGCTTTCCCCAATTCACTTGATATTTCTTGCATGCCTTGATGGGCCTTCACAACTAAAATGAATGCATGTCATGAATCCCAGTTGCCAGTCTAGACTGCACAAAAAAAGGCATTTGTTCTGGTTTTTATAAACCTTTGTGTAAGTAGCCATCTACATACTGATCCAGGGAAAATGATAGTCTAGTTTAGGGATTCCGAGCCAATGTGCCATGGAATTTTTTAAAAAACTACTCAAAGGTTCTGGTTTGGCTCACATATCTATGAGTTTATCTGGAGACTATTTGGTGATGTGCCTCAAAATAATTAAAAGGACCAAGGTGTGTCACAGCAGAGAAAAGGTGGAGAACCACTGATCTAGCTGAACATAGACAGATGACCTCCATATCAGGCTTGTCAAGTTATCTTCACACCACCACCAGGCCTCGTGTAAGGCCCTCCCTAAAAGTAGAGATATCTACATCCTCATATTGCAACTAGTAAGGAAGTTACAAGGATAAAACAAGAGATTGAGCAATAGGTACTCTTCTGCCCTTCCTCTCTAGTTCCAAAGGCCCTCCAGCATAATTCTTAGAACCTACCGCAAGCATCCCACCATCCACTAGGATGACAGCTATCCATATTTTTGTCACTATTAAAGAAAAAAAAGCATTTTTCAATTCACATTACCTCCACCTACTTAATCTGCTTCATAAACAATGCCAGCCTTAATATTTCATTCATTCATTCCTTCCACAATTTGCTTTGGCTTTTGCACTTTCTTCCTCATTGACTTCTACCCATACCTTTCCTAGCAAACCCACAAACAGTTCTTTTTCTGATTTTGCTGTTTCCTGACATAACACACACAAAGATATGACCCAACTAAGATGTTGATTCTATTACATATTTTTCTACTTTTATTACAGCAAGTTGTGCACCAGTCTTTACTGAGAAATTCATTCTATCACTAAGGTTACCCAAGTCTTTCAACTCTGAAAACCATTACCACCTCATTAGGCTTGTTGAAGAATGAATCATGCCTTATCATCTGTGCTAGGAAGCTTCTAACTTGCTTTTGTGTGCTCTGTATTTTTATTGTTTCTTTCAGAATGCTCCCAATTTCTCCCAGGGTCTCAATTTTATATAAATTATTTAAGAACAAGTCTAACAATGAAGCGAGCAATACCTTTGCTAGAAATTACCTCTGGTTATACTGCCATTTTTATTAGATTTTGTTTATTATTCTTTAGCCAATTGTCAGTCTCTTTCAAGGGTATTCATACATGCAAACCAATATGAATTAAGTCTTAGATTAATATGACTGTGTACAAATTGTACTCAATAGTAAAATGAGTATTAAAAATACAATTTTTCCAATTAATTTTGCATTTCTATCAAAAGAGAGTTTGGTTTGTCTCATAACCTTTACTCCCCATTATTTGTTAATTATGCAAAAGTCTACTGGACACTTTACTGATCACAGAATAGATGTAGTCATCACTCTGAAGAGCTTACATTCTAAATAAAAGAGGGCAATCACAGAGAAATCTCAAAGGGGGTTAGTTCAGAGACCAGACTGCAGGGGCTGCAATTAAAAATGATGCATTTACTTAAAGTACTTATAACTTGGTAGACTTTTCTAAAAATATTAACTGAAGCTTGAAAGTAGTTTCTTTTATTAGAAGAAAATATAGGTTAAGAAGCATGTTTCAAAGGGCAGAAGAAAGGTGGAAGAGCAAGGTAAATCAGAGATAATGAGGCAGATAGCAGAAGAACATGCAGCAGGGAAGAAGGTGGAATGAAGGCAAAGACGACAACCAAGCAGTGGAAATCAATGTCCACTTAGAGTAAGACACTCTACTATCATCACAAGGGTCTTTGAGATTAGAGTATCAGGAATTCTGTAAAAAGCAAGCTGCAGTATCAGAGACTTACATGCAGCACCGTCCCTACGGGGGAGTGGGGCCCAGGGCGAATCAGTTTGTGCAGGGCCCCCCCGTTTTAAACTTTGCAGTCAAATTTTTCTTTAATAAAATCATAAATTTCTAGCCCTCAAGCTAAAAAGTTGCAGAGAGAAGCAGAAAAACATGACCTGACTTTATCTTAAAGGCTCAAAACCCAGAAGTCAGAGAAAATAGCTCCCCCTCATTTATTACTTCTTTAAAACATCTCTTTGGCTGTGTTCACACACACGGATTATTTCAATACAAGTTGTGTTGAAACAATGCCTTATTTCAAAATAACTTAGTCCAAATTAACAAAAAGTTATTTTGAAATAAGGGAAAAGGCGGGAAACAAAATAGCACGTTCACACTGAACGTGCTATTTCGCTTCCGGAGGGGGCTGCAGACATCCACGGGCTTCAGCGGGGAGCAGTGCTGGGCTGCGCTGAACCCCGCAGGTGCCTGCAGCCCGGCTCTGCAGGCCCTGGCCAAGGGACCCCTGGCCAGGGTGCTGAGGGGGAAGCCCTTGAAGTGTTGTTTCAGAACACCTTGTTCCAAAACAACATGTTCACACGCATTGTTTCGAAACAGGGGTTTTGAAACAAGGTTGTTTCGCCCCCAAATGGGGTTTAACTTGTTTCGAAACACAGTTGTTTCGAAACAATGGCTTCCCGTTGTTTCGAAAGAACTGTGCGTCATGTGAACAGCAGAATTCTTATTTCAAAACAGCCTCTGTTGTTTTGAAATAAGAGTGCTGTGTGAACACAGCCCTTATTTTTAAGTGAGTTTTAATGACATATTTAAGCCAGACTTGTGACTATTTTTGATGTTTAGGGTAGGCAGCACTGAATGTGTCATGGTGATGTTTCATCAACCTCACAGCCAAGTGGACAGAAGCATCTGGAGGTACTCTTCTTTGTGGTTCTGGTTTTCTGTTCAACTTGGGCACACAATTTTACAAGTTTAATAATTTTTCTTAGATCAAGTTTTTGTTAAATTGAAAATTCAGAGAGAGGGAAGCTATTTTTGGATGATAAGAAATAAATTCAGGTCCTCTCTCACCTTAAAGCACTGGATTCCAATTGTCTAATGTATGTTATTTCCTTTATGCTGCCTGACTCTCTCCTTTTCCACCTTATTTTAATACATGTATTCATACATTCCTCACTGCTTTGCAGGTGATCTAACTAATGAAACTAAGGTACTGTTTGAGGATGAGAGGAAGAAACAAGCGACCTTTGGCCTCCTCTCAGACACCCTGATGTAAAACAAACAAGGAGTCTTGTGGCACTTTTAAAAAATAAATAAATACATTTGTTAGTCTTTAAATGTGCCACAGGATTCCTTGTTTGTTTCACTAAACTAGACCCACATGGCCACAGTTGCTTTCCTCTTTGCCATGCTTTGGGACTGGTGCTCTGACGGCAATCAATAACAATGGGGCTTATTTACAGTGCAGAAGGACGGACAAAACACTTCTTTAATGTGTTGATTGATGGCCATTAACCCTAAAAACCCAGTATTTCCATATGAGCCCTAGCCTGGGGTCTTCTCTCTCAGGTATAATAGATCATTATCTGCACAGAGAAGTTGGCTCAAAAACACATCCCTGAAGACTGAAAAGTCTTGTTAAATGTAGAAGGAAAAAAGTTCTTTAATATCTGAGAACACTTTCTGGAAATGCTGATGTAAATTCAAAGAGAAGGTCCTGTTTTGTAAAGGTTGGGGATGTGACATTCTCCTGACTTTGTCCTCATTTGCTTGACTGAGGCTGGCTCCATAAGTTTTATCTCAGCACTTGACCTCTCTCTTCCCCTCAGGGTGCAGTTGTGGGAAGGTGGCTATTTAAGAGTTACTGTAAACAAATGCTGCCTGTCTGAATTCTCTTCCCCCTTCCCTGACCAGCTGGAGCTGCTCCCTAGTCCCACAGCTTGAAAAAGCTCCCTGCTTCCTTACTCCAGCCAGCTGCGTGGGATCCCCCAAAAGCGCGAGGCCCCCCAAAGTGCGGGGCCCAGGGCGGTTGCTCCTCCTGCCCCCCCTTAAGGACGGCCCTGCTTACATGGCATACTCATCTCAGAATGTCCTTCCCTTCACTAAGGTAATGTGGGTATGAGAATTCCAATAAAAGACAATTTTTTTTTCTATTCTGAAAGCTTAGCTCCCCCACTTGATACTTCAAATGAAAAAATAATTAAAAAACCCCAAAACCCAAAACTATGTATTGAAAATAGACTAAATGGCAATTGCCAGAACTGAAGTTTCTGGAAGATTAGCACATTTGATTTTCTCCAGAACTTGGAGACCTTTCAAATTTCATGATTTTTCTACAGTAACATTAGTCATTGGTATAACCAGGAGATGCGGATTCAATTCCTGATTCTGTCACAAATTTTAGATTAGTCCAGGTCTGATGTTTTAACTACAAGACCATCTTTTCTTCCTAATCAATCCTCTTCCTTTGTAATGCAAATAAAACTGCATAAGCCAATGCTTCACCTTAAAGTCGCCCCCCCCCCCCGGTTTTGGAATAATGAACATTTGGAAAGAGACATTGAAGAATCAAAAGTTATATAACTCCTAAATACATCTAAAGAAACATTATTTCCCCATATTTTCTTAATAGGTATAATTACACATTAATTGGATTTTGAAAACATTAGATGAAAATGGGAACAGCAAATTAACATACAAAAATTCAACTCTGACTTCTGCATAGGCAGGGTACTGAGAACAACAGGGGTGTCAAACACGAACCTCTTCCATCTGGTCTGCAGCTATCCTCTGCAGGACTGCACTCTCCCTAACACACACACACACACACACACACTCTCTCTCTCTCTCTCTCTGTGTGTGTGTGTGGGGGGGGTGTCTAAAGATGGAGTAAGTTTGGTCTGGAAGTTCTGTGCCAGGGATTGTTGTATTTGCTTAGACAAGTTCAGTTAGTCAAGGGAGCTAGGGGGTTTAGACTGATAGGAAGTTAGACTGTTTCTATAGATACAAAAGGTAATCCACAGAGATTGATTATAAAACAATCCCTCCTGTCTGGACCCTGATGGGAAGCTATCAACCTTGTCTATCCCCTGATGGGAAACCATCAACCTCGTTTGATAAACAGGTTGACGGGGGCTAGGTAGCCAAGAGGTCACAGGAGTTTGGCCGCTCTCATTGGTCAAGAGCAATAATTAGTACCCAAATGAGCAGTAAACAACAACAGAGGCGGGCTAACTATATGCTGACTATTAAATATAATCTAATTTTGTAACTTGCATATTAAGAGTAGTAACACCATGTAGGGACTTTAGGCATAATGTAACTTGTTGTATTATGCATGAACTTGTTACAATATGTATTTTGTATTTTGCACGCTGAAAAGTATATATATGATCTGTACCCCAATATTCGGGGAGCTTGCTGGGGGGGGGGGGGAGACTAGCTTCTTGTGCTACTCCCTGTTGCTGTTCCTGTTATTATTCAGCTGAATAATAAACTTTGAACCACACCTCGTCCTCGGCTTATTGGAGTCTCAGCTGGGAATGAGCCTTCACCTGTGGGAAGGATTCGGGGTTCCCCTTTTCAGGTTGGGGACCCGGACCAGTTTTTCCCCGACAACACACACACCCCTAGCACTTCGCAATGCCACAAGAGTGTCAGGTCTCATCACAGCATGGAGCACTGGCTATACAAGACCTTATTCTCCCCCTGAGAGAAACTGGTATCATTGAGCACAATTTCACGTACACAACACTTTCCGATGCCACAAGAGTGCTGTAGTATTTTGGTTTATTGTATGTACGGCCCCTTTGAAGTACATTTAAGTCAAATCTGGCCCCACAAAACAAATGAGTTTGATACCACTGTTTTCAAATAGGTAAAAACAGTAGCAGAATTTAAAACAATATGCTCAATGACTTCCAAGAAAAAGTAGAGAATATAATTCTCAGTTCTGACTTTTACACTCAAGGCTCATGTAGTAACAACTTAGGTTTCCAATTGATTTAAATGCATGAGGGGAAGACACACCACTTCTGTACCTCAGTTTCCTGAAAACATGCTAAGAATTGCTGATAAATGTCAACTGTTTGCATGTTAATGTACCCCTCCCACATATTCAAACTTCAGATAGGAAAAGACCTAGCTCATGCAAGTGCCAGTATAGGAGTTTCCTACTTAAATTTTCAAAGGGTCTCAACCAGGAGATGAAAGAAATGGTTCAAAGGATGTTTCATGGGCTAATTACAGAGAAGATTTAGGTACCATATAGGTACGTGTTCTTTAACCAAAATATAGATGTGCTCAGTAAACTTTTAACTAAACTATAGCTGGATACTTCATTTTGATAAACCGGACAGGTACTTTTACTGACAGCTTGGAAAGTCCCATGCACATCACCAAGTAACTACACAAGTACAGATTAAATGGGAACTGAAACTGTTTGTTATTGTTCACTTCCCCCAAAGAGAATGCATTTACATGTATGACTGTTTTAAAAGAATCTCCTGAACCTTTTCCAAACAGGACATCTCTAGAGCTATAAAGATCCTATGGCCCATGCTGTCAAGGGGAGTGCGTGTGTGCAGATGGAAATTCTGATCTCTCTACTGGTGACAAGAGGTATAACACTGGGTGGTGGGGTTGGGTAGAAAGAGAAAAAGTAACTACTTGCACATATTTTAGGACATCAGATAGCATGGTTATCTTGCCCAGGCCTTGGCATTCATAATAACCTTGGCCTTCTCTTTGGTTCTCCAAAGAATTCTCACTTAGAGAAACTGGAAGACCTATGCTGAAGAAACCCACCTATTATGAACTGAGTAGCTAGCTACTCGTGTTCTGGAGCAAAACCTCTAATATTTGAAGTTTGTCTTTTTGCATACAAGTCCATTTCCACATATACACACACAGGGAGACTTTGCTACCGAGTTCTTGAGCGATAATGTGTTGGTCCTGTAAGTTATTAGCAGAGGAGTAGAGCAAAAATATAGTCCTTCCCTGCAAGGTGGCTATCAAACAGATCTATCTGGTGTACTATGCACCGCTCCACAGAGCTATAGTCTTTCAAAACAGCTGGCTAGAATGTCTTTGCAGTGATTGTTCACATAAGAGATTTGTAGCACTCTCAGTAATTACTTGATTTACTCTACCATTTAGAAGACAGAGAAAGGACTTCAGAGCCTAACAATGCCCTCTATTCCAGGATACTGACAAAGATTTTTCCCTCCTAGAAAATCAAGGGACTGAGTTTACAAATTCTTCTAAATAACTACACCGGCCTTCGAATGGAAGCATCAGAGACGACCAGGACTGACAAAGCTGGGAGGTTGAATTAAACTCTCTCCAGGGTATAGAAACTTGGAATTTACCATACAAGGAATAGGAACACATCCCTCATCAGTGCGTCAATTTAAAAAAAAACGTTCTGTCTGTATTTGACCAGCATGACATGATACGAAAAGGTACATATCCCAGCAAAGCCACAGGGCTCAGACTGAGGAAGAACACCATTGTTTAACAAGAGTTATCTTGCGTCTCATGAAGTGGGCTCCAGCCCACAGAAATTTATACCCCCAAAATTGTCATCAGTTTATAAAGGTGCCACAGGACTCTTAGTTATCTTGTAGTAATTCTATTGCTGAAGGGATTTTTAAATATCTTTCTTCCGGTAAAAACAAGCACTCTTTTTTCAAGAACCTAGAAGTATCCTAATAAAAAAAGCTACTACTTGGGTTAGACTCTGAGGCAGTCTAAACATGGAACTTAGCACTCTCAAGTAGTTACTCTTTTTAAGCAAGCAAATTTATAAGATCACTGCATTTACTGAACAAAGACTGGATGATTTTCAGCAGCCTGTTAACTGCCTCTCAGGGTATCTACAATGTATTAGCTCCCTGCTAAATGAAAGATGATAGGGAAAAATGAACTAGTCCACAGGTCAGCAACTCAAAAGATAAATATTCTTAAATGGCTCTTCTTCTTTAATAACCTCATGTTTTGACAGCTGCAATGGATGTAGCCTTGTGGTGGGGGGTAAGGGAGCACAGAGCTGAGTTGCAGACTGCCCACAGGGTCCCCTGGTGGCAGGAGAGGACCCAGAGCTGCAAAGAGCAGCCAAAGAGCAGCATGCAGCTCCACAGCCACAGACTGCAGAACCCTGAGCTAGTGTTTTCCATTACTAGAGAACATGCCACACTAAACCACTGCTGTTTTGGTCCCCTGTGCATCCAGACAGTACTGTCCTAGGAGCGAGATATGAATACATGGCTGGCTCTCAAAGGAGAGAGATGTTAGACTGGGAGATTGAGAGCAAAGACCTGTGACAAAAGGTAGTGCTGAGACATACAGACTGGTCAGTGAGATATGTAAATAAATTAGGTGGTTACACCTCTGAAAGGCAGCTATCAATAATTTGTAATTGGTCCTTTACCCTCAGTGACCAGACTCCTATAAAAAGCAATAAGTCTAACTCTTACTGTGTATGTAGGTAATTCAAAGAATGTTAAAAACTGTAAAGAAATATGAGCATGTTGAAGTATACAACAACTCAATTATGACATCCCAACATCTCTTTCCCAAGAGGTCACCATGCAGAATAGAAATCAGAAAAAACACTGTTCAAAATTAGTTTAATCAAATTTGCAATTTCAAGCAATAAAAAGTATTAAACACAAATATCATTGCATGATGATGCTTCAGAGGAGGTAAGGCTCTTTGGGTACCATAACTGAGCAATTCAATTCTATAAGAGTTGGATTTTTTTTTTTTTTTTTTTAAATTTACCCTTGACTGATTTTCCCAGGTAACTATCCACAGATTAAGGGCAGAAGAGAAAGCTGTAATCATCCCATCTGATCTCCTCTATAACAGACCACAAGACTTATCTGCATTACCTCCCACTTCAAACACCAATAGCTGTGTTGAACTAGTGCATTTCATTTACAGAAACATCCAATCTTGTTCAGTGATAGACAATCCATGACAACCATTTATAAAATTGCTCCAATACTTACTCACTGTTAACAATTTGTGATTTATCGCTACAAAATTTGTTTAGCTTTAACCTCCAGCCATCTTTATCCACTAAACTGACAAGACTTCTATCAATCATCAAATGTCTGTTACCCACAAGGAGTATGATAAAAATTGCCAATGAACCTTGTGATTGACAAACTTAACAGATCAAACTCGAGTCTTTCACAGCAAGGTACGTTCTCCAATGGTATAACCATTCTTGTGAGTTCTCTGAACATTCTGCAGTTTTACAACATTCTTCTTTAATCATGGACACCAGAACTGGACACAATTTCAGCAGCTGTTACTACAGCATTCAATACAAAGGAAATATAGCCTCTTCCTACATGAGATTGCCTTGATTTTATGGTCAAGGCTAATGCAATCATTTTAACAACAGCATTGCCGTAGGTGCTCATGTTCGGCGGACTGTCTTCCATAACCTCCAAATCCTCTCTAGAGCCATTGCTTCCCAGAAGAGACACCACCATCTTATAAGCAAAGATCTACATCTTTTGTTCCTAGATGTATGATCTTGTACTTGATTGTATGAAAAAAATAATATTGTTTGCTTGCATCCATTTTATCAAGCAAGCCAGATTATTCTATACCAGTGGACTGTCCTCTTCCATTCCACTTGAACTTCCAGGTTTCTGTGGTTTATTGAAACTAAACAAGAGTTCCCCAGCAGAGCCGTAACTAGCGTGAGGTAACTGGGGCTTTGCCCCAAGCACCACATCGAGCAGCTCCATTTCACCACTTGATTAAGGGCGTGTTTCATGCTGCTTGCTCTCGGCATGCCCCGGATAACAAAATACCTAGTTCCAGCACTATTCCCCAGTCAGCTCTTCCGAAGCTCTTAACACAGACTAGTTATTTAGACCTTGTGATTTTAAAACATCTAGCTTTAGCAGCTACCATTGAACACCCTCTCGGGTTAGAATGAAAAATATTATAGTCATATCATATGATGTTCATTAATCATTTAGCTCTTTTAAAAATACAGTAAAGATACTGCTAGGCACTCCTGGTTTTTATTGACAATTCTACCATTTCCATCTAGCATTTGGATTCCATCTATTCCTAATACATTTAGAATCCTTAACATCTTTAACTTTGCAGGCCAGAGATTTCTCAAAGCATCCATTTGCTTCTCTTATCAATTTCCAACAATTCCTAACTTTTGATTTAGCTCTCTTCCCAACCTTCCCCATTCTCCCCTTGTGTTCTACAAAGGGCAGTGTTTTCTCTGAATTGTGGGATTCAGACTTTTTGGGCATTTAGTCAAATGCTCTTACGAGTTCCCAGCTATTCATATTTTTGAGCTTAAAGTCTACCCCAGCTCATTTGGCTCAGAATTCTTTTCAACTTTGTGACGTTGTTCAATTTAAAGCACCAAATACATACTGAGATTTACATCCGTTACGTGCAAACAGAGCAACTGTCAGGATCAGTAAGCACCATTGATTTTTAATTCAGAGATGAATCCCATTATGTCTGTGTAAGGCAGGCTTAGAAGCTGTGCCTAACAGCTTCTGACGGGGGGCAACTAATCTGCATGGGTCCTGTATTAGCATGAACACAAAAGAGTACAATTAGGTATTGGCATACTAGCTGCAGGGCAGAGTGGGTAATGGTATTTGGGGTTAATCAGCTCACAAATCTGCCAATATCTGTAATTCTACTGAAGAGAAATATGAAATACTGTCTGTTGTGATATGCTATCCTCTGCTTGTTCCAAATCTGTTTGGGTTAAAGAGTAAAAGCAACCCTTAGCTAAAAAAAGGCTTGTAAAAAAGGCCATTGGCTATCTCAGCCTGAAAAGGAGTAAGAGGGGTGGGGTTTCGCATTAGCTCCTCTTGGAGCAAAAATGCTGGAGGCATTGTCGTCTCACCCCAGCCCTCCTGTCAAATAATAGATCTGGCTGGGCTTCTTTGAGGCCCACTTTGTTATGTTAAGGACAGTACGTGTTTACAACTACTTAATGTTTAAGGGCTGATATCACTAGAGAGGCAAACTCCCTGAACTAAGGTTACTAGAGAGAGAACCCCCCTCTGAGCTGAAATTACTGAAGGGGAGCAGCAGATGGACTGACCAGCGGGAGGAGCTAGCAGATGGTGAGAGTGGCCAGTGGCAAGCTGGGTGATGCGAGAGACTGGTGGGCGGAGCCAGTGGACAAACCCAGTGGATGGTGGGAGTGCCCAGCGGCAAGCTGGGCAGCATAAGCAACTGGTGGGCAGAGCTGGCAGACAGTGGGCAGAGCCAAGGGATGGTGCTACTGGATGGAGTGAGTGGCCAGTAGGTGGGGTCGGCTGACAGCTGGCATGAAAGACACTCCCTGCGGACCCTAGGGTTGGTTGGGAGCCTAGTTAGCACTGATTCTCCAGATCAGTGCCAGTTTTGCCAGTAAGTCTTGTATGTTCTGTTATAAGGTGTGGGTTGTTGGGAACTTTGCTATGTTCTGTTATGTGGCCTTTTACATTCTCTTTTAATAGTAGTAAAAGTTCTGTTTACTACACACAGTTTCGTGCTTGCAAGTGGGGAAGCCTTACCCCTTTGGGGTGCCCAGGAAACAGTGCAGGATTCCCAGAAATCTGGGTGGGGGCTCGAGCCGCTTGGTGCTGTTACATTATTGGGAAACTCCTAGATATAGAACCCGGCCCTTATTCTGCCAGCCTGCCCTATCAACATCAGGTCTAATGCCTGTTGGATGCAACAGTTCTGAATTAGGAAATTACAAGGACATACCAGTATTGGCAGAAAAAAGCCTTCAACATACATCATTATTGTATAATACGCAAACATATATATTTGCATTTATATGATTGATGTACTTTTTCATAAAAATATTAAGTATAATAAATAAGATCGGAAATAATGTAACTAATTGAGAATTAAACTAAAAATAGAAAGAAGTGAGTGATCAACTAGAAAATACAAAGCTTAAAGATTAATACAAAGATGCACGAGTTAAAAGAATTTGTAGTTAAAATTAGGAACTGAAAAGTTTAATGTTTATAATTAATATAGAAAAAGCTAAGGTTAAGTAATATACTTTTAAAATAAAAGCAAATTTCGGGATAATTTTCAAAAAATTAGACAAAGGTTTAAAAATATTTTTGTAAAACAGAACCATCAGGACATATGCCTATCATTTGTACTACTTTGTATCCTATTAAACCTTCCACTTTTTTATTTTTGTTTTTAAATCAGCAAGCTCTATGGGGCACCATCTGTTATGAGTTTATGCAGAAGCTTACACAATGATAGTCTATTATTGATATGGAACGCTGGTCATTAGACTATAAAGAAAAATAACAGAAAGCAGTTCCTTGTGCTGAGAAGCGTATGGCATGCTAGAGACTAGCAGCAACTTCAGTACTTGCCCTCTACAGTGGGGCGGGGCCAGGTCCCACTATAATTCCACCCAGGCCAGCAAAGCACATGAGAATGACAAACTGAACTGTCTACAAGGATGTAACACAATTTCTCTGGTGCACACTCCTCCAAAATATCCTGATGCAGAGTAACTCTAGAAGTTTATGGTTTTATCCCTTAATAATCCTTATACAAGAGTGTTTTGTTTTGCATCAACCCATCAAGGCAATTTAAATACATTTGTTAAAAAAAACCCCATGATTATTATGCATTCATCTGTATAAGAAAGAAGAGTCTTACCTGTACCAGGTATTTTTGGCTTCCATACATGACATACTGAGGTGCAAGACTGTAGATCATATAGCTTGTGTGAAGAACAATCAAGAGAAGTATCATACAGAGAAATAACAGTGCTTGAGGGCGAGTTTTACCTCTTCTAATTTTATACAACTAAAAAAAGCAAACAACATAGATTAGTTTATCATCCTTGACATCCATCAAAGGACATTGCTTTTAGACTAGATATTTATCTTGGTTTGTTTCCCAATTATACACTGAAGCTCTACTGTTAAGCGATTAGAAATATATTTAAAAAATCCCTCCCTAAGCATAGCTGTAAAACCCTCTAGATATAGCAAATAAACGATCAAGCGCTAACGATATTTTACAAATTATTCTATAATCTAAGATCCCTAGCTTCAAGGCCTGCTGTTTTCCTTATTCCATATCATCATCACACTTCCTATTACTTTAAATGTGGCTGATGCAAAACTACTCTTATCCACAGTGGCTACCAATACATACAGGCTTTGCATGTGGCAATGGGTCAGTCCCTAATAAGATAGCCACTTCCTGGATTTTCATTTTAGGGACTCCAACAGGAAAATGAGAAATATGGCATTCAGAAGATCTGGGGTTGAACGTAAGACACTGTGAGCGAAGAGAATGAGTGGAAAAGTGAAGAATGTATGGAGGGAGAATGGACAGGAGAATGGTAAAAGTAGTTCCTTCACTCCCAAACTTAGGAAAAAATAAAGGAAAAGATTTCTTTTGAGCAACCAATGGGGAATCTACATTGTTGCATGCACCTTTAAGGGTTTAATCTGACCCTGAAAAGCTCACACACTTACGGGAAAGATGACTTGCACCTTCAATTCCCAAAAACCAATAGCCAGCCTGCCCCCAGGCCAGGATTCTACCCAGTGCCCCACCCCCAAACTTAAATCCTGAGTTTTGCATATTTTGAGTGACAATATACTGAATGTGCTGCTGTCACAAAACTCCCAGACTCTGCTGACTTAGTACCCAAAATTGTCTCAAGATGAAACTGCTTAACCCCTACCTAAGCCTTACAGTACAAAATACAACCTAGCTTTTCTAAGCATTGTAAAAACCCTTAAGACACTTGCTACAAAAATTTATTGTAATATTGTTTAAAAAGAATAATCACTCCACAACATTTTAGCTTTTAGTATATGGTAGCAAGAAAATTCTGCAACATCTTTTTATATCTGTGACATATTCAAAAGGATTCTTGCACAGTAGATTATTATGTTCAATTTAAGTAAGTAATATTTACCCTTATCCAAAAGAACCATATACCCATGTTTCGAATCCCTGCCATTGAAGTGAAGATAAAATACATTATAATTGTTGTAATTAGTATATAATCAAGTGGAAAAACCTAAAAGAGAAGAATATTAACATATAAAAGCTGAAAAAAACATTTACATTTTGAACAATCAAATTATAAGAGTGGCTGATCATCTAATTTTCAAAACCAGATTTCTTAACAAAATGGAATGCTGAATATAAACAAATTTTTCACAATGATAATTGTTGAAGTGGCAAAGGAATGAAAACTGCCTAATTTAAAATGCAAGACAGTAAATTGTAAACAGAGTTAAAATATTTACCAGTCAAATATTGAATACCTTGGTAAATTTTTCTAAAGTTCACCCCATTCAGATTTCAAATGTTGCACTATTTAGTTCCACCTGCAGTAAAGTGCAGAGATAGAATAGCACACAAGATCTCTCGGAAAGAGTTAACGTAAGAGATGTTACCCAAGAAATGATGTATGAAAGTCAAAATTAAAATAAACCTGTTTTAAAATTACACAATTACTTATTTAATTTAGGCAACCTTTTTAAGAAAGCACTGTTGATAGCATTACTTAGTAGGAATCTGAAGTTGTATTGATTAGTTAATTCAAATTAATAAATGCTATTCATGAAAACATGGCATTGATTAAACACATTAAATATTTTGGTTTCATATCATCCTTCATGTGTCTACCTCCCAGCACCTTAATGCTGATATATTTTATTCTCTTTCTACAGTCATCTCCTCAATACAGTACATCAAGACATTCCTAAATTTATAATTTTTTTAAAAATGGGGGAAAAATTGCAAATATACTGGATTCTAAAAAGTGTGGATGGATGTTGTTCCACACTATTTGAAGCTATATGTTTGATTTGATGAAGTAATCTGACCTGATGCAATAAGAGATAATCACAGGATTTCTTTCCCTCCCACATTTTAAGTTTTCATTTAAAGCATCTGACAAAGTGGGACTTCACCGAAGAAAGCTCATGCAAGAAAACAAATTTGTTAGTCTTTAAAAGTGCCACAGGACTCCTTGCTTGTTTAGTACTATGCACATTAACCAACTTTTTTTTTTTTTTTTTTTTTTTTTTTTTTTTTTTAAGACATGATGGATCATCAAGTCTGCCAATTCAAAATGCATCCTGCGCTAAGTAGTCAGCATCTTCTGGGCCTTTCAACAGGTTGGTAAAATCTGTGATGGTTGCTAAACAGACTGCAAAGGAGGGAGCTTAAAGACTTAAGATTTAGAACATATTCAGAAATATGAGGGAGATGTGTCATGGTTGAAGAGATGTGCCTGGATGAGCTCTGAACTTGGAACTTAATCCATTTCTGCTCCTCCTTCAAGCATGCTTATCCTGGATGTGGTTGAGGAAGATGGTTCCCAGGCTGGGATGTACAGTGCATTCCTTGTCATGAGAAGATTTGACATGACAGGAAGGAAGACTGGGGGGCATATCACAAGCTACATCAGGTAAGGATAGCAGGTCTGCCTCAGTCACATGAGCTCTACCCTTCTTTAGCTTTAACAGGATTTATAGCAAAATAGGAAACTGTTGGAAAGGCATAAAGCAGCTTCTTGTTCCAGGGAAAGAGAAGAGCATCACTCAGAGAGCATTGACTGATCCTGGTTCTGAAGCAACATCATTCATACTTTATGTTCAAGGAAGCAGCAAACAGGTCTGTGGATGGTGTCCCCCACCAGGTGGGCACTTCTTGAGTACTAACGGGAGAATCTCCCACTCATGGTCACATGGGGACTTTTGACTCAGATTATCTGATAACTTATGAGTGGCTGGGAGATAAACTGCAGATAGGAAAAACACTGAGTAGATAGGTAGACACTGTTCCACTTCTGAGTATAAGGAGAGTGATCTAGCTTCCCTTTCTCAGTTGATATCATAAATAGATACAGGATATATCATCCATGAAGACTTTTGTGTGTAACCCTGCTTTGTTAAGTAGGAAGAGAGTGCAGGTGTTCTTCACTGTCCTCAACTCAAGAAGGTTGATAAGTATGTATGCCTCTGAAAGTGACCATTTTCCTTGTATTTTCAGGTCATTTAGAGATGCCCCACCCACCATCCCATGAAGGATGTATTTATTATGCAGAGTGCTGCTGGTGGCATCTGGAAGAAAGGAATGCCTTTGCCAGTATTGGCTGTGTTCCTCCAGCATTTCAAGTAATCCATCAGCAAGGACACAGGCACACCTGAAGTGGACAACTGATAGGCTGACTACTTGTAGTAGTATCAAATGGTTCTTTGAGCACTGCTCACATCATTCACTTACAGATGTCTACATGCCACAGCTCACAGTAGCTCAAAAAGTCTTTAGCCTTAGCATGTCAGGGGAGGCCATATGGCCAACACCCCCTCTGTGCCGCGACCATGGCTATATAGGTCACCATGACCCTGACCGTTCCAGTTCCCGTTTTCCACCTTCAGCGACGGGTTCAGATCAGCCAAAACTTGCACAAGTAAAGTGCCTGTCTTTTCATGCAAAAATTAAAATACTGGGTTTTAAACTGTGTTTGGCCTGTTCCAAAGCTTTTCCTCTCGACGATCCTCACAAGAGATGCCTCGCATGCCTGGGTGAGTCGCACCTCGCTGCAAACTGCTCCATTTGCCAGTCCTTTAAATGGAGAACTCAGGAAAGAGAGCAGTGCCTAAGCACACTTACCGAGAGCAACGTGCCCACCTCTGATGCCACTCAAGCTGCGAGCACTCCGGCAGCACCCCAAGCAGATCCTGAATTGGAGCCTCAGCACCACCCTCTGGTGTAGAACCCAAAGCCCTGGTCGGCTTCCTCTTCGGTATCACTGTGGCACTGCTTGCATCAGTCGCCAAGCCTTCTCTCTGGCAAACTGGGATCAGAGCCATCTTCGGTACCTTTGTAGACACCATGGGCCCCCACAAAGATAGGGTCGGCCTCTTCTTCGGTACAGCCACCGCACCGCTTGCCTTGGTTGCTGAACCTCCCCTCCAGTCATAGAATCATAGGGTTGGAAGGGACCTCATAGGTCATCTAGTCCAACCCCCTGCCAGAGGCAGGACCACTCCCACTAAACCATCCCAGTCATGGTTTTGTGCAGCCGGGCCTTAAACACCTCCAAGGATGGAGTCAATCAGGATCAGGACTATCCTCAGTACCATCGATGCCACGGGCCCCCGCGAAGACAGGGACTCAGCCCCGGGACCCAGCTTCAGTACCGACGAAAAAGGCCAAGTCCAAAACGAGCAGCCCCTGGCACCCACGAAGCGGTCAACGCAGGAGTTGGCACCTCCTTTGAGCCCGGTACCGTCCCACCCTTCTCTAGCACCACAGAACAGGGCTGACAACTGCCCTGAGGTGCCTTCCTCTTGCTGCTTGTCTTGTGAACCTTCAGTACCGTGCTCCCAGGGCTCCGGAGAACGGAGGTCCAGCTCCTCATCCTTGTCATCGCTGGCCTCTGTCTCCCCCTCACCCGGCCTCAGGAGATGGAGAGCGGCCCAGCAAACGGCTCCGCGAGTGCTCTCTGACACCCAAGTCACACAGCAAGACATTTGATCGGCCCCGTGATGCTCACTGAGGTGCAACTCCTTCAGTGCCACCAAGACCCTTCAAGCTAGACAGGGGCCACTCTCCCCTGTTCTGGACTGCAGCCGGAACGCTTTTCAACAACTGGTCGCATGATTGACTAGCCACGATGGCTGATGACAGCCCAACTTCGCAGCACCATTCGGGACGGTCTCCACCTCAGACTCCAGTCTCTTCGGATCTTTTTGATAAGCCTAATCCTGACTTGACTCAGCCTACTAGAACTCAGGCCCCTTCATCCTCTTCCTTGGACAAGCACACCTTCGAAAGGCCTCTAGCCTATAAGGAGTATTCCTGAGCCCAGCAGGATTTGATCCACCACATGGCAGTAAACTTGAACATAGAACTCAGGGTGGTCCAGGAGGAAACTGACCCCCCTCTTTGATGTGAGAGACAAATGTCCCACCTGCCAAAGTATCTGTTCCCTACATGAAGGGGTGTACAGAATTGCAAGGGTGCAATGGCAGACCCCTTCCTCAATTCCACCAGTGTCAAGAGCAGCAGATTGAAAATATCACGTTCCCCAGAACAAGTCTACTTTCCTCTTCCAGCACCCTACCCCAGGTCCCTGGTAATTGACTCAGTCAATCAAAAATAGAGACAGGGCCAATTGAACTCCACTCTTAAGAACAAAGAGGCTAGAAAGCTTGACTTGTTGGGGAGGAAGGTCTATTCTAAGACAGCTCTACATCTCTACTCTAGCCCTTCTGACTAAATATGCCTTTAACCTAAGGCAAGCCATGAAAGGCTTCCGTGACCTCATCCCCAAGGATTGCCTGCGGGACTTTGAGGCGATGATTGAAGAAGGGGTGTTGGTTGCCAAGGATGCCCTTATGGCTACTTAGGACGTGTCCAACACAGCCTCACATGCCATGGCTTCCTCTGTGGTCATGCATCACTCCACCTGGCTTCAGGGCTCGGGCTTGTCCCCACAAATGCAGCTCATCATCCGAGACCTGCCATTTGAAAGCCCTGACCTGTTTGCTGAGTCCACAGATGCCAAGCTTCACAGTATGAGGGACTCAAAAGTCACCCTTCAATTGCTGGGTGTGCACACCCCGAAACCCTCCAGGCGCTCCCTAAACCACATCAATTCCTGCATCAGCATCTGCAACAGCTGAAACAACAGATCCAGCTCCTTTCCCCATTCCTACCAATACCCCCAACGTCACCTTGGGGACGCAGACAAGGCCAAGGCCCACCTCAAGCAAGAATGGGAAGTCCCATGCCTCCCAGTCTACCAGGCGTGGACAGGGTTCTGACCACTCACTGGGAAGGAGCAGCAGTTTTGACGGTTACTATGAGGGTAGCAAACCCACAGCCTCAACCCCAACCTTCACCAACTGTCTACACCACTGCGCACACCACTGGGCCAATATCACAATCGATCAGTGGGTCCTCAAGACAGAAAAAAAAAAAAGGGTACTGCATTCAGTTTCATTCAACTCCTGGGATCAGAAAACTGCCCCCTCGACCAAGTCTCAGAAACTGGGAACTGGATCATCTCCTCAAGATCGAGGGCGAGAAGCTCTTGTCCCTTGGGGCCATAGAGAAGGTCCTGAAGTGGGAGCAGGGAAAAGGATTTTATTCCTGATACTTTCTGGTCCCCAAACCCAACGGGGACCTGAGACCCATTCTAGATCTCAGAGCTTTAAACACATAAGGAAAATAAAGTTCTGCATGGTTTCCCTGTCGCAGATTGTCCCATCTCTGTCTCCCAGGGATTGGTTTGCAACCCTTGATCTCAAAGACGTTTACTTGCATATCGCAATACGCCCCTGCCACAGACAGTAAGCTTTGTGGTAGGGGGGAACCCCTTCCCACTTACATTGCTCCCCTTCGGGCTCTTTCTGGCCCCCACGGTGTTCACAAAGTGCATGGCACTGGTAACAGCATTCCTGCGCCAGCAGGGCATAAAACTCTACCCCTACTTAGACAATTGGCTAATATTCAGGGAATCGAGGGCCCAGGTAAGGCTCCATGGCAGAGCAATAACCAAGCTCTGCAGGTATCCGGGTCTTTGCATAAATCAAGAAAAGTCAAAACTCTGCCTGTCCTAAAGTATAGAGTTCATAGGAGCCCTTTTAGATGCTCACCAAGGGATGGCCTCCCTGCCCCCTTCAAGATTTCGGTCCGTCTGCACCATCATTATGAAGCTGCAGAACTCTCAGGTAACCACATCCCATCACTGCCTACAGCTCCTCGGCCACATGGCAGCCTCTACCTCCGTGGTTCGGATGGCATGCCTGAGAATGAGGCCACTCCAGGTCTGGTTCTCCATGGTGTTCCACCCATGGAGGGACTCCCTAACCAAGGTAGTCAGTTCCAAGATATTCTGGGGACATTACAAATTTGGAGGGACCTCTGGTTTGCCATGGGGGGGCATTCCCTTCAAAGCGCTGACGACCTCTGACTCCGATAACAGATGCCTTGGACTCAGGTGGAGGGACCCACATATCTGAGAGACTCTCCACCCAGGGGCTCTGGTCCCAAACAGACAGTCTCCTCCACATAAACATGAAGGAACTGCAGGCTATCAGGCTGTCTTGCATGACCTTCCTGGACAAAATACAGGGCAGGTCGGTTCTGATTCTAATGGACAATACTGCAGCCATGTTCTACACGAACCGGCAAGGGTGGGGGGGTCCACTCCCCAGCGCTCTGCAAAGAAGCGTGCAAACTCTGGGAGTTAGCCCTAAAACACAGCTTCACCCTGGTGGAAGCACACCTACCGGGCATGGACAACAAGTGGGCAGACTCCCTCAACAGAAAACCCACAGTGAACCACGAGTGGTCACTCCACAACACCGTGTTCTCCTGCCTGTGCACAAATGGGCTATACCCCAAATAGATTTGTTTGTGACACAACAGAACTGCAAGTGTCAGCAATTTTGCTCCCTTAGGGGTTGGGAGGAAGGGTCCCTAAATGACACCTTCCTCATCATTTGGTTGGGTCCCCTGACGTATGCCTTCCCATCAGCCCCTCTGCTACACAGGGTCCTTCTGAAGATCAGACTGGATGGAGCAAACGTAATACTAAAAGCTCTGGACTGACCCAGACAACAGCGGATCCCACTCCTACAAGACCTGTCTGTAGAGACCCCACTTCGCCTTCCCCAGTGGGCAGACCTACTGACACAGGACTTGGGGCACCTCCAGCACCTGAACCCAGGCTGCCTGCACCTGACAGCCTGGAAACTCTTTGGCTCAATGAGCCGGAAAAGCTCTGCTCACACAGGGTTAAAAAGGTCCTGGTTAGTAGTAGGAGACTATCCACCAGGTCCACCTACACAGCCTAATAAAAGTGACTCTCCATCTGGGCCCGGGACAAAGGTGTAGGTTCTGCGCTAGCCCTGCTACACCAAATCCTCAACTATCTGCCAGACCTCAGAGACAAAGGCCTCTCATTTTCCTTGCTGAGAGTCCACCTAGCAGCGATCTCAGCCCTCCATGAGAAGGTGGATGGGATCTCCATCTTCACTCACCCTATCTCCACAAGGTTCCTGAAAGGGTTCAAAAGACTCTTCCCACAACCCCGTCACCCCACCCCTCCCTGGAACCTAAATGTGGTGCTCTGAGCATTTGCAGGGCCACCCTACAAACTGTTAGATTCATGCATCCTACTGGTCCTCTCTTGGAAGGTGGCCTTCTTAGTAGCAATCACCTCTGCCAGATGGGTTTCAGAGTGGAGGGCCCTCTCCTCAGTACCCCAGTATACGAGGTTATTCCCTGACAAGGTGGCTGTGTGTCACTGCCCTTCTTTTCTCCCTAAGGTGGTTACCCCTTTCCACCTTAATTAGGAAAATTTGTTTGCCAGTATTTTACCCAGATCCTCAGGTCATGGAGAGCCAGAGGAGGTGGCATACCCTGGATGTAAGGAGAGAGTGCTCCTAATATACTTGGAGCATACGTGTCCATTTTGCAAGGCCTCCCAACTTTTTGGGGTGGTCGCAGAGCGCAAAAGAGGTCTTCCAGTGTCATCTCAGTGCATCTCCAAAAGGATAGTGAACTGCATCAAAGATTGCTATGGAAGGCCCAAGAGGCCCCTTCCTGACACGGTCAAAGCCCATTCTACCAGGGCTCAAGCATCATCAGCGGCCTTCCTCGCCAAGGTCCCGCTCCAAGAGATCTGCAGGGCAGCTCTGTGGTCATCCATGCACGCTTTCACAATGCACTACGCTATCGCCCAACAGGCTAGAGAGGATGCCGCATTGGGCAGAGCTGCACTCAGAGTGGGCAGACTAACTCCTCCCACCGTCCTTGGGTATGGCCAGCAGTCACCTGTAACTGAATTATGTGAGCAGCGCTCAAAGAACGATAGTGGGTTACTTACTAGTAACTGTCCTTCGAGATGGGCTGCTCACATATATTCAGGCCCCTCCCACTATCACCACTAACAGAGTTGGCGAAGGTATAATGGACTGAGAGGGTCAGGGTCATGGTCACCTATATAGCCGCAGTCACTGCAGAGAGGGGGCGTTGGCCACATGCCCTGACCTGACAGGCTGAGACTAAAGACTTTCTGAACTACCTTGTGCTGCAGCACGTAGACGCCTGTAACTGAATGTACGTGAGCAGCCCATCTCAAAAAGGACAGTTACTGGTAAATAACCCACCGTTAAAGAATCGTGTACATTGTAATTGATTTTAAGAGATTACTGCTATGATCCAGACGTGCAATACAAATCTGCTAGCTTGAAAAAAAAAAAAAACAAAAACAAAAACAAAAACAAAAAAAAAACCACACACTCTCTCTGGATAACCCAAACTGGTGTGTGCGTGGGGGGGAGGGATTCACTCCCCTAGTTCAAAGTTCTTGTTGGAAATCCAGTCCAGAGATGTGAAGCAGGAAATGAAGACAGACATGATGTCATACTCTTCCTTTTATATCTCCAGCCCTGATGTACTGAAAGTTACTGGATAAAGACGGGGTTTTGGGTCATATGTCCCTACGTGCCATTGCCTCAGCGCTTTCCAACGCATCTCTAGGAAGGACTCATTGGGTGAATTCAGCTCCTCAAGGGCTCACTGCAAGACGTCAGTATCCTCAATAAGACATCAATGCATATCTGATTAACCCTGATGTATATCTTTTTGGGGGTGCCACCAAGGAACACACCACGTTTGACATACAAATACACAGCCAATATTCAAAAATTCAGATTCAAAGATGATAAATGCATATAAACAAGATCATATTTAGCAAATCATACCTTTTAAACTGATACCATACACAAATATACTTTGCATACGATTGCCATTTTGTAACATTGGTGCCTTTATTAATGTAACTGGATTTTTTCTTACAGCATTACTCAGGGTAAACACTGAGGAATACAGGAGATGGAAAGGTGCTCTCCTGAGAAGCAGTTTTCAGTGCCATTTTTGCCTTTGTATTTCAGTGAGGTTCAGTCTTGAGGCCCAGGTGAGCTGCAGTCTTAGGAGAAGACTTTATCATTAGCTGACTTGCAGACTCACACCATGTTTTAATCTTCAATGTTCTCCTAGATGCTAATACATATTAGCAATCATATTATGTATGTATTTTCACCAATTTATTTTATTTTTACTTACAGTTTGTAGAACAGGTAAAAGCATATTCAGCGGATTGGTCAGATTAGTTCCTAAGATTATAAATCCAGAATTGATGCCAGCTGAATGCAGAGCTTTGTCCAAACTAAAAAAAATTAGGTAACACTTGTTAATTATGACATCTCCCCCCCCCCCCATGCAACAGTTTTATGTTTTAGTTTGAATGTATTTCACAATAAAAAGTACACTTGTTTCATGTTTTTAAGGAACTCTTAAAACACCAAATACCAAAAAAGTTATAACAAGTAAAAACCAAACCTTTTTTAATTTCTTTACTTTGTGAATCTCGTAACTTCACCCATATTGAGAGCTACAGCCTTGTCCTGCTAGTGTGCAAGTAAGTCATGTGAAGCCATTGAGACTACACGTTTCTTGCCATACTCTATCACTTCATCAGTTTTCCCTTTTTGTTCATATGGGTCTTTCACATAACCAGGGACAGGGAAATATTTTTAAAAAGAGGGAAGGTGAACCTTAATCTTAAAAAAATAAGGCGAAATAAAAAAAACCTAAAAAAAAAATCACAGTGGGGACTGTGGGACAGGACAGATGAAGTAACCGACAACTTTCTTTAAGAAAAGGAAGACAGATTTCCAGTTTGCTGTACCACTTTATTTCCACGTTTTGTGAAGCTTAACCAAACCTAAATAACATGCAGAAAGCAGATTAAGGGTTCAATACTGGAAGGTACTGAGCACAATTTCCCTGACCCAGAAGGCATGTAGGCCCACTCTTATTTTATACCACATAAATAGTCCCCTTGCTTGCATTTGTCTATACACATCTTTAATTTCTTTACTGAATCAGCAGAAGAATGCTTAGTCTTTTACTATGGCCAGTTAAGCAGAAAGAAAAATGGACCAATCAACATTTTAATGACTGATCTGTTCAAGCTTATCCAAATTTAGTTTAGGTATATATTGTTCAAGTATAGCAGTACTGTCACAGTGGCAGGAACGTAGCAAGTATTTTCAATTTAGAAAGCACACCATTGCAGAACGCTTCTGAAGTAAAGCAGACAACTCTTCAGATTAATAGATAACACTAATGGATTTTAGCTTAGATAAGATATACAGTACATGATCTGTGTAAATGGTTTACAGAATGGACATTGCAGTATACTTACTTTGACAGGAAGAGAGAAATGGTGAACAACAGAGCCACAAGGAAGAAAAATACTCCCCATATGATCTAAAACAAAGATATATTATAATAAATGTAGCTGAAACGCTCTCTGAAGTTGATATTAAAAGCACAAAAATATTATGCTCCATTTTATTGATCAAGGGCTGTTCATGTACCATAATTTTTTAACCAAATTTAGCTGGGATGTTATGTTTAGTGAGCATTTCCATCTACTTTTTCCACATAAATGTTTTAATGACTTGTGAATGAGAGAACAGTTTGAGAGGTAATGCTCACAAAGATAAAGAGTATTGACTTAACCACTTAAAATAGCATCTCCCCCCTTCCCCAGCATTAACTGAGATAAAATGGAATGCATTACTTTTGTCTGGCTATGACAAACCTGATTAATAGAACTGAAGGTGAAATATTTTATTTTTCAGTATTTGCAGTAAGTTGACAGTGCTCTCATATTCATTAATCATTGAAACAAAAAAGAGTAAGACATACATGCTCTAGTACAAAGCACAGAAAAGTTAAACTAGGGACCAAATGAAGATTTGGCTGGACCTCTATGAAATTTGACAGACTACATTTCCTCCCTTGTTATATTGGTCGATATGTGAGAGGACTAAGAAAAAGGCCATCACTAGCACTTGTTCTTTTGCATGTTGTCCTCTCCCCTGGAAAAGAATCAAAACACACAAAACCACACCTTGAGGGGGAACTACAGTACAAGTGAAACAATTGCCAAAAGACTCACTTGCTGTAAACCTCATTTGCAGGATACAAGTCTAATAAGAAGTGAAATAATGTAACAGGGTTCACTCATTCATTCTGCATGCTTTCAGTAAAGAAGACTCCAGCAACAAGAACACATATCCAGGTCCCCCCAGTCAAGTAAGATTTAGTATTTCAAAAGCTATGTTTAATGTTTCAAAGCCATGTGCCATTTCATTTTTCAAAATATTGATAAACTCAGATATTTAAAATCACCTAAGGAAGGATAATTGCTTTGAAATCATTTAAGACCTTTAGAGATCAGAGTAGGCAAAAAAATCTACAGCAAAAGGAAAATAAAATCTAAACAGCCTATTGAAACAAGAAAAGAAAATTACAATTTCTGGAGAAGCGTAGAGTAGACCCACTTAGACATCCTGCTGTCCAAAAATTCTAAAATACTTGAATTACTGACAATAGTTAAAACACAGGATCACAGAATTCACCAGACAGCTGCATCCTAATCTCTAGATCTTCAACAACTCATCCAGTGAATTTTTTATCAAAAGATTTCAGGAGATTGAAGATATACAAGTGAGAGCCAAATCAACCACTGCAACTATTCCCACCCGCTTTGCAACTGCAACATTGAGTAAACTTGTAATTTAGTTAAGTCTACCACAAACAGCATGCAGCTGTTGTGACAAGTATTAGTAGATTAATGACAAAGATTGTGTTTAAAATAATAGGATAGGCCTGATCATTTACTATGATGCAAAATAAAAACAGTACCTGAGTAGGTTTCATCAGGGTGGGCCCAAAGTTTTTTGCCACCTAAGGCCAACAGTGATTTTGGCTCCCATACCTCCCCTGGCCACCAGCATAGTGCTGCCACCACCGGGATCTGGTTGTGGGTGGGGAGCAGAGCGGGGGAGGATAGACTCGCTGGCCAAGCCCAACCCTTGGCACCCCAGGCAACCACCTAGGTCACCTCTATGGAAGGATCAGCCCTGGGTTTCATGTTATTTTGGTTGAGATTTTACAAAGGGTGGATAATTTATAATGCTAACTAGCTTTTACAAACTAAATGTCTTTCTTGTGCAAAACTGTTGATAAACTAAATTTATTCCCTGCATTCTACAGAGAGCCACCTTGAACATGAATTTAAGTAGTCAGAACCATTGAAAAGTTCACTTCCATGAACTTAGTTTTTAACTGCAGGGCTGGACAAAGCCATCTGCAACCTGAAGATTAACATTAACTTAAATTTTCCTCAACTACTATGTGATACAGGAGAAGCTCAAGAAAACAATGTCACTAGTCATCACCTACAACGCCCAAGTCAGACCTCTACAGCACATCAAGGATGTACAGTTTATTCTACAAGATGAAACCTCACTCCTTCAAGCCTTGGGAGACAGACCTCTCCTTGCTTACAGAAAGTCCCCCAACCTTAAACCAATACTCACCATTAACTACAGACCTAACAGAACCATTAAAACAGGCACATACCCCTGAAACAAACCATGCTGCCATCATTACCCACATATCTGCACAAAAGACACTATTACAGGACCTAATAAAACCAGCTACTCCACCAAAGGCTCATTCAGCTGCTCATCCACCACTGTGATTTATGCCATCATGTACAAGATATGCTCCCGCTAATCTTATATTTTGGACAAACAGGACCGTCTCTATGCAAAAGAATAAAATGAGCACGAATCTGACATCAGAAATCACAACATTCTAAAACCAGTGGGCCAGCATTTCAAGCTGCCTGATCACTCCATTGACTATTTACTAATTGTGGTGCTCAGACACACGCATACCAGATCAAGGTTTCAAAGAGAAGCTCCAGAGTTGCAATTTATTTGCATATTTGATTGCATTGCTCCAGGGCTTAATAGGGACTTTGGATTTTTCTCTCATTGCAACAGGTGATTTGACCTCATCTCCCTCTGTATGCTGTTCCAGTGTTTGAATCTTGAAAACTGTTCTGATTTGCTGTTACAGTGTGACCTTTTCTAATGACATATTTCCCTGCATTTATTTCCTCCCATTCTGTAAGTTCTCCCATCTTCAAAGCATCTGACAAAGTGGTATTTCCTCCCCCCAGAAGGTCATGCAATAAATACACTTGTTAGTCTTTAAGTGCCACAGGACTCCTTGTTTGTCTCTCTTCATATTTAGTCCAACCTCTTTGATACAAGAATAGTCCTTGTTCTGTGTTCGTACAGCACTTAGCACAATGAAGGAGACCTAGTCATGGACCAGGACTCCATAGTAGTACGTGCCTTGAGTGGAATAAGACCACAGTTCTCCCATGTAGCTGTCCCTTAAAGATGAGTTCAATGCCACCAGATTCCCCTCATTCTTTTCTGCAGACTAAACAAGCCTAGCTCTCTCAACCTGTCCTCATTAGTAAATTGTACCAGTCAACTAATCTTTTTCTGCCCTTTACTGGACTTTAATTTGTCCACATCTTTTTTGCAGTGGGTAAGGGCCCAAATCTGGACACAATACTCCAAATGTGACCTCACAAATTCTGAATAAGGGTGAATAATCTCTTTCCTCAATCTGTTGACAATGCTTTTAGTAATATAAGCCATTATGCTGTTAGCCTTCTGGGAAATAATGGGACACTTGACTTGTATCCAACATACAATCCACCAACTCCTATGTCCTTTTCTGCCAAAATTCTCTCTCATTAGTTGGCGTCCACTCTGTAGCAGAGCATGGAATTCTTCCATCCAAAGTTCAGGACTCTGCACTTGAAAGAAATCTGAGGTTCAGCACCCCATCTCCCATTTGTCTAAGTGACTGTACTCTATTCCTTTTTCTCCAGTGTATTTACCACTCCCTGCAGCTTAGTATCCCCTGCAGACCTGCTCAGGTGTAGTCTGAGATTTTTGCCATCTCTTTAGTATCACAGAAAAACCTTGATTTAATAAGGACACATATGGGTAGAAAATAGTGTAAGGCAATCTAATAGGAATTCTATGTTAAAATAAAATTGGGAAATAGTATAATATGTAATAATCAGTGGTACAGAATTCATAAATCATTTATCAATGTTTAAAACAAAGTTGGTATTCAGAGGGCATTCAGCAAGTGAAATGGAGAGAGCATAAGTTTAGCAGATTCCATAGGTATATCTCTATCAGCAGATTCAACAGATATATTTTTTGGAAAAGTAGGTCAAGATGTTTGCAACACCATGAAGGCACCACTCCACGGGGTGCCTGCTTTGACCCAACAGGTACCACTGGGGGAAAAAAGTCTCCAATGATTGTGTACAGGGCATATGGACACCAGGACTGGAATTGGCATAAGCACACTCGAAGAAGAACTAGATGATCATAATGGCCCATTTCTTGCCTTAACATTTAGGTTGATGGGTAAGCTGAAGTTCTTTATGGAAACTCTATCCTTTCAGTTTGCAATCTTTTAACTCACTTTTCAGTATTTTTTGCAGTTTTAAATTTGCTTTTTACTGAGTGGTTTTATAATGCATTATTTGTACAAGGGCAGAGATAGAAAGAGGGAGGAAAAAATGACAATCCAGACAGTATGTGCAGCACATTTCAAACATCTCAAAAGTGTGCGCCCCCTCCAGATTGTTATATTAAGGCTAGATTATAACTTGGATAAAAAAAACATTGTTCTCATTCTCTGGCCAGGAAAATACCAAAGCCTCAAATTAATGAGGGGTTTTTGTAACTGCTCTTTCAAAATTAATTTTATCAACCCTAAAACTTGGCACAGGAAGATAGAAAGGCACATTTAAAGAAAAAAAACAAGGAGTTGTGCATCACTTTAAGACTAACGTCTTCAAAGCATCTGACAAAGTGGGATTTTCTCCCACAAAAGCTCATGAGAAAAATAAATCTGTTAGTCTTAAAGTGCCACGACTCCTTGTTTTTTTGCTGGACTAGACTAATATGGCTATCCCTTTGGAAATTGACATTGAAAGCAAACAGGGCTATTAAGTCAGTGATTAACTTAAAGACAAACTGCAGCCTGTTGCTACAAACAAAAATGATTACTAGTTCACAATACAGTAGATCAAACAAAGCATTATTTTCAAAATCCACAATCAATAAAAATGTTGACCTCAAAATATATGTTTAGATATAGTTTTCTGCATCCACATGGTTACTCCACTTCTCTTTTTACCAGAAAAAGGAAAAATACACAGGACTCAATAGCTTGTACAAATCATAAGTTTGCAGTTCTGACAGTTATAATTCCAACAAACATTTACCTTCACATCTCAATGCTCTACATATATTTAAACATGAGTATTTCAACAAGTGGTATGAATAATGAGTATCTAAAAAAATTACTGCATAATGATGGAAAATATCTTCCCCCACTACCCAAATATTCTCAAACTTATATGAACTAGTTCTCTTCATTGCTCTATTGTGAGCACCAACTCATTATCAATAGTATAATTTAGACCATGTCTAGAGAGTTTTTACCATATCAGTTCTACCAGCAATACAAAAACACTAAATATAGTGCTTGTGTAAATCCATACAATACATCTAGTATCTCAAAGGAGAGTCCACACTGTACTTGGCATTACTGTCAGTAAGAGTAATGTAATGTATTGTGGGCAGCTATCCCACCTTACCACTTGTCAGTTTTTAATCTTAGGAATTCTGGGATGAAGGAGAGGAGCCCAGAGCCCCTTAGGTGCAGTTGCAACATTCTACGGGGCAATGCGTTTCCTTACCACCAGTCATTGGTTTGCTATAACTTGTGCCCTTTTTCAATGGTTCTGAATGATTTCCTGAATGTCTGAAATGCAAATCTCAAGAAGTTAATCCTGCACTACTCTTAAGTGTCACTTGCAGCGTTATCAACGCATTGCAGCTTCGCATGCAGTAGATGAACTCCAAATCAGAACAGGGATCTGGGAGATGGACCCATTGAGTGAACTGCCTGCCAACAGCTGTGCATTGATCTTTTCATTCATGGAGCTTCTGCACAAAGTGCATCACCGCTTCTGGGCATGCAGAAAAGCATCAAGGGATCGGACCAGACCATAATGTAAGTCTGAGATGAACAGTGGTTACCAAACTTCCAAATGTGCAAAGCCACCTTTATGCAACTATGTTCAGAACTAGCCCCTGCTTTGCAGCACAAGGACATCTGAATGAGAGCAGCCCTCCCTCTGGAGATGTGAGTTGCTATTGCTGTGTGGAAGTTGGCAACTCCAGATTGCTACTGGTTGGTCACTAATCAGTTTGTAATTGTCAGGTCCACCCTTGCAACCATGTTATCTCAGGTGTGCAAGATAACTAATCACATTCCACCACAAAAGGACTGACTCTGGGCAATGTGCATGAGGTAGTAGATGGATTTGCAGTGGTGAGATTCCCTAGCTGTGGCAGAGCAATAGATGGCACATCTCTCAATTCTGGCTCCAGAGCCTCTTACAACTGAGTACAAAAATAGAAAGGGCTGCATCTCTATGTTATGACAGGCATGCATGGATCACAGGGGATGTTTTACTGATATCGTGCTGGTTGGTCAGGGAAAGTGCATGATGCTCATATCTTCAGGAACACAGGACTGTACCAGGAGTTACAAGGAGAGACCTTTCTGCCCAGGTGAAAAAATTAATTAAGGGAATATGGCCAAAGCGATCTTGGTAGACCCAGCCTACCCACTGACTCCATGGCTCAGGAAGCCTTACACAGGCAACCTGGATACCAGCAAGGAATAGTTCAATAACAGGCTGAGTAAGCGCCAAATGACTGAGTGTGCCTTTGGGATACTCAAGGCTCACTGGAGAGGCCTTGATAGCAGGCTGAACTTCATGTTCTCCCTAATCTTTGTGAACCTAACGGCGAGAAGTTTGCCCCTGGTTGAACTGCTGAAGTGCATTGCCTTCCAAGTGTATTGAGCGGCAAGATACCAAGGGACTCCCATTCACATAACAGAGGCACTCAGAACATTTTGACAATGAGAAGCCACATGGTACTGTGTAAACCAGCGGCTTCCAACCTATGCCTCAGGGGCCAGAAATGCCCATTGGAGGTTTTCAAAGTGGTCTGCAGCTCTCCTCCTGCTAGCTGCAGAAGTGATCCACTGATTAAAGGACCCAGGTGGAGAATGTTTCTGCAAGGCTAAGACAGATGTAGGCTCCTTGCTGCTGCCAAGGGAATAGGAGATCAGTGTTCCCCTTGCCACATCTGTAACAGGGGGCTTGGCAAAGTACTCCACCTAGGTGCTGGGGTCCCTGCTGGAGCCAGAGGCAGGGGAACACTGATCTTCTGTCCCTCTGACTGCAGAAGGAAACCATTACCTAGAGGCCTCCTAGGATAACCTCCTCAATGTGCAAAAATCAGGGCAAGCTGCAAAACCAGGGGCCAAACCCCCAAACCACTGATGGACAGTACTTACAGTCTCCCAATCAGTTACAAAACTTGCTTCCAATTCCCCACACCAGGCATCACAAAATGTAACAAAACAAACAGCCCCTTTAGCCACTCTGTCTCTTAAAGAACTAGGTTCTCCTGACCCCAAAGGGCCAGCCACATCACCTAGAAAAATATAGGTTTGGATCTTACCCAAAATACCACAGTGCCAGTCAATCCTTTAGTAACTAAAACTAAAGGTTTAATACAAAAAGGAAAGAAAATGAGAGATGTTAAGGGGTCAAAGTGAATCACATACATACGAATGATTTGAGTCCAGGGAAAGCAAGTCCTTGAAAAATTTGGAGTTTACCAGGTTAGTCCAATTCCTCTGGTAGATACTCAGCATGTGGGTGGGTCTCAGTTCTTTGTCCAGTCGCAGGGCAATAGTTCCAGAGATGTGTGTTGCTTGCACACTGGAGGCTGAAGACTGAATGAATTTGGTGCTGCTGCCTTTCATCAGCTGTGTCATCCCATGCTGTGCAGTCTTGGCAATCAAAATGGATTCGAGTCACATGGGCAAGTCTTAGCAGCTTAACAGGTTTCCCCTTGGGCCCATTATACCTGGGAGCTTCTCTGATGGACCATTAAGAACACAATAGAATGGTTGCAGGCATCCATTCTGGGAATGTCCCAAAGTCAAATAACTTGGAACACAAATAGCACATGCAGCATGGATCAGTTAATGCACAGGTGTTGGGAGACAAGCCACCACAACTGCATGTAAAAAGGACCACGGATAAACAGGACCATGGTGAAATGTGTTTCTGTTTTTAGATACTGCACATTAACGAGTTCTGCGTGTTAAACTGATAGCTTCAGGGGACATGATAGTGCACATCAACCAAATTCACAGGTAAACCGATTACATGTAAACTGATCCATGCTGTATTTTCTAACTTCTAATACAGATATGACACCTACCAAAACCATAGAATAATTCCTAGCAGATTATAGCATGTGGGTATATCACATGTGGATTATTGCAAATATGAAATGTTAAAATGAAAGAAACAATCCCCTAAATTCAAACAGTATCACACTAGGGACCCAGGTAGAGCACACAGGGCTACAAGAGGCATGTGGTTTTCCTGCTGTTGCCAAGGCAATGGGAAATCAGCAAGAAGCCTTTGTCTGGCTGAAGGGTGGAAGGGGGTATTCAGAGAGTCTGGCAGTCATTCAGGGTTGTAAAAATAATATTTTGGACCTCAAGCCAAAAAGGTCAGGAACCACTGGTATAAACATCCATCATGACATTGCGCTGCTGAAGATCTGCAGAGAACTGAAGGTACAGGAGAACATGTCTTGTGAACAGATGCATAAACAATGTTCATGTGTTTGAGACAGTCTTATCATCAAGCACCAGTTAAGAAAAAATAAGGATGCACAGGGAAGCGTGGGTGGGTGTAGGCAGGTACTAAAGATGTGTGTACTGGTATGTCCAGCTTTTATTGCTATAGGTGTATGAAGGGGCAGATATAACATTGTAGCAGGCCGGTCTGTGAACAGCAGGTGTGGAGGGTGGTAGAGGTGAGCCTGTGTCAGCTGCATATGGAGTGCTACCACTGTCTTCTAGAGTTCAGTCTGTCCCACCATCACATGAAAAAGTCTATCTTCATTTTCTTCATTCCTCTGAGGTTTTTTTGTGCTTGTCTGTATTCCCACTATTTTTCCATCATTGCTTCTCTCCAAGCCTTTTTTCCTCTTCTGAGCACCTCCATGGACTCAAGGAGCCCTTGGATCATGTCCTCCTTGCTTCGTGAGGCCACTTCTTCATCTGCAGGCATGGGTCTTTGGGCAGTGAAGGCCATTCCAATGAAATGACCAAAATATAATAAAGGAATTATTGTTGGTGCCCTCACACAATATATACAATACTAGGGAAAACACCTTATTCTCCCTCTCCTCCTGAGCAGAGTGCTGCTCCCTGGTGAGTTCTGGAAGTGGGGGACCAAAAAAGTCACTCAAATAGGCCAGGTTCATGGAGCTGGGAGAGATGTTCAGTTGGGGAAGCAATCAATGTGCAATGGGGAAAAATCTAAATTTTTGAACCTGTTCTGCACAGCAAGTTGTCATAGAAGCTGATCTCATTCCTCAGAGTCTGTACAGAGGCTAAAATGCACACCCTTCATGTGAATAGGTCGAAACCAGCCGCCATGCTGGCTGTGTGTCAGATTGTTCCTCAGTCCAGTAACTTCCAATTGATGTGGGAAAGCGTCCTTCTATGGTGGTGAAAAAACCAGCTGCTCAGCCAAGAGAATCTGAGGCAGAGAATCAGGGAGTACATCTGGGAAAATTTCCTTGCCTATGTCTACGCTAGCAAATTAGTTTGGATTAAGGAGGGTTAATCTGGACTAATTTGGTCCCTGTTTACACTAGGCTTTGCCTAGTTCTAACCAAAAAAGGTTTTAGCTCTAATTAAGCAAGCCTTAGTTCCAACTAGTTAGTTTAAGTCCGAACTGCCACAATGCAGCCATGCAAGTTAACTGATTTTTGAACTAATCAGTTAGTTCGAACTAGCCATGTTTTTCAGTTCAACTAACTTTTGGTTCAAACTAGCTGTGCTTAAGTTTGAATAAAAAGTTTAGTTCAAACTAAGCAGGTCCAAACTAGGCTCTCTCATGTAGACATAGCCCTTGAGCTCTCAGCAGAGGATGCCCAGGAAATCACTGGATGCATCAATGTGCTGCTAATCAGTGCTGTCTAGATGCAATAGGGAATGGGAAATAATATGCAAACAAGCTGCTACAGCACCTTTCCATTCACTCCTAACATGCTGTTTTTAAAACAAGCAGATGCACCTCATGGCTCCTGTATGGAAGCAGCATCAGCTTGTCAAACAATTACCAGAGCTCCCCTCTCTCATGTCTGGAGTACCACAGTTGGATGGCTGAGACTGGCTGCACACTTCCAGGGTGGTAACAGTTCCCAACTCCTAAACTCTGCTGTGCTGCTTCCCAGCTCCAATTCCTCACTGATCACCTCATCAGGTTTTACTGTGGTATCTGGTGGCCCTGGGCTGTGAAAGTGCCTATGGGAGTCTTGGGGATGGAAGGGGGGGGGGGGGGGCTGCTGAGGAAGCCTTCCAATTTCTTGTAAAAATATCAGCAGATTGTTGGCACCAAACCAAACCAGAATGGTGGTTTGCTTTCCTGCCTTCGTGGTAATTCTGGCACAGCTCACCCTTGGCTCTGCACTGAAGTGTATCCCTGTCAATCTCCCTTCCATGGCACAAAAACTGTCCATAAGTATCAAAATTCCTTTGCCTATAGCAGAACTAGGACTGCACAGCACACTCTTCCCAAACGCTGATCATCTCCAGCAGCTCTGCTGTGCTCGAGACGGGAGAGCATTTGCTGTGAGGAGCCACCATTGCCACTTGTGAACACAAGAGAACCTCCCTATGCTCAAAACAGAAGTGAAACCAAGGAAACTCCCACAGTTTAAAAGGGGGAAAGAGCTGGTTGCCACAGAGCAACAGAATGCAGACAGAAGACCAGAGTTGTCAGGACTGACACTGTGGGACATTTCTAGAGGCCATTTAACACAACAGAAAAATGCAGTGTCCACACTGATGACAAAAATATTGCAAAAAAAAAATCACTACGCCTTTCACACATGTAACACCCACGCGGCTAGATTGAGTCTGCCTTGCAGGCAGCTCTGACCAGAGAAGGGTGTGCGCGGGAACACAGCAAGGAGAGCCCCTTTGCCCCCAGGAGCACCTGTTCCAAACCCCCAGAGTGACCACACACACACTGCAATAGCGCAGGGATTATGGGAATGGGGAAGGTTTATTTACAGAGGTGCAAAGGGGAAAACCAACAGGGGAGATGGGGCAGCAGTAACAGAGTAACAGCTAACACAGGGCCCTGCAAGGCCGAACAATGGAGCAGACTGGAGGCAGACGTGAGCTCTGCTTCTGCACCATGAATTTAGGAGTCCCAGCACAGTTCCAGTCCAGTGTTCAGTCCACCAACTCCTAGTCTTTGGCACCAGCGCTTTCCCAACAAAAAGAAAATCCTCTGATGCCTCTTTTGCCACTCTGTGAACCCAGAGCGGCCCCCTCCCCACTTAACTAACTACAACCTCCCCACTAAGTCCCAGGTGCTGTACTCACAGCCCCACAGCTCCAGATGGCCAGTCAGTGGATGCTGCTCTGTCCTTGGGCGACTCTCCCCAGCACAGTGTCCTTCTGTGGGTGCTGGCCTGGCATCCCAGGTCAGCAGCTCTGTCTTCCCTGGCTTCAGGCAGGGCCTTTCTCCCTCTTCCTCCTTCCCAGGCTTCTGGCTCCAGCTCCAGCCCCCCTCCTCAGCTCCACAACCTCTCCCACAGGGCAAAAATTTAAAGGGACCACGCTCCTTAAAACCCCAGGGGGGTTACACACAGATGGTGGTATTTTAACAAAATGGGCATTCCACTGTGTACGCAAGGATTGTTTTGTCAGCTAAAGTTAACTTTTGACAAAACTATCTACAGCAGAATAGGCCTTAGACAGGGTCAAAAGGTGTATGTGACATTTTACAGGCAACTGAGTAAAGATTCAGTTTGTGGTTAAGGCACTAGACTCAGAAAACTTAGGTACAGCTTTTGGCTCCATCACATAGTTCTCATCTGATACTAAGCCAGTTAGTTTCCTGATGACTCAGTTTGCAATGTGTAGAATAGAAACAATGCATCCTCAGAATCACATCATACATATAAACACACAAATATTTGGGTTGTACTCAGTATAATTATATCACCCCTCAACACTGTATCTGAGTGGCAGATAAAGGTCCTGTGGCAGAAGTATACCTTTTTTCTTCACTTGAAGACCAAAGAAAAACCAAAACCCACAAAGACACCCCAACAAAACAAAAAGCACACAGACCTTAATCACCTCTGCTAATAGAGTGACCAAGCAACTCTAAAAGATGCAGTGTGTTGCTTTTTCATTAATCTCCATTTTTTCCCTGAATATTAGGAGTTATATTACTGCTGTGAGTGTGAAACTAGCTCATACCTTTTAAAAAACCAAAACAATTTTGTTTCTGTTCTATGGATGTTCATATACTGTGTTGAAATTTTGCTTCTCTTTTGGTAGCATTCATACAGCATGAAGTGAAATAGGAGGAAGGAAAGTGGGCTTTGTAAAATCAATGTGCAAGACCACCAGTGAAAGGTTCTCAAGGATCTGGTCTTCAGAAGAGAATTCTCATCACCTGTGAAGTGAAGCTGGTCATTTTGTCAATTCATCTCTCCCTAAGGAGACCCACATGAAAAAGAAGTTTCCTGCATCTGCAGTTGCCTTTACAAAGCAAAGAGGAACAACTTCTCAATATCAAAGAGGTAATCTTCTTTAGAGGGTTCAAACATGTCTGCCCCTCCTCCCTCAAACAGTGCCTTAATCATTGGCAAAAAAACTAAAGTGGATATCAGAACTTACGCAACAACTGACATTCCTAGCAAGAGGAGCAATATTATCTCACTTTCTTTTGGGCACCAGGCCAGCGCCTATGACATCTTCTCCCACTTCAAATGACTGACACAAGCCATCTCAAGGATGAGTTGCATGACTGATTGGCCATACTTGTGTGGATTACTGCTTGTGACACTGATGGACTACAGACAAGGATTAGTCAAGAAAAAACACTAGCAGATGTGCCCTCATCTCCAAAAACTGCTGTTTTCGCTCAGGGTCAAACAGGTGCTCCTTCTGCATCACAGAATGAGGATACTGCTCCAGGAGCTTAAGTTCCTGAGGAAAGTTTCCAACCTGTAATAGGTCCTTAAGTGCATGATGAATACTGTCTTTTCCAGCTTTGGCCATGGTCAAGATGCTCTCAGTCTTTTCCTACTGGGAATCAAAAGATCTGATTCCACTTCCTCTGTGCAAAGGGATTGGCTCCAGTCCACAATTGTTGGCAGTGGTGGATCAGGAGCTGCAGGGCCCTTAGGCCTCCCCACTGGTGCCCCACCCCCACACTAGAGAACTGCCTGTGGGTCAGCACTGAAGGGGGTGGCTGGGACAGCAGGCCGACCATGGGCTGGCTGGTTGGCCCCAGGGCACTTACTGCCACATGCGAGGCAGCTTCAGGCCTCACTGGAGTCCCTGCTGCCCCCACCCCCATGTACAGCCTGCCCTGCCCCCAGGAGTGGGCAGTTGAGACTGGGTGAGCTTGGCTTGTGGGCTGGCTCACCCACCCCTGGCGACAGACAGGCCAGCCCAGGGGCAGGGCAGGAACTCAGAGGTTGGTCTCAGGCTGACCCATCACACTCCTCTTCCCAGTGCTGGGCTGCTGGCAGGGCAGAGGGGCCCCCACACTTTGGTGGGTCCTTGGGCCTGGGCCCCATTGGCCCAATAGGAATCCACCCCTGATTGTTGGGCCAGTCAGTCAGTTCACTCACCATCTGGGAAAAAGACAGCATCTCATCCTATTACTGGATATGTCATTTCTCCAGGCAAAGCCATTCTTATTGTTTTCATGTGCATACCCATCATCAGCTGTAACTGCCAATTGAGAGGCCTTTATGTCACCATACCATATACTTTGTCTCTCCTGGGGTGCCATCCTCCCCAGCCAGGCAGATTTGAGCTACTGTTTAGCTGAACCCAGAGGTTAGGAGACTTCATAACTCTCTCCCCTTGAAGCAGACTGGAACTTGTTGGGGAGCCTTTTTATAGTCACATCTCCACACCCTAGCACTGGGTGTATTCGCACTCCATGAAAGGACATTTTTTGTATGCTGTGATCACCCACTGAACTAGCAGGTCGCCACGCTAGCCTTGCAGGCATTCTCTAGAAGGAAATTTGGCCACAGGATAGCATGAGAAATGGAGCCAAATCAAGACACAAGAGGGGCTTCTGGGCTGGGCCTCCTTCTAGTCCTATCCCATCATAACCCAGGGTCTCCCCATAATTAAGACGACAGCCTCACTCTCTTGGATAGATGTGCTAAGTGTGGCCCCTGAGTTAGGGGCTTAGTGTTGATGCATTACACCTTCTTTTGGCTAGTCCTGCATAATGTTGAAGATCTTAGAAATTCTGTATCCAAGAATCCTTCAGCTGCTATGAAAATTTCAAGTCACACAATGTCTAACACAGATAGAGGATGATGTCATACCATCTTTCTTGACTTCTCACTGGCAGAAGCCATACAAACCGTTCAGCAGCCCAAGCCTGAAGACTGTTTGAGGATGAAGTAACCACCTACACTGTTCTTTCAAGCACTGAGCGATTATTATGCAAGGTCCAATGACCTTAGAGAATGTCAGACTTAAAAATTGCTGGCTACTTCTTTCTTCATCAGGATCCAATGAGTTTAGAAAAGAGGCTTTCACTGCCTGTAGACCTTATCCTGGTCTTGTTCCAGGTCTTGATAGGCTGCCTGTGTCTGGCCCAGATGATAGGGTGTCAATACTAGAGCACAATGCTCAGCAGGCCACTTGCTTCTCTCAGAGTCCATCAAGCATGTCTGTCCTCTTTTTCATTATTTGTCCTATTCTGGAGCACAATGGCCAATAATACACTTCCAATGCAGGTTTACTGTTGCCTTGACAATTTGGCTTTGCCATCTATTTGGAAACAAATCAAGATAAAGGCATTCCCAATGTTAAAAAAGATGACAACAAAAAGGTGGCTTGTATGGGCTTAACATTATTGTGCATTCCCCTGCTGACAATATGGCATGCTGAATACAGTTCTGGTAGTCCTATGTAGGGTCCAATAGGAATCTTCAAGTGAAAAAAGATGAACTTCCAAAGAAAAACTGACACCACAGAAGAGAACAGAAAATGCTGTTTACTCCCCCAGCTCTTTCTAGCAACACTTTCTGCATTTTCTGCGCTCACGACTTGGAAAGCAAGATGTCAAGGAACTGTTAAGTGGCTGTTCCACAGAAGCAATTTTCACCAGTGATACTGCTTAGTTATCAGGTTTTTTCCACTATTAACACAAAGCATTATCTCCATAGAGGGGTTAAAGTAAGCCAGAACACAGTTCCAGGGCCCACAAATCTGACAAGCCAGCATTCCAGGGCCTAGATTCCAGAGTCTAGAAAAATCAGGACTGAAGGGGGCCTGGACAATACAGGAAACAGTCCCAGAAATTAGGAAGGATCCAGGGCCTCCCAAATTATACTGTACCCACTGTCTCTATACCACTGGATCAAATAGTTCAAATCTGAACTGGTTAAATATTTAAACATTTCACCAATGGACAATACTGTTTATACTGAGAACCATTTAAAGTTCATTACATTCTAAGACTCAGTTCTGGAGAAAAAAAAAAAAAATTGTAGGACCCAGCCTGTAGATGCCCCAGCCTGATCCAGGTGTCACTGTGCAAGGTGCCACACAGAAGTATGTTAAATTAATGTGTTCCAAAATTTCTAACACCTAAGCAAATTTTAGGAGTACATTTTTGTAGTAAGAACAGTTCCATTATTTTGCTAATATTTAATGTAATATAATTCACTTAATAGACACTAATATGAAACCTGAATATTTTAATTTCTCAAAATTATGATTGTCATCTAAAGTGAATCATCTCCTCCATTATATTATAAATCATCCTGCTATGGAATAATATACTCCAGAATTACTATTATAGTAATTAAGAGTAACAAAATTCAAATAGAGAGGATCACCTTCAAGTAAATTCTCCTCCTTGATTTTAGTGAAAGTGGTTTAGGACTCAGTTAACAGTTATGCTTCTGTAACACATTTCTGCACCAATGGAGCAATTGTTATTGATTATAAATGAGGATTTAAGAAAGTGATCAGACAGACAGTGTTCTTCTGGGTTTTCTTTGAGACACAAGCACACCTTAAGAATATGTATTAATTTTGGTTCCAACAAATGACAGTTTAGTGTTGCTCTCAAACTTAATAAGTTTACTACCCCTTCTCTTGGGGTAAAATTTTGTACAGATGTATTTAAAAATCATAGCATGAAAATACTGTAATTTAATTTGGATTAAAAAGAAATATTTAATGAGACAAAAAATAAAATCTCTTGAATTTAGTAATTAAGAACTCCAAATACCCTAGAATCTTATCTTAAACTGTCCCTCAATCTATAGATCATTGCAGTAGTAAAGGGCAGTTAGTTTGCTTTTGATACATTTATGCTATATTTTTAAAACCAGTCACAAGGTTTCCTCAACAGAGCAGCTTTCAAATCACTCCTCCCCACTCCCACTGGATTATATATTGGAGCTCAGGTTTTGCAAAAGGCTGGGATAAGATTAAACATATATTACATTGTTTTGTTTCGGCTTTTAATTATTTTACACACATTTGTTTGGTATACTTTATTCCTACAATCTGATTTTTTAACATTCTTGGAGGTAACGTTGCTCACTTTATGTGAGCTGTACTGAAACTTTTGTAAGATGATATCTAGTTGCTAAATCTATAAGCACTATGGTCAATAGAACAAGATTGGAGAATTCTTTTGAATTTCCTGTACTAACACACACATACCAACACAGCTGACAAAATATATGTACCACATACAGGACTTCTGTTATTTACCCCTGGAGCAAGGGAAGGACTTTATCCCCAATCTAGGTACTGTCTATTGTATGGCATAAAAGCAAGGGCTTCTACTTGAAGTTAAGTATGATCTACCATCTGAACAGGAAGCAAATGAAAGTACCCAAAAAGAGTACATACATGGTACACAGGATTCTAGAAGCTCTTTTGGGATGCGTTTCTCCTATCCTGAGGAATGCGGATTATTTGCCTTTTCCCATGTAGTAAAGGCAGGGGTTAAACTATAATTTGGTGGGCCCTGGAACCACCCCCCTCCAGCACGGGTGGCCTCCCCAGTACCCATCCCTAGAATCCAACCCCTGCCCCAGTCCCACCCCTGCACACGCATACACCCGCCCCCCAAGCCCTTACCTCAGCTGTCAGCACACTGGCTGACTGGCTGGAAGCTGCTTCCAGCCACAAGCGGCTCTGCCTTGCAGGGGAGAGATTCACACTCCCAGCCTACCGCAGCTCCCTGCTGGCTGAGCCATCAGAAGGCTGCTTTCCGGCCACTCATGCTATTTTTCAGGGGGCCCTGGAATGCAGTGTTCTAGTGCATTCTTCTATTTTTATGGACTTGAACGCTGCCGGCCTACAAAAAGGGGGCCCTGGAACTGCATCCCCCTTACTTTAACCCCCGAGTAAGTGACTGTGTCTTCCTACACTCTGAAAAGACAAGAGCTGTATTCCCACCCTCAGTAAATGGGATTATTTGCTTTGCTCCTGAGTTGTTTGGGAAGAAACGGTTTTCTGTTTGGTAAACCTCTCTCAGGAGACCCCAGTGTCAGATAACATCCCATGCAGACTGTACTCTTAAGAGCCTGAATCATCAATATACATGACTGATTTTAATTTTATAAAATCCCTTACAAATGCTTAAGATTAGATTATATGCCATACTATAGACTAAGTGTTATTCAGTGAAAAAACTAAATTATGAAACTAACATCTTATTTATCTTGTGGAAACAATCATTCAGACCCTCTGGCTTCCTCAAATAATCCAGACAAACAAAAAGGAATCCACTCATATTTAAAGTTATTTTTCCTAGTAAGAGACCTTCACAATATAAAATTATACTTAATCTTTAGAGACTTCTTACAAAAAAGCAAAACAGAGTGGTTACCTACCAGGTTCAGAGCCTTTCTGCCCAATATCAAATGCTCCCAACCCCAAAGTAAAACGTTTTAGTCTGATGAGTGTTCAAATAAATGCAATCAGATAAGTTGACTCATTGTAGAGCTTGTCACCATAACCCATCTTAGCTTTCTATGACTCTTAATACCTCCAGTCTGATACAAGCCTATGGGTACATGAGGAGTCTCTATTGGAGAAGGTAAGCGGATATGCTGATCATGAATGCTCCTGGAAAAAACTTGCATCAGAGAATTAAAGATTCTGAATAATGTATTTTAAAATTCAACTCTCCATAATAATTAAACCTGTTTCCATTATTTATTTCAAAATTCCTGTCAGCAAGTATGTTTGTAACAATACAGACAACAAAAAAATTCCCCAGAAGTAGTGAGGAATACTCACCCTTGTGCAGTAGCCAAGGTTCTTCTAGATACATGTCCCTGTTCTGCTCCACTTTAGGTGCGTGACCAGCCTCAGATTGGAGACTTCTTTAACAGTCTCCACTGGGTGACCTGTGCACATTGGCAGGGGCTCACAGCCATTTCACACCACTGATTATGTACACAGCTGCTCCCCCCCAGTTCCCTCTCTACCATGAAGGAAGTGACAACTCTGCATCTTGGAATACTTCAAAGTAGAGGGGATGAGAGCAGGAAGTGGAGCAGGACAGGGACACACATCTCCAAGAACTATGGCTACTGCACAAGGATGAGTATCCCTCACTACTTCTTCGAGCAGTAACCCTGTCTGCTGCACTTTAGGTGATTACCAAGCTGTTCCCCTTGGGGGGGGGGGGGGGCCTTCAAAGCCTGTACTGCAAACTGACTGAAGTACTGCCATCTCCACAGCAGTATCTGAGATTGAAAGCTGATCAATAGCATAATGTTTCATGAATGTGTCTGATGAAGCCCATGTAGCAGCTTGGCAAATGTCAGTTTTAAGAATGTTACTCATAAAGGCCGTGGAAGTTGCTATGGACCTCATGGAGTGAGTCTGAATGACCCCCGGAGTTTGAATCCCCCTTAACATGTATACTGTGCGAATGCAGGTAGAAATCCATTTCAAAAGCCTTTGCTTTGAAATCGGTTGACCTTGTGAACGCTGTTATGGATACAAAGAGTTTCAAGTTTTTCTGAAATGGTTTCATCCTCTGGAGATAAAAAGTCACTGCATGTGTTATGTCCAGCGTGTACCATACTGTGTGTTGCAGATTGCTATGCAGTTTTGGAGAAAAAAAAGTGTTGGAAGGTGTATTGTTTAGTTAAGGTGAAAAGAGGGAACAACCTTTAGGAATAACTTAGGATGTGGATGCAGAGAGATCTTGTCCTTGTGAAAGACCATGTACAGTGGACTCACCATCAGTGCAGCCAGTTTGCTTACACGCTGAGAAGACGTTACGGCAACCAGGAAGGCCACCTTCATTGACATTTGTAAGAGGAAAAATGTAGCAAGAGGCTCAAAGGGTGGCCTTGTCAACACTTTGAGGACCATGGAGAGGTCCCATTGTGGAGTAGGTGGTCGGAGAAGAGGATAAGAACTCTGCATCCCTGTCATGAATCTCTTGACCACCAGGTGAGAAAACAAGTCCTGTTCATGAAATGTAGCTATTGTCATAAAGTGGACCTTAATGGTGGTAAGTGAAAGGTTTATGTTTTTCAGATGGAGAAGATAGACTAAAAGGTCTGGAATGGACATTGACATGGGATTCTTATTATGAAGACACCAAATTGCAAACCTGCACCCCTTTTGAAGGTAAGTACACCTCATTGCTTGTTTCCTGCTATTCAGGAGAATGTTCCTGACCTGCTGAGGAATACTGTAACGCTATGTCATTGGGCCATCCAGGTACCAGACCATGAGATGCAACCTGCTCAGATAAGTATGGAGAGTTCTCCCCTTGCTATGTGATAAGAGGTCTGGTACTTTCAGAAGCGTGATTGGATTCCTCGTTGACATCTGTAAGAAATAGGCATACCAGGTTTGTCTGGGCCAAGTGGGTGCTACCATTATCACTGTGGCCTTGTCGCACCGCATTTTCCAGAGTGTCTTGGGAATTAACAGGATTGGAGGGAATGCATATAGCAGACCCGGACTCCAGCTGAGGAAAAAAGCATCCTCCTTGGATCCCTTCCCCATGCCCGCTCAAGAACAGAATGCTGACATTTTTTGTTTGCCTGGGTGGCAAAAAGATCTATTCATAGGAGTCCCAATAGCTGGAACACCTGTTGAATAATGTTTGTCTGGATGTTCCATTCATGGGCAGTCTCAAAAGTCCTGCTCAAGGTATCTACCATAATATTGTCTTTCCCTGGCAAATACATGGCTGAGATGTTTACCCTGTGTTGTATGCACAGATCCATAACTTCATTGCTTCGAGGCATAGCGCTCTGGATTGTGCCCCTCCCTGACAGTTGTTATAATATACACAGGACATGTTGCCCATGCGCACCTTACTGCTGTCCCCGAGATAACTGGCAGGAAGTGCCTGCAAGTGTTGCGCACTGCATGAAGCTCTAGTAGGTTTACGCACATACGTCTTTTTTGACATGGACCACTTGGCCTGGGCAGTCTCCACCAGGAGATGCGCTCCCCCAACCTGTCAAAGATGCATCTATTTTCATGAGCAGGTCCAGTTCTGGAGACACAAAAGGGACCCCCTGCAATAAGTTTTCTTCCTTTGTCCAACAAACCAACGAATCCCTTACGGACTTTGGAGGACACAGGAGGCGGTGACAACCTATTTTGAACACTCTTGCAAATCACAGTTGAGAAAGGTTGCATGTGGAGTCTCACATGGCTGACCAGGGAAGTCATGGCTGCCATACGGCCGAGGAACTGCATACATATGCATCCAATATCATCAAGTCTGGACTATTTGTACTATATCAAGAATGTTCTTGTACCACTCTTGTGGAAGACAGGCACGCGCCATTGATTTATGAATCCTCACACCTATGAATACTATCTCTTGAGAGGGACAGAGCAAAGACTTTTCGTAATTTATTGCTAAACCCAATGGCAGGAAAAGTCTTTTGGTAGCAACCACTGACTCCTGGGGCTCCCAAATGACCGTGCCTTTATCAGAAAGTCATCCAGGTGGGGAAAAATAACATTCTTTGTTCGAAGATATGCACAGACTACCGCCACGAGTTTGGAAAACATCCTTGGTGCAGTCCAGAGACCGAAGGACATCGCCGTATACTGGTAATGTTTGCCCTTGCATAGAAATCTGAGAAACTTCCTGTGTGCCAGGTGGACAGAAATATGGAAATAAGCATCCTTCTGGTCGAGTGAAGCCAAACAGTTGCTGGCAGTATACTTGGAATCATCACCATTTTGAATCTTTGTATTGATATACCTGTTTAACCTCTTGAGGTCTAGGACAGGCCTCCAACCTCCTGTTTTGTTTTGTTTTTTTCCCTCTTTGAGAGGAAGCATTGTGAATAGAAGCCCCTGCTCCTGTATCAAGGCAAAATTTCCTCTATTGCCCCCAAGGAGAGGTTGCTTATCTCCTCTGACAATACCTGTTCGTCAGTTGGGTCCCTGAAGGAGGACGGGGTTGGGGATGGAAAATGGGCCTGCATAGAAAGGGGATGGTATATCCCTTTAAGATGGTGTCCAGAACCCACTTGTCCGACAAAATGGACTTCCATGGGTTGGGGGAGAAAAAAAAAAAAAAAAGGAGTCTGCTCAGGAAAAAACTGTGGTGGATCGCTGATGAGAGTACTCACTGAGGAAAGGTGGTTGGGCAAACCCTCAATCAAAGACTCAAAATTGTTGTTTGGTGTTGGGTGGTTGGGGGTTAGCTGAAGCGTGACAGCCCTGCCTCCTATGCTGTTGGGGTCTGGATTGCAATCTAACATTCTCAAATCTGCGACCCTGGTTGCATTGAGGTATCTGCTCTTAAAGGGTGAAACCTCTGATTCCTTATACGAGAAGTTGGCACGTATATTTCTAGGGTATGAAGTGTTGCCCTAGAATCTTCAAGGGTGTGCATAACCTCACTCATTCCCCCCCTAAACAGCTTCGATCTATCGAAGGGAAGGTTCTCCATTGTTGCCTGCATCTGTTTTGGTAGCACCACAGCATGAAGCCAGGATGCCTGTCTCATGACAGCAACCATGCCGATGATGCAAGCGGCCACATCTGCTGCATCCAAGGAGGTCTGTAGTGCTGTCCTTGCGGTAAGCTGACCTTCCCTTAAGGAATTAGCTTGTTCCTCTTTGTCCTCAGGTATATAGGTAAGAAACTCCAACAACTTTGTGTACGTGTGGATCATAATTGGATAATACTGCAGTATAGTTTGCAACCCTCAGTAGGAAAGTTGTCGAGATATACACTTTTTTCCCCTCAGAGGTCCAGTTTATCCTTCTTGTTGGGTTAGTGTCATTTTATAATGGCTTTGCTTAGATCTTCGGTTCACAGCCTCTGTCACTAAGGAGTTGGACCGCAGCTGCGTAAAAAGAAATTCATTGCCCTTTGGCATTATGAAGTACTTCTTGTTAGTTTTCTTATTGGTAGGTGCGGCCATGGCTGGTGTTTGCCATATTTGGTTTGCCAGTTCTATAATGCCCTCATCCATAGGTAGTGCAACTTTTGTCGAAGCCAAGGACTGCAGGATCCTGTATAATTTGTGCTGAGTCATTGACTCATCATGTATCGGAACATCTAGACTGTCTGCAACTCTTGAACAATTCTAGAAACTGTTTCACCTAATCAGATTTGGAATGATGGGCAAGAGCTTCATTCAACTTCTTCTGAATTGGTATTTGTTGAGTTTGCAGAGGCAAAAAATGGCAATTGTTGCTGCCGTAAAGTTGCTGGAGTGCCCCAAGTTGAGGCCAGTTTCCCCAGCCTACACAAGGAAACGCATGTGGCCAGTTCATGTACCAGGGTGGCAGTGGTATACAGCCTGTGCCTGCACACTGGGAAGTGTCTTCTCCCCAAATGATTCTGGGCTTGATGACCTGGTAAAGCCAGATTCCCCACTGTGGGATGAAGAAAAACTCAATGAAGTTATGTCTCCCTCAGAGGAGTAGATGCTGAACAGCAGTGAAATAGGAGAGGACCCAGACTGCTTGTCATCCTCTGATTCACGATGGTGCCTCTTGTTTTTTCCTCCTGGGTGACAGAGAGAACTTACTCCTCTGCACAGGGACGGTGTGGCTCCAGCAGCAATGGAGCCATATCCCCTGAAGGTGCCGCTTGCGGCGCCATGTTCAACATGGTCCTGCTCAGAATCAGGAAAACAGGGCGGCTGCTGGCAGAGCCAGTGCTGCTGGATTTGTTCACGGAACTGGCTGCAGGATCGGCACCATCAGCATGGTCTGCGGACCCAAACAGGCCATTGCTGAGACCCCTAGTGGGGTCAGCACCAGCGGTTTGTCCACAGCAGTGTGTTTTCGCCCTCACTCTGGTGGAGCTCAATGGGCAGTCATGCCCTCTGTGGGCAGAGGTACGCGAAGGACCACAAGCCCCCAGGGTACTGTCCTTGCTCTTTTCACCCCTGGATCTCTTTGAGGGTGTTGGAAAAGAGGCAGCAGACCACCACTTTTGAGGTGGAGAGGATCGTGACTGGTGGCCAGGGTCCGATGCCAGCTTTAAAGAGCCCTCCATGAGAAAGTTTTAAATTTCATTTCTCTGTCTTTCCAGCCTCAAGTAGTCAGTTTCTTGCAATGAGGGCATTTGTGGGTTATAGGACCCTCGCCCAAACATCTTATACACTGAGGATGGCCGTCCAATGCAGGCATTGCATCCCTGCAGGAAGTGCATTGCTTAAAACCTAGGAGTCAGCATGCTGCTGTGACAGTTTCTCTCTCTCTGTTTCAGCTCTTTAACTTCAATGTCTTTCTTCTTTGTAGGGTACTGGTGGAGAGAAAGTGGCCATTAAAATGGCCTTTGAGAAGGAAGCCAGAGCTGACAATCTCTGTCTGAATGCTGAGGCGGTAAAAAGGGAAGGGGGGGCAGCTGTGTGCATCATCAGTGGGGCAAAATGGCTGCGAGCCCCCGCCGACACACAGAGGTCACCTCGTGGAGACTGCTAAAGAATTCTCTGATCCAAGGCATGAGGCTGGCCACGCACCACAAGTGGAGCGGACAGGGACACTGCTAAAAGAAGGGATTACACTCCTATGATGACCCATTTCCTGTTTCTCTTATGTTTTTGATGGGTGCCTCACTCTGTGTACACCACATGTGCCAGCTGGAGCACATCTTGGGGGAAAACTGCTTATCTAGTCTTTTAGTTGTGTTTTTTTTGCACTATACACACAGGAGGACCACATTTCAAGTCTCAGATAGTGGACTCTGTCGCCAAAGCTGGACTAGCATTTGGGAAAGGTGGTAGGATGTGTGTGGGGGAACTGCAAGAGTACATTTGGGACTGTTGGAGGAATTTACTGGAAGTTTCCAAGGCCAGTAGTTAGGGACAGTAAAAACTGCACAACCAACAGTTTAGCATTTTTTGATCTACTTGCTCTCACTGCTACCTGCAGGGACTTAAAAAGAAGAGGAAGAGAGAAAACAGCACTTGCCCTTTTATAGTACAGAGCAGATTCAACAACAACAATCCTTCAAGACATCTCCAAAGATGCTAAAAATTTCAAGGTCACCCAAGAGGGGTGAGAGAAGAGTCTTGGGTAGGACTAGCACAAATACCCAAACAGAGAAACACAGTCCACCCAGTCTACTGAATGCTCCTATAGAAATGCTTTCCAAACTCCCCATAAAAACTGCATACATGGAAGCAATGCTACTGCTTTCATACCAGTGGGACATACCATGGCTAGACTTTTGGAGCTCCCGCTCTCCACTGCCAGGCAGATAGATCTATGTAATCAGACCTGGAAGCTAAAAGGTGTAAGGCACTCCCAATAGAGAAGTCAGAACAGTAAGATCTGGGATCGGACAATTAGATGAATAGCAGCTGCCAGCAAGAAATCACAAGGTCCTCAGCTTCATCTACCAGCTTTAGTTTTAAGAGACAAAGCTGTATACCTACTTCCTCAAAAAGGAGGGCCAACATGGAATACACTCAGTGTCTGCCATAAAGCTGCAGGGCATACATCCTGCAGATCTCACCCCAGTAGAATGGTACTGGTAGTGCACACTATTGGGTTATTGAGTTCTTTTGAATACCTTCTGCTCAGTGTTCTACTTAATTCTGTATTTAGACCTAGGAGAAGATAAAATAAGGACAAGGTAGAGATGAGAGATCAATCCTATGCTTCTACCAAGACAAGGCATACAAGACTGGAACACAAGACTGTGATTCAGTCCTTTTCTTCCTTGATTCTTTGCATCAGGAGGCATAGTATGTTTGTTGCATGGATTATTTCCTCCTCACAGGACAAAGAAGAGCTGACATTTAAGCTGGAAGGTTTCTAATAAGCTATAGAATCCATATCTACCAGGTCTTCATGCTTGAACAAGAACACCAATGATGCTTTCTTCATATTAATCTGCATAAGAGCCAAAGATTAATTTCTCTCTCACACACACACACACACACACACACACACACACACACACACACACACACACACACACAGATTAGGTGGCAAAGTGCACAAGGAAAACATGTGGTTTCACAATTTAAGTACAGCAGCTATTAGCTTTGTAATGGACTGCCCTCAAAGAGATTATGAAAGCACATTAAAGGACAAGATTAGTTAGATATAATATCTAATAGATATAAATGTATCCTTAGTTAGATATAAACATAAAACATATTTCAAGGAATCAATCTACAGGTTAAAAATAAAAGACTACCGCTACATACAACCTGATATGCAGTGATAGCTGCACAAGTTATTGAATCAATGTTTTAAAATGGAGGATTTGTAGAAACCAAAATCACACAAACAAAAAATGTACTATTACCAAACTATTTCTAAAACAGTCTTATGCCAAGGTTGTAAATGATAAAGAACTAAAAGTCAGAAACAGTTACTCTACAGTGAAGCATACACAAAAATAGGATAATACTGTGCTTTTTACTTTTAGAGGCCGCAGAGCTTCACAGAACTTAGTCCAGTAGCTTTTCTCAATAACTTCCAGATGCCTCTCTCTCCTTCGAAGTGTCCTTAGCCTTTCTTCAAGCTGCTGTAGGGTCCGTCTGTCCCTTGTTGGTAAAGGGCGACCATCTTTGCACTGTTAATAAAAAATGGATGTGTGAAAATAAAAGGAACAGTTTGTGAAAACTAAAAAGAATAAAATTTAGCACCTTGTATAACAAGCTCTGACAGATCTATGAAGTTAGAATTGCATACAATACTGTAAATCCAGTTTGTAAGAGACTGATTTAATTTTAGCCCATTTCTATTTTTTAATACTTTCTTCCCAGCTCTCCATTTTTACTTCTAGTCAACAAAGTCAGCTACCTTTCACATATTTTCAAGTACATTGAAGAGCAGTAGTTTCTGAAGAATGAAGTCAGCATAGAATTTCCAAAACACAAAAATCAGAATTGTTCCCTAAACTAGCTGAGCTCACCAACACCAATAAAATATTTTTTAAGGATTCCAGGCATAGATTAAACTCCTTTGATCTTCAGAATACTGGGAACAAGTTTTTTAATGAGTCTGTTGAAGTATATGCAATACGAGCTAAATATACAATTCAATGTTCATTTAAGTATTAAATTATATATCAACAGTAAGCCATGAATCTCAAATCTCACTATAAACTTATCTGTTACAAAAACAATTTTGAAAAATTCATTAGTCCATTAAATGATTTTTTTTTAATAAATGGAATCCTTAACATGATTGTGAAAATGTCTTAGGTATACAGTACCTGTTTTACAAAATTTAATTACAATTTTCTGCTAAAAAATTCAAATTGGAAGTGTCTTTAAAAGGATTCATACTTAACACTGTTGAAAGCTAAGAGATTGAGATCTGACTTTGTTTACACAAGAGACTATCCCAAAATATTCTACCACTGTACCTCAAATCTGACCAGGAAGGACCACCTACAGAGAAGAAAGGTGGTTCAACTTCCATGCCTATTTAATCATTTGTCTTTTTGCTGCAGTTGCCAAAAACAGGGCCAACTGTGATGTTAATTCTACTCCACAAGAAGTCAGTCTTAAGTGGGAAGAAAAAAAAAGAATCAAATCTGCACACAAATCTAAATATCACATACCTGCCTGTTGCAACAGATATTCATTTTATAGTATTACCATTGCTGAAATCATTGTCTCCTTAAACTTTCCTGTAAAATGTAATTGGGAATAACCAAAACTTGTGATTAAGAAATATTGGATGCAAAAACCTGCCTACCACCAGTAAAAAGAAGAAATATGGATTCATCATATTCAAAAGTGTGCTCTTTTAGAGGCTAAGTGGTGGAGAGAGAAGATGACCATTTTCTTAGACATTTTATAACACCACATTCAGGATACCCATTGGTTAGATGAATGCGATTAGCAAGCGCAACAACAAAAAACTATAATTAATAAATTGACACCTCTCTCAATATAGGGACCTTCACAGTAAGAAGGTATTTAGTTTATACTTGACATTTGTTCTGTAATGTTTATTTTCTTTTGTTAACAATATCTGACTAAGTTTTTCCCAGCATCAACAGTTAACACTATCATCTCATTTATTTGTTTTTGCTCACAGAAAGTCACCTGAGATATTCACACTAGTGTACAAAATAAGCAGGCTACTTTCTGTTATTCTAGTTAGGATTTTTTGACCCAGTAAGCCACCACTCATGGAAGGAATCCAACATGGGAGAGAAATAGGAAGTTGAAAGAATCTATCTTTGGAAGAAAGGAGAATAATTAACTTCTGTCCTTTTGATTCTGTGAAAATGAGTGATCCAAGCATCACATCAAAAGAAACCTGGGATCAACAAGAACACCATTAATGGAAATTTTTGAAATTTTGTCTTCACGATCAGAACACCAAACCTTTGATTTAATCCTTCGTATATGTTGTTCTACTTCTTCAATATCTTCAGTGTTTTCCAACCGTTCATAAGCAGCACTTCTAGTTCCCTTTATCAAGTTTAGAGGCAAAGCAGACATACCATAAGCCTAAAAGAAACAAAAACGAAGATTAAGAATCTTTCCTACAGGAACAAGTCTAGGATTTCATCTTAGAGCCCTTCTACATGCCACATCCACAGAGCATCTCCATGTTCTCCACTTCACTGTTCATTTATTGTTTCCATAGGAATTCATTGTCTTAGGAGTTACCTGAATATAAAACAAGTGTTTATAACAGAATGTAAGAGACAACATTCTATATGGTTCCAGACACCCTATTATTCAGGAAAAGTTTCCTAACCATAATACAGTTATACTACACATTTAAACCACTACTGAAAATTCAGTGACCTCACGTTATCTTGCTTTCTGTCATAAGCATAACATTTTCACAAATCCTATTACTGAAATAGATTGGTTAATGCCAGAGTTGGAATGCCTATTCTGTTCCACAGGGATGTTAGATGCTTACCTAAAGTTCATACAACACTTTGAAATCTTAGGATAAAATGGTTATACAAAGTGCAAAATGAAAATAAAACAAGGCAAGAACAACAGATAATCCTATTGGTTATTACTCACTTCTGTTATTTGTAAAAAATGAAAACTATAGGTAACGATAGTGAATACAGAAGACCAATGTACCTGCAAGCTGCAGTGTCTATACTCTACACCAGGGGTGGACAAACTTACAGAACTCAAGAGCCGCACAAGTCAATTATTAAACCTTCAAGAGCCGCACTGAGGCATATAACCACATATTTTTACCTACTTCAAAATTACTAAAGCTTAAAATTCATTGCACACTAATTTTATTGTAAACATGGGGCAAATATTGATCCACTAATGTCAGATTCTAATAATTATTTAAGATTACCATGAAACTAGGCCTATACAGTAAAAATTTACCTGTTGCTAGATGTAGAACACTACAGGCTTGTGGCAAGTTTTGTTTTTTTGTTTTGTTTTTTTTTAATCTGGCAGTAACTTGTCAGTGCAGCAGGTAAAAGCTCTCTGAAATGCTGATCTCTAAGTATTGCACAATGTTTCGAATTTTATTGTGGAATATGATGCTTCACAGAAGTAAGTTGTGCCAAAAATTGCAAGTAATCTACCTTCAGTTTTAAACTTTTCTCCTTCGTATTTTCATTTCTTAGTATTCCACATCATGTTTAGGACTTGTAAAACATGATTTTATTTTAACAACCAGTAACTGCAATAGGGCCTATGAGAAAATCTAAATATGCTATGGCTTCTCTGACCATGTCACGCTTCTCTCTCCCACCCCTCATTGCCACTTCCCTGCCATCTCTTACCATGCTGCTGCTTCTCTGCCTCCCACCCCATCCCAGGACCTACCATGCCCCCACTTCCTTGCCAATATTTTTGCCAGTAAACTTGTTCACTAAAATACTCATGGACAGTGAAGACAAAAAGGTTTGAGGACTCAGACACAATTAATATTAAAATGAGAGTAACAGTAAGCAAAAACACTGCTCTCATCTTAATCCTGTAAAGAGATGCACACAGGGACATCTTTTCAACTGTTCAGAATCACAACAGATCAATGAGAATTTAGGGGGACAAAGTGCAAGATCAGAGCCTGTTTCAGTAAGTGCTCTGGAGTCCATGCACAGAAGATACTATGAAAAAAATCTCATTGAGTTTATTCAGTTTGGGGTCAGGCCCTGTATAAATTCTAAATATCAATATTTGGTTTTTATAATACAAAGTAAAATCTTTATTGGTGAGAGATTTTTTTTCCAGAAAGTTTACAACACAATTTTCCATCCTCAGCCCTTCACAACAATTACTCTTGTCTAATGGGCTCAGATACCCATAGAGTCATTCATGAAAACTGCACAGAAACAAATAGATTTTGACTATAGGACAAAAAAGAATTAATACATGTTGAATGCTATTTAATCAGTAGAAGTATACTGCTGCTACTGAACGTTGCAGTGAATGTAAATTATCTTGGTAATTGGCAGTTATATTAATTAAAATTTTCTTATAAAATAAGTGTGCTAGCAGTTCCTTCTGCAAACAGATGACATACTGATGTCCCAGGCACACTTGTTCAATGGACTTAAGGAATTTTTTTTTCTAAAGCCAGTTTTCTGTAGTGGTGGTCTATCTTAAGTCTAAATCATTTTGCATGCTGAAAATGAACCATGATCCATAATAAGTAATTGTAGCATTCTTTAAATAGAAGTTTTATTAATAACCTTTTGACAGCAGTCAGTTGTTTTGGATGTAACACCTGTCAATTTTCAGCAATTTCTAATGATTCTTATTTAGTTCTCAAAATCGAAATACAAGAGAAATAATTTTCCATTATATTACAATATCTGGAAATGCCAGGTGATTTTTAAAAAAGAAAATTTACAATTGCTTTTCAGGTTAAATTGCTAATCTGTAATTCATTGTAGACTTGTTCTTGATCAGTAAGGTTGCCAGTTTTAAAAATATTTACCCAGAAAACAATACCAAAAAAGTATTTAAAAAAATCATGCACTGATGTAATTAAAGACTATCATTATGCACACAGACAAGGAGAGTTGAATTAATCTTGTGTGGGTAAACTGTAGAATCTGGCTGTTACTTGGTCTGAGTGCTTCTCTTTCCACCGAACTGACGACTTACTTTTCCCTGCTGGCTCTCACAATGCTGGCCCTCCCGACCCCTCCCTTCCCCGCTCTGACCAGGCTGCTTTTTCCTTGCGGACTCTCACAGGGCTGCCTCTTCCCCGGCTCTGACCATGCTGCTTTTTTCTGCAACTCTCACAACACTGCTTCTCCGCTGCCAGCTCTTACCATGCCGCCGCCTCTGTGCTGTCCCCGACCACTGCAAATTTCTCACCCCTGGCTCCTGCCATGCAGCCCTTCCCCTCCCTCCTGCGCTCTCCCAGGAGCTGCAGTTTTTCTTCAAAGAGCCACATGCTGCTTGCGAGCCGCAGTTTGGCCACGTCTGCTCTACACACTGCTGAGTGTAAAAGTACCCTATAATAGTTTCTCAACCTGCGGTCTGCATACCCTAGGGGTATGCTGGACACAGGCTAGAAGATCTAGAGAGATAATGTTAAAGTTGAAATTAGCTAGGGCAGGATTTTTGATCAAGAAGAAAGGCAAATATCTTCTTCCTCAATAAGCTGAAAATCCTGAGTATTTTCTAGTTTTCTTCCTGAGCTAACAATTAATTACAAACAAAGCAAACCAAAATTTGTTCTCCTTTTGTTAGTTCCTTCACATTTCACCTACATGCATTCCCTCCATACCTGGTATATTGGTGCCAGAATACCAGAAGTTGCATTATTGTCAGGAACTATTTGGCAAACCAGAGGAAAAAAAATGAATATATTTCACCTTTATCTGAAACTTACATAAAGGGTACAAGATCAGAATGGTCAATGACTGTATATGAACCAACTGAGACAGTTAAGGTTATCCTAGTAACCACATCCCTCTACAAATTCTGTGAATACTTGAACCCTACCTATAGAAGCTTTTTGTACCTTGTACTTCTTAGTCTTAAATACATTGAAAACTCTGCAAGACATGTATTTTGAGAACACTGCCCAAAAAAAAAAAAAAAAAAAAAAAGAAATAATCCGGAAGGTTACAAGAATGAGTTAGCATCCATATTCAGATGCTTGGTAACCATTTACCACATCAGAATTGACAGGTTTTTTTTTTCCTTTAAGTATTTTCCCAGTATAATCCTTACTTTTCGTTTCTGATATCCATATAAAGTTCAGAGCACGGGAGTGTCCCATTTGTGCTGGGTGTTTTGCAGGACTCTGAAGAGGAGAAGAGAAAGTGTCCTATGGTGCTTAAGGACTAACAAATGTATTTATTGCATGAGCTTTTCTGGGAGAAAATCCCACTTTGTCAGATGCTTTGACAATAGAGGAACTTACAGAATGGAAGGAAATAAATGCAGGTAAGTGCAAGTCATGGGAACAGGTCAGACTAAAGGTAAAATCAAAGCTATTATAAAGATTCAAACACTGGGTAACAGCATAGAGAGGAAGATGAGGTCAATCACCTATTGTAATGAGAGAAAAATCCAAAGTCCCTGTTAAGCCCTGAAGCAATGCAATCAAATTTGCAAATAAATTCAATCCCTTCTCTTTGAAGTCTTGATCTGGTGTTCATCTGTCTGAGCACTGCAATTTGAAAGTTTTCCATGGAGTGATCAGGAAACTGAAAATGCTCATTCACTGGTTTTTGAATGTTGTCATTTGAGGTCAGATTTGTGCCCATTTATTCTTTTACACAGGGATGATCCTGCTTTTTACAATACAAGGCAGAGGGATATTTCTGCAATAATGACAAATCACATTGGTGGACTGAGCAGGTAAATGAGCCTTTGATGGAGTAGCTGGTTTGATTAGGTCCTGTAATAGTGTCTTTTGCGCAGATGTGGGCAACACTGGCAATGTTTGTTGCAGAGATGTGTCTGTATTAATGTTTGTTATGGCCAGAAGTTGTTGTGAAGTATCTGCTTACGGTTGGGTGGCTGTCTGTAAGCAAAGAGAAGTCTGTCTCCTGAGACTTGAGTAAGTAATCATCTTGTAGATTAGACTGTAGATCCCTGATGTGCTGTAGAAGTCTGAATTGGAGACTGAAGGTGATGACTAGTGTAATTTTTTCTTTTCTTTTCTTGAGCTTTTCCTGTAGTAGATGACTTCAAGGTACCCACCTGGCTCTGTCAGTCTGTTTTACTCCCACAGCTGGGTACTGTAGTTAAGAATGCTTGATAGAGATACTGAAGGTGTCTGTATGAGGGATCAGAGCAAATGCAGTTACATCTTAGGGCTTGGCTATAGACAATAGATTATGTGGTATATCTTAGATGAAAGCTCAAGGAATGTAGATCAATCAGTAGGTTTTTGATATAGGGTGGTGCTTGTGTGTCCATCCGTTATTTGTACTGTAGTGTCCAGAAAGTGGATCTCCTGTTGGGAGTGTTCTAGGCTAATAGTGGACTGGAAATTATGGAAATCTTCAAGGGCATCCCTATCCTGGGTCCAGATGAAGAAGATGTCATCAGGGTAGTGTAAGTAAAGGAGTCGTATTTTGGGATGAGACATGAGGTAGCACTGTTTTAAAATCAGTCATAAAAATATTGGTATGTAGCTCACTTGAAGGTATAAATTATCCCAAAATGGTAGTGGGTGAGTATGAAGTCCAGCCATGAGGTATGCTGTGGCAACATCCGGGATGGTTTTTCTAATAGCTTGTAATCCATCCTTCTGGGGCATGTTGGTGTAAAGAGTTTCTACATTCACAGTGGCCAGGATGGTGTCTTCTGGAAGCTCACCAGTGTACTGGCTTTTTCTCAGGAAGTCTGTGCTGTCTTGAAGATAGCTAGGAGTGTTGATAGTACGAGGTCTGAGGAGGAAGTCCACATAGCCAAATAAGCCTGCTGTAAGAACACCAATGCCTGAGATGATAGGGCATTCAGACCCCCCCCTTTTTTTTAAATGGATTTTAAGTAGCCGATAGAATATCTAAGGTTAGGGTTCTGGTGGTGTGTCTGTCATTATTTGTACTCACAGTATTTAAAGACAAAGTAAGGTTATGAAGAAATAAAAGGACATTTAATAGGAAATATAGGATTCCCTACAATTTTTTACGAAACTGTGGTATATACTGGACAAATGTTTACCATTTAGCAATACTTAAGACAAAATGGCATCTCAGATACTACAATACCCCTATAAGTGTGAAAAAGGATATAAATTTATCTTGCACACCACTGCATGGTAACTATTGTTAAAAGACTTGTAAATTGCACATACTAACATCACCAAGCATTAAGAAATACAGATTGCTACCGCTATATTATATCTATGGATCAGGTCCTCAAGGAATCTATCTTGAAATAGTTGGAGGAAAATATATAGTTATCAAGAACAGTCAGCATGGATTCACCAAGGGCAAATCATGCCTGACTGCCTTCTGTGATAAGATGACTAGATACACGGATCTGGGAATAGCTGTTGATGTGATATACCTTGACTTTAGCAAAGCTTTTGATCTGGTTTCCCACAGCATTCTTGTCAGCAGGTTAAGGAAGAATGGTTTGGATGAATGGACCATTAAGTGAACAGAAAGCTGGCTAGATCATCAGGCTCAGCAGGTAGGGATCAATGTTTCATTGTCTAGCTGGCATCCAGTAACTAGTGGAGTGCCCCTGGGGTTGGTCCTGGGTCTGGTTCTGTTCAACATCTTCATTAATGATCTGGATGACGGGATGGATTGCATGCTCAGTAAGAGTCACAGACAACACCAAGCTCAAGTAAATGGTAAACATGTTGGGGGGCAGAGATGGGATTCAGGGAGACAGACAAATTGGAGCATTGAGTCAAAAGAAATCTCACACGGTTCAACAAGGACAAGCGCTAAGGCCTGACCTTAAGATGGAAAAACCCCATGTACTGCTACATGCTGGGGACTAAACAGCTAAAGAGCAGCACTGTAGAAAAAGGACCTGGGTGTTATGGTGGACAGGAAGCTGGATGAGTCAGTGTGCTCTTGATGCCATTAACACCAATGGCATATTGGGCTGCATCAGCAGGAATGTTGCCAGCAGATCAAGGGATGTGATTATTCCCTTCTATTCGGCATTGGTGTGGCCACATCTGGAATACTGGGTCCAGTTTTACAGAAAGGATGTAGACAAATTAGAAAGAGTCCAGTGAAGGGCAATGAAAATGATTAGGGGATTGGGGAATATGACTTATGAGGAGAGACTGAAAGAACTAGGCTTAGTCAGTCTGCAGAAGAGAAGACTGAGTGTGGATTTGATAGTAGCCTTTAACTACTCAAAGGGGTACTCCCAAGAGGAGAGAGCTAGGCTGTTCTCAGTAGTAACAGGAAGAACAAGGAGCAATGGTTTCAAGCTGCAAGTGGGGTGGTCCAGGTTGGATATTAGGAAGAACTCTCTCACTAGGACAGTGGTGAAGTATTGGAAGAGGTTACCTAGGGAGGTGGTAGAATCTCTGTCTTTGGACACTTTTAAGGCTTAGTTAGACAGAACCCTGGCTGAGATGATTTAGTGAGAGTGGTCCTGCTTTTAGCAGGGGGTGGAATAGATGATCTCATAAGGTCCCTTCCAACCCTATGGTTCTGTGATTCTACAATCTGGCCACATTTTGTTTTTTCTACTCCAGTGCCAATTTTATATATGCTCCTTTAGTGATCTGCAGATCTAGTGTACAAACACCAAAAGTGACATTCTGTATCTTACAGTATATACCTGCAGTTCCCAACCCTTTTTAGCTCAAAGGACACAGGTACCATTTTTACAGCCCTGAAGGCCACCAGCCTCCTTTCGGCAGCCAGCAGGAGGGGAGCTTAGGGCCACTTTGAAAGCCCTTGAGGAATCGTTTTGGCATCCAGAACACTGGGTGGGAAACCACTAACCTACACAGCAATACTTAATTCTCATGCCTCTGAATGACAGCTAAATTATACATGCTTCTTTATAGTATCTTCAATAGTTGATGAATGATTTCTATATACATTTGCCTCAACCTCTGGTGAATGACGCTATTGGTGTGCTTAACACCATAAACACAATTAAGCATTGAGAATCTCTACAGTCACTAGTAAGTGATAAGAGCATATGAACTGCTCAGCCTCTCTCAAATATCAGCTTGTTAACTCTACCTCCAACTCTAAAGTTGCAGCTCTGGATTCTTTGTTATTAAATGACCACAGAGTCCTCCCAATGTAAATACTTGCCATAATCAAACTCAGTATCAACTATAAATATGGTATATTTCATAAAAATGAGACAATACAATGTTTACTATAAAGGCTAGTGTTCCTCCAAATAAGAGTGCTGGTGCACTCCACAAATATCTGTAAAGCATTCAATACCCATGCATCATTGATTTCACTAGCCATATTATCTTACCCCCAACACATGACCTTCCCTAGTAACTAAGGAATTTATGGGTTTCTTTTCTCTGCTTCTGCCTACACTTATAAGCTTTACTGAGGAAGAAAATTTCGTTTTAGTGGATACTGCTGAGAACAAAACATCTATCTATAATTATCAGACAATGCTCTCAGACAAAACAGGAAGTAACTGAGGTTTATTTTTAATAGCAACCCATGTAGGAATCTATAAAGCATCATATACAGCACTGTACAAAGGAAAAACAAGAGATGTTTCTATCCAAGACCTAAAATTATTTTTAAGCAGACAAGAATCTAAACTACTACAATTTAGTAGTGGTGGTAATTCATGGAGAGTTCTTTTGCCTAGCTCCTCATTCTAAAACTGTGATCTCATCTATTATCCTCTTGTGTCATTCAACTCATGTGTGCTAATTCAGTGTGCCTGATCACAACAAAAAGGAATAGCAAAAAACACTCCATTTTTTTGGGTGAGTTTTCAAATTAATTTCAACTCAACATTTTCGTATCGCATTGTCCCATACCAGCTTTCTTTCCCCAACACAGATACCTTACAGAACCCCGCCTTCTTTCACTGAAACTTGCATTTTGAGTTAATATTTTGTTTCAGATAAAGTCAATATTCATAGATAGGTTCTAATGTTTCTCAGAAGTTCAAAGGAATATTAGTATTTATTTATACAAAAGCAAACTGTTTCGTAAGTGTACATGTATGCTTCTAGCATCCAGACAGACAGCAGTTTTTCGTTATTTGAAGACAGTTCTATCCCTGATGCATACTGGCACCCTTCCTCCCAAAGAGCACCTTTTTCTTTTTCTGCTTCCAGGACTGTGATCATGTGAAGCATGGGTATGCACTCCAGAAGCTTCCACACAGCATTCATGGGCATATAGTTGCTATTCTTCCCTCTACCTGTTCTCACCATAGAATATGAACATAATGTGTTCCTCCAAGTCAATCAGGAATCATTTATCCCCATTCTTAGGTTTATATTTTGTACAAGACTTGAAAATTCTACCAGCTCAAAATTCTGAGCTGTTACACCACATCACCAGTGAAGGGTAGGATGCTCCAGTGGATGACATAGCCACCAACCAAGTCAGTTCACTTGTTAGTTTCCTAGTTAACCTCACCTGTACAACAAAGCTTGCAAAAGTCCCCTCCTTTCACATCATGGATGTGGTCGAGGGGCGTTGCTGGCACACAGCCCCAATCCTGGTGTCATTGCCCCATATCCCTGGCCAGGAGAGGCAGGTGCCACCACAGGCAGTTCCAGCCCCAGCTTCTCCCAGCCAGGGATCCAGGGAAGACTGCCTGTGACGGCCCCTGCCTCACCCAGCCCTGGCTCCAGCTGGGGATCCAGGGCCAGGCTAGCAGCAGGGGCCTGAGACTGGATCAGGCCTGGGGCTCCAAATTGGACTCAGGGGGCACGGCCCAAGCCCAGGCCCCAGGTCTTTTCCAGGTGCAGCAAGGCTCCTGATGTGGTCACTGGAGGCAGGTTGATCATGCAAGCAGTGGGTCCACATCTCTATGATTTGGAAGACTGGTCACTAAACAGATTGCTGGATAGTAGAAAAAGTTAGGGCAGGGACATGATATCTGTGACTATAGGGTCTGCAAATGTCCTGTGTACAGGAAGTGAAGTAGCCATTGGCATTAGTCCAGCCTAAGGTCTGCAACAGCAGATGTAGAGGGGCTGCACTCCAGCAAATGTAATACTGGCAGGCCAGTGAGGGACCTGCATATTCTCAACCAAAATTGCCACTAACCACGCCCACAGAAATCTCAACTCACCCAGCTTTGTGCAGGAAAACAGCATTTCATCATCTGAAATTAAGAGTTAGGGCGAAGCAGATGTAAGCATATCTAATCAAGAAGTTAAATGTCACTCAGCATTATATACTAGCATAGAAAACAACTACAGGTACATAAACAAGTTAGAATTAGCAGAGTTAGGGTATTCAACCCTCAAAGAGATTATGAAATCTGAATTTAGCATATCAGTATATGCTGAACTAGAGTCCGAAGGGCTTATCCAGTAATTACAAATTAAAGGTGTCATCCTACAACAGATGTCGCATTCTGATGTTCCCTAGTCTGCCCAGAGGCACAGCAAACAGTAATTGTGTCCATCCAGCAGGGATATTTTAAAATTCACATGCAATGCACTTCTTAAAACCAGAAGGCTGTTACTTAGACAAAGGAAAGGGGGGGGGGGGAAGAGGATGAGACAAAGCTGCATAAGACAAGAAAAATGGAGCTGAAAGGTGGAGCATTTGCCAAAAAGCTAAGCAAATGCTCCTCATATTTTATAGCAATAATGCCTAAAGGCCTCAGTTCAGCAAAAATGCCAAATTCAGCTAACCAAAATGAAGTAGATTCAAGTTCACATAAATTTAAAATGGTTAACTAAAATTGGTAACTGATGACTACAGACAGCTTTCTAGTTAGTAGCTTTAGGGAATACATACCTGCCCCCACCCCCTCTACTTCACATATGACTGAGTCCTTTGATAGCATTAAAGGAGAGCAGCCATCACCAAATACTAGAATTCTGATTTGTATTAATGATATAATTGTTGCTGAGCTCTTTCGCTTGGGCTGAGATTGTGTAATGTTCTCTCCTGTATTACTTTATTGTTTTCAATAGCTCTGAAGAAAAAATCTCTCTAGGGAGAAGAGAATGAATTTTAGATGGGCCTGATTTCTTTAGTTCTAACACTACTTCATTCTTTCTACCCATCCCCATACTTCAACTCAGACCACAAATTAAAGTAACTAAACCAGTAATTTTGCATTTCCCCCACAGTGCCTCCTAAGAAGCCCTCAATTAATTCTACTCCTTCACAATATTACTTGCCCAGTTTTCCAGTACAATTCTTCTCCACCTTATAACACACCAAATCAATTCTATATCCTCCAGAAAACCATCTCTATCCTAATTCAATCTCATCATGAATTTGTTCTGTCCACCATACAGGTTCAACATTAATCTTGCTCAATGCTTTAATACATGTTTACATGTTAAGTACTGCTCCTGCTAACTGCTTGAGATCCTGCCTCTCACATGTGCCAGGTTGCTCTGCTTCTCACTCTTATGGTAAACCATCAGCACAACCAAGCTGTTCTACTACACCCACCTAAGGTCTAAGAGACCACAGCAGAGAGGAGGGGGAAGGAACATTGGATGTGCAAACCTGCTGAGGAACCATGATGTCTTGCAAAAACATGCAGTATGCGTTTGGCTATTTTCCCTCAGAGGTGGGATACTAAAAAGGCAGCCAGAGGGGATTTTATCACAACTAAATCTGAAAACCCCAAGTCTGGGGAAAATTGGAAACTTGGCCGATTTCAGTCACAATGTTACCATGGTAGGTGCTGCGCGCACACACATACAGTAAGAGTCACTGCCTTTAAGAACTTAAAGTTTTAGTATGAGAGAAATGACACAAAGAGAAAAGCCAACTAGGTCAGTACAGAGGGGGACAAGGCAAACAGTGAGAAAGTTATATTTGCTATATGCTGCAGTTTCAGGCTTCCAAATGTCAGTGTGCACACCAACCATTAGCAAGGCAGTATACTGTCTCAGAACTCAGAGCTTACGATGCTGAGAAATAATCAGATGAAGAGGAGATCAGACAAGAGAGAATAGGCATCAGTTACACAACACAGGACTCTCAGAAGAACTAGTGTGTATAGGTAAGTGGATTTAACAGCTGCAGCAAGCCTGCTATGTACTTTATCAGCAATACTAACCCTTTACAGTTAAATACACTTAAAATTAAAATTTAGCATTTCTAAGCCTCCTGATGGCACCCACCGTTTTAACCATGTTTTGATTTACCAGTTGAATAGCAAACTCTCTCTTCTAGCTGCATATCCAATATTAAAGTACAGTAGAATAGAGTTTAGAGACAGGGTTATCTGACTATATATTTAGGTGATGTCACAACAGAAGCTGTCTCCACCACCCTTCTACTGTACTGTAATTACAAGGCAGTTGAAGATGCCAATTTTTAATCAGTCTAATTTCAAATGCAACTTCTATATGGGAATAAAATCCATGTAAATTTTCAGGTTCTACAAAACAAGCTGGATGCAGTTTGTATAAACAACTTTCTATATTAGCATATAAAAGTTTTCTTAACTTTTAGGAAGTTGACACACACAACTTTAGGGTTTGGTTTTGTTTTTTAAATGCAGTGTATATTTATTCTTGTGCAAAGGGATATTTGGCAAGACAAAGCCCTTAGCATACATTTCTTGCATCCTACTGCCCTCTAGTGAAATTGCGCACAGGTTTGTCAACCACAAATGGAAATTGGAAACAGAGCAATGCAGAAGGATAAATGTTCCTCTCCACAGAAATCTTTAGTAAAAGGCAAAAGATTTATATAATCTGAAGAGAAAAGTAAACAAAATTAATCTTCAAGAGATATAGAACAAAGTTTGGTCCACAAAACATTATCAAGGAGCAAGATTTAAGGAAAGCTAAAATGTTGAGGAAAATTATGTATGTTTTACATATATGAAAATAGTATTACACCTGTTAGCAAGTTTGTCTGTTTTTCTTGTCTCCGGCATCACCACTTTTGATCTAAAGCAGTGTTCAAAATAGGTAGCACACATGTAAAGCACATTGAATTCCACAATTGGAGTTTTACACTTATAAAAAGCAGTTATTCTGAAGCACATATACATTTTCAACTCAAAAATCTCTTTTTGAGTTTAGTACCATTTCTAGCAGAAGTACGTACGACACAAGTCAACTTAAATATTAAGAGGAAGAAAATATTTAAGGAAGAAATGGTTTTAATGGTCTGAAATTTGCAAGTCACCTCTCTACCAGTTCCTGCTTTTATCTATTGGTTGGAAAACTCATCCTCATTAACTGGAAATATTTTAGTCCCTAGAATGATGCCAAAACATTTTTCAAAAATAAGTCAGGCCTCTACCCATAGAGCTTATGATCTGAAATGATTGAAAAAAGTTTCAGCAGAAACAGTTCTTTTGTTTTAGAACATATTTAGTGAAATACACTGCTAGTTTTGTGATAGTTGCAAAGCCCATGCTACCTTCAAAGAATCTGGAAAGGAATCCAGGAATTCTTATTCCAAGGGTGATACTGATGTCAAGCAAATAGCTGTGCAACCCACTGACACCACATGACGCCCCCCAAACAACTGGAATACACAGAATTACAGCACATTAATGTTACTAGCTATCATAGTTCCCTTTTTAGTTTAAAATGACAGGTTTAACAAATCTGAGCTTCATAGCTTACAGACAATACATGCAGTGTCGTCATTGCTCAGAATGGATTACCTCCTACCTTCCTACTTTGCTTTAAAGCTATATAGTTCCACACACTTTGTTAAAATACCTACCACAAATAAAATCTTCACACTCTTAAAATACAAAGATGTACAAGTTAGAAGATGCCAAAATTAATGTCACTGTACATTGTGAATGTTATCCCCTCATGCATGTGCATGGCACATTCTATACTTATATGGCCATATATTAAATTTTTCCACAGAATCCCTGCCTCACTGAGGAGACAGGATGGATAATTTAGGAAAGTGAACTACTCATCATTCAGTATGCTATTTCTTATCTTGCTCGCTGGACAAAATATACATCAAGGAGTCATCTAGATGTTAACGGTCCCTTTTGATCTCTTACTCAAGTAGAGCAACAGTTAGAGAAGAAAGAGAAGGTTACTCACCTTGTACTCTAGTTAAGGTTCTTTGAAATGGTTGTCCCTCTGGGTATGTTCTACTTCCGGGATCCAAGTACCCTGCACTTTATCTCAGATATTTGTGGTAGCAATGCCCCATTTGGGTTGCACATACACTGTTTGCATTGTGTTGGTTTTGGCCATTAGATAGTGTGTGACCAGCCATCTCTGTTCCTTCTCTGCCATAAAAAAAAGCTTATATACATGGGGATAGCAATTAGCATATTCAATTCACCCACCTGTTTTGCTGATGTAATGGCAGTAAGAAATGCAACCTTTGTCGAAAGGTATAATAGGGAACAACTGGTTCAAATAGTGACCCCATCACTTTGTGTAGAAGTGGGTACAAGTTCCAGATAGATTCTGGAGTCCTGATTTCAGGGTAAGTATATATAATTTAGACCTTTAGGCAATCTTAGTTATGACTGTATTTGACTGTCCTATATGATCTGTTATGTTGTGAAATGAAGTAATTGTTGCCAGGTGTACTTCACTGGAGTTCATTGCGACGCTTCCCTTCTTTAGTTCTAGGATGTAGTCCAATATTTGTGATATTTTGGAAGAAATGGGTTGAAGGGATTGATTGAGCCATGTGCAAAATTTCTCTTTATAAGAATAGCTACAAGAAAAACATTCTTCTGCTATTGATTAGAATGTCTTTTACCCCCTCTGAAAGATCTAGCTCCATTTCACTGACCCATGAAGCACCTACGCTTTGAGACAGATTTTCCAGGTTTGAGTGAGGAATACATACTGAGTACTGGAAAAGTACATTTGGTATTGTGAGAGATAGTAAGGTGAACACAGGACAGCCTGTAGGAGGGTAAAGAAACCAAATATGTCTTGGCCACATGTGTGCTATGACTAGGACCTTTGCTTTGTCCTTCTTGATAACTTTAGTAGCAATACTGGCAGGAATGCATATGTAACTGGTGCATCCCATTTGATGAGGCGAGTATCTTCCAGTGATTGTGGGCCAATGGCTGTTCTGGAACAGCAGTATAGACATTTGGTTTATGAGACATTGTGAAATGATGTATTGAAGGAAATCCCCATTTGCAAATTATCTTGTCCAGGATGTATTTCCCATCCATATGTCTGAAGAAAGTCCCTGCTTAAATGAAACTGCAGAAATATTCAGTAGGCCTCTAAGATATACTGTAAAGCGGTACAGGGGATGAGAGGCTTAGGTGAAAGGTGAATAAAGAGATCTTTATTGTCTTTAAAAGTGATGCAGTATTCATCAGATCACTTACAGTGGTGGTGGTAGTGGAGTGGCCGGTGTTCACCATATTGTCTTGTAGGTTCTAGAACTGCATCAACGGGTAGTTATCTAACCTGATATGGTAGTCTGCAAAATGTCACACAGTTTGTAGCAAGACTCAGGTACTTCCTCCAAGGAGGTTTCAATAGTATTAGAGATCCTTTTAAGAAGAGTTGTGGTATTGTTTGAAGTCATTCCCAGTATTAGGTGGTGCAGGCATTACAGTCTCATCCTGAAGATGATGAGAATTATTCCTGAGGAGATATTCCTCATATGATGGATCTTTGAGACATCTATTAGTTCAGATGTGAAACTTTGGTCCTTGCAGGTGATTGTGGTATTCTTCATGCTGGTTAACTGGTTGTGTAGCTTAAGGCAACTGTAGTGGATGGGAATGGCATGGTAAGTGAATCTCACCTTCCTCTTCACTTTATAACAGTGGTGACTGTGTGCTGAATGGGTCACTGTGGTATTGGTACCCAAAAACATTTAATATTTTGGCATTGATTAAACAACCAGCTCTCTAAATTGTAAAAACTGCTGCAGTATCAGGAGTGTGTGCGCCAACAGGCATAGAGCCAGTACAGTAATGGTTGATCGCACAACTGGAAGTTTAGGAGGCACCAATACTGAATGGCGTGTTGATGGCTTATTTGGTGCCCATTGTTCTTTCAGCGCCATGGGTTAGCATGCTCTTCTCCTTAGACTTGGTACCTTTGTCAGAGCTTGCCCTCTTAGGATCTGTTGTTCTCTGGGAGCTCATAGTACACTGAGGTCCCCAGGTAAGATATGCCTGGTGCTGTCAGTACTTCTGAGGCTTTTGTAGCTGCAGGATGGCTTTTCTTCACCTGTTCTACTGGAGCAATGGCTAAGTGCATTTTGGTTTTCTTACAAGTAGGCTCCTTGGTCACTACGGTTATGGCTTTCTCTGTACCAGAGGCTGCCTGGAGTAACCACTGACCAGGGAAAGAGGCTGGTGTTGGTTTTTATGTGAGCTGTAGGGATTTCTACATTAGTAGTAATTTCAGTTGGAGTTCCCTGGCTTTCCTTGCTCTTGCTTTCAGCTTCTGGAGTGTGGAGACTTCAGAGGGAAATGAGATTTGCTGGGGCACTGGACACACTGCCAGAGGCCGTCAGAGTAGAATCAAGACTCCGCAGGTCAAGCACCATTTAAGTCCTGGCAAGCCAGGCATGCCAAAAACATTCTGCAGAGATGAAGTGTTTTCTCTTTCTGAAAAGCAGGAATCAAAGAGCCTAAGAACAAAGGGTTTGTTTCTTTTAGTATAAAGGCTAGAAAGGATAGAATAATTCTCAAGATATAACAAAGAAAGTAACAGTAAACTTGAGTTGACTGTTTTAACAGGTAGGGGAGCCACTGTGGAATACAACTCAAGCCAAAGACCATAGAGAAGGAACCGAGACACAGCTGGTCACTTACTGCCGTTTAACTGCCAACAACGGTAAGACACGTTAACAGTGCATGTGCAACCCAATGGGACACTGCTACCACAAGTCTCTGAGATCAAGCAGTCATTTGGACACCTTAAGTGGAGCGTCCACAGACACACTCCTCAAAGCAGGAGCAGTTTATTTACATTGATGACCTCTTACAAAAGAGATGCAATCATTATGAAATAATTGCCAAAAAATTACACTGGCCCATTGGTGCCTTAGCCCACTCATAAGGAAATGACCCTCACTACCACAGCCGTTAAAGTTCAGACTTAGGCCATGTATTTGCAAAGTTGCATAGTCTTTTGAGGCCAACGTGACAGTATTAATAGATAACAATGAACTTTTCTTTAGAAAAAAAACTGAAAGACAAAAATTTAAAACTCAACTTCCAATTTTGGATATTTAAAATCAGTCCACCATGGGAACTGGATTACCTGTGCCAATCTGCAACACTTTCTCAACCATGAGGGAAGGTGCACAGAGGGGGAAGAAGAAAGAGGTATACTAGAGTTCTCTAGGGGGTGAAATAGACTACTTATGGAGTGAAGGTCTAATGGCTACAGCTGCCAAAGGCACCACACTATTCTTCTGCTAGGCAGCAAAGTTAGATGTGATTAAAAGACAACATTAAATGTATTAAACTGCCTTGCTCGAAAGTTTTTAATATGATTTGAGCTTGCCTCGACCCTGAAAGGACCACTGAATGGAATGCGGTAACATTACAAAACAAGACTTACACATTCAAAGTTTCTAAATTCAGTTGCCAGGAAGTCTCCAAAGACAAACAAAGCCTTTTCCAGGTTATCATTTATCCAAAAGATGATCCCTACAATGTTCTAATGCTCTGAACTCAAGTAATGCATGCAGGTAACACACAGTTTGAGACTTCATGAAAGTTAAGTTATTTTTACAGTTGCTAGTTTACAGGAAAGCTACAACACTTCTAAAATTATTCCCTTATTTAAATTAATTCATGATCACTTGGTCATTATTGACGTTAATATTTTTGGCAATTTCCCATTAAGTACATGAAGTGTAATACAAAGAAACATCTTGCAGTTAATTGGTGATCTCAAAAAGGTCATATAGAATTTATAAAAATAACTATCTTAGTGGGTGAAAGTTTAATACACGATTCCGCTCATTTGAAAATAAATGTCACGCGCTAGGAAAAAAGATAATGTGATATGCAAAAAGTCATTAGAAGGTTTCTATCATCTGTAGACCAAAAGAAAAGAAATTCAAGCTTCATAATGCCTTTTCTCTTTCATAATGAGAGATACAATCATTCTGTAAGTTACATACAAGATGCAAAACAAACAAGGAGTCCTGTGGTACTTAAAGACTAAAATTTATTTATCGCATGAGCTTTCATTGGAGACAATCCCACTTCAGACACTTCAAAGATCATGTGATAAATAAATTTGTTATTCTTTAAGTGCCACAGGACTCCTTGTTTGTTTTACTGACATAGACAAACACGGTTTCCCTTCTGGAACTATGTAAGATGCAAACAATCCTTATTAAATGTTTTAGAAAAATTACAGAAAATTATATGAAACCTTCACGCTCATACTAAAAGCATAAAAAAACCACTCAAAAATTAATCTACCTATCATAGTATGACTAATATACTAGTCTGCCTCCAATTCCAACAGCAACTTAGAGCTGATGACTACTATTGTATTAATACCTGAGGCTATATAAAAGCATTTCAATGCAAAACACATTAATGTGAGCATAGATTCAAGCTACATCATCTGTGAAACTGCTTCAAACAAAAACACTCCAGTTGTTATCTATCATTATACTATTATGCTCTGTTTACAGACAGTTAACATTGTCAGCATAAATCATCCAGGTCATGGAATTCTAAAGCTCTACAAGGATCATTTGTTCAAATTTATTAAAAAGTTTTTTTTTGTTTTGTTTTGTTTTTTTTAAAGTAAACGTAATGTGCTATAGTATGCATTCACAACGTAAGAGGAAAGTCTTGATCATCATATAGATCTTTAAAAGAACAAAAATATATTCAGAAGCCACTGCCACTGAAGACTACTTCCTAGTGACTGAGAAAATGAAATGTACAAAACATTTGAATTGTTATATACTTTCATATTATGTATATTTAAGATAGATACTTGTCCTTCAGCAGATTTATTGGTGTTACATGCATTAGTTACACAATTACAACCCTCACATACCTTAATGGTCAAATCAACAGCCTAAACAGTTTATGTTTTATACTTATGGTAAAAATCAGAACTCAAACTGGGCTTTTCAAGCTCAGAGAAATAAAATACATATTTAAACATATTATTGAAGGTAGTAAATGCAAGGCACATTGACAAGGCATGAGATTTAGCAGCACTTACCTGATGAGAGAATTGACAAAGCCTAGAAAACCATGGGATTAGAGAATGTCTTCATTAAACCAGGAGTCTTACCACCATAATTTGAAGCATTAAAATGTCAAATTCAACTTTGGCAGGACAAACAGACCTTAACCTCTGATTTTAACAGAAGACCTTTGTATAATTTTTATAAAGTACTTGCAATTTTAAAGGTTGCACACACATCCTGGGAACAATCAGATGAGGTTTTTTTTTTTTATATTTTGAAGTAATTTAATTTGTGCTTTATACCTAAACATTTAGCATTTAAAACAATTAGATATCTAATTCTGCTTACTGATTAGCTAATAACAAAATGTTAAACAGAATGCCTCATTTACACTAAGTATCAAAGCTGTTTTCATACCTCCCTTTTCTCAATACAGAGCTACATTAAGCTTTTTTTCCTAAATAAAACAAAAGAAAACACGTATTTTATTGCATAAGAACTGTTGTGGACTTGAGGAAGGAGTGGGGAAAAAAGTAAAATGGTTAAGCTTGAAGATGCGTCGACAAGGTACTGAATTAATATAAACCATTTCCCTTCTTATACCATCTGACCTTGATATAAAAAGGATAGCTGTACTGATTGACTGTCCATGAAATCCCGATACTTTTTATTTAATTTTGCCAGTTTCCATTTAAGAAGGATTCTACTGCAAGTTATTTGTTCTCTTGCACATTACAAAAAAATACCTATTGTGTTTTTTGAAGATATTTCTATAGTTAAGGCATGGAAAAATGTCAAAAACCAAGCTATAATTGTCAGAGACTAACCTATAGTTACCATGTTCTCCTCCCCAACTACATACACACACAGCTGTTATTTGAGCACTGAGCACTTATTCATAGCACTTCATTAAAGCTGTTCTGCTTTCTTACAGACAGACCACATTTACATGAGAAGGAACCATGATAGCACAGATAATCTCCCCCCCCCCCAAACAAAGTTAAGTTTAGTTTCAGTCTGAGGATTTCTAAGTGAAGTCATTCTAAAATAGCTAAAGTACGCAATGAAAAATTAAGTTAAAGTTAACATTCTACAGTGCAATTCAAATTGCAGTTTTATCATCAGTCTCAAATTGTAGTATAATACATAAATACAAAATGAACATGCATTGCATTTCATTTGGGAAATGTAGTTTTTCCAATAACTTCAATGGAAATTGCACTGATCCCTTGTAGGCCAATGGGTGCAGAGAGGGAAGACAAGTAGCACTAACCTGGGAAAGTGTTTCTTAAAACTTTTTTATTCTTTCATAAAACAGAAGGGTCACGGACAAAAAATTAGCTGGAAACAAAAGAAAGGTGATTCCCAATTGCCAGAGATCTTTCTAGCTGCTCAAACCAGGTCTGCACTGTAAAATTTTTTTGGTATATTAATGTCACTTAGGGATGTGATTCTCCTCCCAAGATTTCTACACTGACAAAGCCTCTGTTGTACTCATTTCTACGGCCATCAGTGCTTTTACCAATATAGCTTACACTGGCTTGGCCAATAAAATAAACTAAGTTGCCAAATGCACTTCTTTGACAGTATATACTTCATCTACAGTAGGGCAGTTTTACCAGTATTACTGGGAAAATTACAGTGTAAACAAGACCTTTAATACCTGGAAAAGGAAAGAACAAACCTTTTCCCTTAGGCAGTGACTGGCTCTTGCTCTACTTTTATGCTCCCAGCCCTAAGCAGTCACTTGCAGACAAGGACATGAGTAAACCTCTCACATACTCATGATTGTGAAATGTCTGTCTCATAACTCTATGACTATGTTGCAGCTTGTGTACCAAACTAAAATGAGCCAAGTACCCATTCAAGAGACACTAACCATAATGGAACATGGTTTTTAAGACCTCATATAATACATTTACCTCCAAATACAATACTCTTCAGAACAAAGACTTACAAAAATCACTTTCTGCTAAGCTTCATAATTAGTATCTTTCTGCCTGCTATGATTTACTTACCTGTTTATAAACATTTCCCTTCTATTTTCAATGAGAGAGAGAGACTTACCCTGTACAAAAACTATGTTTCTCTGAGATAGGTCCCCTCCTACGGTTGCTCCACTTCAGAAATATCTGCAATCCTGTGTTGCTGGTCAGAGAAATTAAATAGCGTCCCATGGGCCTGCACATGCATGGTTTCTTTTTGGGTTCTACCACAAAGCTAACTAGAATGTGCAGTCTAATTGCCCCAAGTTGATTCTCCACTACAGAGTCATAATGAGAACTGAGAAATAGAAGTGAGGGGAGCAGGTACGGGAGCACTCAAAGGACACACATTTCCAAGAAACATTACTACTAAACAAGATGAATAACTGAGTAGCATCCCTATGTGAGTGTTTCACTGTAGGGGACTACTGAGCAGCATCCCCTTCCCAAGGCTGGGACTTTGGAGTTTGGTCAGTCACCACTGATGATAGTGGGGAGCTGAAGATTGCACCAAGGGCTCTCCAGTAATCACATAATATTGTGCGAACATATGGATTGATGCCCCTGTCACTGCTCTACAGATTTCAGAGATGGAGGTAACCTTCATTAATGATGTGGATGAGGAGCTTCATCTCGTGGAAAGCATACAAATGAAGTCCCAGCAAAGTCAAATTATGGATCTGCTAGCACTGTTTGATGCGGTTTGAGACTCACTTGGAAAGCCTTTGGGATAATACAGCTGAGTCCTTATATCTTTCTGCAATGGAAACAAATAGCCTAATGGACAGGGCTCTTCTGACATTTAGCATGCAGCATATCTTCCATGTTTTCTTGGTGATTCTTAGGGTAGAAGGCTGGAAGACGAATTGATTGATTCATAAGAAGGAGGAGTTGTGTGGCACTTGAAGACTAACATTTATTTTTTGCATGAGCCACACACACCTAGGGATACACCTCTGGTTTTAGGCTGGCCCCTAGGTGTGCAGCAGATTTGTCAAGGTCTCAACTAATGTATAGTTTTTCTAATTGCAGCAGCAGACAAGTATCTTCAGAGGGAAAAGTACTAAATTTTACATTTAGGAGAGGTTGAGAGTTCAGTAACAAAACAAGACTGCTTAGTTTTGACAGAACAAACTTTGCTTGCCTCCAGCCTAAAGTTACAAATTCCCTCAAATGGTACCTACTTACCACACTACTAGATTCCATGCAACAGGACAGACTAGTCAACTGCCATTGTGGACACAATAACTATTGGATATAAACTAGCCATCAGGAAGTTTAAACTTGAAACTAGATACAGGTTTCTATCCATCAGCAAAAGTATAGTTCTGGTATAGATAGCTTTCCAAAAGGAGCAATGGGGGGGTGGAGGAAGAATGCAGCTGGTTTCAAAAACTGAGTTTAATGAATTCATGGAGATGATGATATAATGTAACAGACTAGTTTGGGCCCATTGTGCCATTGGGATGACTGACGGGGTGGGTTCCAAGTTATTTCACAAAGAATTCTTTTACATGTCTGATGAGTTTTGCTCACATGCTCAGGGTTTTTACCGGATTCACATATTGGGGTCATGAAGGACTCTTCCCAAGGCAGATTGGCAGAGGCTCTGGAGGTTATTCCACCTTTCTTTGTACCATGGGGCATGACTTAATTGCTGGTGGATTTTCTGAAACCTAAAGTCCTCAGATCATGACTTGAGGACTTTATTAATTTAGTCGTAAGTTACAGGTTTACTGTAGGAGGGAATAAGTGAGGTTCCGTGGTGTGCTTTATGCCGGAGGTCAGAGTAGATAATGATACTGGTTCCTTCTGACCTTAGAGTCTGATTCTATGCCCTCTTCTTTATTCTTGACCCACCTGCCTAAACCAAGATCTTGACCTGTTTTACTGATCAGTCTTCATGAACGTCCAGCAATCGTCTTATAACATAGTCAAAGCAGAGTTTTTAACCTTTCATTACAAGTCCTACCCCCTCTTTCCTTACTCAGTCATGCGGAAAACCATGATCCTCTCTAACTCATTCATCCCTTCTGACCTTATAGTCTAAGACTATGAGTACTTCACAAGTGCAAAGGCACAGAGGTCCTTAAAAAAAAAAAAAAAAAAAAAAAAAATCAAATCCATGCAGGATGACTCCCCACGTAAATTAATTTGATTTCTTTGTATTTTGGGAAGTTGGGTGTAGCATAACCATCTTGGGTACTCAACCTTCACTTGAGTGAAAACAGCAGTAAAGGCTTCAGAGTGAAGTGAAGAAGGTTATCACAGTACTGCTGTACTTTACTCCAGTTAAAAGATCTTAGCAACAAATACATTCATCAAAAATAGCAGACCTATATAACTGAATTTCAGTAATCCTTCATCAAAACAGATCGGACTGCAAGCTGAGAGTATTCCTGTGGAATTAAAGTATAATTTTGTAAATATTTATATCCACAGTTACATTATTAGGTAATGTATGTAATGTACAACACACTTCAGGATATAGGACAATTGACGGAGGTTAGGAAGACACATTCCCATATGGGCAGACTAATCCATAACTGTGCCACTAGCAGTTAAAACGACAGCTCACTAATTTGACCCAACAATTGTTAGTCTTAAAATGGTGAAAAATTCAAAAAGTGCCACTGCTGTTGCTCTCCTTAACTTAGGGAGCACGTTAAGTTCAGAGAAAGAGAACAGTATCATACAAAATCCCTGAAGTCTAATCTTAGTAATAAACTAAACAAAAAACACCCAATTTTTTTCTCATTTCCCTTTAAGGTCATCATTATCAATCTGAACAAGTGAGTATAAATTCATGAGAAGTTAATATAATATTATATTAACATACTAAGAATTAGAACCATAGTCTGTAAAGGCAATATTAGTTGAGTGTAAGATGACATGGAGATGTTGCATGAAACAAAGCTTTAAAATCCACCACAAAAATCTGGAAAAAAATCTGATACAGGTTGTCAATCAAGCTGCAGAATAGAAATCCAAAACACATCTGAGGATGTGAATGAATTTGAGCAATTTGTAAAATAGGTAAAAAATAGCTTAACTTTTACATCATGGAGGGGAAAACAGGATTTTATTAGTGGGCAAGTACTGACAAAAAGAACAAATATTCCTTGCTTGTCTTCTTTGCATTGTGCTAATTATCATGTGACATATGAACCTGAGACGTACAAAGACTCTTATCCGTTTTATAAAAGTTTTCTATCTTTGTAAGGAAGGGATTGCATGTTGGTTGGTTGAGGATAATTACTGAGTTCTGTCCAGAAATTGAAAATCAGCAGCAACCTGCAGTCTGGTAAACAAGTCTCCCTACCCTACACCAAGTGAACTGCATAGACTGACTCAGAATAGGTTCAAGGAACCCAGGAGACAAAGAAAAAGCTTTGGGTATAAAAGACTAACTTCAATTAAGTGAAGACGGAGGGGCCTCATTCTGTTGTAACCAAGTAATATGAGCCTTTAACTCTAGGGACCAAGTCTTGCACAGAAGGTTTGAAGGACAAGAATTTGCAAAGATCTAACCTTGAAAGACAAGGAACCTTCCAATAAGTTTGTGTTAAAACTTACCAATAAAAGGTTTGCTTTAAGGCTTTTGTCCTTAAATCTATTTTACTTTATAAATGCAATTTTTTTTTTATCCTTCTCAGTCCTTGAGTGGACAGGGCATCCACCAGTTCCTGCCATTTATTTTAGTCTCGTACTGCTTATTCACTTGTCATAGCAGTTGTGTTGGTGACATCCTTCAAGAATGTTCTAAATATCTCATGTTGTCTTCTTTTACTGTGTTTGATGCTTTAGATTGGTTTGTTCTACTTAGAATTTCTGAAGATCTTCCACAAGCATTTACTTTGGAATGAGTTCATCCTATCAATTTTTGTTCTAGATTTCCATGACAATGCTCCAGTAGTCTAGTCACTGGTAAACTGTCATTCAATCAGATCCATACTAAGAGGATACACTGACTCAGACCCAGATAAAGGTCATTCAGAGATGTGAAAAATCCACACCACTAAGCAACGCAGTAAAACTAAGCTACCAAAGACCAGTGTAGATGGGAGCATTTTTCCATCAACCTAGCTATCACCTGTTCAGAAGGTGGAGTAACCTGAAAGGCAAGAGAACCCTTCCATTGCTTTATGACTGTCTTCACTAAATTGCTACAGAAATGCTGCTGCAACATTTCTAGTCAAAACATAGCCACAGGGCTAGCCTATGCTATCAGCAAAATTCAGAAGCAGTTGATGGGAGTAATGCAAGCTATGGACAGTAGCTTGTGCAACATCCATGGACTTCCTAAATCCCCTTTAGCACAGTATCTTCACTGTTCTGTGCTGAAAAGAAATCTGTTTCAGTCAACACTGTGCTATGCCACTTGAGGGGACAGTTTTAAGATGATTTCCAGATCCACTGAGCATGTCTCACCTAACTGCTCAGTTGACCGGGGGTGGGGGGAAGGGGTGAATTGACTTGACAACTGCAACTTTTCCACTGTCAGTGTAGATGTGACCTCAGTGTAGAGCTTCAGGAGCCAAGCTACATCACACCCACTGAGACAGTCACAATGAAGTGCAGGAGACTGCATCCTAAAATGATCTTCACAGAGAACCAGTTCCTTGTGCACAGACAACTCATTGCATGAGGCTTAAGAGGCCATTCTTTGAGTAGACCATAAAAGGGGCATTGTCACTGATACTACTGGAAAAATAATTGAAGAGTTTAAATATTAAGCAATATTTAAGCACAGGGCATGGCACTGGGTAAAAAAAATCCAGTTAATTTTGTTAGCCAGAAACTCAAGAATTAAACTTCAAAAAATACAAAATGGCCAAAAATTTTAGTGCCATTGGACAACTGCCCCATGCTCATAATTAGGATAGACAAAATAACCCCTGTAAAAAAATTTCTTTGTTTGTTATGCTAGGAATAGATACTTCTAATTAAGAATTCTTGTTTTTCAGCTTTAATGTTTTCCCCTTTCTCTTGCAAGCAGAAGCTTCAGAACAGCCCTACTGACTTATGGCACCTTAAAGGAAATCGTTAGTTTTAAACTGAGGTCCTTTGCTCCGTGACTTGCTACCACTCCACTGCCTACAGTAGATCCTGGCTGGCAGCTCTTCCCTAGTGAAGAGGAAAGTAGATTTACGTCAAAGCTGGGCATTCAAAGATGGGCTCGGAAAGGCACCTTAATGATGGAGACAAGGAAAAGAGTAACTTGCGCACAGAGACAAAAGGAAAGAAGAGGCTCTGTAAGAGGGGGAAGCAGAAGAAATATTAAGACAAATTGAATACATTTGAATGAACTTATCAGCATATTTATCAATTATTTGCTAGTTAGATGACATTAGGAAATTTAGCCAGGTTAGTGACAGATCCTAGTTATGAGAATAACATTCAAACTTTGCTTTTTAATCAGTTGCTAGGCTTTTCAATGTGGTTGTATAGATGTGTCCCATTCATGGTCTTGAGGAGGTTTGCAAATTTAGCAAAAACAACTTTCAAGACAAATGAGTGAGCTGAGGACTACAACATCAACTCCAATAAATGAATGATCCATAGGATGAATGCACCATAAAACAGAAGAGGAATGAGAACTATAAAGGTACTTCTCAAATTTCTGTACTAAAAGGTCTTCAACTACAATGTTGAGGAACTCAATAACAAGTAGCCTCTGTTCCTTAATGTCTTTCAGCTTTGTCTTTATTATGGAAGCATTTCTACTCAGGATGAATTTGTGGTGAGAACTGCAGATCAGTATCAATAAAATAGCAGCACAAGGCAGAATAAAGGTGGATGTAGGGAGATAGAGACTTACTGTGTAGGTGATGGCAGCCAACATTCCAATCAAGGTCAAGGAACTAATGGAAAATGATAGGGCAGCCAAACCATCTGCAATATAAAAAGTATAGAAAAGCTTACTGAAATTGTATATACATTTATAAGATGACATGTCCCTGAATGGAGAGTGGAAAATTAGATTGACTTTTTTTTTTTTAACATCAAACCACAACAAATAGTTAAAAACAGCATGTTAGTTTAATTACCAATAAAATAGGCATGTCATTCTAAATAAAGCATATGAAAAAAAGTCATCATAAATAAGAAATGGGAGAAACAACAGTTTGAAAGTTTAATGAACGACTGATCAGCTTCGGTATTATAAACAGAGGAGAAACAGAGCTTAATACATCCCTAGACCATAAAGTAAATACTGAATGCAGATTAAACCAAGAAGTTCTTGAAAGAGGAACAAACTATGCCTCATGCTCTAGATGCGGGGGGGGGAGGACTCAATGGAAAGATATGAAGATGGGTGATGTGGTCAAAGTGACAAAAACCTTTACAGCATGACTTTTTAGGCAAAGTCTATACCAGGGGTCTCAAACACATGGCCCGTGGGCTGCATGCAGCCCTAAAGCTATTTCCTGCAGCCCGTAGTTACACAACCATTACTGAAATTTTCAATATCATTGTATAGAAAGGCTTCAGTGGTGTGACCCTTGGGCTACCATACTAATCCTCATGTGGCCCTCATAGTGATTTGAGTTTGAGACCCCAGTTCTATACTGACTGTGGCAAATTCATCATTGTCAGTTTGAACTCCCTGGTTCAATTAAGCAGTTAGTCAAGATCAGCTCAATTCAATCTCGAGTTCAACTTAATATGTCCACCTGTGTAAGAAAGGTAGCTCTGAGTCAAAGCGGTGGCATTTCCCTTCAACTCAGCACAGTGGAACCACAGAGTTAAGTGGGAGAGAGTTGAAGGGAGACACGCAAGTTATTTTACTTAGCTTGCGCATCTGCCTTTGACTGCTGCCAAAAGCCAGTGACAAGTGTAGACCAGGCCTTAGTGAATAAGCCAAATGAGACTACATTTGTCAAGGCTGCAGCACTCTAGATCAAGGGAAGTTAATTTGAAATATTAGAAAACATCCTGACATTTTTGAATCGGTAATTTATGTTCTTATGGGAAAAACTAATGAGTCATTTTCTTTTGAAACATGCATCGTTGGGACTACAGCAACCTTGTACATCAAATAATCATTCAGCATATCCATGACCATCTCTTAACCAATTACAGTGGTAGTTTCAACTCTTACCACCATTTTTTACCAGACTTTCAAGGGTGGACAAATAGCTATTTATTTTAGAAGAGTGTTGTTCATTGGAGCAAGAGCAACTAGAAACCTCAACTGAGATTTGAGAAACATTCTGCTAGGCTGTTTCTGTGCAGCAATAGACAGTCCCTTTGCTGTAGAGCTTAGAACATAAGCAGAGCAGCCAAAGGTTGCAGGAAAAGAATGTCATCTGATATCTTAAGCAAAGGAAGTTTTTATTAAATTGAGAGCCAAGTCAACTGTTGGGGGTCACAGAACACATGTAGCAGAAAAGAAACTGGATGCAAATTTCCTCACATCTCAACCTACTGCCTTTACCAAGAAACCACTGTAGAAATTACACAATGGAAAGAGTCACTGTCTATGCTTTGCAAACATATTTTAGTTCTGCTGATGGCCAAATAGCACCTTTGAAATGGACAGCCACTTCTAAACCTTAAAAGCCATGAACTCCTATAGTAAAAGGTTACCTCTGATCTAACCAACATAACAGACTAGAAGCAACTGAGTGCTTAAGTTTTGTTTTTTTTTTTTAAACCCCACATCAATTAACTTTTAAAGTAAAGAACTTGATATGACATGGTCTGGACTAGGGACATTTATTATCCATATTCCAAAATCACAATAATCCCATGATGTGATGGTCATATGTACATGTGTCATTTCTTTTGGAAGTTATAGATATGTTTGATATATCTATATTTCTGTGATTTTTCTGGGCAACACCCCAGATAGGATGTGTTTGCAATCATCTGCTTACTGGTCCATTAAAGAAACATACAGGTACAATAGGCCCAGGGAGAGACCTGATGAATCAGCTGGACTTACTCAGGTGACTCTGAACTCTCTTATTGCTGTTAATTTCCACACAGGAAGGAAAAAATCATGGGACATAAAAGGCCGCTGCACAAACTCCATCTTGACTTTGTCTTCTAGTGCACTGATTCATCTTCTTGCACATCACACCACACTTGGTGACATATTGTGACCCTACAGGCCACACCAGCCCATGTTTCCAGGCCAAATCCAGCCATCTTCCTGGCTCTCCGTGATACACTTACCACTACATGGTGACATAGTAATGGGTCCTGACAATGTTTGAGACCTGCCATTCTAGTGTACAGCCACCACTTATCTTTGGATCTACTCATCTACAACTGAAGCTTTGAAACAAAAGGACTGCGACCTATCGAGGTACTGGATGTACACCAGAGGAACTATACAAGACTAAACTCCAAATTCTGCCAAGGACTTCTTGTATATGAACTTTTCATAACATACATTTGCTTTAATATTTTAGCAGTTTTTAGTTTCTTTGTACAATAAAAGCTTAAGTTTTAGTAACTAAAGGATTGGCTGGCAGCACTGGCCTTATAATGTGGCTGACCCTTTGGGGTCAGGAGAACCGTTTTGGTAAAGAGCACAGAGTATTAAGTAACTTTCTTTAACGCACCAAGTGACTAATTGGGAGCCAGAGGCTAAAATGCAGTAAAAGAAGGATGTTTATATTTTGTTGTAGCTTTTAGATAACCAGTATGGGGAGACTGTAGCATTGTTTGCTGGTTGGGATGCCTGACTTGAGCATCACCCAGAAGCATTGAGATCATCTGCTCTGCTTCTCAGAGCCATGCTATGATCTTGGCATTTGCAGATGGCTACTTTATGTAAGTAAATATTTTTTTTCCAATGCCTAAGTGATAAAACTAAGGGAATACAGAAGAATTGAGATTGCACCAATTTGGGGGTCCACACTCCCCCCTTCCCTTTTATATTTTTCAGACACAAAATTCCTTCAGAAGGGTGGGGGTTTTTTTGGTTTTTTTGTTTTTGTTTTTTGCACTCTCGAGTAAGGATCTTCAAGTAAAGGCCTGGGCCATAAAAAAAAAAAAAAACACCACACACAATTAGCAAAGAAGCCCCAAACCCATGGCAAAGTATGGGTGGGCAAGCTCTTAGTGGCACACATCTCACCATTGAAGGAACCAGTATATTCCCCCTGCTTGGCCCATAAAAGCAGCTGTGAAGGCTTAGGACCAAGTTCAGACACAACATAACAGTTTTCACAACTCTTACATGAACTAATGTAATCTCAAAAATTAAGAAGGGGCGTCTAATCAGAGCCCACCGTACATGTCTTCCTTGTTCTTAATACAATTTTATTGGACTAAGGTAAGCAAAAGATGGGTAAATTTTGACTGAAAGCTACTACCTAAGGACTTGTACTACTGTCCAGGTAAGGAGTAGGGAAGGGATTAAGAGGCGGATTGGAATTTTTTTTGTACCTATAAATTGGCAAAAAACACACAAGCCCTAGAAGAAGAATTAGCAAATAAGAACAATCAAATTAGAGAGGCCACAAATGTAAAGTGACATATTGACTGAAGGTTTTGTTTGACTATAAAATAGCTGCCATTTCTTCTCCCTTTTATTGGAAGATGACCATTAACTGTTGAAAAGATAAAACAGTAAAGCATGGAGAATACACACAGCAATTTGTGAAGACAGTAAAACATTATCTGTGTTAGAGAGTCCACAGCTTCAGGAGCTAAATCAGTACCAACAACTAATTAATCAAAATGGGAAAGGAGCTGTAAGACATGGGAAACATAAGGGAGGCTGAGGAGTTATTATCCAGGAAGCGAATGCCCAAATCCAACAGCCATTGAGACAGCTCCCAGTTTCATGAACTTAAACCCATAATGCAAGCAAGGACCCATTATAATCAATAGGCAAGGACTGGACTTTTCATCTCCCCTCCCAAAAAAAAAAAACAAACATCAGCTCCAGAACTTTGAGTCTGGGGTTTTCACATTTCCTGTATGGAGAATATTTTATTTCAGAAGCCAGTGACACTTCTGAATTTAGATTTATCCAATACATGTAGTAGCCATCAGTCTGACAAGAGGGTTGTTAAAGATAAGAAGCTGAGTGACAAGAGGGTTGTTAAAGATAAGAAGCTGAGTGTTTAGAAAGTGAAACAATATTATAAGTTCAAAGAATAAGCCTATTCATGAGAGGTGGGTTGTTTTTTGTTTAAAGGCAAAATATAAACCCATGCAAGCTCACTAATATGCTGGTCTACCACTTGTCTTATTTAAAATGCATATACTGTATTGCCCCACTCCTAGGACCTCCTATTACATGCTGACATTTAGAACTGCTATTACTCTTACAAAGGAACATTTTGAAATATAAGCATCCTTAATACAATTATGAAATATGCCAGCTACACTCAAACGACAGGCTATTGTTGCACTTCATGTCTCTCAGCATTAGCTTTAAACTTTATTTTTTGGATAGGAGCCGGTAAAATGATTTCCTGGAATGGGCTTCCACATTGCATCCAACTGACACCAATGAATCAACTCTCTGGGTTCTATGTTTTCTTTCTGGCATTTCCTAAGTTAATGCATAATATTTTTTGAACTACATTCGATGCCCTAGCCAGAGAGAAATGGAATTTTGGGTTGGACTCCCCCTTAAGAGAAAGAGTTTATATTTTTGTCTTTCAGTACCATCTCTTATTTTATGCTTGAGAAATTTGAGTAAAAAGGGCTTCTCTGAAAAGTTTTGAAAAAAGTGTTTTGCTATGTTTTTACTGGTTTTAAAAGATACACTCAGCATTATAGAAAAATACAACTTAAAACAAAACTTGAGCGCAGTATCAAAGCTGACAGTTTTATTACCAGTAAGTAACAAGAACACTATAGCGGGGAGAGCGCAGTCAGATGCTCATCTCAGCCCCTATCATGTTTTACAGAATCTTTTATAGCTTATCAGCAATATTAACATGCATGCATGTACACAAGGTAATAGTAACAAGACCTAACATTTTCTTATTGGTGCAGACTAACATGATTTCTTAACAGGGACCAAGGTCAGGAGGGGTAAGAATCTCACATAACAAAACAACGGGATTGAGGCAGGTTGTACTGGTGTGACAAGACAGGATGATGTGTCAAGGATTTTGGTGTCTGAAGCAAGGAGGGGGTACAGAGAGGCACCAGTTTGAAATCTCTTAGGCCTGTGTTTTCTCACAGCAACAGATTTATTACCCAGCATTCTTTCACAATGGTACAATTACAGTGGAAATATTCACAAAGTTGGGTACTGTCAAGCTGACATCTTAATACTGATCAGTAAGAAGAGTTAACATTTAGTTTCACCAAGAGATTGTTTTCCCCTCAAAACTGATAAAACCAGAAATGGTGTTAGCAAGATTAAGTGTCATGCACCATCTACAGTTAAAGTATTTAATTTAAATTAACATTTGAGTTTTGAGAAAGCTTTTTAACTTAGATACAACTCTACCCTAACATATTAATTTTGTAACCATAACTCTTATGATCTTGGATCAGGAGACAAAGAAGCATTTACCAAACCTAACCAACTAGAGAAGTTCTCTAACTGCCTACTTCAAGTTGAACATTGCTAGGGGAGCAGATGAGCTTGGAGCTAAGTTTTATTCGTCAATCCTTGTACTTGTATGGTTCCATTTGTGTAGGAGTATACTATAAACTACCCCCAAGACAGAAAGAAATGAAGTCTTTCTTCCCAGGGCTCCATAATTATGGCCTTAGAAATCTTCTCTTTTTTCCTGTGAAGAGCCCAAAACATATGCATGGAATTACAGCAACTGGAAGGGACCATGAGCGGTCACTGAGTCCTGTCCCCTGCACTCATGGTAGGACCAAGTATCCTCTTAAACCATCCCCGATAGGTGTTTGTCTACCCTGCTCTTACCTTCCAATGAGGGAGATTTAACAACCTGCCTAGGCAATTTATTCCAGTTAATCACCCTCCTGTACACATCATTGTATGAAGTATAGTTTATAATTTTACATTTCGATTTATTAATTCTGATATCACATGCACCCATTTTATAAGATTGTTTGAATGTTCTTCACATGCATCAATGTGCTTGAACTGCATGATGAGTATTTAAAATTAATATACCTACCATTGCATTCTTGTTCATACTGGCATTAAGAGATTCTAAATGCATCTGATATGCTAATTTACAAATGAAGCTTCATACACCAACTGTCATTCAAAAGAAGCAGCTTAGTAGAAAAACCCTGAAGCTTAAAACTTCAGTCTGTTTTAAACTCAGAAATGCTGCTACAAAAAGTGTTGTGAAATGGCTGGAAAAAAAACAAAAAACACAAAAAGACAGGGAGCAGTCTTGCCTGACTTCAGCTGGAAATGCAGAAAATCTGAAACAGGAGGATAGACCATAGAAATAGAGCAATGAGTTGCTACTTTCAAAGCTATATAAAAAGAAAAAAAAAAAGTCACTGACCAAGTTTCTACAAGTCCTGGACAATGGAAAAAGCTATACAGAAACGGGCAGTTCGGGTGTAGAACAATTATCTACACAAGTAACTGCAGAGAAGAAAGTTTGGTAAAGAACTTCCTCTGTATAATGACAAAGATTGGCTTATTTATTCTCTCTGGACAAATTACGAAAAGTCCAATGGAGAGCAATGAATATGATTATGGGCTGGGGCATGACTTATAAAGAGAGACTGAAGGAACCTGGCTTAGTTAGCCTGCAGAAGAGAAGGCCATGGGGTAGGGTTGATAACTACTTGAAGGGTTACCCCAAAGAGGTGGTGACAGGACAGAACAAGGAGCAATGGTTTAAAGCTGCAGCTGGGAAGGTCTAGACTGGATACCAGGAAAAAGCCTCACTAGGAGAGTGGTGAAACACTGGAATGGGTTGCCTAGTGAGGTGGTGGAATCTCCCCCTCTTTGGAAAAAACTTTTAAGACCCGGTTGGATAAAACCCCGGCTGGGATTATTTAGCAGGAGTAGGTCTGCTTTTAGCAGGGGCGTTGGACTAGATGACCTCATGAGGTCCCTTCCAGCTCTAATATTCTATGATTCTACTGGGAAATATTTGGAAAAATTCTGCCTACAAGCTCCCCCCACCCAGTAAGATTGAATGTTTATTCAGAATGGTTTAGTGACTGGGGATGTTGGAGCAAATGTCAATTTTTCACCTCTGGATGACCACCTGGCTAAAACTTGACAGAGGTAAGCACTCCTATCCTTCCTCAACCTTCATTGCATCTTACCCTTAGTCGGTGCTGGACATGGACCATTCCTCCAAGAAATGGGAAATTCTGCTCTCTCAAGTTAGGTCTGGGTGGAGGCATATGTGCTTGTCGTCAGGCTGGGCTCTGGGGGCTGCAGGATGAGCTCTGGGCTTTCTATTTGCACTTCACTTACAAGGCTTACCCTGGGGATATGTAGTATTTTTAGGCTGATACTTTGTGAGACAGATCAATGAAAAGAGTCTGCGAAAAAGAGCTTATACTCCCTTCTCAAAGAAGGGAGAACCTGCTTTGATTTAGGAGCATGTTCTGCCAAAGCTTACTAGCTGTTCTCCAAAGAGACTTCCTGTGAACTTCAGTGCACAGGTCTTGCTTGCTTCCTACCTTACAAGACTGAAGCCATACATATCATCTGATCACTTAATCTGAACACCATAATTCTGTTTGAGAATCTCATTGCATATATCAAGACAGAAGTCACAAATAATGTTGCCAGGGAAATGCCCTTTATGCTCAGAGTTGCAAAGGAAGCCTCAAACCCCCTGCTGAGGTGGCATCCATTTTTGGTTGTTTGATAGGTTAGTAAGAAAGAACCCCTTTTTGAAAGAAATAACCATGTCTTTTGCCAGGAATATCTTTGTAGCATCATTCTTTGAATGACAGTAAGAACACTGCTTGGTTCTTGCAGCTCTCCCTGATTGCATCCTCAAAAAACATGTGCAGGGGAATCATTGCCTCTGGGAAGATTTTGAAATAAGGTATTGGCTTTGAGGCTTATCCTTCAGACTCTAGAGCTTGCTCACATTCAATCTAGATTGCAGCCACAGTGTTTTTGCATCTTGTCTCAAACAAGGGGGGGAGGAGGAGGAAAAGTTTGATGCATTTTCTTTTTGGCACACTTTATGGCCATTGCTGTCTGCCAATGGCCATAGTAATCTTTTGATGCTTGCCATCTGCAGAGCACAGAACTTCCCCCCTCGGCCCCCATCTGCTTAGGGTTCCATTTCCTCCAAATAGGGGGATAGGTTTTAGTATTCCCCAATTAGAAGGGGTGGATGGGGAAAGTGGCTTAATGATGCCTGCTTCTCTTCCCAAGGCACTCAGCAAGACTTATTTCTACACTTGGGAAACAAGACCCTCTGTTGCCCTAGGATTTACTCCACAGTCAACTGGATGAGTCATCCTCAGTTTTCCTTCTCAGTGGCCTCTGGCTACTTTTCTCTACACTGAGTCATAGCTTCTTGGGAGGAGGGGTCCCAACATTGTTAACCAACTCCAAGTTCCATACCCTAGCAAAGTTATGGTTGCACAAACCAGGAAGAGGAGGCTTGGAGTGGGAAGGGGGACCTGAAAAAAAGGGCTAGAAATATAGAGGCAAAAGAAGAGGAAAAGGACTAGAACAAAATCAACTGACTCTTGACTGCTGCCTCAGAAAGGGAACATGCAGCAAGTGGGAGGAAGCAACATGGGCAGGACACATTGTGCTGTAGCCTCTGGGAACTGCCAAGTGAGAGTCAGATATGACAAATGTACGAGACATAGGGCTGCAGAAGAGAGTTACAATATACACTGCATCAGATGCTGTGGTGCAGTTATTTGCAGTAGTCTTCAGTCTACATTTCCTATAAGTCTGTCACCATACCAACCATCAACTACAAAAAGGGTAGTCTAAGATGGCTAGCATAACATCCAAAACCAGAAAGCCACAACAAAGTGAAGACATTTGAATGCTTTGTCCCTCATGGAAGTAGAGCCAGCATTGGTACAAGATGAAAGCTGACAGCCTAATCATTAATTTTAGTTCACCTAAAGTGCAGAAGTAAAAATAGCATTAGTATTTTGTTTTGTACAACTTTTAAAAGTCAGAAAAATTCCAGTAGCAAAGATTTGTGTTTTATTCACCTAGACACACCATTTGCTGTGTAACATTAACTACTGTGTAAGTCTGTTATTGTACTTTGCAATTACTGTTATTTAAAATGAATTATTTCTACAACTGTTCACTCTTGCACCTTAATCAAAAACAAAAATTAGTGTCTTATTTTTCAAATCAAGATAAGTTGCCAATTAAAATTTTGGCTGTTCATCGAACAGCACTACTATGAAATACCAGCTTTATGTGAAATATCAGACCATAGTTTACTTCTGGTCTGCAGAACCATTTGAGAGATGTCTATTTGTTTCTTTGAATGGTTTTAGAGAAGAACTCTAAAGACTAAGCCTGTCCAAAACTGGGTGGTAATTTCAGGCAATGAAATTCTACTTAAAATTATATCTATGTATCATTACACACTGCTTCAGCTGTATTCAAAACCAAAAATGTCTTAGTTTCTGGTCCTCTGTAGAGGACTCATCGTTTCTCTCTGTGCTGGCATGGAATGGCTAAGATACCTAGTATCTTATCTGAAGCATAGTATCAAGCAGGCAATGCTTCTGTGGAATCCTGAATTGCTATAAACAATTATTTACTATTTATACCCAATTCTGTGATGCATGTGTTTTCCCTTTAGGCTGTAATTTCTTTAAATTGCATATGAAATTACCTTGGGGAAGATTTTTCTATGTTTTGTTTTCAGAACCAAGTAGGGGGGGGGTTCAGTAGTCAGGATATCCTGTGCCCAGGGCCATATAGTTCTTAACCCAGCCGTGCCAGTAAAAGATGAGGAAAATTCTTTTTTTTTCCCCTTTTTGAAGTTGGACCACAGCAACTTAATTGCTATGTCTGCACCAGCTGCTGCTTCAAGTGATGGGATTTCAGTCATTGACAGTTACAACAATCTAGCCAAGATGTTACAGATTACTATAGCAAAGGCTGAGTCTACCTGGAAAAGCTGTTATCTTATGGCCAGCTGCATATAAAAAAGCATCTTGCTGCTGTGGCTTTTTGAGTTCGCAAAACACAGCATGACATTTAAGAAGTTCCTAAAACAAAGATCAAATTAAGACTATGCTCCTGAAGCAATTATGGATCCTCTCACACTTTCAGTAAATAGTCATCCCTCACTGAGTGCACCCATTCCAATTATCCAATAGTTTTCTATATCTGAAAATTTCTTGTACTACTGAAATGAGAGATTTGTTTTAAACCCTGATCAGCTATCCACTAGGTGTTCACGAAAAGAAGAACTGTAAACCTAGAGTGCCCACAAAGCCAGAACTCTTGGAAAGGATATGCTTAACCTACTGGGGATCGCTGCCAGTCCTGTAGGCTTACTGCAGCTGAGCCACAGTGTTCCATTTCTATCTAGATAACATGGCAGAGATCAAAAGGGACAGCACTGCAGCCTGCTCAGATCAAGCAAGTTTAAGATACTGGTCTAGGCTAGTAGAATCCAGAACAGATTTTGAAGCAGCATCCAGCTCAGGGAGCTTTATCAGACTGGTGACAACTGAGGGACAACACAACCAAAACATAGGAACTCAAACCAATTCTTCAGGGCCCTCAGCAATTTGAAGAATGTGTAATGGTAAGTCTTCAGTGCTATCATCTTTGTTAGCAAATCTTTACCAATAGTTTTTTGCAAGGTAGATCAGACCCATATCTAACACTATGGAAGGATAAACTGTATTGATGTTTTAACATGGCAAGTTGCTATTCAATCACGAGTTTTCAGTACTTCTACATTTTCCCCATGTATTCTACTTTTCAAATTTAATATTTTAGCAATTGAGAAGTTTGAGAGACAAATTAGATTCAGTAATACCTTGCTGGATGTGATACAATTTCTGCATACCATTTTATAATGTGCATGTTGGATCCAGCTCATTAAGTTTAGCAATTGCCATCTTGTGTTCTAAATAAGCATACCATGGAGAGTGTTTACAAACTGAATTCTGGAGTAAGATAACTTTAGAAGTGTTAATCAGGATTATTCCAGTTCTTCCACCTTTAGTAGTGCTCATGACCAAACATTTACTTAGTTCTAGTCATTTGGTAGCCAGAAAGTATGTCTACATTAAACAGACTTCCATAGAGGGAGTTGTTAGAGTAATTTTGTTTGACTAAGCACACCATTCTTCATAAAACTCTTCCATTTTTATCAAGATAGGCATACATGACCAAACCCTTTTCCAGGAAAAAGGAAACAACCACTCAAGTATGGGCTACTTCATAAGGGGGCTTAACTTACAGCTTCACCGGAAATTCTGGTGATCTCCCCTGCCCCCCCCTTAAAATCTTTTAGATGATTACATGACACGCAGGAGACTGGAAAATTAATAAGGAAAGCAGATCTGAGATAGATACAAATTTTTTTTAATTTGTTGTGTGTAATTTGGATAGGACAGAATTTAAGACAAAATCAGTTTACATGTGTTATGTCTCAAGATACAGCCATGCATCCTTTTAACGGCTTCTTTTAAATCTTGCTTATTTGTTTATATGCTTTAATATTTGAGTTTGCTACAGACACCACTGTGCAGACCACATTTATTTAAAAAACCTTAATGATGGGAAGACTGATGCAAAATTATATAAACTAAGATGGTACGTGTCAGAATTTTCTTAGCCATCAGCCTTTCCCAGAGCAACAGCATCAGAACTGAAGCCTCCACAGGCCTGGCATCATCCTGGCCGTGGATTTCTGTGAATGCTTACTGCCTAAAATCTCTCCCTGAGTCTTTTGTTTAAGCCACACATTAGAAGTATAAATAATACAGTTATAACAGAAGCCAACAAACTCAAATCCCACCTAACAAAAAATAAGAAGAAGCCTCAAATATTACACCTAAGAGTATTCCTGAGACTTGATGTTTTTACTCCCCCCCCCCTTGCTGCTGCATCAAAGGCCCACATGAACAGCAAGGGAACTGATTATACAGCAGAAACAGTGAATAGGAAATATTTGCACATATTTCAGTTTAACATTAGATGATACTTGCAAAAATTGGCACAGCATTTTCTAAAAGTTCTACCTTTTAAGTTACTATGCCCCTTCAACAGTATTCATTTATTTAACAAAAGTCCAAGGCCAGCAGCTATTTTTTTAGCCTCTGTTTTGCCAAGAGTTTATAATCTCAAATGCAAGACAAGACATTACACGGATACAGAGACTGAAGAATACAAGAGAACAAATGAAACAATGTGGTTTCAGCATGAAAGACAGATGGTGTGTTGAAACAATTGAGAAAAGTGTTTCAAGAGCAAAGCAAGAACAATTTAAGGAGGTATATCCTTGAAAATAGTGAGGTGGTTTTGTGGATGCTTCTGGGGAACTAACTTAACCTGTGTGTAAGAAATAGCAAAGGCACAGAAGTGAAGATGTTGTTTTGGAATTTAATATATGGGCAATGAAGGCTGATGTCTGTGGCAGAGCAGATACAAAACATACACAGCATTTAAGAGTTGATAAATACTTTGGAGACAGACTACGAAGGGCCTTCAAAAAGCATAGTCAAGTAGTTTATGCTTGATGTTCTAGAGAAACGGAAAGGGGATGTATGTGACAGCAGAGGATAGATTAACATGACTGAAGCAACAACAAGCTACAAAAATTATCCTTGCAGCAGTGTTTTGCATAGATACAAGGAGGCAAGACTGCATTTATCTAGCCAGCAAGAATGCTGAGGTAGCTAAAACAAGTTGATATGATCCTGAAAAATTGTTTTAGTTGCATGGATTGAGAGAAGAGACCACATTTTAGAGATCTTATTCTGAAAGAACAGGTAAAGCCCCAGATATGAGGATCTAGAGCAGAGGTCTCAAACTCAAATCATCATGAGGGCCGCACGAGGACTAGAACATTAGCCTAGTACATTAGCCTGAGGGCCGCACCACTGAAACGTTTATCTTACAATGATATTGTAAATATTGGTAACAATAGTGTCATTGCGGGCCACAGGAAATAGCTTTAGGGGCCGCATGCGGCCCTCAGGCTTCGTGTTTGAGACCCCTGATCTAGAGAGATCTGACTCAGATTATACTGAAGTTGCAAGCCTTAGGTCAGAGGATGTGCTGTTATCCACAGTGTCTGAAAAGGGGCTTGGAAGGGGGAAGATTAAGAACTTTTCTATATAGGCTGACCTTAATTTTGATAGCTAAACATCCACAAGAGACCAGAAAGAAAAAGGCGAGACGTGGCATAGACAGCCAGATCAATGAACCATTAATATAGTTACAGATAAATTCACATGTATGAATGAGACTACCCAGAGACTAAGTGCAAAGGGAGAAGAGAAGAGCGCCAACAACTATGCTCTGCAGAAGTCCCAGAAAACAAATCAAAGAAGTATTTTACCAATGACACACTAAAGGAATGATTATCAAACCAGGAGAGAACAGTCAAAGGCTGCAGGATAACAGCCCATTAGCAGCAGGCAAATAGCATGGAGAGCCATGGCTGAGTGCAGCTACTATATCTCATACAAGTGACCTAACCAGCAACAAAACACCCCAAAAATCAGGAATACACAAAAGGTAGCCAAGTACCATCTTAGCCCTATTTACAGCCCTCCAACTTCTATCAATTGTAGCATGGCCAGAACAGGGTATGTGAGTAAAACAAATTCAAGAAAATTGCTAAAACAGGGAGCTCCTGTAGTGGCCGCCCATAAACACAAAATGGTTCTCTGCACATGACACTGCAAATGGCTTTTGGGCTCTGCCATCAAATCCTGACTAATTACAGAGCAGCGTCTGTGTTCCAAGGAACTCAGAAGTGCTGAACTGTATTACCTATGGATTACTGTGGTGTACCCACCATTTTCCACAGTGCAATACAGGAAACATTAGAAAAAGAAGGGCTATTAGAAATACAAAAGGTAGTGCAGTATGTGGATTTTTAATTGGTCAGTAAAATGAAGAACATGAGCAACTGGTTATGCATTTGCTGAGCTGCCATCATGCCTAAAGTTTGAAACTTAACTCCTCCAAAGCTCAGATTAAGCAAAGTGAAGTGCAGTACCTGGGAATTAAACTCAATGGAGCAAGAAGGTCTCTGGCTAGGGCAAAGATAAAATGTGTTGTCAATGTTCCCATGCCAGCACACAGTCATTACGATCATTCTGCGGTCTGACTAATTTTTGTAGAGATTTTATATAGTGGGGTATGTAGAAAAGGCAGGACCACTATGTGAAGTATTAAAAGGACCATCATGGATCTGGACAGAAGAGGCAACCTAAGTATGGGAAAGAATAAAGGAAGGATTAATGAAGGCCTCTAACCTAGCTTTCCTACCAAATAAACTAGTTCCCCTACTCATTAAATTCCAGTAGGAAAAGTTTCTGTATTAGTATGATTACTCAGGATACTGGAGCTGGAAAGAAACCTATAGTGTATTATAGTACAGCCCCAACAGCTCCAGAAAGTAAATTAGGAGCTTGCGAGCAAATAGTTCTAGCTGCATATTGGACACTACAGAAAACTCAAGCAATAATTGGGGGTCAGAAAATTAGTTGTGAAAAGTCAGGATGTGAAGCTACTAAGCTAAGAAAATGTGTCTGAAGGACATTTGAGAGTGGATAATCCTGTTTTCTGGGTTTTTACACTCCTGACAGAAACTGTACAGCTAGTTACACTTAAGAGCCTGAAGTCATACTGTGGGGATTGGACTTCTACCAGTCCCGCATACAGCTGTGAGCCACACGAGGAGGTAAAAGCCCATTCTGTATTTAAAGCTCTCTCAATTGAGCATGTAATAAGAAAAAAAAAAAATTTGTAGATCACAGTTCATACATTATGATCAAGGGAAATGTATTACAGGGGTTGCTAGTGTGAGTAGATAAAAATACGCAAGTAAAGCAGTATTTTTAGTATAAGCTAGAAAAAGAAAAACCAAAGCTGCACAAGTTACGATAATCACAGGTTTTACAGAAAATCAGAGGAAAGAAGAAAAAAAAAAAAAAGTTACTGGAACTGATTGAGATTATGTTTACAAAGGTACCACCATGTATTTGCCATGGTGGGCTTCTCAATTTTAAAAGGAACAAAATGGGTCTGAAATAAAAGATGTCTGGCAAAGATGTGAAAGAAAAGTATATCTGGGTCAAAATTATTAAAATTAAGTCCAATCAAAGGAAAGATGACCATTAAAATGCAGAAAGTGACCAGGCTGATGAATTTGCTAAGGCAGTCACTTTAATTGACAAAGTCTGGGAAATTAAACCCATGATTGTAACCCTCCTAGCACAGATGAGAGCAAGAAATACAACAGGAGGCTCAGGCAGCCAAATAGCTTTTGCAAGTTGTGCAAGAGAAAAATGAGTTGTCACAGCAATGGGTTATTCACTGTCCTTCCAACTGGCTGGATCCCTGATAAAAAGAGGAAGGATTTTCTCCTGACAAAGCCAGCTGACAAGTGGTGTTCATAATACACAGCACCAGTTTTGCACTGGATTCACAGATTTTTAATAGGGGACATCCCAAAGAAGGAGGAAACAGTGGAGCAATTAGAGAAGGTGGGTGGTGGCCAGGACTGAGGAAGGATTTGGATATTCATAGCCACAAACATTTAACCGAAACCAAGAAAGACCCAGCTCAACAAAAAAGGGGGGACAATTCATGCTTCAAAGTTTAAAAGGGCCATTTCAAAGACTGAATTTCAATTTTGGGGGACCACTGCCTACCATGTTCGAAGAGAATCAATTCCTGTTTGTGACTGGATAGCCTCAGCAAAGGCATGGAAGCATTCCACACAAAAAAAGGAAAAAACAGCCATATTGCTGCAAAAATTCTTGTGGCTGAAATCTTTCCTAGATGAGGTTTATCACCTAATAGATTCTGGTAATAGACCTGCTTTTATTATAAAAATGTACAGAGACATGGAAGTCTGGGCAGAAGTCCCATTACCATTAAAAATCCCTTACCACCAAGTGAGAGGACAAGTGGAAAGAATAAATCTCTTAAAATTGAACTGTTTAAAATATGCAATAAACTGAGAAACTTGAATGTAATACTCCCATAGGTACTTAAGAGAATTTGGAGTCACCCTAAGTCCATGACTAAATACAGCCCTTACGAACTACTGTCTGGGAGACCAATGCCAGCTAGGAGAATCTATTGTACAGAGTGGGAAAACACGCAAGAATTGACCACAGCCAACCAATCACCTGGATAAACAGCTTTAATTATTGGTCAGGATAGGTCCAAGTGGTGACATAAGAACAACAGGCAGAGGAATGCGGGTCGGAGAATCAAATCAAGCTTTTGACGCAGCCAGTGACCCTACAGTGGCAGGCAGGACAAAATGCAACAGATAATTAAATATTGTGGCATCCTCAAACAGGAAGTCTCCAAGAACAGAATGGCATGGCCCCTGGTTGATTATAGATAAATTGAGACCCTTCCCTATATTTAGTAGGCAGACAATCAACTTTGAAGGAAAATGTGCTATGCAACAAAAAGGACACCAGGTTTAAAATACTCGATGTTGGAGTACATATTCCGGCTCGAGTCTAAAATCATGCATGACCTCATTCATTCTGTCTGCAAACAGGTTGTGCTTGTCGAATGGGAGGTCTTTGATAGTACTCTGCCTCTGCTTAGGCAGGTCAGTAGCGTGAAGCAAGGAAGACCAGCGCATTACTACTGCGGTGGCTAGTGTTCTGGACGTGACATCTGCTGCATCCAATGATGCCTGGAGAGCTGTTCTGGCCACTAATTGACCCTCTGTGACTAAGGTGTTAAATTGTTGTTTGTCAACTGTGACATTTCCATGATTTGTCTACATCTCATGGTCGTAATTCGATAGAACCACAGTATAGTTGGTGACCCTTATTTGTAATGCTGCAGATGCGTACACTTCCCCCCCAAGAGTGTTGAGTTTCTTGTCCTCCTTGTTTGCAGGGTTGGTTCTTGAGTACGTTTGCTTATATTTTTGAGTAGTGGCTTCTGGCACAGGGAATTTGGCTGTGGATGTGTGAATAAAAATTCATTTCCCTTAGGGATAATAAAATATTTGTCTGCTTTTTTGTTTGATGGGGCTGCTGATGCTGGTGTCTGCGGGTTTTATTATACCTGGGTCCATTGGCAGGGCTAGTTTCATGGACCCTGAAGATTGGAGGACCCTGTATAATTTCTGTTGGGTAGTTGGATTGTCACTGAGTGGAATCTCCATGCTATCAGTTGCTCTCTTAAATAATTCTCTAAATTGCTTCAGATCAGCAGCCTTGGATTGTTGGAAAGTCCTTTGTGGCTTCCTCTAGCTGTGGAGGTGTGGGAGCTGAGGCCATCTGCAGGTGGTGGTGTTGCTGAGGGGGTACTAGAGATTGTAGGAATTATCCTCCTGTTTGATATTTATAGGTATTGACTGAAAAGTGCTGTATTGTGGCCAGTTGCTCCAATTCAACCCCACTATCTGAGGTTGGGGGTAAAACATCCATGGAAGATATGGCCATGAGGAGGTCATACCTAGGTTGAATGGTAGGGGTTGATCAGTTTGCTGGGTTGGTGGATCAAGCGGTAGAGGGCTTGATGTGTCCGACGAGGGAGTATGCTGTGGAGAACCGGATAATGAAGACAGGCTGATATCAGACAAGTCTGTCTCAAATAGTGGTGATACGGGAAAGGATTGGATCTGGAGATCCTCTCCCCGTTCAATGTGTTTTGTTTTCATTTTGTGTTTTAGGCCCCACTTGTAATGGGGGATTATCTATCATTGGTTGTTGGATCAGCACTGATATTGGTGCCGAAAGCTCCATTTGCTGCCATAGCATCTGTATTGTTTGGACAGATTGCTGGTGCAGGAGAGAGGTATATTGGTGCCGGGTTCACCACTGGTGTCGGTGCTGCGCTCAGCACAGGAGTTGGACTAAGTGCCGGCGGTACGGTTATTTGCCGCACTGTTGCTCTCAACAAGCCTGCTGCTGCTGTAGTTGTTGGTGCTGTTTTAGAGACTGTGGCTTTGCCAGAGTGCCACTGTCTATTTTAGCCAGCTTTGAATTTTCTGCCCTTTTAGGGTGTTCTGAGACCATTGTATTAATTTGTCTCCATGTCCCCAGATTTTTTTGTGGGCACTGGAAATGACAAATTCCAGTGCCATTTGTGCACTCCCTCAGATGGTTGAAGAGAGACACCTGGGTCAGAGGCTGGTCGAAGGGAGCCTAAGAGCAGACGCTTAAGCTACCTCTTTCCTTCCTGGTGCGTGATGTTAAGTTGTGGCAACGTTCACATTTGTGTGATAAGTGTCCCTCTCCAAGGCACTTGATGCAGGACTCATGTCCATCAGACCTTGGCATTGCCTCCTTACAGGAAGCACAGTGTTTAAAGTCTGAGGGGCTAGGCATTTGTATTTGTTGTTCACTTTGGGGGGGGGGGGGGGGAGGGGGAGTAGCAGGTAAAGAGAGATGAGTCAGAGCCACACAAAGTCCATCCTGAGTTGGCGGTGGCTGAAAGGAACTGAGGAGGGCGGGGCGAGGCGCTGGAGGCACACACGTCAGCAAACAGCGTGAAACAATGCCGGCTGCTACAAGCACCCCGCGACCAGAGCCACTGCTTGACATGTTCCAATCCTGGGTGCACCGGCGCTCACACACCTAAAATGGAGCAGTCGGAAACACTGCTCGAGGAGGAACAAGAAGAGTCTCACAGTGAATGATGGCTAGTCCAAGATGAGTCCAGGAGCCTATCTTGCTAACAGTATGGGAACCTTGACAAGTAAAACCTACATGCAACAGTACCAGCAAACAAAAAAAAAAAAAAAAAAAAAAAAAAGAGACTGGTAACCAAAGCTGGGTAGAAGTTAACCAAGCCTGCTGTACCAAGTACAATACATGATGGTTCTCAATGTTAAGCCACACAGTTAATAATATGAATAGTTAAGCTCACTTGGTATAGAATGAAGTAGTTTAAGTAGTGTGATTACATGATGTGGTGTGTGCTTTTGTGCATTTTTACTTTCACTTTGAATGGGTTCTCCTGCCCTGGTAATTTGTGTGCCCATAACCAGTAAAATCCAAATCGGAAGTCAGGCATTTTTGGCCTACCAGCAATGTAGATGCTATTATGGAAACTTCACTTCCTCCTGGGCCCGGGCAAGATCTACTGATTGAAATGTTAGCCCCAGTAAAACATTTACAGGTGGTTGTACAGAACTTGGTGGCAAACAGTAAGGAAGCATCAATCCCAATAGCTAATCTTATCCAGCAACAAATGAATAAAAAATGTAGAAAAGGAAACACTTTGGAAGGTGATGCCAAAAAGATGCAACCCCATACCCAACAGTCAGAACACTCAATGTGTTGCTGCTCCCAATACAAAAGTTAACAGTCATGTTATTAGATATGCGATCTGTTAGATACCTGAGATGTCAGAATAAAAGGGTTAATCTTCACTATTATTTCCAGAGGAACAGAACTGGCTATTAATGCCATAGCAACACTACCATATGAACTGCAATAAAAAGTTCACATATAAATGCTTACTTATTACCCTATCTTCATCTTAGACATCAAATTATCAGTTCGCTCAAATATCCCACATACTATCTTGTATGTTATTAGTTCATATACTAAGGGATCAGAAATACTGCAAAGCAATTTCTTTGTATGATCACATGATTATCTTTATTATGATAATCACATGCAAAGAATCATTTATGCATCATTAATCAATATGTTTGAAGATGCATGCATTTGACCAAGAACAAGTATCAACACAACCATAATCACTATGTCTCAATGAACCCCACAAAAAGTAAGAGCCTTGGACCTAACATTCCAAGGCCCATTATAAGAGACTACTAATTGGTTAATAAAAATATGTCTAGTCAGTCATACAAGGGAATGTGTGGACTACAAGACAGAAGGGGCATGAGTATAAATAGCAGCAAAAAGGATGGTCACAAGTATTCAGTTCATGGGATCACCTTCCTTTATACAGTATGGACCTCCAGGTCGATGGGTAAACAACCTCCTCATGAAAAGGCAAAAAGTAGGGGAATGTAGTAGGAAGTAATAGCCTGAAACAGAGAACTAGTAAGAAAGGCTGGATACGAGGCCTAAGACCTAGTAAAACAGGCCAAGACAGAAGGCCTGAGCTGAAAATTGTTAAGTCAGCAGGAAACAGGCTATGACATCACAGCAACTAGCAATAAGTTAACTGATACCTTAATAGGAATAAGAGCGTAAAGTATACTTTAAAGGTAGGAGATGTCATGTTGTCCAAGTGCCAGGGTGATAAAGGCTCAAGCTAATTAGTGACAGGGTACAAGTAATATTGGGCAAACCATGGAATGATACCTTGATGGATGTCTCCATGGCAGTGCATAGGACCAGTATGAGAAAGGTGGTTCTTCTGCCAGTCGAGTCCTCCAAAAAGGAGGAAGTGGACTCACTCCAAAAGAGTAATGCCAGAGCCAAAGGATTTGTGGATAATGTATGGAGGTGGTGAGACAGACCTTGTACCAGAGGCATAACTATGAGAGGAAGGGGAGAAGTAGTAACATTTTCCTGAAGTTGGAGGGACCAAATGAAGAAGGGATTCTGGACCAAATAAGGCAGTGGTACCTTGGGGTTTAGCCATGGATCCAGATCTCCTTAACATAGTTTGTTAGCTTCCCCTCCCCCCCTCAAAATTATAGAAGTGGATCTTGAAGAAACATGAAGGAATTTTTAGTGACTGATAGACTAGCTCAAAAATTCAACCTTTTGTAACTTCTGTAGTTTAAGATGAATTGGCCACATCTACTCCAAGTAGTGTGTGTGCGCTATATACAGTTATTGGAAGATTTTTAAAATGAGGCTAGTAAGAGCTTAAGGATAGTGGCCACGGGATGGGGGGTGGGAGGGAAGGTGCTAATGGAACCAAAAATATGGGAGGAAGAAACTACCTAGCTATCCTACCAATTAAATTGAATGTTGTCAGTGCTGTGGTGGTTTCCGTACCAGATGTGTGGCAGTGCAAAGTCAGTCAATGCCAAGGAAGGTGCTGTAGTTTTCTGTGGCACCACTGTTGGTGCTCATGGTCTGTGCTCAGTGGCCTTCTGCACCATTGATTTCTTTGGTGCTGAGAGGGAGGACAAGCATTTATGTGCGAGCTTGTTTCTCAGAAGAATGTGTAGAGTTCTTAGCTTTCCACAGCCTCATAGGTACTGCCTCTCAGGGACTTACTAGTTCATGAGCAGGCCCTGTGAGTCATTGAACTGCAGTGGTGGTGATATTCTTCTTTCATGGTTTGGGATGGTTTTTGCTTTTCAGGTCCTGGGTCAGAGATGAGTCTTGGGGACTTTTCCTTCAGGAAGAGTTTTGGTCTCAAGTCCTTGTCTTTTCACACTCTTGCACTCAAATGAGCACAGTGGCTGCATTTCTGGGGAATGTGTGCATCTCCCAAGCAGTGGGCACAGCCTCCTCTTAAAACCAGGCAAGGTTGGCATACAGAAAGTTTAATTAAAAAGATTCAATTGGAAACTTAATTATCTGATTAATGAACTAAAAAAGGGAGGGTTTTTATTTTAAGGGACATATATAAAGATTTGAAGACTTTAGAGATTAATTAAAGGAGTAGTGGGTGAGGTTTTGTGACCTGCATTGTGCAGGTCAGATTAGATCATGTTGGGCCCTTCTGACTGAGTCAAAGGCAAAAAGCTAACTAAATATTTTCTTGTATTGAGTTTAAGATTGAGGATTAGAAATGTTTATTGCTCAATTGCTCCATCTTCAGCTGAGGGTGGCTGAAAAAGAGGTGAGACTGGGAGGTGGTGTGCACCGAAACCGTGCTAAGGCCATCACGAGATACTTTGTGTGTAGACAGCCATGACTACTGCTAAAAAGACCTGACAGTACAGGGACACAACAGCACCTGAACTGGAGCACCCACAGGGACAGTTCTTAAGGAAGAAACCTGCCTTAGAGATAAAGAGCTTCACTTGTTTAGCCTAACCACAAGAAGGCTGAAGGGAGGATGAACTGTTCTCTCTAAACAGAAAGGATAAGTACCAAGCAGGAAAGAATTTAAGTTCAGCACCAATGTGGACATAAGAACAAGCTTTAGTCACTGAAGGATTGGTTGGCAGTATGGTATTTTGCGTAAGATCTAAGCCTATGTTGTTCTGTGTAATGTTGCTGGCCCTCTGAGGTCAGGAGAATCAACCTCTTAAAGAGACCTTTAGGCTAGGAGGGAGACAGAGGAGCTGAAGTGCAACAAAGGAGGCTGTTTCTATTTCATTATACTTCGTGATGACGGGTGTAGGGATATCAGAAACATGGTGTGTTACTGATTGGGAGACTGGTTTAAGTACCACCAGTCGGTGTTTGGTGAGTCTGGCTCCAAGTTTTGCAGCTTCCCCTGATCTTTGCACATTCATGAGGTTATCTCAGAAGGACCAGGCCAAATACAGGTCTTCCTCCAGCAGTACTCTGTGAGCGGAAGCACATCTGTGCATCCCTACGGTATGATCTGCTTATCTTTTCTATTCGCTTACGACTATAAGCAAATTAGACCATGCAGGGTTCCTTTGAGTGTTCATAACCTATTCTGCCTGATTACTACAATATCCTGTTTCCTACATCATTATGTGCACAGATATGACATGTTTTGCATGGCTCGGGGGGGAGGGGACAGATGGCAGCTCTTCCAGCAGCATGTGTCAACAGCCACAGCTATGAGCAAGCAAGTACTTGGAGGAAGCAGCAACAAAGATATGTTAATTGAGGTCCCTGGCTCAGATCAGGTAAAGATCACCTCTACTCAGAAAGGGAGAGGTGAAGGGGGGTTGGAAACACACTTGGAAGGATTTTGTACTTTTTGACTGGAAAATTCTATTGTGAAACAACAACTTCAAGCAAGATCTGTGCCCTGCCTTGTCTCAGAGACTGCCTATACAAACATCTGACAGCCAAACCCTTTAAGAATGAACTTGGACAATGAGGTCAATTTAGGTAGAGGTATTAGGATAGTATGCATGTTTTAGCTTTCATGTCCCCATGGTCACTCCTGACTCATTTATGATTGCCTTGATTGGCCATTTTCTCACTTAGAATTGTGATCTGATCAATGAATGAGTAGGTTTATCTAAAGCTGTGTGGTTTTTAGAGGGTGTGAGTGAAGAGGACTGGCACGATCCACTTCTTTATTAAACGGACAGACTTGAGTGTATGGTGATTGGGAGTGGGTCACAATTGATAAAGGACAATGGCTCCTGGAGAGGTTAACTGGGGCCATGGGTGCTTGGCTCAAGGACTGTCCCTTGAGTAGCCAGAGGGTGTACATCCACTGCGTAGGACCAACTGTATGTGAGAGGCTGAATGGACCAACTCAGTGAGTGAGCAGTCACTTGGCAAAGTGGGGTGAATCAGAGTTCAGGAGTAAGACTTGGTGGGGGTCATAGTAGCACACTAGGTCCAGATCTGGAGAGCAGTCTGTCACATACCCATCATGTTGGTGCAGGAGTCCTTTGCAGTGGCACCTCCACGATGCTCGATACAGGGTCCTGTTGACTTGTTGCCTCTTCAGTTCTTTCTTTCTGGAAGGCTAAGAGGGCAAGGCAGGTCAGCCTTGGAAAGAACAGGAGCAACACACCTTTAACCATTACAAAAAGGTTGGTGAACTTCTCTTCAAATGCTTGCTCACAACTATTTCACGTTGGTGACTCTCAAGGTAACTCAAGGTTAGTACAGCTCTGCCAAATGCTGCATCCTTTTCTCTGTTAAGTGACAGCATAATACAGGTGAACATATGTATTGATGACCAGGTTGTAGCCATGTGATGGGATCTATGCCAAGAAAGCCTGCACACTGGACATAGAGAGTAGTGTTTGTGCATGGGCTAGCATGGTAGTCAGGTTGTAGCAGGTCTATACAAAGGAAGTTGTCCATAAGAAGATCCTCTTGGACCATACCAGAAGACCCTTCATCTTATCTGCTATGGCAATGAACAACTGGTTTTACTTACAAAAGGGCCTAGTCTTCTCTATGTAAAAAGCTAGCACACTCCTAATATCTAGGGAATGTATGCTTTGTTCCATGTTATTGGCATTAGCTTCAGGAAGATATCCTGATGCACGTGAAACTAGGATACCACCTCAGGGAGGAAAGCCAGGTGGAGTCACAATCCTGTCCTTGTAAGTCACCATATACAGAGATTCAGATGTCAAGGACCTGAGCTCATAGCCTGGTGGCTAGAATGACAACCAGGAATGCCACCTTCTGGTGAGGTGAAGAAATAAACATGCCATCAGGGACTCAAAGTGGGAGGAGTGTGTCCCATTAATTTAACAGCTACCAAGTTAAGGTCCCATGCTTATATTGGACAGTGCACCTGAGAGTAGAGAGTCAGTCCAGACCATTGAAAAAAAAATGGATCATTGGATCAGAGAAACCTGATCATCTGTTTATATTTGGATGAAATGGAGGCTGACAGTTGTACCTTTATGCATGATAGTGTGAGCCTTAGTTACTTCAAGTGTAGTAGACAGTCCAGAATCAAGGATAGAGAGATGCATGCACTAAATGACTACCTTACATCTCACAAATGGAAACCCTCTTTCACTTGACTACAGGGAGGAAAAACATCAGTTTCATTTAATCTCAATAACTGCCTTCCTGATCCAAAAGAAATCTGAAGGTTGGTCTGATTCTTGATCTCAGAAAATTAAGCAGGTTCACAGTTTGCAACACAATTTAAGATTGTCACTCTCTACTATTATGCTGGTTCTTGAACAGAGACTAGTTTGGAGCCCTCAACTTGCACGGCATCTATTTCCATGCAACTGTTCATGCCGCTCATCGAAAATACCTCAGGCTTATCAAACAATATTCAGTACTAATATAGTGTTCTACCTTTAGGTCTCTCTGCAATGCTTTGAGTTCTCTCCAAAATCCTTTTAGTCAACAACTGACTGATAAAATCCTCCTTGTGGAGGTGGAGACATCGACTAAGGAGAAAAAGTGATCTGGGGGTCATCTATGTCCTCGTTGCTTGAGAATGGGATTGAATAAATTGTTCACACCGAAAGACAGTGGAGCTGGAGAGTCTTCAGTATCCAAGTTGTAATAAGAAGGGAGCATAGAATGTGTTTCCTCTATGGCTGTGTTCTCACACAGGCATTACTTCGATACAAGTTGTGTCAAAACAACTTGTATCGAAATAATGCCTTATTTTGAAATAACTTAATTCGAATTAACAGTTTGTTAATTTGAATTAAGGAAAAAAGCTCAGTGAAATAGCAGTTTCAGGCAACAGTTATTTCGAAACAAGTCACATTATAGGCTGTGTTCACACAGCACTCTTATTTTGAAACAGAGGTTGTTTCAAAATAAGAAATACCCTGTTCACCCTACACACAGTTGTTTCGAAACAATGGCGTTGTTTTGGAACAACTTAAACCCCATGTGGGGATGAAACAATGTTGTTTCAAAACAACTGTGCGTAGTGTGAACAGGGTATTTCTTATTTTGAAACAACCTCTGTTGTTTTGAAATAAGAGTGCTGTGTGAACAACAGCCTATAATGTTCTGGTGTTTAAAGAGCACTGTAGCACAGAGCCAACCCTGGAACCTTGTAGTGCTTGAAGGCTATGCGGCAAACTGCAGTGCCGTTCCAAAGTCGGACAGTACCAAGGTTGATACCAGTACCAAAACGAGGTATTGGTGTGGAGGGTGTCGGTGCCGTCAGAGATTCAGCCTCTGCTGGCAATGGTGTCAGTGCCAAAGATATAGTTATTGGTGCCGATATTACTGGTGCCATTGAAGCAGCGGTTTTCAATGGTTTACCAACCACTGGCTCAAGTGGCTAGATCACCTTTTCCCTGCAGTTTGAATGTAGAGAGAAGGACCTTCTAAGGGATTTTGTCAATGTATTTGAAGAACCAGGAGACTCTTTAGGACACAGTCTTGAGGATGGTGATGGCAGCTTTCTACTCTTACATGCAGAACAAGGCAGAATGAGTCTGGTTTTGAGAGTGATACTGCCTGCTTGGGATCAGATGCTGATCGGAGATAGCACTCCATCATTAAAAGCTTCAAGGAAACATCTGTCCCATCATGCTCTGATACTTAAATGCTTACACTGCGAAAACCTATGAAAAAATGTGCCCTTCACCTGAACATTTAATATAGGCTGCATGATTATTCAGCATTGGCATAGAATCATGGCAGATCTCAGCACTTGAAATTGGAAGAGCCTGGCACTGTAAGATGGGTTTAAGAACACTTCTCTCCCTGCCCTCCCCCCCCTTTAAGAAGAAAAGGGAACAACGATAAGTAAAGACTGGGAAAAGAAAGGGGAACCAAATTTGGATAGAGAAACAGTCTAAAGGATAGGTAAGCTGAGGAGAAAGTAAAGCTCTGTCAGTAACTGTGGACAGTTGTAAAAGAATTGAGGGGGGTTGGGTCATATGAGGCCAAAAGTGTTGCATGGCCAAATTGTGTTGCATGGATGTGCCAGACCAAGGAGGAGCACGTATGTGGACACTACTTGAAAGGAATGTTTAAATATTAGGAAGTGATTAAAGCAAGAGCTCTTTGGGGTTTTACCTTCAGGTTGGATTGAACTATGTTTTGAAGAAGCAGTGACCCATATCTTTCTGCACACCATTATTTTAGAGCTTTTGAGTAATGGCATGCAGGGATATCATAGAATCATAGAATCATAGGGTTGGAAGGGACCCCACAAGGTCATCTAGTCCAACCCCCTGCCAAAAGAAGCAGGACCACTCCCATTAGATCATCCCAGTCAGTGTTTTGTCCAGCTGGGACTTGAACACCTCCAGAGATGGAGATTCCACCACCTCCCTAGGCAGCTTATTCCAATGCTTCACCACTCGCCTAGTAAGGAAGTTTTTCCTAATATCCAGCCTGGACCGCCCCAGCTGTAACTTGAAACCATTGCTTCTCGTTCTGCCCTCTGTTACTACCGAGAACAGTCGAGCTCCCTCCTCCTTGTAGCAACCCTTCAAGTAGTTGAAGGTTGCTATCAAATCCCCCCTCAGTCTTCTCTTCTGCAGGCTAAATAAGCCTAGTTCCTTCAGTCTTTCTTCATAGGGCTTGTGCTCCAGCCCTTTGATCATTTTGGTTGCCCTCCTCTGGACTCTCTCTAATTTGTCCATGTCCTTTTTGTAGTGGGGAGCCCAAAACTGGACACAGTATTCCAGATGTGGCCTCACTAGTGCAGAATAGAGGGGAATGATCACATCCCT
>ML681979.1:23401585-23456686 GCA_007922195.1 Podocnemis expansa
GACTCCCAGGTCCTTTTCTCCAGTGCTGCTATTTAGCTGATCACTCCCCAGCCTGTAGCAGTACATGGGGTTTTTTCGTCCCAAGTGCAGGATTTTACACTTATCCTTGTTGAACCTCATGAGATTCCTCTTGGCCCACTGCTCCAGTTTGTCTAGGTCTCCCTGAATCCTGTCTCTGCCCTCTAGGGTGTCTACCGTTCCCCCCAGTTTGGTATCATCTGCAAACTTACTAAGTGTGCAATCTATCCCATCATCCAGATCATTAATGAAAACATTGAACAGAACTGGCCCCAGGACCGACCCCTGGGGCACACCACTTGTTACTGCCTGCCAACTTGACATGGAGCCATTGATTCCTACACGCTGAAACCGTTGTTCTAGCCAGTTTTCTATCCACCTTACAGTCCATGCATCTAACCCATACTTCCTTAATTTGCCAATGATATGGAGTACTTGCACCTTTTTTTGCTGGCCTACTGCCAATCTAGAGTGGCAGGGTAATCAGGGTAAAGGACAGTACTGGCACTAAGTGCATTGGTCTTCAACATCCATCACAATTACTGAGGCCAAGTCTGGACTGATGGAGGAACTGCACACAATGCAGAATCAATTGCACAATTTCAACTCAGTGCCAGTAACGACGTGTTCTGCCCAACATGGAAGTGACTGAAGGTGAATTTATTAAGACCTACTTGGAAAGAAGAGTAGCTCTGAGTCAAAGAGGGCATTTCACATTGACTCAGCACAGTGGAGATACTGTGATAAGTAGGTGTTAGCAAGTTGTATAGTAACTTGAGTATTGACCTTTAGCTACCACCAAAATCTGAGGCCAATGTAAGCCTGATCTGACTCTCTAAAAATATAAGGGAGATTCTCCCAAAACACTCTCCCACTCTTTATACAAATGTCTCCTCCTCATTGTCATCCCTTCTGTTTCCTTTAGTGGAGAGGAGGCAGCTCAAGCAATTTTCTATACTCTGCAATTAAGATAAACTAGTAAATCTGATCCCCACCCAGCAATTTTGATGGGCAAAGCTGACATCACATGCCAGAAGTACTGAAAAAAAAGTACTGCCTTCCTATTCAGCAAAGATGTGTGATATTCTCTAGTATAAGATAACTCAAATCTCAGGTCCATCAGTGCAAGATTATTCAAATACTTAGTTATTATATGTAAAGTTAAATAATAATCCAAACAAATATAGTCTTACGATCTTAGAATAGTTTCCTGTAGTCCTCTTAGTAAGACCTAATGAAAAGACTGGACCTTTACCTCGGTAACAAAGATGTCTAGATCCATAATGGTTAATGGCAAAAATATTTTTTAAAGGGGTATAAGGTCTTACAAGTCAGGACTTCAGATAGTCTAATTACTAAAGGTTAGCATAACCCTACATTAGGGAGGCAAGTGACTTCCAAGTTCTTCTGAGGCATCTCGTGCTGATCATTGGTCCCACTAGCCCAAGCAATCTGATCCACTATCACAATACCTTATTAAAAATATTTTACCTTTCAATTAAATAACTTAATTCAAACAAAATCCATTTCTCATGAAGAAGCACAAAATTTCTTATTTACAGACCTCTGAGTATGCTTACTATTAAGGTAAAAAGTATAACAACTGATTAATGCCAGGCTCAAGGACATAATTCCTGAAAGAACTTACGACTGCTTCCAAGTTCTTCAAACAAGAGTTTCACTCTCTCCCACTCTGTGGAATTTCTCTTCTGGGGAATGTCCAGTGGAACAAAAGCACTGTAACAAAGAAAAAAAAAATGCTATTTTTAATAGTTACCAAAACTTCTAAAGTGCATTAGATTGCTTTTTCACTTAAAGTATTTCTTAAAGGTGGCAATCTACCCCTGAAGACAAAAAAAAAAAAATCTTACAAACAACATGTTATATATAAAAATATTTTTTCAGAGCAATTTTAGTTTACATCCTATTTATACTAGCTATGCCTTTGCATAATCAGTTTCAAAACATTGCAAGTATAATAGCTACCATGACTGAAGAACACACTACTTTGGACAGGTCATTTCAGTACACAGATGTGGGTTCTTCATACATAAAAACAGTGGAGGGCATGTTAGCAGATGTAGTAGCAGGGACCAACTGGATAGTTGAAATTAGGACTTAACATACACTTCAGTGATCCATTCACTGTTAGTGCAAAGTAACACCATGCTTTTTATTCTACTGTAGAAAATGATTAAGCTAAAATACTTATCAAATTGGAGAAGATGATATCTATCACATAATATACAAGTTCCAAAAGAGGCAGCTGTGGAAGTCTAGTTTAGGAAAAAAACAAGGACATCTAAAGACAAAATTTATTGCATGACCCTTCATGGGAGAATCCCACCTCATTGGACTCTTGAAGATGGGGAAACTCACAGAATGGGAGCAAAATAAATGCAGAGGAGCACAGTCTTAGGATTAGTCCCCTGTATTTGCCATAAGACTGATCCTATGACATACTCCTCTGCATTTATTTTGCTCCCATTCTGTGAGTTCCCCCATCTTCAAAGCCTCTGACTAAGTGGGATTTTTCTCTCATGAACACATGAGAAAGAAATCCTTTAAAAATGCCAGACTCCTTGTTTGTACACAATATAGTCACAACATATTTCAAAACACTAGTTTTTCTAAAAAGGCCATCTGTTTCCATTTTATTCTCACAGTTATAAAAGTCTCATGCAACATCACTTACTTTGACCCTACGGTCCAACATCTGTTTTCTCACACCAAGAAATTCAAGAAATTCAAGCATAATGTGATTCCAGAGTCTACTGTTATGCCCTACACATGCTGTACATTTTCCAGCAATGTAGAATGGAGTCTGACACTGCCTGGGTTTAGGAGACCATTTATGATAATTGCTCAGATTAATATTTCTGAATTACAATAATCCATAGCAGCCATGCCATCTTTGGCAGCAATAGAAAGGTTATAACTTGCTAGTGTGATGGAGTCAAGTCTGAGCACTTCAGGAGGGTAATGGAAGGTAGATATATTAGCCCCAGGCTTAGATCCTTGTTTCCAATTAGAGCACCTGAGACTTACTGTGGTGACTGGCCAAAGTAAATAAAAAGGCCTCTGTTGAAGGCAGAGTGTGTTGGGCATGGTGGTTGGAAGACTGGAGGATTGTGGGGAGTAGAGGTCAGTGTAGAGTGAAGAAGCAGAGAAGCTGAAGAGAAGACTAGTAGCCACTGCTGTGAGCACCTAGAAAATTAGTCACACGGGGGAAGTTTACTCAGATGGGCTTTAGGGCCCCAGGCCCCACAGCCTCCAGGGTGAAGAGTCTGGCTTCAGGGCAAAGGGCCCCAGGAGAATGCAGCACTAGCAGATTTGGAGGAGGGAGAGCCATGCTTAAAGCTTACAACCCATCGTGCTCGAGCAACCCCACTCGGCACACTAGGGATGATTATATTGTTTGTATGTCTTGATGTAATATCTGTAGTAGAAATTAGGAATGTTTGTTATATCTGTAGTTCTGCTTATGGGGAGTTTCCCAGAATCAGACTCAATGCCTATAGTCATTGTTTCTTTAATGGCCCATTAAGGAAACCACAGGTACAGTGGGCCCACAAGAAACCTGCTCAGTGAGTCACCTGGACTGACCATGTGACAACTCCATTTGATTTGGAAGAACTCCACTCAGCATAGGGACAGCTAGAGGTGATCAAAGGTAGTAGCACCAACTCCATTTTGTCTTCAGTCTGCAACCAGCAGCCATCTCTGGATCTATTCCTCTGCAATTGGACAAAAGGACTGAGACCAACCCAAGTGCTGGTGATTACCAAAGGAAATGAACAAACCTGAAAACTCCAAATTCTTCCAAGGGTCTGCTTTTTCATGGACTTTTAAACATTTGTATTTATATGATTCACTTTGACCTTTAACATCTTATTTTCTGTTTTAATATTAAAACTTTAGTTTGAGTTACTGAAGGATTGGTTGGCACCATGGTATTTGGGTAAAATCCAAACCTCTATGGCTCTGTGTAATGTGGTTGGCCCTGTAGGGTCGGGAGAATCTATTTCTTTTAAGAGACCATGTGGCTAGCTGGGGACCTGAGGAGCCCATGTACAATAAAGAGGGCTGCTTCTGTTTTGTTTACACTTTATGGTAACTACTGCATGGAAATCAGAAGCATGATATGTTCCTGATTAGCAGACTGATTTAAATAACGTGTTAGGTTTTAGAGAGTTTGGCTCTCATTTTTGCCACTTGTCCTAATTTTTGCACATTTAAAAGGTGGTTATCCCAACAGACCCAGGTCAGAGTACAACCAAGACTGAACCTCCTCAGCTAAAAAGCCTGACCAAAACAAAGCAGGTAAAATGTTCAGTTATTAGGTATTTTTCCTAATTCCAGATTCATTTAGTGACTAACTTTTTTCACAAAGAATGCAGCACAGTTGCCTTCCACCCAAGCCCCAAGAGTCAACTATCTAGATACTAATACATAGATGGTGCTGAAGTTCTACTATTTATTTGGTATCAGGTTATTGCAAAAACAAGCACAGGAATAGAAAATGACATTGAGGCAAATAGGCATCCTTTCTATAAGCATACCTACCTATTTTTCCCTCCTGGTCAAAGAAATTCTAACAAATTACTTGTGAATAATTTATTTTTTAACATTATGGCTTAATTGAAGTAAGCCTAAATATTTTTGGGGCACAAACAATTGTGTAATTTTGGGTGCTTACCCAAAAGTTCTAAGAACTATTTTGGAATTTGCAGGGGATATTCAGTGTTAGAGATCTCTCATCAAAAATGTTTTATGTACAAATTTTTATAGTAGTGAATAAAGAAGCAACCTTCACAGGGTCACCTTCTGATGACCTGGCTAATCAACAGGTGAAGAATAAAGTCTGAGCCAAGGAAAGACTTCAGTTAGGCTTTCTAATAAAAGTGAAGTCGTAGTTGAACTCAGACATATCAGAAGAGCTTTAAGAAGAGTTCTTGAGAAAGGAAAAAAGCCACTTATCTATGCTGGAAAAGAGAAAAGTTAGATATGTTCTCTTTTACTTGCTCATGAAGGAAGCCCATCTATTTTAGCTTTTAGTGACATCTAAAATTAAATGAGCCCTGGTCTACCAAGACAGTTAAGTTTGACATAATGCTGTTTACCTCAACTTTCTGCAGCCTGTGTTTCCCCTGTCAAAAGTAAATTTAAAAAATTGAGCTGTAATTTGACCTGCTACCACCACCCTTTCAACTGTGTAAAACTGAGGTCATCTGTGGTTCAAATTAAGGTCCATATACCCAGAGAGCAGCTTTTCCAGTTTTTCCCGATTGCTACACAGCATAGCTCCTCGCCTACCTGAAGCCCTAGGAAGTTTTCACTTAATTCCTCTCTCTGCATGCAGCACTGTGCCTGTGGTAGAAAAACAGCAAGAAAAGCTTTTCCTATTTCCCCCCCAACTTTAGGGAAAAGAATGAGGAGGAGTAAGCAAAGGACAACTACCTCCCCACAAGCTCCTGTGTCCATTATCTACAGGGAAATACATTTCAGGAAGTAATGTAAGCAGCAGGGACACAAGACCCCAATCAAGCAATTTGCTGTGTTCAGTTGCTTTTGCCTTCTATATGCAAGAGAATAAAAAAGATAAAGTCTTGTCCCCAGAGTAGTCAAGCCCTATGTATAAATATGCATGTTGATTATTTCCATTGATGGTTTGTTCTATTTGCTAAATATGAATACTTGTTACAAAAATGACTACTTGTCACTATACATCACTCAATCCCAAAAGGAAGGATCCTGTCAGATCTGCACAGTGATAATCAGTTTATAAACATTGTAATCAGGTCACAAATTAACTGTGGAAGAACTGTAAAATTCTACCTCAAGTCAGGCTCTCCACAGTTTATCCAAAGTACAAATATTGTATTACAATTTTTATGCTGGCATCCTGGATTTTTGCCCAAGGGACGTTATCTTGGGTAAGACCTTCGAGTGAGGCTTTGATGTGACTTTATCCTTGTAAAAAAGATTGTGAAGGAGAAGACCTAAGGGCTGCAAGTTCACTGACATAGTGACCTGAAGTGATGGTGATTAGGAGAGCCACCTTCATTGAGAGATAGGAGAGAGAACATGGCGCCAGAGATTCAAAGGGTAGTTTGATGGTTATGAGTACCCAACTCCTGTGTGGGACCTAAATTTGGTAGGCTAATTTCAGGGTACAGGTTTTGAATTCTTGTCAGAAATCTCTTGATAGTTGGATGTGACAGAGATGCCTCCTGCAGGAGTTTGTGGAAGGTTGTAATAGCTGCTAATTGATTATCTGGATGTTTTAAGTGTACAAGGTAGTCAAGAATAGTTAGAAGAGCAGCTGATTCCAGGTGAACACTGGGAGCACTAGTGGCAGAATTTTGACCATTTCTGAAGGCAAATTGTGTGTAGAAGGTTTACAACTGTTTAGGAGTATGTGTTGAACCTCTTTAGAACACTAAGGCTCATCTTGGTTGAGCCAGCTAGAAACCAGGCTGTCAGATTAAGCCTTCTGGTATCTGCATGAGTCATGCCAACACTGTTTGGGACAAAATCCTCCAGAATTGGGAGGGTGATCAGTGACCTGACTGACATTGCTATAAGTTAAGTGTACCACACGTCTTGCCCATGCTGGTGCCTATGACTGTTGCCGATTCTCGACAGATTTTTAGGAGAACCCAGCAAATCAGTGGAATGTGAGGGAAGATGTAGGCAGTTCACTGGTCCACGGGTGGAAGACATCTTCCAGCCATCAAGCACCAAAGCCCACCCTAGAACACTATTATTGGCATCTGCAGTAGGATGCCCCCCCACGAGTGGATGGTATTTTGTAGAAGGTCTGATTGTATTTCCCATGTATCATCCTATGGGAAGGATGTACTTAGGGAGTCTGCAATTTTTTTAAAAAACACCACACATCCCAGAGGTACAGAACAGAGAAAGTTATTTGCCCTGGACAGCATGATCCTTCATGGGATGGGGTGCTCACCTGCAGGAAACGTCCATAGTCAGAGAGGTATGAAGGCTGTTCAAAAAGTGATAAATCCATTTTTAGGTTCAACAGGGCCATCCACTAATCAAAGAGTGTTTTGCCTCTACTTGTATGGCCAGTACTTTGTGGATTGAGTGGTATTATGGCCCGTACACCTTTGCAAGCCATAGCTGTAGAAGACACACATGTAGTCTTGCATCTTTGACGAACATGCATGCCATATGTCCCAAGAGCTGCAGCAAGTTTCAAGTGCTAATTGTAGGAGCAAGAACAGCACCATTCATCAGGTGTACTAGTGTGTTGAATCTCTGGAAGGCACATGCTGACTGAGAATCAAGGTGGGCTGGTATGAAGCTTATGCTATGAATAGGTAGAAAACTATTTCTTTATCAGATGGCCCAGACTACATGGGATGCCTGTGCTAGTGAGAAGGCTTTTAAAAGGCAATTGTTGGGGTAGGGAAAGATAGTTATTTCCTGCTTGTGAAGATGCACCATGACAGAGTATTTTGAAGAATACTCAAGGTGCTGTGTACAGACCAAGAATAGAACATATCTTGTTAACAGACATCATTCACTGTAAATCTGAGGTACTTCCTAAGTGTGGGACATAGAGACATGCAGAATGAGGGTTGCAAATTAATCCTCCTGTTCAAGAGTCGGGGTGATCGTGGATCAAGTGACCGTCTTGAATTGTTGGTGTTGTATAAATTTAGCTTCTTAAGGTCAAGTTGGATGCCAACTTCCAGATTTCTTTTGAGTTAAAAAAGTAAGGGGAATAGAAGCCCTTTCCATGGTGTTTGGCAGGTAACCTTTCTATAGCACCCACACATAGGAAGTTTAAGACCTCCTCTTGAAGATCCTGTATGTGAGTAGTCTCCCTGAAAAAGGACAGGAAAGGGAAGTGGAAGGAGGGTTTTGAGAGACACATGGGATGGTGTAACCTAGTCTAATCGTACTTAAGATCCATTTATTGGTACTGATGGTTGACAAGTGGTAGAAAAAAACTGATTTAGGTGATCATTATAAATGGAAGGTATTAGTAGCTCAAATTTTAGGAGGAGTTTGTAGGAATCTGAGCGAGATTCATCACTGAGGTTGTGATGGAGGAGCCAGAGACATTGAGGGAGGGTTTGAAGGTTGTCTGTAATGGTGAGTGCATTGCCAGTTGTACAACTGTTGGCTCTGGAGTCTGTATGGAGGTCTGTTCTGAAGCTGGAAGTGACACCTCAAATTATATGATTGATAGCATTAAGTTCTGCAGGGGTGACAGGCTTGTAGATTCTAAACGTCCTGAGGGTGGCTCTGGAATGTTTAGAACCATGCACAAGTTCTGTCTTAGAGAACAAGTTTTTTTTTTTCTTTTTGGAAAGCAGGTCCTCAGTGGTCACCTACTGTTGTTTGGGGATATCCACTAATGTAGCCTGGAGCACCGGTGCATGACATCTCCAGTGGCAGTGGTATGTGTTGCCACATCAACACTGAACTACCTGAAGGGCTGTTCTTGAAATCAACCCTCTCTTGTTGAGGATTGCATGGAATTGTTTCCCTTTGTATAGAATGTGATCAATGAAGTTTGCTAACTTCAGGTAATTGTGGTTGTAATTGGCAAGTAGCACAGAATAGTTGCCAAATCTTAGCTGGTGAGTGGCTGAGATGTAAACTGTGCTTCCTAGCAAATCCATCATCTTGTCCGCCTTATCATGGAGTGTTGAGCTACTGAATTACTGCTTGTGGCATTCCTTTGCAGCCTCCATGACCAAGGAGGCAAATGGTGGGTGGTTAAAAACAGAGATACATCAAATCCTTACAGAGGACTTTTTTTTTTTTTTTGTCGTCGTCGTCTGCCCTTCTAGAGGAGGGTGATATTATGGCTGGAGTCTGCAAGATGTCATTTGTAGGATCCATGAGGTCAGAGTCCATAGGCAGGGCTATTCTGGTAGATACTGTTTGAAAGATCTTCAGGAGCTTGTCCTGGGTCTCAGGGACATCCTGTATCAGTATCTCTCACGAGTGCACTACTCTGCAAAAGATCTTGGACATGACTTAAGTTATTAGCCATGGTTGGTAGAGAAGGCACGATGGCTTCATAACCAGAAGTTGAGTTGTGCAGTGGGGACACTGGTTCCAGGTCCACAAATTCCTCTCCTGTAGATATTACACTGGTGGAGGTAGTGGTTTAAGAGATTTATGTTCTTGAAGTGTACATGGCCAAAACGAGGGTGCAGAATAGTGCAACAAGCATCCCAGTTGGGACAGTGATGTTGATTAGTAGCAGGAAGAGCATAAGAGGGATAACAAGGGTACAGTGGTATAGTAGATAGGGGTTGTCCCCTGAGTCCTCATGACTGTGGAGAAACAGGTTGAGCTGAGAAGGTAGATTTGACATCTCCCTCCTCATCACTGGGAAAAATGGCATAGGAGATAAAGTCCCAGCCTGAGATAGCAAAGCTGGAGAATGCGCAGCACTGTACATTGTAGAAGTTAAGGGGAGGGTGATATGGTCATCTTCCCCTATGTTATGTGTTCACACTTTTTGGTGTGTTTTTTGGGTGCCATTTGTTTTGCAGTTTGGCTTTGTGCTGAAGCTGTCACTGGTTCATAAGCACGTTGCAGTGCCACTTGGTGGTCAGGCGTGCTGAGGCAGATCTCTGTTCCAAAGATGAAGCTGTCTGTCCTGAGGCAGATGGTGCCGTAGGGTACTCCAACAGTGTCAGTGCCAGTATCAGCATTGGTAATGCAGTTGTTGGTATAGGCACGGAAAGAGTCCAAGATGCCACTGAAGTGGCTGTTAAAGGTTGTTTGCCAGCTGCTGAGAGAGAGAGATGGTCTCTGAAGTCTGTACTTCTCCCTGTGGTCCAAATGCACTGAAGCAGACCTTTTGAGGGACTTAGTTGATATACCAGAGGAGCCATAAGCCTCTTGGGTACATGTCTTGGAAGCAGGTGATGGTCAGTCCCTCCTCTTTAAGCCCAGATGACGAAAAGTGAGGCATCTCTTTGAAGTGTGAGTTGTCTAAGAGAAACTCCAACTGGCCAGAGTCTGATGCTGGTTGAAGAGCCAGTCCATTATTTAATATTTTGGGCCAGACAAAATAGAGACCTCTGCCTGTGAGCTTAGGCTTTGGCAATAAGGGCATTTCTGTGAAATATGCCCTCCGCTTAATCACTTTATACCATACATACTTGTCCATCTGATGCTTGGATAGCATCATGGCAGCTCTCACAGCATTTGAAGCCCAGTGAGCCAGCCATTGTACTGGGGAGGAATGGAACTTGACTTTTAATTCATGGGAATGGTAAAAGTTAACTGGGAAAAGGGTATGAGAGGAAAAAACTGGGAAAGACAGTCTAAAAGATAAAAGAATTTTGATGAGTGAGGAGAAAGTCAAGCTCCATCCGTAACCACAGACAGCTGAGAATTAACTAGGGGATTGGGGGGGGAGGGTCAGGTCAAGCACACCAAGAGGGCACTAAAGTCTTTCAGCACTCACGTGACCCCAACAAGCATTGCTGGAAGTACTGCAGTCCCTGCTGAGTGGATGCTCCAATACCCAAGATGGGGCACCCCATGGCTATCTGCTGCAGATCTGCAGTTATCCACATCCACAGATTCAGTTGCAGATAAATGCAGACCCATTGCAGCAGATCTACTGCTAGAGCTTCTCTGCTCATCTGTGTCAGCAGCACACAGGGGAACCTGGAAGTGCTCCAGCCAATCCTAGCTCAGCTCTAATTGTGATTTGCCAGCCAATCAGACTTTCAGTCTGGGGCTTGGAGAGCCACTGCTGACCTTTGATTGGCTCATTCCCAATGGTTTCCCTGCCTACTTTTTCCTGTTTACAGTTCGCATACCATGCTGTCAGAGATTTCATTGGCAGGCAAGGAAATCCGACTGACAGTGTAGTCTACGAACCTCAAAACGTGTGGGTGGGACCCATATGGGGAATGAACCAATCAAAGGCTGAAATGCTGAGTGTGAGCCAATGATACCTCTAATTACTCAGACTGTGTGCACAAAAACATTTCTTTGTGAGCACCAATATTAACACTATTGAATTTTTCTGTGTGCACTTTATTTTGTTGTGTGTGCAGGTTTCATGACTTGTGTGTGCATGCACACATGCACAGCTTAGAAGGAACAGTGAGCCCAAGCTCAGTTGCTGATGCTGCTACGGGTGCAGCTAAAACCTGGCGTGCTGTTTCAGACCAAATCAATGTTATCATTGAGCGGATGAGGATTGGATGCGGTTCCATGTTTTTGTATCTATGCAGAACTCTACCCATTGGAACAGTACTCAAAATGGAGAATAAGCTAATTTAAGACTAATTATAAGCAATGTAAGGTTGCACAAAGTCAGAAAAATCTGAAGTTAAAACTAAGTGCACAGGTTTAATGTTGATACCCATCAAAATACAGCAGGCAACACAACTGGATAGTCTTCCTCAGTCAATACAAAAATGGATTAAGATATACAAGAGACATAAATCCTTAAAAATACCTTGGAAGAGAATATCTTCCCTTCTCTTAGATCTGTATACTATGAAGAAAAAAAAACAAAAACCTAAAAACTGAAAAAATATCAGTTGTGGATCTACTGTTACCATAGCCTACCCTAAACTGGCTCTGGTATTTGGGATATCCAAGTCCTTACAGAGATGGTTTTAGTTGCTATTTTTCAAATTTTGCTTTAGTTATAAGAATCTGACTCTCCTTTACCTTCACTTCAATATGTAAGTATGCATGCATATACTTACCCAATTAAAAGAAGAACTGCGCAAACCATGAGAAATCCCAGAGTATACTTGAGTGCAGTTTGAACCTGCTGTATTTTAAATTGAACAAAGTATTAATATATTGAATATAAAAATCAAAATGAATTCTGTATATTTTAGCTAACAGATGACAGGAAAAAATATTTAGAGAGACATGCTTTCTATCATGTTACTGTTTAGCATAAAACTGAAACTGGTTTGGTTTAAAGAATAAAAGCTTCTGCCTTACTACTTTAATATCAAACTATACAACTCCTTAGATGTAATAGCCATATAAAATTAATGCATGTTTGAAAACACTGCTCTGGCCACCTGGCATACCTTTAAATCCTCTTGAATATCAATCTTGAGTATACTATTCAATAGCGAAAGACAGGGTTACTCACCAGCAGTACCTTCTACTCTTCAAGATGTGTGGTCCTGTGCCTGCTCCACTTCAGGTGTTGCTGCACCATACACCAGCACCCAAAATGCTTTGATGGCACTCACCCTGGCCTTGCACATGCAGAAGTAGCCTCACAGCAAGCTTCAGCACATACGTGTGTGACTCCCCCTCCTCAGTTCCTTTTCCGTTACTCTATTCTCCCTTGTGCTTTGGGCTTCAAAAGAGAGCAAGCACAGAAACACACCTCAAACAAAAGATACTGCCGGTGAGTTACCCTGTTTTACTTCGACTTGTCACTGTGGCCACTCCAATTCAGCTGAGAATGTAGTAGTGTCCTTTAGCAGTTGGAGGGACTTTGGTGTACATTTGATTATGTGTGTCTCTGCCAACTGTGGCATCTGCTTCCAAAGCCTGATCTACCACATAATATGCAGTAAATGAGTGTTTGGATGCCCATGTGGCTAATTTACAAATGTCAATTACAGGTATATTCTTTAGAAATGCTTAGTACCTGATACAGCTAGTCAGATATGCTCTTGTTTTGATGGAACCTGGAGTTCCTTGTAACATGACTATACACACTGTCTTATCCAACTGGGTAGTTTTTGCGTAGGATATAGGTACACGTTTCATTCTTTCAGTAACTGAGATGAAGAGTCTGGTTGATTCACCGAACTTTTCTCTAGGTAGAATGAAAAAGTGCTCCTAACAGTCTGTGTGTGGAGTGCCATTTTGGAGATCAGAGTGCAGCCTCTAGTAAAAGCTAAGTAAGTGTGCATATTAATATTGAACTCTGACCACTTTAAAAATGAACTTTGGGTGTGGTTTCAGCATAACTATCTGTATGGGAAAAAAAGTGTACAGGGGAATGCCCATTAGGGTGTTATTCTCCTATTCTCCTGGCTGAAGTAGTTGCTACTGTAACCCCTATGCTTAAACCAGGCTCTCTCAAAAAGACATTCAAGCTGTATTATGTTGCTGGGATGACTTAGCCACCCAGAAAGTGAGGGAAACTCACTTGTGTAGTAGCCAAGGTTCTTCAAGATGTGTGTCCCTGTCCTGCTCCACTCTAGGTGCGTGGCCAGCCCTGCACCTCAGATCAGGGAGTCTTAACAGCTATGTCAGGGGCGCCCTGTGCGCTGCAGCAGGGGTCAGAGATTCCGTTGCTGACACGCACAGGCGCCCCCCCACCACTCCCCTCAGTTCCCCCTCTACCGCGAAGGGAGCCACCATTGTGAGTTTCGCGTCACTTCGAAGTAGAGGGGAGGAGGGCGGGTAGTGGAGCAGGACAGGGACATGCATCTCAAAGAACCTTGGCTACTGCACAAGGATGAGTATCCCTCACTGCTTCTTCGAGCAGTGTCCCTATCTGCTCCACTCTAGATGATTACCAAGCTGTGTTCTAATTGGTGGAGGGGACTTCGAGGTTTGCCCCTTGGACTGATTGTAGTACTGCCAGCCCCACTGCTGAATCGGCCCTGGCCAGCTGGTTAATAGCATAGTGCTTGATGAATGTATCTGCTGACCCCCATGTAGCTGCTCTGTAAATTTCAGTTATGGGAACATTATGCATGAAGGCCGCAGACACTGCCAGTGATCTAGTGGAGCGTGTCCGGATGCCCTCTGGGATTGGCAAACCCCCGAGTTCACATGCTGTCTGTATACAGCTCGACATCCACTTTGATAGATGTTGTTTAGATATTGGTTGGCCTCTCGAATGCTCTGCTATAGAGACAAAGAGCTTCGGGTTCTTCTGAAAGGGTTTGGTCCTCTGTAGGTAGAGCACTACTGCCCTACGTACATCAAGCGTGTGCCACAGAGCATGCTGGGGTTCAGAATGTGGCTTAGGAAAGAACGTAGGTAAGTGTATCGTCTGGTTAACATGGAAAGCCAAGACCACCTTTGGCAGAAATCTCGGATGTGGCTGCATGGAAAATTTTTTTTTTTTTTTTTGTGGAAGACTGTATACGGCAGGCTCGCCATGAGCACAGCTAGCTCACCCACTCGTCTGGCTGATGTGATTGCCACCAGGAAAGCTACCTTCATTGACATGTGGAGAAGCAAGCAGCTTGCTAGCTGTTTGAAGGGTTTCCCTGTCAGGGCTTTGAGGACCATGGAGAGGTCCCATGGTGGTGAAGGTGATCGACGGAAGGGATAGGAATTGTGGAAGCCCATCATGAAACGCTTCATCACTGGATGTGAAAATACTGAGACTTCCTGTACTTGCGCATGAGAAGTAGCTATGGCAGCTAGATGAACCTTTATGGTGTTGACTGACAATGTTGTGTTTTTCAGATGAAGAAGATATTCCAGCAAGACCGAGACCGGGAGGGAGACCGGATCCTTCTCAATTCGATGACACCAGATCACAAACCTGCACCATTTTTGAAGGTAAGTCCTCCTTGTCGCACATTTCCTGCTGGTTAGAAGGACATCTCTAGCCTGTTGGGAACACTATAGCTTTAACTCATTGTACCATCTAGGTACCATGCTTTAAGGTGCAACCTGTTGAAATAAATATGTAGGGTTCATCCCCTGTCCTGAGTCAGGAGATCCAGTGCTGTCGGGAACGTGATCGGGGTTCTCCTCGACATCCGTGCCAAGTCTGTATACCAGGTCTCCCTGGGCCAAGCTGCTGCTGCTAGCATTATTACGGTGGCCCTGTCACATCGGATCTTGCAAAGAGTCCTGGGAATCAAGGGAATGGGGGGGGACATACAGGAGACCCTTGCCCCAGTTGACAAGAAAGGCATCTCCGCTGGAACCTTCTCTTGTCCCTGCTCTGGAACAGAATTTGTCATTTTGTGTTGTCTTTGGTGGCAAACAGGTCCATGACCTGAAGGCCCTACAACTGAAAAATCTGTTGAATGATGTCGTCGTGTATTTCCCATTCCTGGGCTGTCTCGAAGGTTCTGCTCAATGTATCTGCCACCGTGTTGTCCCTGTCTGGTAGACAGATAGCGGAGATGTCTACTCTGTGTTTTAAACACAGCTCCCAAAGTCTCATTGCCTCGAGGCACAACGGTGTGGACCGTGCCCCCCCAGCAGCTGATATAAAACATGCAAGTGATGTTGTCCGTTCGGACCTTCACTGTTTTCCCCGTGATGATCGGCAGGAAATGTTTGCATGCATTGTGCACTACTTGCAGTTCCAGTATGTTTATATGCATGCTCTTTTCCCTTGGTGACCATCTTGCCTGGGCTGTCTCATCAGATGGGCACCCCAACCTGTTAATGAGGCATCTCTGTCATCATTAAGTCTGTTTGCAGTAACTGAAAAAGGGACACCCTGCAACATGTTTTCCTCCCTTGTCGGCCAGACCAACGATTCTTTTATGGGTTCTGGCGGAAATAGCCTGTGACTTAAGTGCTGGCGGCCTATCCTGAATGCCCTTGCAAACCATAGTTGAAACAGTCACACGTGGAGTCTGGTGTGACTGACCAGCAATGTCATGGCCGCCATGTGTCCCAGCAGCTGCATGCAGGTCCATGCTTATACTGTGGGAGAATCCCTGACCACTTGAACATGGTCTAGGATATTTTTGTACTGTTCCTGTGGGAGATATGCTCGTACCGTCAGCGTATGAATCCTTGCGCCCATGAACAGGATATCCTGCGATGGGCAAAGCAAAAAGACTTTTTGTAGTTTATCGTGAACCCTAGCGACTGAAGGGTCGTTACAGCGATTTTTACTGCCTGTTCAGCTTCGGGGAAGGATGTTGCTCTTAAGTCCAAATATGGGACTATTTGGACTCCCAATGTCCTGAAATACGCACAGACGACCGCCATGATCTTTGAAAAACCCTCAGTGCAATGCAGAACCCGAAGGGCATTGCGGTGTATTGGTAATGGGTGCCCGAAGCTATAAATCTGAGGAATTCTGTGTCCTGGACGGATCAACACATGGAAATAGGTATCCTTGAGGTCGAGGGAAGCCAACCAGTCCCCCTTCTCCAGCGCCAGCAGTATCCCCAGAATTGTCACCATTTTGAAACGCTTTATTTCTACATGCTTGTTTAGCTTCCTGAGGTCCAGGATAGGCTTCCACCCCCCCCCACCCCCCGACTTTCTCTGCAAGAAAATGTGAATAAAACTTGTTCCCGTACTGTGGCAGAACTTCTATTGCTCCTAAGCTAAGGAGATTGTCTATCTCACGAGCTCACATGTGTTTATGAGATGGGGCCCTGAAGAGGGATGGGGTAGGGGGTTTGGGGTGGCTCTTGATAGAAATGGGATGATGTATCCTTTCAGAATGGTGTTGAGAACCCACTTGTCGGATGTAATTTCCTCCCATCGATGAAAGAAGGGGAGGAGTCTGTTGTGAAATAACTGTGGTGACTCGTTGACAATATCATCTGCTGGAGTGAGATAGTCAGACAAACCCTCGACCACCCTCTCAAAATTGTTGCCTGGAACCCGATGGTTGAGGGTTGGCTGCAGATTGAGTGCTTTGTTGTCAATGCTGTTGGTGTCTCAGCTGAGATCTAGCACCTTCCCATCTGCATCCCTGATTAGGCTAAGAGTATATGGCTCTATACGGTTGAAACCTCTGATTCTTCTTGCTGAAATTTGCAGGGTATACGCCTAAGGTGCGGAGGGTTGCCCTGGAATCCTTTAGTGTATGCATTACTTCGTTCATTTTTTCTGCAACCAGTCTATCCCATTCAAACGGAAGATCCTCTATGGTTGCTTACAATTATTTTGGCAACGCTGCCTCATGAAGCTATGATGCTCGTTGCATGACTATAGCTGTACCGATGGCGCAGGCCACTGAATCCACCGCATCAAGGGACGCCTGCAATGCCATCCTTGCGGTAAGCTAACCTTCCTCGATTAAAAACAAACTAACTTTCTTTTTCTCCTCAGGTAGCGAGGTAGGCAACTCTTAGTTTTGCATATATTTCATGATAGTAGTTTGCTAGTACTGCGGTGTAATTCGCAACTCTCAGCAGGAATGTTGTTGTTGTGTATACTTCCCCCCCCAGCAAGTCGAGCTTCTTACCCTCCTTATCAGTCAGGTTGGTCCTATGATGGTCTTGTCTCACCCTCTGATTTGCCGTCTCAATCACTAATGAGTTAGGGTGAGTGAACAGAAATTCATTGCCCTTGGGCATTATAAAATACTTTGCCAGCCCTCTTATTAATTGGGGCAGCTGTGGCTGGCATCTGCCATATCTGGTTCACGGGGTCCATTATCCCCTCATCCATTGGAAGCGCAACCTTGGTTGATGTCGAGGACTGCAGAATCTTAGAGTTTATGCTTAGTTGTGTCCTCATCTTGTATAGAGGTGTCCAGGCTGTCCGTTACTCTCTTTAACAGCTCTTGGAACTGCTTTGCCTCCTCAGATCTTGACTAGCGGCTGAGCTCATCACCTGGCTCCTCCTACCCCTCCAAATGGTGCAACTGCTGTACCACTGGCTGTGGCTGCTGCACCACTGAGGTCATTGCAGGTAAGTATTGATTAGCCACATCCATTTGAAGCATTGAAGGAACAGCCAGTGTGGAGCCCATCTGGGGCCAAGTTCCCCAACTTCACCATGGGCATGGGTATGGTGAAGGCATATTCCAATATGGCCATGGTGTAGGTGTCATGTTATTTGCCTGTGGTTCCATGGGAGAATCAGGATCATCCTGGGTGACTCAGGACTTGGTGATCGTGAGGTTGAAGGCACCAATCTCCCACTGGAGAATATGAGAGGGTATTTTCCTCAGAGGAGTGTATACTGAACAAGGGGGACATGGGGGAGGAGGAAGACTGAGTCCCCTCCTGCATCTCAATATGATGTTTTCTTTTCCTTTTGCTCTGCTGCAATGCCAATTGTTCCCCCTGCACAGCCCCCTGCTGGTCTGATGGTCGCAGGGCTGAACTTGTGAAGGGAGCCAACAACAGTGCCACACTCGGCTCTGCACTGTTGAGCACTGCGGCATTCGGCACTGTCTTTCTGGCGCTTGCTGCTGGAGACAGGGTGACTGCAGCAGCACACGGTGCCAGGTGTAAAAACGGTGCCGGTGGTGGGGTCGGCAGTGCCGCAGGCGCCAGTGTCTGTGCCATGCTCAACACCGCAGCTGGGGTCAGCATAAGCTGATTCCCCGTAGCTGGGCTATCACACCCGCACTGACCTCTTGCGCTTGGTGGGCAATTTTCCTTCCCCCAGGAGCTGCCAGAATGAGCCCCTGTAGGCTTATGAGTTTTCCCCATCACCCCTAGCCTTTTTGGAAGGTGTGGGGGAGGAAGCCACAGGCCGCCGCTTGTATGGCTGAGGGGAGCATGGCTGCCAGCTGGGGTCTGATGCAGGCTTGAGAGCGCCCTCCAGCAGCAGTAGTTTTAGTTTCATTTGTCTCTCCCTGTGGGCTCTGGTAGTTAGCATTTTGCAGTGAGGACACTTGTGCATAAGATGGCTTTCGCCCAGGCACCTTAAGCATTCGGCATGGCTGTCAGATGCTGGCATAGCATCGCGGCAAGAGGTGCAGCATTTAAACCCTGGTGGAGGTGGAGATGGCATTTCTGAAGTAAAATGCCCCGATTGTTGTGCTCTGTTTTTCTCTCTTCCTTGTCTTTTTTTTCCTCTCCTTCAGGTGAGCGGTGGCCATTAAAACGGCCGTTGGGTTTTCAGCCAGAGCTCAGGACATCTCTATCTAAGCGCTGAAGCGGTAAGAAGGGAACCGAGGGGAGTGGGGGGGCGCCTGTGCACGTCAGCAATGGAATTTGACCCCTGCTGCAGCACGCAGGGCGGCCCTGACACAGCTGTTAAGACTCTCCAACCTGAGGCATGGGGCTGGCCACACACCTAGAGTGGAGCAGAGGGGGACACTGCTCAAAGAAGAGCCAAAAGTTTCTGGTAATAGGGTGTGGTAGCATTTTGAGCATGCTCCATAAGTTTATTGTTGGTGTGGTCAGATGCCTGACAGCAGCAGCAGCAGCCCTGAGAGGAGCAACTACAGAGATCTGCAAGGAGAAAAGTCCATGGTCTTAGTAACTGGGAGAGAGGAGCTGGGCCAGGAGTGTACTGCAGGGTGTTTTCTCCCTGCTTTGGACTATTTTGCAGGGGAATTCTCTTCTAGGACTGGGAGCTGGCTGACTAGCAAAAACAGACTGTGTGCTGCTGGTTGCACAAGAGAACGAAAGGACTGCATGGAATTTGCCTGAAAGTTCTTGCAGCTCGTAAAAAGAGGAGGATTACCTCTGTTCTGCATTCAAGCCTCAAGGGCTTGAAAAGGGCCTGCAACTGAGGTAAGGGTGACACCACCTGAACTTTGGGGGTCTTGGGTTTTACTGTTCTCTTTACATTCATTTTGGTTTCTTAGGATAAAGGTTTAACTTAGAATATATATAACAATGAACTTTATTAACTAAGTCGTATTTTGTTGTGGGATGAGAACTGAGCAATCTTCACTGTGAGTCCCTTTAGAACTGAATCCTTGCTCTCCAGCTGCTTTCTCCAGGGGCTTTTCTGTTAGGTGCTAGAGAGGGGCAATTAAATGAATTCTAGCACACCCTTGCAGTTACACTAACATAAAGGAAACTTTGAAAGGTGTAATAATGAGCATGTTGCCATAGGTTCAAGTTGTGGATCACAGGACAAGATTGAAGTCCCATGGAGCAACTGTGGGATGAATGTTGGCAAAAGAGTCAAACCTTGATTCTGGCTAAGCAGTGCTTCATGGTATGATGAGAGACAGTTACTTCTAAATGAACTTAGAGTTATTTGATCATTGTGAATTTAGTTCTAGGAGGTAGTCTAAAATGTGAGATACGGAAGATGTGCAATTGCTAGTGAGACCACCACATTTGAAGTCTGCCATTTTTGGCAATACTCATGTCTGGTAGTTGGTTTTCTGATGTTTAGAAGCACTTGTTTAATGTCATCTGAGTAGTCCAATTCTAGTCCTTGGAACCAAGTAGGTACCAGGCTGTGAGATGTAATTTTTTGTTTGTCTGGGTGAACTAGTTTCCCACTGTGATAATAGGTCCTTGATGAGTGGTAGCAGAATAGGTTCGTGTACTTATAGAGTAGATCTGTGAACCATGGCTGTCAGGGCCATGCAAGCCCTATCATGATGTCCTCTGCTCTGTCCTGATATTGTGCAAGAAGCTGGGTATTGCTGGAATGGAAGGAAAGGTGTAGAGCAGATCCCCGTCCCAATTAAGAACGCATCCCCTGAAGTGCCTGTGTCTATGCCCACTTTGGGACAGAATCCCTGGATTTTGAGGAAAGACAAGTTTTGGAACGCCTCACTGAGTGAAGAGGTCGTGAATGACTGTCTTATTTGACATTTGTGGACAATGGGAAAATTGTCTGCTCTGTAAATCTACTGTGGACCTTCTTAGTTACCTGGTAGGTAGGCTGCTGAAATGTGAATGGAGTGCTTTATGCACCAGTTCCATAGAACTGCCTCAGCACACAGGGCCGGGGGTGGTGTGGGGAGGCATTACCTTGCACCTCGCTGGCAATTGATACAACACATGCAATCCCTGTTGGTAATTATATGGATTGTTTTGTTTCACATTACAGGCAGGAAACCTTGATGAGTGTTTTGGACTGCCCCAAGCCCTAACAAGTTTATGCACAAGTAGGTTTTTTGCTTTGACCACTTTCCTCATTGTGTGGTTACGCAGATGTGCGCCCTGTCCCATGATGGATGCACCCATAGCAATCATGATAGTTGGTTGAGGTAGAGCAAAATGGTGTTTCTCACACTATATTCCTCCTTTGCCCACCATGGGAGGGAGTTCTTGAGATTGGTGGTTATAGGCAGGGTGCTGTTGAAATAGTGTCTGGTTGATTTGTAAGCTGTTAACCACATTTGGAAGGCTCTTACATGGAAACTGGCATGGGACATTTTGTACTTGGGAGATAAGATCTATGATTGTTTTAAGTCTCATTCCTGGTAAGAATGCTCTTGCCATAATTGCATGGAGATAAGCTCCAATGAAGTCCAGATATCATGTTGACTGAAGAGTAGATTCTTTCAAGCTTAGAGGCCTAAATTCATAAAGAGCATGACCATTTGCAAGGTGGCAAGCATCACTGCTGTCTTAAATGCTGCTCTTACTAGGCAGTTGTTGAGTTATGGGAAAATTGCAATGCCAAGTATTCTTAACGTGCTCTGATGGCTGACTGTTTTGGAGAGAAAACTTTTGGTGCTGTGGATGGTCCGAAACAGCAAGACCATGTATTCAGAATGTATGTCTTCCATCATGAATCTCAAAACATCTGAGCCGGGTTGATTGTAACATGAAAATAAGCATCCTGGAGGATGAGGGATGAGAACTAGTCCTCTTGTTGCAGTGTCAGAATTATAGTGGATAACAGGACTATCTTGAAATTGACATCTCATGTGTTTTACTTCCATGACTGCATCATCCATTTTCAAGATAATTTTTGAAGATGTCACCATATGGAGAATTCTTATTAACTTATGAGACTGACACTGCTGTAAAGACATCTCCAATTCTTGCGTGACCCTCTTAAACAGATCATTAATTGTTTTGGAGACATCAGCAGGGGTGGATATGCATGGAATGAAGATGATAAATCATGTGTCATAGGAACTGGTTTGATCTCCTGTGATTTTATAACTGAGATCGTTCAGTTGGTCCAGAAGTGGTCAGTACGTGCTTGTGACTTGAAACCTGTGTCTGTTACTGTGATAGCTAGTGGCTCTGTCATAGTGTAAGGAATGGAAAGGAGAGAATTGCCAGTCGTGCCATCCTCTATGTGATCAGATCAATGTGGTTGACAGCAGGGTGGTCCATATCAGGAGTGTAGCATGAAACCTTTCCTTGGTGTATGAACCCATGAGTCTATAGAAAGTCTGGTTGGTGATAAGCACTCTGAATAAACCATTGCTTCTTCTAGATCTCTTTCATAGGTTCATCTTCAACACATTGGAAGGAGGATGTGTGGGAACAGAAACAATTCCCCCCAAAAACAAACAAGGTAAGGTGCAATTTGTGTGGCAGAGGCGCTGGTGCTGTATGTTGAGCTGTTGCTCAAGGTGGCGGCGGCATGGTGTCTGAAGCCATTGTCAGCACTGTAGCCTGTATCAGTGCTGCTTCAATACTGGATGCCATCATTCGCACTGTAACCCGAGATGGTGCTAGCATCAGTGCCTTTGTTACGTGCTCTGTAGTTTTGGGTACCGAATCAGAGGAGGAGCATGTGTTTCCCACTCTACTCAATGCCCAGATATACTCAGTCCTTGGGCTGTGTGTATTGGGCAGTATCTAAGGAGCCTGCAGCCTCTGATACTATGCCTCAGAGATAAAAGAGTGCTTTGCCTATTTATGCACTGTTCAAGTGGAGATAAGCCCTTTGCATCAGTGTACCTGGCTGTTCCTCTGACTATGTCTTGTTGGGTCCAATGTCACAGGAAAGTCTCAAACTCCTCCATAAGGACTAGTTTTAATTGGAGGTCTCTGTTCTGGCCCTTGCACTGTGGTTTTCAGTGATTGCATTTTTGAGGGATATGAATCTCTGCTAGGCAGCTAGTGCACTGAATGTTCAGATGCAGCATGGTGTCTTTACATGAGGACAACCATTTGAAGCCTGGTGATCCTAGCATTGCAAGGAATTTAGTCTTTTGCTAGAGTTGAGGCAGAGACTGGTAATGGGAAGAAAAACTTTTCACTTTATTCAGTTGTTAGCTGTTTAAGAGCTAAGTGAACTATGACTCAATGAGTGTCTGAATTTCTTTTCAGGGATGAAGAAAAATCTGTGCTGAGAAGCTGTCTTCAACCACTGGAAGTGGAAAAGGAACTGAAGAGGAGGGAGTCACATGTGCATGCAGGACAAGTACTGGGAAAGTCTCTGGTTGTTGGTACATAGCACTGCAACACCTGAAGTGGAGCAGCCACAGGGACATGGGGGGAAGGCATGTTTTCCATAATTTTTCAGTCTCTATACTATTAAGTACAGTGACAAATACAAGCATGTAACTGTAACATGCCCTAACCTGAACTTTGTAGTACTATGTGAAGTACGATTGACTTATTAAAATTAACTATTCTCTTAACGTGACATTTAAAATGAATACTAGTTTCAGGAAAGCACTGCAGCGTACTTTCATTTAATAGCTATCTTTTGTAACAGCCACCAGGGAGATATATTCTTCCTTAGGAGGCGTAACTAGTTTTCAGATTACACAGCTTCAGTCATTTTTACTGCTTTTTACTTCAGAAGCCAGTTACAAACAGAGCTTCAGTAGGGAACACTTAAGGGTCTGTTACAGGGCACTGTATTTATACCCCAAGTGTATGAAAGATTGAGATCAAGAGAATTGTTTTGCCTGATAGTCTGCTAAAACGCAATTCCTACAAAAGAGCACTGTAAAGGGTATGCCATGGATAATTATAGATCCAAAGTGGTGGCCATGTTAGGCTAGTTCACTAAAACAGTGAAGGAGTCTTGTGGCACTTAAAGGACTAAAAGATTTATTTATTAGTCTAAGTGCCACAGGATTCCTTGTTTAATAGCTAAGTATTACCATTGTAACTCAGCCTCCCTACTTAAGCATATTTCAAAGTAGTCTGTTTAACAGTAACCAACTTCATCAAACTGAAGACTTGAATGTTTAGAATGTCAGTTTGTTTTATTTTAAGATTCATATCAGAAGTAATAGTTCAACAAAGTGTTACTCTGAATAGCTGAAGCAGAACAGCTGAGACTTATTTGGCTCCTGCATTCACACCTTCAGATTACAGTCAAAGCTAGGCATGGCATAAATGAACTTACTGAGCACGTGTTGGTATCATCCTCATCTTTCTCCTCATAATAGAAGTAGACAAAAGGGATCCACAAGAATACGGAAAACAAAATAATGGAATACAAAGCTGAGGAAAGAAAAGAGGATAAATTAGATCCAAGGACTTATTTTGGTATACACTGTTACAGAACAGTCTAAAAGTTAACTTGTAAACAATTTTAAGTCTGAAGAACATTATGTCCCCTCATTCCAACTTTTAAAAAGGTGCAATTTTGATCCTTTACCACAAGAGAAAATGGTTGAGATAGCATGGAGGAAATAAAGCCTGGTCAAACACTGGCCAGAAAGGGCATCTACAATGCATTAACTATTACTGCTGAGATCTAAGAGATTCATCTTAACTCACAGAAACTAGCAGGCAAGGTTGTGGAAAAAAACATGCAATTATCAGCAATTATTCCTCCATATGCTGTCAATCATATGATCTTTAATAAATCAATAATTCCTGAATCTGTTTCATGTACAAATAAGTCAGACTAATTATCACTTCTTCTGAGAACCAAGATCCTATTGCTGATATGCTGTTGGGTGTTATTAGCAATGAAGGGAACACAGGACAGGAAGTTCAATAGCCTGGGCCCTTTCCATCCTCAAAACTTCAGACCACAAAAAGGTATACTTTTTTTTTTTTTTTTTTTTTTATTACTGAGATTAAGCCCTTCCATTTCACAGTGATGAAATAAGGATGGGGGGGGGGGAGACAGCAGTAGTCAAAAAAGTGGAACTAGTTGCTGGATCACTCACTGGTCAAAAGGAAAGGGATTATGCTAGTCATTTCATTAAAAAGAGGAGCAAGTATCAATCACCAGACACAGCCAGTAGGACAGGTAGAGCTCTCCTCTCATTGAGGAGGTAGACAAGCACACATGCTCACTCCCACCCACACTGAGCAGGGACAAAAAAACATGTGACAGGAGGACACGCCAAACCACCATACAGGAGAGTTCTTGTATACAGATGGGAAAAAAAACTTTCATAAAACTAATTAATAGTTACTTCAAAAGTGTTCAAGAACTCTTTACTTTGATTATGTATTATAGAAGTTGGGAGAGGGTGCTTTTTTTTATTAAACACATTTGAAACACTCTTAATTCAATAGTTACTGTACATGCAAAATCTTCACTGCTCCCTTAACAATGAAGTGGTAACCAGCATCTACAATAAGATAAAAGTCTTAGCATATTAGCACATCTGAACATAAATGAGGCAAAAATTTAAGATGGGTTTAGTTTAAATGAGCTTTCAAATTATTCATGTTTATTCTAGGAAACAAATCCAATTAGCATTAAAAGTCAAATAGAAATTAATCTCATCCCCAGAAAATGCTTTGTCTGAGACAACAGAAACAGGCATGTTAGTTGCTAAAACATGTTTTAGCTGTTAATCCTAAAAGCACCACCTAAATTAACTTGCAGTTTATTTGCAGAAAGTTGTTTAAGTTAGTCAATTTAGCTCATAAGTGATAAGGTACAACCCACAATTAAGAGACCTTTCTCTTCTTCAAAAAGGAATTAAATTTAATAGTTATAAAATTGTGGGGTCTGGTGGTTAAGATGGTGCTAGAAGGCCATATGTAAAAACAAGCCTAATGACAACTAACTCTATGCAGACCATCAGTAACTCACAAGATGACATTGACGCTCTCTCCTTCAATGAATAATTAGGAAAAGATACTGACTGTGTTAGTCTTTATCAGAATTAGGCTTTTCCCTTGACACCACCAAGGCATGCACCTATGCATCAGTACTCTTTGGGAAGCAAAGACATTTTTTCTAAATTATCTAGACAAATGCTGAGAAATAAGCATTTCTGCTGTATCAGGTTCCTTGAAAGCTATATCAAATTGGTCACCCAGAATGAGTCACTTTTCTAAATTTAGGACAAAGTCTTAGATTCTACTTATGTCTCCAGCTAGCACTCCCAGGAAATCAGGACTGGTTGCAGTTCTATAGCTTACTGAAATATTAAATATGGCCTTAGTCTTGGATTCACAGGTTGAGAAAAACCTTTCACTTGATGTTAGATAAGGAATAAAGGTTGTTTATACTCTAGCTTTGATCACTTGGGGACAAAAGGAAAGATGCAGTGAGCCAGCATGGATCTATGGCAGGCATGGCCAAACTGTGGCTTGGGAGCCACATGTGGCTCTTGAATGAAGAAGTGTGGCTTGTGGAAGAACATCAGGTAGTAGGTAAAAGTATACGGCTAGATGCCTCAGTGCAGCTCCTGAAGGCTTAATAATCAACTTGTGTGGCTATTGAGCGCTGTAAGTTTGGCCACCCCGATCTACGGCATCACCAACATTTTGATGACACATTTAAGATAAGGACATCAGTTTGATATTAGCATATGAAAAATTAGTTTTATTGATCATTTGCCTTACTATGCTCTAGTGAGAGCAGCACTTGATCCTTAGAGCTTACATTCTGTAAATTATATGCATCTGCAAAACAATTAGTGGGAGAACTGCAAGTAAAAACTGGTTTTGTACCTTTAAGTGGTATTCTTTGGGAGGTGTTGCTCATGTCCATTCCACATTAGCTGTGTGCACGCTGCGTGCATGAGCTACCAGATACTTTTCCGCATAGCCCCCCAGGGTTGGCTACAGAACCGCCTGGAGTGGCACCTCCGCTCTGCACTATAAAGGGCTCAAGCCGACCTTGCCTCTACAGTTCCTTTTTGCTGAAATCCAACAGTCGGGAAGAAGGGCAGGTGTGGAATGGACATGAGCAACACCTCTTGAAGAATACCACTTACGAGAAAGAAACCGTTTCTTCTTCTTTGAATGATCACTTACTTGCATTCCACCTTACGTGCACTCCCATAGCCTTACCTTTGGAGAGGGGTCATAGTTCAATGAACTGCCTTTTGAAGAACCACTCTGCCAGTGGAGGCGCCCTCTTGGGCCTGCTCCACAAGCACATAGTGTAATGCAAAGTTATGCACAGACAATCATGTTGCAGCCCTGCAAATATCCTGGATAGGGACCGAGGCCAAAAAGGTAGTTCTGGAAGCCCGTGCTCTGGTTGAATGAGCGGTGATATTTGGTACTGGCATCTTGGAAAAGATGCAACATTCCTTGATGTAGTCTTATCCAGGAAGCAATCCTGTATGTGGAGACTGGTTGACTTTTCAACCTCTCTGCTACCACAACAAAAAGCTAGGGTGATTTTCAAAAAAGGATGAGTGCAATCCAGGCAAGATGACAGAGCCCAATGTTCATCCAGAGAGTGCAATCTATGCTGTTCCTCCAAAGGAGGAGGAGTTGGGTAGAAAAACTGAGAGGTGAATGTCCTGATTCAAAATGGAACACCAAGATCACTCTGGGAAGAAAAAACGGCTGCGGGCGGAGGCAGATCTTGTCCTAAAAAAAGAGAGAGATGGCATAAGGAGAGTGCCATTAATGCCCTATGTTCAGAGACTCTCCTAGCCGAGGTGACCACTACTAAAAAACGCCGCTATAAATAAGGAGGGACCAAGAGGCCAGAGGCTCAAAAGGGGATCTCATGAGCCATGAGAGCACCAAGTTCAGGTCCCATCATGCTACTGGGAGCCACGTGGAATGGAACACTCTATCCATGCTTTTGAGGAACCTTTTCACTATGGGGCTACAAAGAAGGTAGAAGCCACCCTCTCTGGGGTGGAAAGCTGAGATCACTGCCAGGTGGACTGTCACAGATGAAATATCTAGCCTCTGTTGTCTAAGCCCATGGAGAAAACCCACCACCAGGGGGATTGGAGCCCGTGAGGGTGACATCCCCTCATCTTCCATCCAAAAAGAGAAGCATTTCCAGTTGACTGGAAATTGGATCTGGTTGATGGTTTCCTACTACAGAGCAGAACATCCTTGACCTGCTGTGAGCAACGGAACTCTGCAGCACTCTGCCACAGAGGTTCCACGCTGTGAGATGGAGCGCTTCGACGCTGGGGTTTCTCAGCAACCCCTTGTCCTAGGGTAGGAGATCTGGAACACACAGGAGAGGGATTGGATGGTCAATTGAGAGGTCAAGTAAGGACATGAACTAGTACTGCCTGGTTCAGGCTGGTGCAAGAAGGATGACCGCTGTTTTGTCCTGGTGGTTTTTCACTACAACCTCGTGGACAGAGTGGGCGGGAAGGTGAGAGCTGGTGCTTCCATGGGATCATGAAAGTATCTGCAAAATCAAGCCTGGGCTTTGGCCCAGGAAAGAACAGAACCTGTCACACTTTTTGTTCAACACTGAGGTGAACAGGTCCATCTGGGGGAAAGGCCCACTTTTGGAGGATACCCGAGAACCTCCGATTGATCGGCCACTCATGTGGTAGGATCGGCCTGCTGAGGGTGTCTGCAATGGTTTTCCGACACCCCAGGACATATGTTGCCTTGAGATGTATTGAATGGGCAATACAAGAATTCCATAGATCAAAGGCTTCCTGGCAGAGGCAAGAGGAGCGAGTACCACTGTTTGTTTATATAGCATTGTTGCTGTACTATCCCTATGCACCACTACTTTACCCTTCAGGTGGGGGCAAGCCAGGCCATCTGCTCTTAACTCTCAAACATTGATGTGAACTAAAAGGTCCAATTGGGCCCACAACCCTGTGTCCTTAGGTTCCCCAGGTGGGCACCCCAGCCTATGCCTGACGCATCCATGGTTAGCATAATTGTCAGCTGTGAGGGCTGGAAGGGGATTACTGTGCAGGCCCAAGCAGGGTCTGTTCAACAAATTAGGGCCTGGAGAACTGCCTGTAGAATCACTATCATCTTGTCTAAACCATCTGTTTGGATGATATACTGAGCCACATCTGTAGTGGGTGGAGCCTGAGCCTTGTGTGAATTACATTGTTGCATGCCACGAAATGGCCTAACAGAGTGTCTGATGCACTGAACACATTGGACGAGAACAAAGATCTCCCAGCAGCTCCCTGATTGCCTGGAACCTGTACCTTGAGATTCCCTGGCCTGGGATGAGTCCAGGATTGCCCCCATGAATTCTATTCATTGCGTGGGTGACAGTGAATTTCTGGACATTTAAGACTAGGCCCAGGTTGTCAAAGGTTGCTCAAAGGGTGCAAAAAAATGAAGTTCCACCTGTGCCCTGGATCTGGCTTTCACAAGCCAAATGTTGAGGTAAGGAAAAACACATGAATGCTTCTCCTCTGCAGAAAGGTGGCCACCACCACCATGCATTTGGTAAAAAACCCTTGGGGCAGCCGAAAGGCAAATTGCAAGTAGAGATCACCTACTGTGAACCTCAGAAATCTCTGGTGGTGAGGAAGGATGGCAATATGAAAATACACATCCTTTAAATTGAGGGCAGCGTTCCAGTCTCCTGGATCAAGTGATGGGATGATGGAGGATAGGGTGACCATCCTGAACTTCAGCATTGAGTAATTTGTTTAGATGCCTCAAGTCCAGAATAGGGCAAAGACCCCCTTTTGCTTTGGGGATAAGGAAATATTGGAAGTAAAATCCCTTCCCTCTTAGATGAGGAAGAGCCTCTTCAAATCACTACTGGAGGTGGGCACAGTAGAACTTCCTGAAATAGCGGGTGTTCATGAGGTGGGTCCCTGAAGAGGGACAGGGAAGGAACGTGGAGGAAAACTGCAGGGTCTTGGTGTTATTGCTGATAGTTTTGATCAGCAGGAGCACTACTCTTGAAGGGGCCTCCGGCATCAATATGTCGACCATTGAGTCTACATCCTGCGTGACCTCTTGTGCCTGTATGCCCAAATTTTGAGCTACCTTCCGAAGGAGCTCTTGGTGGGATTTTGAGTCATTTGGAGAGAAGGCAGACTTTGCTCCTGCCACTGCTTTGTCAGGTGAAGATGACTAAGACTTCTGGGGCTGATCTAAGTGACTCTAGATCCCCGGCATCAGGAGTGTTGCATATGACAAACGTCCTTAATGGTGCCGTGGTTGAGTACTGATAGTCATTAGCCCCCATCAGAACCCTCCTCGGCATCTCTGGGAGCCCCAACAGGGTGGCATGGATGAGATCTTGAGCCCAAAGCCAAGAAGTAAGAATGAGTCAGAGGTAGCCCTTGCACCTGGTGGTAGTCCAGTGTCCAAAAGGACCACTGAGGTGGTGGCCTGACACTGGGGTTGCCAATGGGATGGTGGCATGGACTCCCTCAGTGCTGATTGAGTGTGGTGGTTATTGTATTTGGAACTGGCTGGCCACATGGAAACTGATGAGCAGCAGCTACTTGAGGAGACCATGGGGGAGCCCCACACCAGGCAGCAGTGCTGAGGTGACCTCAATCTCTAACTCCACACCAGCAACCTTGAGTGGTGAGCCGGCTGATGGTGCTGAGGGAATCTAGGCCTGGACACCAAAGGCCTTCCCCTAGAATGAACCAGTGTCAACTCCAGTGCCAACTGAAGTTGCACCAAGCACAAGGGGCCCTGGGAGCTGTTTCTACAATCAGCTCCTTAGCCACCTCATATGTTTCTGGGGTGGAGTGGCACTGCAAGTCCTCCTCCAAAATGGAGGAAGTGAGCAAAGAAAACAGTGCCAGGCTCAATGGTGCCTTAGACAGTGCAGTGGCCATCAGCACCATGTCCTTAGTCACTGGGTTCGAGTGGCCCAGCACAGGTCCAACTCTTGGAGCCCTGTCTTCTCAGCTGGAGAGCAGCCATGCTCCGGTCTCTTCTTTCACAGCACCGGGGAATGGAAACGGTGCTTCTTAGGAGCGAGAGCTCACCATCTCTGTGCTTCAGAGGAGTGGTGCCGGTGCTCCTTCACAGAATCCTTAGTTGTCTGCACCAGTGAGGCCACCGGTGAGCTTTGCACCAATACAGTGCCAGGTGTCTCCAGTGCTGGTGGGCACAGAGCCTCCTCCATCATATATAATTTGAGCTGCTGGCTCCTCTCCTGCTGAGTTCATGGATGAAAGCTCTTACAGCAGTCTCGAAGATGGCCCTGGCCTAAGCACTTTAAACAGTCCCAGTGTGGGTCATCCAGTAGCATAGGTCTTTTGCAGGAACCACAAGAGACTTGAAACCCAGCATGCCATGACCCACAGCTGGGCTGAAGTCTCATGAACAGTGGACTACAAAATTAAAAACCATTCTAACTAACCAGAAAAAAAAAAAAAAAACACACAACAACTAACAACTACAAAACAGTGAATGAAAAACGACCGTGCTGAGCAGTTCTAGCAGCTCTCATAGGTGCTAAGAAGGAACTGGAGAAGCAGGGTTGACTTGAGCCCTTTATACTGTGGTGTGGAGGCACCACTCCATAGGCTCTGTAGCTGACCCTTGGGGATGATGGGGAAAAGTTTTCAGTAGCTTGTGCATGCAGCACACACACCCCTAAAGGTAGAATGCACATGAGCAATCACTTGAAGACAAATTAGTTAGCATTTTTAGTAACACCAAGAGACTCAAGTAAATCTGGGCACTCAAAGGTTGTATTTTTAGAATAATGGATAGGACAGTGCACTTAATTCTAGTGAGAGTCCATATTTTTCAACATGGATTACTATTGTACATTAAATTTGTCAATATATGCTATTGTCATATGCAGTCTAAAGTTTTTGGAGAGAGCTGCAGACAGCTTTCTGATGCAGGTACTTAAGGAACAAACTAGGGGTCATGCTCCTTTTGACCTGCTGCCCAAACTGAAGAATTTGTAGGGGAAACAGAAGGGGGTGGCAACCTGAGCAGCACTGACCATTAGATGGTAGGGTTCAGAATCCTGAAAAGGAAGAAAGAAGATACAGATCACTGACTTCAGAAAAGCAGACTAACTCCCTCAGGGAGCCAATGGGCAGAATCCCCTGGCAGGCTAGGGAAGGGACAAGGGAAGTAGCAAAAGGGCAGCCATGTTAGTAAAGTGAAGTTCAGCAAAACAAGGAGTGCTGTGGCACTTAAACTAACAAAGTGTCTGACGAAGTGGGATTTTCTGCTACAAAAGCTCATGCAATAGATAAATTTCTTAGTCTTTAAGTGCCACAGGACTCCTTGTTTGTTTCAATGAGGGAGAAAGGAATCTAACAAAGTTGGCTGTATTTTAAAGAAATGTTCAATGAGGGCACAGGAATGAACCAAATGTGCAGGAAGAACAAAATACGACAGGCAGCCAGCTTGCTTTAACAAAAATCTTCAGTGAGCTTAAAAACCAAAAAGGAACCTTGCAAGAAGAGGAACCTTAGAGAGATAACTAGGGCAGAAAAATTAAAAAAAAAAAAAAATACTGTGAGCACGCAGAAGTAAAATCCAGAAGGCCAAAACACACACAGTTGCAGATAGCAAGGGACATGAAGGATGACAAAAAGGGTTTCTATAGATATGTTAGCAACAATAAAGAGCTCAGGGAAAATGTGGACACTTTACAACATGGGGCTGGAGGAGAGAGGCAACCCAGTGACAATGAAAAAAATTGAAGAGCTCTTTTTTCCCTTTGTCTTCAGAGACCAGCTCCCAGACTACTGCACGGGGTAGCACAGAATGGAGAAGGGTTGAGCAGTACCCAGCAATAAAATATCAGATTCAGGACTCTCTCATATACCCAGGTTTTCTAAAGTCCACGGAGCTGGATGCAGTGCATGTGAGGGTGCTGAGAGCACTGGCTGATGTACTTGCAGAACCATTGAATGTTATCTTTGAAAACCTGTAGCAACTGGGGAAGATCCTGGAGACTTGCAAAAAAGGCAAATATAGTGCCAATCTTCAAAAACCTGGAAGAAGATAGAAACAGAACTACAGACAGTCAGTCTCACCTCATTTACCACTACTGGTGTCTGGGCAGTATTTCTGCAAAAAAGGATCTTGGCACTACAGTGAAGAAGCCGGATATGAGTCAACAGCATGTCCTTCTCACTGGGGTAACAAAATATTGGGCTGCATTAAGAGCACTGTCAGCAGCAAAAGGAATGTGAGTATTACCCTCTATTTGGCACTGACAGATGAGCCTACATTTGGAGTACTGCGTCCAGTTTTGGGCCCCCTACTACAGGAAGCATGTGGGAAAAAATCAGAAAGTCCAATGAAGGGCAACAGAAATGATTAGAGGGCCAAGTATATGAATTATGAGGAGAGGCTGAGAGAACTAGGTTTATGTAGTCTGCAGAGAAGGAGTGCAGGGGGGGATTTGGTAGCAGCCTTCAACCATGTGAAGGGGGTTTCCAGGGAGGATGGAGCTAGGCTACAGTACAAGGAGCAATGGTCTCAAGCTGCAAAAGCTGAAGTCCAGATTGGATATTAGGGAAATCTTTTTCATTAGGAAGGTCACGAAGCACTAGAATGGGTTACGTAAGGAGATGGTATACTCTCCATCCTTAAAAGGCTTTTAATGTGTGGCTTGACAAGGCCCTGGCTAGGAAGATTTAATTAGATTTGGTCCTCCTTGGAGCAGGGGGACTGCCTAGGCAGCTTCCTAAAGTCCCTTCCAACCCTACTCATCTGATTCTATTGAACAGTTTAGATCAGATCACTTGCTTCACTAGAAGTGACCTGGAATTGATGAGACTCCAACCACCATGCAGGATGTAAAGAGTTACCTGCCACTAACAGCAAATGTGTGCTTAGATTTAGCTCAAAGTTAGTGAGTGCAAGTATGCACATAGGTGTCCTAAGCAACACTAACTAAAACTAAATCACACAAATTAAACTTTTTGAAATGGATTAGCTTGGCCAATAAAGTATATTGACATTATGGAAACCATTTGTAATGACCCTAAGTTCAGGTTTCATTAAAATTCAAAGTAGAATCTTTGAGAACTATGATGGAGTCAAGCCTGATGGCTACAGGAAGTGGCCAGAGGGCAAGTATATCAGCTGCAGGCTCAGCAAATCCCCATTTCCTGGGTAACCAGGCCAGGGCTACTCTAATTAAGGCACCGGAGCTAAATTAGAGTAGAGTAACCACAGTACATAAGAAGCCCCTGTTGTAGTCAGGCAGGGAGAGTTTGTAGTGTGGCATTTAGAGGTGGAGTTAGGAGTAGAGTGCATGTTTGGAGCAGAACTAAGCAGAGGACTGCTGAGCTGGACAAAAGCTTACCAGTAGCTATTGCTGCCGGCACCTGGGGAAGTAGAGGTAGTCAGGGCAAACTTACCCCAACAGGCCTTAGGGCCCCAGGCCCAGTGGCATGTGGGTTGAAGAGCCCAGCCTCAGGGCAGGAAGAACTAACTGGGAGTTTGGATGCAAGAAAGGCATTTCTCAGCTAGCTACCAAGGCCTGACATGCGGGACTTACCAGAGACTAAAGGCACCCTGTTCACAGCATATATTACTAGTAAATCAATGATAATGTTTAGTTATGAACACTTAAATATAGATAATTGTTGAAAGTCTATTTTTAACCCTCATTGACTGTGGACACAAGAAAGTACTAGACAGTCTCTCAGAACAATTTTCCAATCATGTTAACTCATTGCCTGTTAGGACAGCTATTAATGAACAGGATTACTTTAGAACTGATCATACCCAACATACAGTTTGGAGAACTCAGATTTTAAAAGCAAGGCTATCACTACACACAGCAAGATCCACAAATAGAAAAGATGCCAAGAAACTCACCCTAATCTCATTAGCTAGTAAGAACTTTAAAAACTAGGTGATAAGAGTAACCATATAAAGTTTATTCTAATCATTTAGCCTTACTGTTTCCATTCGTTCAAAATTCTCAGCTTCTAAATTAATGCTTTGGAGCAGTTTCCTTGTCTAAGCCACATTAGCTTTTTCTTGTATTAAACGGAGAAATACCAGTACTTTCAATTACTAATTTTCTTCTAGGTAATTCAGCATCTAATTAATACAAATTCATATTTAGACAAGCTATGTTTAGCCTGCATAAGTCCAGACAACTGCCCCAATACACTTTTATTTTCATAGTTTTAAAGAAACTGTTTCACAAACTGATCTTGGAATACTGAAGGTTAGCATTATTTCCGTACAAGCATCAGCACCTAAGAGACATTTGGGAACAAGTGATTCAATCTCAAAATATCCTTTTACACCTCAACAAAAAAATTAAAGTGTCAAAGTAAGTTTATTAATAGTTTATTCCTTTTGTCTCAGGGCATTGACTAGCACTTTAGATACGCTAGGCTCAGTATGGCATTCCCAAGAATTTAGTGTGCTCAGCGGAGTAAGAGCATAGTAGACTATTTAGCTGCAAGGATCAATAGTTATATTACACACTATTTCAGTAAAATCCAAAGTACAATCTCTCACTTATTTTAATAGTCTAGTGACTGATGGGAAAGCTGATTGTGTCATATTTTGGCCTTAATCTTCATCTTCACATGATATTAAGCATGGAACTGATATTGCCCTACCTGAAGAAGCTACTGCTCAACTACAGCTAACATTCAAAAAGGCTGTGAAAAACTGCTTAATCCAAGAAATAGAAGATCTTGCTTCCACTCAAGGAAACTCAAGTCTTTTCTGTGCCAAAATTTACAACATTATCTTAACATCTGTTGGTTTGATTTGGTCACAACCCAGGAAATACTTAGGACCATCCTGACAAGATTCCATCTTGCACCAGTTGTGAAGATTACTGCAATGGAGACATGTTGAACACAAAGATTCACTTTTTACAGGAGGTTTAGAAAGCTGAAGTCAAAGCAAGCCATGAACAAGGTTGCAGGTGCAATTTTGAGGTATTCAAGAGCCTAAAACACTCCCATACTAACTCTCAAGTAAGCAAGAGGACTTCCAATGAGCTGCTCAAGGTGTATGCCCATTCAACGCAACATCACAGCTACATCATAGAACTCCCATCTGCTACTGTCTACTTTTAGAAACACAGTACACTTTACACCGTTTCCACAATTGACCATTTTAAGAGCCATAATCCTAGCTTGTTAGCTTTAGAATAAGTGTAATGATTGAGTTTGCCAGCTTTGATATCAAAGTAGTCAAAACAAAGTTACCCTTGATTTAATATTAAGCTACCAGTTACTGGATACAACTCTCCTGATTAGGAATCACAGCTTCAGGATTCTCAGAACACCACTTCTCTAAATTCACTCAGTTTAGGGAGATTTTTCTGTAATGTACAACAGACAGGCATGATTTTTAAACCACTACTTGTACTGATTGGCTACCACTTGATTTGGATAACATGCTGATCACTGTTATGCTTCATATAGTGACATTAATATGCTATGTTGACCATGAAGTTTTCACCTCATTAGATTTGAGGATGCCAAGGTAATGGACTACATCAAACACTGGACTTCACCTGTAAGACTGACATTGAAATGTTACAACAAAATGAGCTGGTCAGAAGATCATTCTAATGTAGTGCACTTGAGAGCTATCACATGATGTTTCAACCTCAAGTCAGGAGAGTCCTCCCTTTTCATTAAGGCTAAATAGAAACATCCTAAAACATTTGTTTAATACAGAGTTGTAGTAGTGAATAGGTGCTAGGATTCTAGAGCAATAACTTAACCAACTGTGCTTATTTAATAGGGACTGCTGGTTTATTGAGTGATTAACCTGACAGTCCTTTTCCTCCTCCTGATGAAGGCCATTTTTCATGTCAGCTGCAATTCTGACTTAACTGTAGGCAACTCGGTTGCTAAAAAAATATCTTACTTCTCCAGGAACAACTAAGGTTTCAAAAACTGTTGATGCTCTTTCATTTGGTTTGAGAGCAATAGACCAGAGGACAGATTTTACACCAAAGGAAATGTTAATATGCAATCAGTCATTTTCTAGCATTATTCAATTGAACATCTCATTGAGGCATATTATAGCCACTGGACCATTCAAAAGCAAGTTCTTTGACTACAAAAAGAGCCAAATAGTATTTAAAGATTGAGTCACTCTGTTGAAGCAGCACAGTTTGTGGGAAACTAATTATATAATTGCTGAAAACTCAGGTGTGCATGTTAATTAAAATAATTCAGCAAAAGTAGATGAGAAGCTTGCTTATTAGGCAACAATGTTAAATTTTGAAATTGTATAGTCTAACTGAACCTTGCAAGTGTCACTTAAAGAACGCTATCTTGCTAACACTGCTTAGAAACCAATCACAAAGTACCCACAATTCTTTGGGAAGAGAAAGCAGGGAGAAAAAAAAAAGACAAAAGGTATTTACATATGAATTGGAATATTCTCACTGCCCCTCTATGCAAGCTATGCTCAAGAATATTGTTCAATCTTTCACCAGGTTATTACACCAAGCCAGAGTCTAAACAATGAGCAACAACCTTCCCAAATTGTGAAAAACGTATTTGAGATTAAAGTTTCAGTGATAACATACAGTAACCTGTAGGTCCATACAGCAGTCTGAATATCAGAAATTGATAAGTCTTGTGCTGCCCAGTAGACAAAAAGCTCCTCAGCATGTGAAGAAATAAGAAAAGGCAAAAAGGTGTTATCTTTGAAACATTGAATTCAGTGTATGCTATTTATCTTCATATGAGAAGACAGTAATTCTTTTTGTTCACATCAAACACCTATTTTTCTCATAAGATGCCTACATATTAATTTGTATCCTTCCTAAGCCAACTCAATGACACTCAGAACTCTACAATTTGTAAACAAAGATGGCAGGTAGGCAGTTATGGTCTTCTAAAGTTTATAGAGAAGCAGAGTTCAAGGTGATTACCAGGTTTGTGGTTTCTTTTCAGGGTCACAGGTCTGAGAAAGCAGCACTGTTCATGTGAGATGCCTACTGTAAGAATGCAGATGAAAGATCATATTCATTTCCTCAATAGAAGTAAAAGCTAAAAATGAATAAGGATGCTAAAAGCCATACCACAGTAACAAGCAGTCAATGCAGGTTTTTCGCCCCCACTCCAGAGGGCAAAGAATACAACAATTTTAAATGTCAGATCTTTAGTTTAAAAGGTAGTATTACTAATAACAGGGAAAAAAGGCATTATTAGTAACTGATGTAGGGAAAAAAGTTAGACGTGGGCACTCAGCTCACAAACTGAAGTTTCATAGAGCTAGATACTGCCCCCCAAATAAAATTCAAGATACCTTTCACTTTACAGATATCATCTGAAATGGCAACAGTATTTTTCCAGCCAAAAAATAAGCGATGTTCTTTCATTTTAGAGTTGAAACAATCTGAATTCTCAGTCACACATAGGCAGGATTTCCAAAGCCAATACTATGAGCTAATCAAAAAAGGTTAGAATCTGGAGATATTAACACAATGCCACTTGGTAATGGGGTCCAGGGTACTAGTTACCATACAAATACAAGCATACAAAGTCCTTGTCGGCAAGAATCTAAAATCTAATATAGTCTACAGGTCATGGCACAAATAAGGAAGTCCTCCCAGTCTATTCCAATGAGGTTATCAAGCCAGGACCATTATAATGCATTAGCCAGTAGTACATTAAGCAACATGTCACCTTGCTCTCTAAACAGGTTCTTATTTATATAATCAAAGGATATAATAGCAAAATAGTTAAGCACAACTTTTAAGTATACATTAGCTTTGTTTAACATTAGTGAAAACTTCAAATAATAAACTTTGTATTATGGCTGTCAAACCCATGGATTCTCAACCCTGGGAATAAGCAGAGGTCTTCCAGTGGATACATCCACTCTAGGTATTTGCTTATTTGTACAACAGGCAGAAAAGTCAGAAAAAAGTTTTATACAAAGAAAGTGAACAATTTTTCTTCAGTATTGTTATTTTTATGCCTGAATTTGTAAGCAAGTTAGTTTTAGGTTAGAGTTCAGTTAGAGGTTTATTGCAGGAGGCGGATAGGTGAAATTCTGTGGCCTGCCTTGTGCAGAAAGACTAGTGACCATATTGGTCCCTTCTGACCAATCAGTCTACTAATAAGATAGACATGAGCTACCACTGGAACACTATGGCCAAAAAGGGCTAATGCAATCCTTAAATTGGTAGTCTCCAAACTTTAGGTCACTCTTCCCCTTAGCTGTCACCCATCACCACCACCCACCCTTACCCCTCAGCAAGGGCTGGAAGTGAGGCCACAGGGGCCAGCAGTTAAGGCCTAAGCTACTGTTGGGGCTTGGGACCAGAGCAAAATAGGGCTATGCTCCCTCCATACCCAAGGAGGCTGGCCTGAGCCCTGCTATTCTCCAATTGACACTGTTTCCTCATGGGGTGCACTACCCACAGACTGAAGACCTGGCTTAGTGTTAGAAACAGTGGAATCTCAAGAATAAGTGAAGTTTTTAACTTTATTTAGCATTGTTACAACTCCTGCTGGAGTAACATGTCCAGTTGTGGTGTCCATGATTCAAGAAGGATGGTGGAAAGGGTTTAGAACAGCAGCAGTTATGAGAAAACCTGATCTATAGCAGTAGACAAGGAGCTCAACGCTTCTAGCTCAAGGAGAAGATTAAGAAATGACTTCATTGTAGTCCGAGTATCAAATTTTGTTCCCCTAAAAATTCCAGAATTGTAGCCATGTTAGTCTAAACATGGTCAACCCTAACTGAATTGACTTCATTAACACTTGCCTGCCTCAGAGTATTGTTTCTCACTCTTGCAAATACACACACACTTTCCTCTTCATGCATCTGATAGAGTGGTTTGCAGCCCACAGAAGTTTATTCCTGAGGAAATTTTACTTTTTTAAAGGTGCCACAGGATTGTCATTTTTTTGACCCGAAAATAAAGCTGGAGATCCATATTTACCTCATTAACCATCTTACTGGAGTTACCTACTTAATTCTCAAGCCCAGTTAAGCACTCAAACATTAAGAAGTGCCAGTTGAGGTTCTCTGCAACCTTAATTCTGCCTTCTTGAATAGATACTTTGATTATATATTTAAGCAGTCTAACTTCCAACTGCCTGACTTTGTGTATGTGTAAAATAAGAGTCAGGTAGCAGAGTTGTGACATACAACTAGAATTCTGGAAACATTAATATTAGCTTGTTTATGCTTGCTCCTCCCCCTCCCCCCTTTTAGGTTTTATACAGCTGAACTATGCCAGGTAAGTGCAATGAAGTGATGACCAGCAAGCACCATATACAAAGCACACGGCATTATTAAATAATAGCATTTGTTTATGCATACAATGGGGCTTAACCCAGCTGTGTGCTGGACAACCCTACTTTCAGCAACCCCATCAATAACTGCAGCTTTCCCACATGATTTGTTTCCTGGTCCTTCAGTTTATCATTATAAATGTACTCAAGGTACTTGGTTGTTTCTTCACCATTTGACTTACGTTGGCTGTTAAAAGTTATGATCAGCTCCTAGGTTGGCCATCTGAAAGTCCATGAAAGAAGTGAAATTCAAGATTACTGAACAAAACCTTGCAAGCTGCTCACCTCTGCACATCTAACGTGGATCAGATAGAATGTCATCTCCAGCTATGCTACAGAGACCACAGATGAACTCCTTGGGAAACGAATTCTAAGTAGGAACCTTTGGATCACAGAGATCATTCAGTTGTGATCAAGAAAGAAAACAAAATACAAAGAGATGGATTATACAGCAAGATAGAAATATACCTATGACAAACAGATGTAGTGATTAAAAAGTGGAAAAAACCACACTAACTGGCACACCACCAGATTGTTGCATGAACTTTTGCAGCAAATGCCATTAAGGCATCCCAAACCATCAAAACTTGAATGTTGTTCTGCCAAAAATACCATTTTCTCCAACCCTTCGATATTGCTGAGGAGTAAGTAGTAAAAATGTATTTTAAGTTGTAAGTGAAGTTCTACACAGAATTCTCTTCCAACCAACACAGATATTGAGTATCCAGTGTAGATGCTAACCAGCAATAAAGTTCTTAGAGAGTAAATAACATAGAAGGCTAATTAATTAAAAGGGGTGGAGAGGCACTCAGGCATACTACAAGTTTGTCAGTCTTGAAGACATCCAAGACTTGGACACAGTCCTCAGTAGTGCCTACACAGGAAAAAGGATGACTACCTGTTTGTAACTAACAGCAACATAATCCCCTTCTTGACTCATGTAGTTAAGTAGCTGCTGCAGACCATCTTGATGATATCTGCACTGAGGATTGAGCAACTTTCTGGATGAAAAACAAGCCAGTTATGGACCCAAAAGAGGTATAAGAGGAAATAATCTGCATATGCTATGCAAGAAAGTATTGAAAAACAATGATAAGTGGCTCATGTTCTCCTGGATTTTGTGAAGGTATCTGACACATGGGACAAACCTACCTAGGCAATCTTGTGGCTAGTCGAAGCACATGCAAATATAATGGGGCTGATAAAGAAATCTCCATGGAAGGACAGTGGATTTAGTATTTATAGGATGCAAGTAGAGTAGTTAGTTTCACCTGAGGACTGGTGCCACAGGACTGAATGCTAGCACTGACTTCACCTGCTAATATTTTCTGCAAGTTAAGAGCTACTGATGGAAACCTACAGGAGGGTTTACATATCGGTAGACAGTCATTGTGCTTTGCTAATGATATTGATGTGATTGGGTATTGTTAGAAGTTAGGTCTAAGATAACACAAAGACAATGGTGACAAAGTCTGCTTAAGAGGCAGTTATTCCCACACAAATCTGTTTTGACACCAAGCTTGGTAATTTTATGGAGGAGATAGAATGATGAGACTGCCTACATCCAGGGCTACTATTAGAAACTCTCCAATGGCTAGAGATGGTACATTAGATGAGGAGGACTCTGCACTACTGAAGAGAATTCTCCCTCTGTCTGATTAGTGAGTCAACCAAAAAGCTCAAGGTCTAACATTTGGGGGTGGGGAATGAGTTTCTCACCCAAGTCAGAACAGAAGTTGTGTGAGTTTTTCCACCTCTCTACACAGAATGGGGCACAGGTCACTTGCTTGTTTGAAATGTAGTAAATACACTCTAATGAAGTTTTTTAAAAAAACTGAAGCCTTCTGGCTCAGTTACTGAGGTTCTGGGCCCATTATAAGAATAGGTAATAGGTGAGATTGTGACCTGTAATCTGCACAAGATCAGACTAGATGACCATGATAGTCCCTTCTCACTTTAAATCCGAGTGACTGTGTCTTGAGCACTTTGTAAACCTACATACTGTAATAAGGCCCATAAAATTAACACTCAGGCCATGTCTACACACCCATATAAGCCTCAAGTCAGCAGACTTCTCTGGAAATCCTGGGTTCGAATGTCTACATTGCATTTTAACCCTAGGTTAATATTTTTTTCTGACCCATGATTGAACCTAGTAGTCTGTCATCCATACTACAGTACAGACTCAAGTGAGAGTAACTATATCCCAGAGCGCTTAGTGCCTTCTTCCTCACTGCTGACACTCTAGCCCCTAGGAATGTGATGCACAGTGGGAAAATGCTGCTGCCTATGCCTGCAAGGTGCACATGTAGCATATAGGCTGCATAATTAGGCCCTTTGGGAACTGTCTTGGTAGATAGAATTAGTGCAGTTTCAGAAATCTTTATACTGAATTACCATCTAATCTAAGAATTGGTCTCTCCAGCTCTGGGATGAATCACACTAGCAGGAAAATACTCATGTGCACCTGTTCTGAGAATTAGGACATCAGCCTCCAAGGCTGTCAAACTATTAAAAATGTCAATTTGCAATTCTTCATTTTCAATTGATATCATCATAAAAAAGTTCTTCTTCTCAGCTTGGCTGTTGATAGCTACAGAGTAGTAAAGTGGATCCCCAAGGCTTGACTTGGGTGTGCTCCAGCAGCATCAGGAATCCCTTATCCCTGCCCCACTGCACCCAGGGGGCTGTGGAGAAGTTTTGTGACTGGCTCCCACTTGGCCCCACCACTGGATGCAATCCAGGCATCTGTATGTGTGCAGCTTCTAGGAAGGCTGGGAGAGCCCAGGAGCAAGAGACAGCAGAGCAGAAACCCAGCACTTGCCCAAAATCCTGGTGACAAGGAGATGCCTCGAACAGGGAATGCCACAGCAAGGCAGAAGGCAAGATCTGCACAGCAGCGAGGAGGAACCAAAGCCACTGTGAAAGGAACAGAAAAGTAAAGCAGGTTTGGCTCAGAAATACTAGTTCTTCCAGCCTGCTGCACTAGCTGCCTCCACTGCTGTTAATCTGTTGGCAGAGGACCTGAACCTGAGTCAAGCTGGGGCTGTGTATGTGCAGGAAATCAAAAGGGCTTGGACCCTAGCTTCCAGTTTAACACAGGCACAGAAAGCCAAGTCTTGCCAGGCCCTGGAAGCCTAAATCCAAGCCCTAGGTAAACAGCAGCATGGATGCAAGAGAGATTTGGCTTCAACCAGGGCTCAGAGCCAGGTTTAATTGTTGTGTAGCTATACCCTCAGATCAAAAACACAGAATTAATCCCAGAACCCCTCTCCTAATTTTGCTCCTCCAAATGAGGATGTTAAGTGTAAAATGCAACTGCTATAGTTTCTAGTCTTCAGCATCTTGCTGAAGAAAAAAAAGGACAATAAGAGGTTTTCCGCTTTCAAACTGAAATAGTAAGCAACCATCTGTACTATACCTTAAGATAAAGTAGTAACACAGATCTACACTAGCATAACAGTCTACATGACATCCGGGATACCTATTGGATGAAAAAGCTTGAACCTTCAAGACATTTGAAATTGTATGAGCAGAGGAAAATGCAGAAGCAAGTGTGAGGGACTGGTGCAAGATGCTCATGTGGCTGACTGGACAGACTGTGCTATGTGTTGAGTGAAATGTGAAAGATGACAGCTGTCCCATGACTCCCATGTTTGTCCACTGTGATACAAACTTTATTGTTCTTTGCATATAATAAAAAATGAGCAATTGCAACTAACAACTCCATGCAAATCAGAGAAGTTTCAGGGCTAGTTTTCAAAAAGCAGATCAGTGATGTTTATTGCAAGCTCAGTCAAGGTTGACAGACCAGGATTTCTAACAGAAAAAATAGCTATTTAACTAGTTACCACATTATCTATTAAATCAATAGTTTTTTATGAATGGTGGTATTGTCTATCAAATGAGATTTGAGGAGAACACACTGAGTAAAATTAAAAACATCACTGAACCTAGACTAAAAACCGATAGTAGAAAAAACGTGAAAGACTAAATTATCAAGACTACACTACAAAAAATTGAATCCACTAATTGTTTAACATACCGTTTTTAAAAAAAGGTTAAATGTGTTAAGTATACCTCTATTCTGAAGTACGTCTCTGAAGCTTGCATTAAATATTTAGTCGTCTCCAGGACATTCAGCACCAGACCACCAAGCATATGATGGCACTCAGCATCAGCCCCACATTCCACTTTAAGCACAAAACAGAGAGAACAACAAGCAAAGGGGCTTCAGCATGAATCTGCCCAGAGTGGGTTTTATGGCTGTAGCTAAGGAAGCCCTACATGGGTGCACATCAAGGAGCTGTCTAGATTTACTAGGCACCTAATCTAATAAACTGAAGATCAAGAGAGACAGGCTTCAAGTGTCAAAGCCTTGACTGCATGAAGCTGCAATTTTGATGGATCCTTTAGCTTTCATGTTACTGACACCAATGCTTACAAGGCTGGTCAGGTCTACTGATTTTCTGTTCCTACCTGCACAGCACACAAAGCAGAGACCACCTTTCGAGTTCTCCCTCACATACTTCAAGGGAGGCTTGGAAGTCTGGCACAGAAAAATGCCAGTAAGACATCCAGGCAGATTTGCCAATTTAAAATGTCACAGCCTACTCTGAGGTAGCCATGTTTGTTATTGTCTGTCCTGAATGTCATTCTCTACCCCAGTGCCATGGTCTGAGAAAGTCACTATGCAGCCTTCCTTCCTCATTCAAATACATGTCTACATTAAAGATCAAGTAGCAGAGTACTGAAAGTTTCAAGAGGTGTAGCTGTGTTAGTCTTTGTACAACAAAAACAAAAAGTTCTATGGCACCTTAAAAACAAACAAGTTTCTTTGGGCATAAGCTTTTGTGGGCTCCAACCCATTTCATCAGATTAAGGGGCTGGAGCCCACAAAAGGTCAAGTTGGATTGGTACCCATGAATGCTTATGCCCAAAGAAGTTAGTCTTTAAAGTGCCACATGACTAATTGTTTTAGAGTAGTGAAAGTCCCTGGGAAGTTTTATCTATTGCAGCGTTTCCCAATATCAAGAATGCTGAGAAGATGTTTTTGCACCAAGAAGCTTGAGAAATATAGAAGTCTCTGAATATAGACACCAAGGGCCAGGAACAGAGGCAAAAAGATAGGTAAGAGATGAATGCCAGTACAGGTGCTGAACAAAGGGGGGGGAAGGGGTGCGGGAGATGGGAAGCAACAAGCAACTTCTGAGGTGCTGTAATAAGTGCCATAGAACAGAACGGGAAATGCCGTGAAACATTGAGTGCACCTTCCTAAACTGGATCAAAATGCAAGATGAATATTGACAAAAGTGCTGGTCTGCAGCAGAAACATCTAAACAGTTCCTCCAACTGAAATCAATAAGAACATGATAAGAATAGGTCCAAGCCCTATTTATATTGAACGTAGGGCAGAAGGTGGCCTGACTTATGATCTATCCCAGCAGTTCTCAGAGGTACAGGTACTCCTGGACATATGTAAAGGTCTTCTGGGGGGTTCATCAACTCACCTAGATATTTGCCTAGTTTTACAACAGAATACATAAAAATGACTAGCTAAAATTTCACACAGACTGACTTGTTCATATGTCTCCATATACTATACACTGAAATACAAGTACAGGTATAGTCCAATTGATTTTTTAATTATATGGTGAAAACGAGCAATTTTTCCAGCAAGTGTGCTGTGACTTTTTATATTCATGTCTGATTTTGTGAGTAGTTCAAGTAAGAAAACGGGAGTTATGCAAGATGCATACAAGGGGTAAAGAAATCTGCAAAGATTGAAGAGCAGTGATCTACCCTATTCTCACCCTTTATGCCTTCAAGGGGGCATGCATGACTCATAACTCCTCAACTCTGATTCTTGGAATGAGATTGACAGAAGAAAAAAATCTGAACAGATGGTACACATCTAAGAGCTCGCAGCCATGTAAAGGCATAGACTTTTGTTACATCTGAAGGCAAAGTAACATTTTAATTGGAACTTGGTTAACAATCCTGCTGCTGAACATGTTGTGACATTCTCCTGTCTCACCCCAATCCCTCACTCCAAGAGCTTGACCAGCACTTGTTACACTTTGTGAACACCCCACTCCTGAATCAGCATATACACAGCCTCCTGCAAGCCAGAATCTCACCTTCCTGCCAAGTCAACACCTTGGACTTCTCTCCACCAAGCAAGAAAACCAGGGTGTGGAGTATCAAACTTTAAGCAGAAGATTACTTGTATGTATCAAAATTGAAGTTAACTAATACTTCACTTGGTTAGATACATTTACTCAGCCAACCCTTTGAGTCTGTGCTTATTTATGCTTTGTGGCAATAAAAAAGTAATTTTTCTAAAATACTTTAAACCAGTCGTTTTCCAACTTTTTTCCTAGAAACTGAATTGAAAAATTGTTTACATCTGAGACCTAACCATTACATCTCTGATCAACACATTCCAGTCTTTTGGCAGCAGTATTAGGGAGTGCCATGACACAGTAGCTAAGGATCTGCAACCCAGTACTGCATCCCAAACCTAAGTTTGAAAAAACAGTTTGGAATTATCTGTGTGACTCTAAGGGCAGTTAGTTTGAATTTACAATGTGGACTAACTCAAACTAACATTAGTTTGAATTAGTTCAAGTTAACATGGACTAATGAGTTTAGTTTGAACTGAACTTGAACTTATTCATTCAAATTAAATTCAAAGCAACTTTTCTTAGTGTAGACCTAGCCTTAAAGACTAAAATTTATTACTGCATGAAGTATGATTTATCACAAGCTTTCACAGGAGAAAATCCATCTGTTAGTCTTCAAGTGCCACAGGACTCTGCTTGCTTTTATGAAGACTTAGGTTCCTGTATTGAGAGCACATAAAGATAGTGATCAGCTGTGATTTGAGCAACTATGTTTTTATACTATCAGCATTACCTTGCTAGAAATTATATATCGCTGTTTAATTCCCTATAGGCAAAAGTTACGAAAACGTACATTATTGCCTTATAAATCTGACAAAGCAAAAACCAGAGAGCTAGTTCAATAACTAAATCTCTACCACCATCTGGAGGTAAAACTGTGCTATGGCATTGAAAGTCAGTGCCCTCAATCAAGGTGGTATCAACATTATTTCATTTCAAAGCAGATGACAGAGCCTAAAGTGATAACAGAGCAGAGGCTGAAAAAACTAGCTCTAGGCCTACATTTTCAGTAGTGCTCAACTTTGCCCAGATTTTATCATTTAAGTTCATTTCTCATACTTCCTTTGCCAATGAAAAATTAGTTCAATCTATTAATAAATGAAAGTCTTATGCGATCTGAAGTTAACACTTAAAATTAAGTATCTGTACAATCATATGTACAAGATATTTAGTAAAAATCATGAACTTTAGCTTTAAGTCTTCACAGTCCAATAGCTCTAAGGGTTTTAGCATTTACATGCCATTAGCTGAAATTTTTGATTTGATAATCTGAAAAAACTGGTCAACTGCAACTATATAAAACAGCACCCTCAGCAGTATTTACTTGTGAATTAGCGTCTAACCTAGTCTGAAATGTTTATGTCCACTATAGGTTACCCAGTGAGATGAGAAGCAAGTTCATTTAGAGCATTGACAACTAATCTATTAATTTTGTCATTTTTCCCCTCTATGATAAGTTAGTAAGGTTTCCCTTGACATGTGTTTATCCAGGGAGTTAATGGAAAATTTAACTCAAATCACAAGAATTGGTAGGAAGATTGAAGGACAGCTTCTGTACCTCAAATTACTCAACTTTAAAATACACAATTTTTAAAACTCCCTTTTATGTAAATATCAAGGTCAGATCAGTTGCTGAGATCCTCTGGACAATCCATCCTGTGTAGATAGCTAAAGTTACCATCGTTATGCACTTAAGGTAGCTTTTTGCTGAACCCTATTGCCTTTAATTTCAACTGTGCCTACTCCACAACTTGTTGGAAATTCTCAACCAACTCCTCTCCCCCCACAATGGAAGACACCAGTCAGTTAAAATCAGAAACTTGTGAAAATTTCAGGTCCAGAATGGAATTTCTAGTCAAAGTCAAATACTGCTTAGGGTGCTCCCCTGGGATGTGGAGGGTGCAAGTTCAAGTCCCTGCTTTGAGTCAAAGCATTAAGTGGTTGGGGTTTTTTTTTGTCTGTTTTAAAATGACTTTTCAAAAGAAGTCTGCTTCATCCTCATGTAGATGAAAATCAAAATGCTAAGATGACTGAAATTTTGTGCAGACCAGAACTTTCTAGTAAGCCTTACTCAGAACTATGAAAAAAAACCAGTTTGAACTATAATCCAATATCAGAAAGCAGTTGCAACTGTCTTCCAAGCCACACAAATTTCCTATTAAAGAAGTTATTCACTCCATTTACAAAACCATCTGTTTTCCCTACTTATTTTATACATACACACCTTACCCAAAATATTTACATAAACAGCTTTTCAGGTCACCTTTTGAAGTATTATGGAATTACTCTACAAACAGATCCAAAGAGAAAAGAATATTCATTTTAAAAATGGAGGTGAGATCCATATAACTCCATGAATGGAATGCATGCAAATCAGTGGCCTCACCTTACCCTGAGCCTATCATCCTCCTGAGCAGCAGCACCACTAAGATTTAGTGCCAGAAATTTTATACAGGTTCATAACTTGCCACCTGTGTTCCTCCATGAGTAACATGGGTCAGGCTCCACTAATATTTCTCTGCTGCCGGAGAGGCTAGCCACAGAAACTCAGCAGTGACCCTAATCAACCAGAGCTGCCCAGCCATTCTGCCCACCCGGTACCCTCTCACAGCAGCTAGCCAGTAGCCACTCCAGCACCAGCTCTGCTCCCCCAAGCAGCACAGCAGCTGTGCTCAACTCTCAGCCCCATCCTTTTCCTCCACCACTTTCCTACATGTGCCCAATGTCCTGACCAACAGTCACTCCTGCCTTAAGCAGTGCAATGGTAGGCCTCCCCACACTCCCATGCAGTGGCATACTTGGGGTGGAAGGGACCAGATTCCAGGATGCAGTGCTAGCTGGACCTACATGTATCTGGAGGTTAAGGGGACAGAATTGTGAGGCCAGCTTGGATGTTGGGAGCCGCTGTGCTCTGCCCCTGCATGGCCAAGTACCACTTGAGGCTCTGCAGCCACTACCCCAGCACAGAGTTCACCAACCCCCAGCAAGAGGCAGGCGGGATGCAAATGACTGCCAGCATTGGCCACATGGAATCAGAAACCAGTCACACAACATGGTTCCAATTAGGGCCTGGCTAGTGCCCTATGCCCTAGGAGCTGAAGGCAGATGTGGGGTGGGGGGCAGAGAGCAGGGCACCACCAAAAGTTATACAAACCTGACACCCCTGAATAGGCATTCCAGGGTAGACTTAACCAGGTAGATGACTTGATAGCTGAATGCCTATATTTCACTGGGGCCAAGTTGATGCCTTTATTTTCTATGAGTTAGAAGACCAGCTAGCCCAGAATATTAATTCAAGATCCACCTAGGGGGCTGCTCCCCAAAAGGGCATTGTATGTAATTTCCAGTTAGCTGAAGAACTGTGTATTAAACAACCTCCTGTTACTCAGAATTAACAGGCCTCAATGCAAGAAAGATATTTTCTCACATTCCTTTTATGGCTCCTCTGGATTCAAGAGACATTTGAGGCAAGAAAAATGATCTGAGTTTTTGAGAAACTCATGCCAAACAAACTACAGAAGAAACTGACACTAGAGCAAGAACAGACAGCAACAACAAATCAGCATAGGACTAGGTAACTGTCTCTTGGTCTGTCATCTTCCCCTTCCTCCAACATGAATCAAAAATTCCTGTCTTTCTTACAAAGAAGCATATTTGTAGAGCTTGTCAAATCAAAGTATCAAAGCATCCCTGAACAGAAGTGACAAGTAAAGCCCAAGACCTTTTTTCATTAAAAGCCCAAATGAAACAAAGTATTCAGAAACACAACTCTCAGCCCCATCACAGACTAACTATTTAATATAGCAAAAGCATTCAAAGTTCTTGTATGGCATTCTGCATATAGTTTATTTCTTAAAATGAACCATCTGATATTCCTCATTTAGAGCTGTGTTATTTTGATAGGAAAAGAGTTTATGAACAGAAAGAGAAGAGTTCCTTTTTCTTGATGGTACCTCACTGTTTTGTTTGGGTTTTTTTGTTTGTTTTAATAAATGTTGATCACAGCTTCTGTTGTAGCACTATCAAAACACAAGTCATGACAAAAAGCTTTCTGAGAAGTCTAATGAATTCTATGATTGCAGAATGAGGCTACCCAGAATTGTTCTTTATTTTACATTGATGTGAAAATCAATCACACTGCTGCAAAACATTAGCAATGTTTGTACTTTCAAAGTGTGAAAGCCACTACATACTATTAATGTTTGAGTCTTCAGATTCCACTTTTGCACCAAGAACAATCCTACAAATATATCTCAATTGTATTAGTGTCATTGCCCAGCAGAAAAATCTTAGAATTCAACAAAACTTTAGAACAGTCCATTACAACATTTCTTCAAGAGAACTCCCCAGCTTCATAAATATAGTTTTAAGCCTGAATTTCTTCAAGAAAGGTCTTTTAGTGGGACAACACAAACATTGCCCAGACCACAGAAAACAAGTCTTCATTTCACTTTTTGAGTATGTGATTAGTCTTAATAATCCCCAACAGGCATTCAACTACTGAACGTATTTCCCTTTCAACACATGCTCAGTTCTGTTTTTGAATGGCAAGTTCAGAAAATGCTCAATAGTTCTTTTCACTGAAATTGTGCAAAAATATTATTCACTATTACTATGGATAAATATTTTTATTTAAAAAGGACATGGCAGAATGGATTCAACACTAACTGTTTAGATTTTTTCAGAAAAAACATTTTTTAAGCAAGTTTGTAAGTTGATCTAACCTGATTTTCTTGCTTTGGGTTTGTTTATACTCTTATGTCAGTTCCTCTATGCTCATCTGAATTAGAGCTAATCCTCAGGCAATGTCTATATAGTGAATGACCTTATATACCACAGGCATTATGATACATAACTCAGTGTGATTGTTTCTGTACAGTAGAAAATCTTCATATCACCTTAACTGCAAGAAACCTTGCCACACCATGCTACGTACTAAAAAAGTGTAGTACAGCAAGCCAAAAAAAATTTCCCAGAAGAACTCATTACAGTCTATGCTATGAATGTCTTAACAATAGTCCACATTCTGTATTATATACCCATACACCAAAACTCATCAAAAGTTTTAAGCATTGTCTTTTCAATGTATTAATGCTGACAGACACTGATGGCATGGTAAGTACATATGAAGAAGCCCCCCCCCGATTGCGTTTAATCAGCAAACTGCAATTTTACTTTACATTAAAACACACTTCAGACTCTATATGGAAGTAAGGTTTAATTCACAATGAGTTCAGGTCAGTTATAACCCTCTGAAAATTAGCCTAACACATGATCCAGGTGCTGCAAAAAAACCCTAATTTTAGAAGCATGTTTTAAAAATACTCACTGTAATATCCATAGAGCACTGTGTCCTCAATTTGATGAGTAACATTAGCATCAGCCCAATCCTAGCAAGATTAAAAAGGAGGGAAAATTATATAACATTTCACAAAAGCAGTACTTCAAATCCACATTTTTAAGACTTAAAAACCTATTTCCATTGTTAAATGAACTGAAGCTCAAGATTTTATTCTCAGCAGTTTACAGGAATTACAATTCTTCCAGAACCAAAAGATTTCAGCTGATTAAATAGACAGATACACACAACATGGACTCAGTAAAAAGGCTGCATAGTTATTCTGCATTAGAAGCATTTACACAGGCCCCTAGATACCAAATATTTGTTTTGATTGAGTTATCTAACATTCTTGCACTCAACCATCACCTTTAACTACCAGCATAAAACTCTTAATTCAAAATGAAAGAAAAATATCAAGAAAAAAAAAAACCAATAAAAAACCTGATTGAAAACTTAGTATCAAAGCTCTTTATGATCATCTAGCATGTATCTACCATAGTAGATGTGTTACCACCATATATGGCTGTAAGAGGAAAATTTTGGAGAATACATTTTAAGACACTGCACTAGCTACTGATCCCGAAATTTAAAGGCAAATTGGAAAAGCAGTGGGGTCCTGTATTGCTCACAAATGAGTTTACAAATGTATATTTTTTAAAGCTTTCAAATGAAGATGCAGAATATGGACACTGGGTATCAGAACCTACTCTGACCTCCTAAAAAATGTAACATTGGCCATATAGGCAGGAGTAGGCCAACTTCACATGGTCCATCAATACAAGGAACTGTTTAAGTACTCACTCCCACACATCTGCATATACCCACCACCATAATCTGTGCATGTTGTATACATCGTCTCCTACTCAAGAAATCCTAAAATACATTTAAAGAATCATACTAGTGACTAAGTTTGGATACAATTATTTGTAACAGGACTGATTTATGTAACAAAATAATTACACAGGTAAAACAATCAAGGTGGATGCACTTATAGGAGTACAAAAACTCCTGTATTAGTTTAGTTTATTCTCTTCTTTTACAGGAAAATATACTGGTATAAATACCCTTAGGCCCAAGTAACTATAACTGCATTAGGAGGAACACTGCTTTAATTTTATCAATATAATCTAAGCCTGAATAATTATATCAAGAGAAAAATCTAAGATGTCATTCATTGACAAACCCCACACTTCTGGGAACAGATATCCACAAGCCCCTCAACATGAACACAATTAACAGTCAACATTCCAAACCTTGAGTTTCAGGTTGGTTTATTATAAAAATCTTACAAAAAAAAAAAGTTTGATCATTCAGAAACCCTACTCAGGTCATAAAAAGGTGTTAAGAATGTGTGTGTGTCTGTCTCTCTCATTACTTATCAATCATTATCTTGATGCTAACACCAGCAAGTTGGACTCGATGATCTCACGAGCTCCCTTCCAACCCTATGATTCTATCCTATCCTAAGTTAAACCACCCTTCCATCAAACTGCTGCCATCTGTCCAGTTGCAATGATATTCCTGAAGCCTATTTATCAAATAGAGAAACATCTATGCCATACTGTATAGATACTTTATGAAGCTTAAGGTTCACAGTGAGTTAAAAACAAATGTCTCATTAATTACATTGCAATCATAACCACATTTGGGGCAGAATCCAATTATCTCATGCCATCACCACCCAATGACCCATTATATTCTTATCCATTCTCCTCTCCAGATACCAGAGAACACAATAAGCTTCGCAGCATGTGTGAAAGTTTGACACAAAAGTTCTGGCAGATCAAATAAGCAGCAGCACATCCCTGAGTTCAGTGCTTCTTACAGAGGTAATAAAATTAAGAAGAGAGAGTCAGACATGTGTCCAGCCACTAAGAGTAGCAGCAATTTCTAAACATCCTGGAGATAGGATTTTGGGACAGCTCTAAATAAACAGAATAAGGAAGGGCTTGAATTTTGACAAAGTGTTTTCCCAGGAGAGATTTTTCTTTTTAAGCTATTAAAAATGAATGTACTTTTAATTACATGCACTTATGAGAAGTGAACAGTTAATTATACTAATTTGCCATGTGTGAGTGTGACATGAAGTGTGCCATGTGACAGGCCACTTGATGTCAGGAGGTGACAACCAATTGCTCCCAAGGGAGGCCCCTCAATTGGTTGAGTCACCTCTGACATCACAATGGCCTAGGAGTCTTGGCATGGCACAGATATATATCTTATTGTAGCTGCATACCTCATTGTAATTCATAAAAGGCAAAATGGTTGAGGATTTAAACATCAGACAGTAACAGCCAGTGAAACCCAGTGATCGTTCCCAATAGCGACACGGCTGCTTCTCCGGAACTTATCAAAATATAAACACCCTCAGCTTTGCTTTCATCTGTTTACAATATGTTACAATGACTCTTTAGACCAGGGGTACTCAAACTTATGGCGAGCCGGTCCACATTCAGCCTTCCACCATTGACCAGGGTCCACAAACAACGGGGGGGGGGGGGGGGGCCCCACCAACCACAGGAGGTGCGCCCCCGACCCTGTGGGGGGGGGGCTCAAACAGCCTTAGAGGGAACATTGCTTCACGTTCGGCTTTTACATGCAAATAGGGCAGGCCGCTATGGCGGTCCACCAGAAACGTCTTTGCGGTCCGGACTGTGGACCGCGGGCCGCCATTTGAGTACCCCTGCTTTAGACAATTTTATGCAGCACTCACTCAGGGAAGAAACCATGAAAATCTGAAAGTTTACGTGAAGGATACCTGACATCTGCTGGGAGGCCAATACAGCAGTGCATGGGCAATCCAGGAAATTTTTTTTAGAGTGTTGGGGAAACTTTCTAGTACAAATGCTGGAGGAACCAACTAGAGGCCTTTTACCTCTCAACCTGCTGCTCACAAACAGGGAAGAATTGATCAGGGACGTAGAGGTAAATGGAAAGCTAGGCAGTAGTGACCATGACATGGTTGAGTTCAGGATGCTGATTAAAGGAAGGAAGCAAAGAAGCAAAACAAAAACCCTGGTCTTCAAAAAAAGCAGGTTTTGGCTCCCCCTCAGGGAACTGATGGGCAGGATCCCTTGGGAAGCTAATCTGAAGGGGAAAGGAGTCCAAGAAAGTTGGTTATATTTTAAAGAAACCCTGCTAAGAGCACAGGACATTCCCATTCCAATTAGGAGAAAGAACAAACATATGAGGCAGTCAGAATGGCTTAGCCGAGAACTCTGCTCTGAGCTTAAACATAAAAGGGAAGCTTACAGGGAGTGGAGGCTTGGTCAGATGACTAAGGAGGCATATAAAGATATTGCTCGGGACTGCAGGGATAAAAATCAGAAAGGCCAAAGGACAAATGGAGTTGCGGATAGCAAGGGATGTAAAGGATAACAGGAAGGGGTTCTACAAGTATGTTAATAAGAAGAGGATCAGGGATGGTGTAGGTCCCTTGCTGAATGGGGCAGGTATCCTCATGATGGAGGATGAAGAAAAAGCTGAAGTGTTCAATGCTTTTTTTGCTTCAGTTTTCACAGGCAGGGTCAGCTCCCAGCCCACTACCATGGGTATGGCAGATTGGAGAAAAGAAAAGAGGCCCTTGGTGACGGAAGGGCAGGTTAGGGACTGCTTAAAGAAGCTGGATGTGCACAAGTCCATGGGGCCGGACGAACTGCATCCAAGGGTGCTAAGGGAATTGGCCAATGAGATAGCAGCACCACTGGCCATTATCTTTCAAA
>ML681979.1:23457086-23570969 GCA_007922195.1 Podocnemis expansa
GGGGGGGGGAGCACAGCGAGCAACAGGAGTTGCTCAGCTGCCCTTAGAGCAGGGGTACTCAAACAGCCTTAGAGGGAACATTGCTTCACGTTCGGCTTTTACATGCAAATAGGGCAGGCCGCTATGGCGGTCCACCAGAAACGTCTTTGCGGTCCGGACTGTGGACCGCGGGCCGCCATTTGAGTACCCCTGCTTTAGACAATTTTATGCAGCACTCACTCAGGGAAGAAACCATGAAAATCTGAAAGTTTACGTGAAGGATACCTGACATCTGCTGGGAGGCCAATACAGCAGTGCATGGGCAATCCAGGAAATTTTTTTTAGAGTGTTGGGGAAACTTTCTAGTACAAATGCTGGAGGAACCAACTAGAGGCCTTTTACCTCTCAACCTGCTGCTCACAAACAGGGAAGAATTGATCAGGGACGTAGAGGTAAATGGAAAGCTAGGCAGTAGTGACCATGACATGGTTGAGTTCAGGATGCTGATTAAAGGAAGGAAGCAAAGAAGCAAAACAAAAACCCTGGCCTTCAAAAAAAGCAGGTTTTGGCTCCCCCTCAGGGAACTGATGGGCAGGATCCCTTGGGAAGCTAATCTGAAGGGGAAAGGAGTCCAAGAAAGTTGGTTATATTTTAAAGAAACCCTGCTAAGAGCACAGGACATTCCCATTCCAATTAGGAGAAAGAACAAACATATGAGGCAGTCAGAATGGCTTAGCCGAGAACTCTGCTCTGAGCTTAAACATAAAAGGGAAGCTTACAGGGAGTGGAGGCTTGGTCAGATGACTAAGGAGGCATATAAAGATATTGCTCGGGACTGCAGGGATAAAAATCAGAAAGGCCAAAGGACAAATGGAGTTGCGGATAGCAAGGGATGTAAAGGATAACAGGAAGGGGTTCTACAAGTATGTTAATAAGAAGAGGATCAGGGATGGTGTAGGTCCCTTGCTGAATGGGGCAGGTATCCTCATGATGGAGGATGAAGAAAAAGCTGAAGTGTTCAATGCTTTTTTTGCTTCAGTTTTCACAGGCAGGGTCAGCTCCCAGCCCACTACCATGGGTATGGCAGATTGGAGAAAAGAAAAGAGGCCCTTGGTGACGGAAGGGCAGGTTAGGGACTGCTTAAAGAAGCTGGATGTGCACAAGTCCATGGGGCCGGACGAACTGCATCCAAGGGTGCTAAGGGAATTGGCCAATGAGATAGCAGCACCACTGGCCATTATCTTTCAAAACTCATGGAGAATGGGGGAGGTGCCAGAGGACTGGAAAAAAGCAAATATAGTACCTATTTTCAAGAAAGGGAAGGAGGAGGATCCGGGGAATTACAGACCAGTCAGCCTCACCTCAAGCCCTGGAAGAATTATGGAGCAGGTTCTCAAAGAATCCATCCTCAAACAAACACAGAGGAAAATAAAGTGATCAGGAACAGTTAGAATGGATTTACCAGGGGTAAATCATGCCTGACCAATCTCATTTCCTTCTATGAGCAGATGACTGGTTTTTTGGATGCAGGAAGAACCATTGATGTGATATACCTTGATTTTAGCAAGGCTTTTGATACAGTTTCCAACCCATGCTTCCTTAATTTGTCAATGAGAATGCTGTGGGATAGGTGGACTACAATGTGGATAGAGAACTGGCTAGATCAACGGTTTCAGTGCGTAGGAATCAATGGTTCCATGTCTAGCTGGCAACCAATAACGCGTGGTGTGCCCCAGGGGTTGGTTCTATTCAACATTTTCATCAATGATTTAGATGATGGAATTTACTGCATTCGCAGTAAGTTTGCAGATGACACCAAGCTGGGGGGAACAGTAGACACATTGGAGGGCAAGGACAGGATTCAGGGAGACCTAGATAAATTGGAACAGTGGGACAATAGAAATCTTATGAGGTTCAATAAGGACAAGTGTAAAATCCTGCACGTGAGATGTTAAAAAACCCATGCACTGCTACAGGCTGGGAAACATTCAGTTAAGTAGCAGCAGTGTAGAAAAGGACCTGGGGATCATGGTGGATGGGAAGCTAGATATGAGTCAGCAGTGTGCTCTTGCTGCCAAAAAGGCCAATGGCATACTGGGCTGCATCAAAAGAAGTATTACCAGCAGATCAAGGGATGTGATCCTTCCCCTCTATTCTGCACTGGTGAGGCCACATCTAGAATACTGTGTTCAGTTTTGGGCTCCCCACTACAAAAAGGACAGGGACAGGCTAGAGAGAGTCCAGCGGACGGCAACCAAAATGATTAAAGGGCTGGAGCACAAACCCTATGAGGAAAGGCTGAAAGCATTAGGCTTTAGTCTGCAGAAGAGGAGATTGAGGGGGGATTTGATAGCAACCTTCAACTACTTGAAGGGATGCTCTAAGGAAGCTAGAGCTCGACTGTTCTCAGTAATAACAGAGGACAGAACGAGGAGTAATGGTCTCAAGTTGCGGTTAGGGAGGTCGAGGCTGGATATTAGAAAAAGCTTTTACACTAGGCGAGTGGTGAAGCCTTGGAACGAGCTGCTGAGGGAGGTGGTGAAATCTCCATCTTTGGAGATGTTTAAGGCCCGGCTGGACAAAACCATGACTGGGATGGTTTAGTGGGAGTGGTCCTGCCTCTAGCAGGGGGGTTGGACTAGATGACCTATGAGGTCCATTCCAACCCTATGATTCTATGATACGAACTACCAGGGAAGCAAGTTTTAGCTGACCATAGAACTTTTGCAAAAAAGTTGTAATTAAAGAGCTATTAAATTGATCAAAATAAATATTTGATAAATTCCCTTTAGATTTCCCCCCGGTCATTTTTGATGGGTTACAGCTAGCATAGTCACAAAGCACTTATCTTTTAAGACTCATGAGAGCAGAGAAGTCTCATCAAAAGTAAAGCAGACGTATGTCAAAAGAAAATATGAAACAATGGCACTAAAGCAAGCACCCGGTCAGCCTGGTACTGACAACCATAAAAAAACTGGTTTTAGCCATCAGTAATTTAAAAAAAGCTATTCAGAAAGAATGAAGGAAGAGAAACCAGGAATTAAGATGACAATCACATACTCATACACCACTATTAAGAAGTTATTCCAGAGTTTGGCATCCAAGTTCTAGATACACCCCCCCCCCAATAAGCGCCACATGTAGCAGCTCAGTTCTGTGCTAAAGAGCAACAGGGAAGATAACACCAACATGAAGTCTGCTAATTATAGCCAGATGTAAAACAAAGCTTTGTCAGTATCTGAATTATTTTTAAAATGAAAGTTATGTAAAGGAACCAAGGTGCATTCTATTTTGAAGATTACAGGAACAGTACAATGCAAGTTATTAACAAACAAAAGTTTTGCTCGTTTCCATTTCCTTTCAAACTCCATTGCCCTATGGTAAAGTAACGCAATTTATCAGACCCTCACCCACTTGAAGGTTTAAACAACTGATTCTTGTTTATAGTTTTTATTTGTACCTTTCAGTTTTCTTAAGAACTAGATAATTAAAACTTGCTAATTTGGAACTAAACACTACCCCCACAAGGCTGCAGTGCCTTATGGGATATATTTCTTCCATCATCAATCCAAGAGGCAATAACTAGGTCAGAGGAAGAATTCTTCCACATCTATATCAAAGGTTAGTTCAACTTAACTAAGTTCTCAAGAAACAAAAAAAATCCTATCAGGAAGTTGTGACACTTTTAAAGACATCTTCAAAGCATCTGATGAAGTGGGATTTTCTCCCACAAAGCTCATGTGATAAATAAATCCATTAGTCTTTAGAAGTGCCACAGGACTTCTTGGTTTTTGCTGAAGCAAACTAACATGGAATTCATCAAGGAAGTTTTTCACATCTCTGAGCAACTAGCCTAGTCAGGGGTCAGCAACCTTTGCCAGCCCCCCCCCGGAGGCATGAAGCCAACAGAAGAGAGTAGCCACCAGGCCAGAGGCCTTGTGTGGTGCTCTGAACAGGCACACTTGTCATGTTTGGCACATGTGCCTTAGGTTGCTGACCCTTGAGCTATGACTAATTTTTAAATCTAGAGCAAGCTGTAGACTGAAAACTAATTGGGCTAGATACTTATTCTGTTCTATGGATATAGTTATCTTATAGAAAGAATTATTTTCCTGTATTTTATAGCAGGAACTATTTAGGAGCCTTTCCTGATTTTTAGTTATGAAGTTAAATGAATATAGTTGCATAGGCACATAGACAAGACTATTGCTGAATCTACTATAAAAAACTGGTAACATTAATATTTTTATATGAGAGAACAGCAGGTTTACATTATAAAGCTACAAGGATAAAATCTGTTTTAGTGGTAAAGGACAAGACCCATTACTTCACAATGTTAATGTTTTTTCCAAGACAAAAAAATCCAGCAATTAAACAAGACATTAAAATGTCACTCAGTTTGGTAACTCAGAATGACAAAAACAAAAAAGCAGAGGGAAGACACATAGTAAGGCATTTTTGGCACCAGATACTAGGATTCAGGAAAACAAGTTGTTCATACCTTAAATGTGCCGTTTTGATTTTTCATGTATGAAACCAGAAATATGTCCACTGGCAAAAGTGCTGATGTGATAAGTGCAATTGCCAATGCAAAAATAGCCGTTATGGTAGAAATTACTTCACTTTCCCGGCGACTCTGGTACTTGCGCACATAAACCCAGCAGAAAGCCAGTATAGCCTGAAATACAAAAGAAATGATACCAAACACCACAGCACAAGGCAAGAGACATCACTCAAATTTACCTATATTTCTAGTCTATATAAATGATTCTGTCACCGTAACATCTTTCTGGCATTAAACGACATGACTAATACCTGCCACAGGCAATGTCTTTTCTGTCTCCCAAAAGAGGCCAGCCTACTATTTGTTTCAGTAGTTCAAATGGCCAGGGCCAGATTAACACAAGGGCTATAGGAGATGAAACCCCAGGCACCAGGCTTCAGTACCCAAGGCTCCTGCATTAATCCAGACCCTGCCAGCCACAGCCCTGGCAGGGCTTGCTGTGCAGTAGAAGTGATTACACTGGGAGGGCCCCTTCCAGCACTAGGGGGCCAGGGCCCCAGAGACCAGAAGCCAGGCTCCAAACACTCCTGCTCTGCTCCTGAACAGGCTGGTACACCCCAGGGGCAGGGCATGCCACAGCATGTTTGCTCCACTCCAGGAGGTGGGGCCAATTGGCACAAGGTGCAGCCTCTGGTGTGGTCTTCCAGGGCCCATGACCATGGAAGACTGTATTGGAGGCTGAATCATGGGCCAGCTGGCCCGACACCATGGGGGGCAGACCAACCAGCTCAAGGCAGGCTGGCCCCAGCACACCCACTGGCCCATCTGCATGCTGGTGTAGTTAAGGGCTGGGGCCCCGTGCCCCTCCCCCTCAACAGTGGTGGGCAGCCCCAGGACCCAGTTCCCCTTACTCCAGCCCTGCAACTGGTGAAGGCCTATGCAGGGGATTTAAGAATCCAGATTCTGAGGAGGGCCCAAAGAGGTCAATGTAGTTTCAATGTGATGACCAATGTTACTTCTTTTATTATCGACATGAAATTACACCCAAGATGACTGTGAAATCAGGCATTCAGTTGTTAGGAAGTGTCAAAATGAGGACTGCTGTGAAACCTCAGTTTGGGGCCTTATGATACAGTCTGTAATAATTACAAGACCACATGCTGCTTTTCCATAGGACCCCTGTGCAACCTGTCTCAGCTGGTATCCAGAGGAACCAGAGACCTGAGGAAGAGAGGTACTAGAGCCAAGTACATAGTTCCAAATCCTCAGGTGAGGCAACTGGGACAGCTCTGTCAGGCTTGCAGTGATGCAAGGGTCAATAACACGGGAGGGCCTGTCAATTAACCCAGGAAACATCAGTAGGAAAGAGTCTCTGGGAGGCAAAAGCCAGGACACCAGGGGCATGGCTGAAAAACAACATGGTGCATGGGCCCCAAGAGTGCCTCGCCATAGCTCCAGGTAGCACATGGGACAAAATGCAGACACCCACACAAGGGACGGGACCCAGTGGTGTTCCAGGGGTGGCCAGCACTCATGGGCCAAGCCCACATATGCACACACCAACTGCATCTCATGCCCCTTACTCCTGGGCAGATGTTCCAGTTCCACCTGCCCCAGCTGCCCTGGGCACAGGGTCTGTGCCTGCAGAGGGGGCATGAAGCCTGGGAGCCACTTTACCAGGCATGCAAGGGACCTCTTGTCCCCTGCAGCAGCCCCACAGCCTGTAATGATCTTGAGGGCTCATTAAAGACCACAGTACTGAATGAGTAAGGAATAGACCTTTAATCATGCAGACAGGTATCCTGTTGTGTACCTCGGAGCAGCCATGTTAGATCTTCTCTGTGACACATCTCCCAATTCACGCAACACTGGCCTATGCTAGGGAGTGTCTCTAAATTCACAACCTTCTACAAGTATATCACTACACAGCCCAACCAGGACAGGGCAGCCTCCCACAGTCCACCTGGGGAGGGAAGGGTAGCCCAACCGGGTCTTCACCACACACGGTGCTGGGCAACCCTCAATATCACCCATGATAAAGGGACAGCCCATAACTGTCCAGTGCTCCAGCCTGGCCCCTGGCTGGGACAGAGCAGCCTCACCACAGACCCCTCCTGAGGAGGAAAGGGGTCTGAGCCAAGTCTTCTGTGCTCCCCTATGCAGTGAAAGGCATCCCCTACCCAGCACCTATTGTCCAATACTTCAACCAAGCCCCTGGCTGGGACAGGGCAGCCTCATCCCTCTCCTGGAAGGGAGGGAACAGGTCAGCCTTTCAAGACACATGCAGGAGCAGCACTGAGCGCCCCTAAATCAGTGGCTCCCAACATTTTCTCTGCCATGGCACCCCTTGCTACCTTGAATTAGTTTGAGGCACACGACCAGAGTTTCCAAATGAACTCAAATATTCATGAGCCAATCCAAAGCGCTGAGTAGTTTTTCAAAAAGATTTGTGGCGCAGCTGCTCAGCCCTGGCACACTGGCTGGCAAACACTGCCCTAAATCAGACCCATGGTAGTTTCCTGTCCCGCAGAGCGCTGTGCTGCAGCTAGGTGCTGCCTCCTGGGTCCTAGTGCTGGAAGGATTCCGTTTCCGTGCACGCTGGGCAGCCCGGCAGACACACGCCACCCTCCTCGCGCTAGGACCCAGGAGGGAGCACCCAACGCGCCCAACAATTGACCCTGAGCGCGGCTCTGTGTCTCTCTGTGACAGCGGCTCGGAGCATCGCCCCGCCCCTGGACTGACCCACCCCGCTAGTTCTGGTGGGGGGCGCAGCCTCCAGCCCGCCTCAGCGACAGGGAGTGCTAAAGGCGCCCAGACTCCGGTGACTCCTCCTGCAGCTTGTGATGGGCCAGCCCTGCGCCGCCCCCATCGCTACGCCACTGGCGGGACCGGTGACCACCACCGCTGTGCAGGAGGAAGGCCGCGGGGACCCCACAGAGCCCAGGGCAGCCGCGCCGCCTCCTACCAGCAGCGAAAGGCCGAAGAAGCACCAGCCCGTGAGCAGCTCCGACGAGGCCGCCATCTTCACTTCCGGGAGCAACAAGCAGCGCGCCGTGCGCGGGGGAGGAGCTATTTAAAGGGGCGGGGCCGGTTGGTTGCTACGGAAACCGGTAAACAACCCCTCCCCCCCGCCGCTCAAACCGAGCGCTCGTCGCGGTGCTGGGCGCGTGTGGATGTACGTCACTGAGCCGGCAGCCAATGACGGGAGGGCGGAGTGTCACTGACAGGCCAGGCCTGTCCCGTGTGCGCTTTGGGGGCGTGGGTCCGCGGGGCGGGGCCAGGGGACTTGCTGCGTTAGTCTGTCTTCTCCCATGAAAGCTCATGCGAAAAATAAATCTGTTAGTCTTAAAGTGCCACAGGACTCCTTGTGTCTTTCCTCACCTCAGCCTGCCTCTACTCCTGGCTTGGCGCCACCTCAACCAGAGCTGGTCCAAGGGTTTTTGGTGCCCTAGGCCAGTGGTTCCCAACATTTTCTCTGCCATGGCACACCTTGCTAGCTTTAATTAATTTGAGGCACACCAACATATCTGCTTTACGTGCAGAAGGTTCAAACCCCAGGGGGTTGGACTAGATGATCTGATGAGGTTCCTTCCAGGCCTATGAATCTATTCTATTCTATTCTATTCTAACATATAGTTTCCAAATGAACTCATGAATATTCATCAGCCAATGAGCCAATCCAGAGCTTTTTTGGTAGTTTTTTTTTAAATTTTGTGGCACACTTGCTCAGACCTGATGGCACACTTGTATGCTGTAGCACATTGGTTGTGAAACATTGCCCTAGGCGAACTCTGATTTTGGTACGCTGCCCTCTCCCATATCCTATAAGACATAACTTATTCATATATTATTTTAAATAGAGAAAAAGGTTCAGTTCTGTCTAACTCAGTGCCCCTTAAAGCCTGGTGCCCTTGGCCAGTGGTCCTCAAACCATGGGTTGCAACCCAGTACTTGGCCACAGACCTATGCTTACTGGGTTGCAACACAGCTGCTCAGGGAGGGGAGTGGGGGAGAGGAAGCAATGGGGGGGGCGGGTCCAGCTGCTACCTACAGCTCAGGGCAGACAGCTTCCTTTGAAATTTCCCTCAGCTGCCCACAGGAGGGGTAGCAGCCATGGGAAACTGACAAGGCAGCCGGCGGCTCTGCTGAAACCTGAGGACCCAAGGCGGTCAGAGTCCTAGTCAATTCCCTGGGGTGCTACCCCAGGATGGAAGCAGCTGCGGGAAACTTCAAAGGACATCACCTGCCCTGGACTGCAGGTAGCAGCCAGATAGTTGGCATCCTTTTAAACTTCCCTCGGCTGCTACCCCTGGCCTGGGTGGAAGTTTAAAAGAATGCCAGCTGTCTGGCAGCTTCCACCCAGGGGGTCACATCCATGGGAAAATGACAAGGGTGCCGGCTGCCCTGGGCTGCAGGTGCCAGCAGCCAGAGACCCAGTGTCCTTTTAAACTTTCCGCAGCTGCTTCTACCCCTGGGTGAAAGCAGCCATGGGAAATTTATGACCATGTTGGGTCACAGTCTTATATAATTTTTTTTTCAGAAAAAAAAAAAAGTTTGACAACTGCTCCCCTAGGCGACTGCCTAGTTCATCTATCAGGCATGGCCAAACTGCGGCTCGGGAGCCACATGCAGCTCTTGAATGAAAAAGTGTGGCTCCCAGAAGAACGTCAGCAAATCAATTTAGGAAAGCAATCACAGCTTAGGAATTCAGGAAGGGGTCGGGATGGTGGGAAGAAGCAGTGGCATGGTCGGGGATGGGAGGGAGAGGTGTGGCATGTCAGAAATACAAAAAAACTCACCACTAGCCTGCACTCTTCTACATCGAGCAACAGCTAAGTTTTTACTGTTTAGGCCTAATTTTCATGGTAACCTTAAGCAATTATTAGAATATGACATTAGTAGAGCCAATATTTGCCCTCTTTTTACGATAAAATTAGAGTGTGCAATGAATTTTAAACTCAGTAATTTTGGAGTAGGTAAAAGTATATGGCTATATGCCTCAGTGCAGCTCTCGAAGGTTTAATAATCAACTTGTGTGGCTCTTGAGTTCCATAAGTTTGGCCAACCCTGATCTATATGCTTGGGTCAGCCCTGACCTCAACCCCAGCTTTCCCAACTCCTCCCACTGCCTCAGGACTGCCTCACCCTAAGTTACCCCTCACCCCATTTCCCCTGACTTCTTGACTTCTTCCTCGCTGCTGTTATGGAAAATTTATAAAGGTCTATGTGCATCTTAATAAAAATAAGACTAACATAGATTGGGAATAAAAACTAATAGTGTAGTAGGCAAAAACAATGCAGGATAGCCAAATAATAAAGCAAGGCTCAGTGAAAAACTGCTAACTCACCAGCAATACAAAGAGCAGTTGTAAGAGAGATAAGTAGGCAAGGACATGTCCATGAAGGATATACAAAGAACTACTGAAGGGAAAGCCTTGTGGTTATCTTGTAACATATGGATGCTGATGCAAGTTGTTTATTGTACAGTATATAAGCTATAGCTTTGACACCAGGGGGGTGGGAAGCTTCCTGGCTCTGCTGGGAATCTGTAACTTTCCCCTTCTTGTACAAGAATAAAAATCTTCAACCACTAAGCTGTGGTGTCTGGTACTGATTGGCCCACCTAGGCATCCTAAATGGGAGTTTTCCCATAACACTGCGCTCCCCCAGCTCACTGTTCCCTCTAAGCTATGTGCATGTGCATGTGCACACACACATCGTGAAACCCATGCACACAACAAAATAAAGTGTGCTCAAAAAAATTCAACAGTGCTAATATTAGCACACACAAAGAAATTTCTTGTGCACACAGCCTACAAAAAATTAGAGGGAACATTGAATCATAGAATCATAGGGTTGGAAGGGACCTCATGAGGTCATCTAGTCCACTGCCTTGCCCAGCTCGCCTTTCCCTCACCTGCCCCCATCCCCACCTTACCAAAATCCTACTCACCCTGTCATTGTGCTGGTGGAGCTCAAGAAGAGAGCAATGGTGACCACACAGCCACCAGATGACAAAGCCCTGAACATACTGCCTAGGCCAAGGCCCCACAGACAGGGCTTTTCAATTACCCATTGCTCTTCTGCTTCTGGCTCATGCCCTGAATGTGCTGCAGACTGCCCCCAGTCATGGGCTGCAACACATAGCCTCCTGGGCCTGAGCTACATGGACTGGGCTTTTTAATTTCCTGCTGCTCTTCTCCTACCGTGAGCCATATGCCTCGGTATGTGCAGGGTGGGAGATTTAAAAAGGCCCTGACCCAGCTGATCTTCCAAGTGTGCAAGGGCTCAAGGCAGGCTACATCTTGCAGGTGGCTGTGGGTGAGGCAGACCCAAGGCTGTGGAAGAAGTGGCAGGAGTGTCGCTGGAGCCCACAACAGAGGCATGTGCCCTGAGCCCTTGCAGCAGTGCCCTAATGCCTGGGGCATCCCCTGCCTCTCCCAGCCCCATCCCCAGCTGAGTATCTGCAGCTGGGCCGGCCTTAGCAGCACCTGCCTCTCCTGGCCTGGATCGCCCATGGCAGCCACTGCCTCGCCCAGGGCCGGGGATCGGGGGCTGGGCTGGCAGCGGCAGGAGCCCTGAGCCCTGACTCCAGATCAGGGGCAGGGCTGGGCCCGGGCCTGGGCCCTGTGTCTTTTCCCAGGACAATGATGCTCCTGGGAGTTGGAAAAGCTGGGCTGAGGTGGCTCCAGGCCAGTGGGGGTGTGGAGCTGTGATGGAAAAGCTGGAGTCAAGGTGGCCTTGGGCTGGTAAAGGGAGAGATCTGTGCCCCAAATCTTTTTGCTATGCAGCAACATTCCTTGCATGGCCCCATGGACCCATGCCCAGTGATGCCTCTGGGATAAGATACAGTAAAGGGAAAGAAAAAGGTTCAGGCAGGTGAGTTGAGGGGCCCCTGAGTGACCATGGAGGGAGAATGTGAGTAGATGAGGAGACTGAGGAAAACAAAAGTAGCCACAGAAGATCAGCTTCTACACTGGAAGGGTTAGGAGTGAGGGGAAGTGAAGCCCCTCTCTCAGTAGCCAGCACGGAGCCTCACATTTTTGCACATGAATTTCAGATTAAGTTTGGAACTTGAAATGATTATATGACAAACACCTGTCAGAGATAGTTTAAGATGGTGCTTGGTCCTGCCATGAGTGCAGGGGACAACTTGATGACTTCTCATGGTCCCTCCCAGTTTTTATGGGATGGGAGTTTGGCTTTCTCTGAAGACTGAAAAATAAAGCAAACAAAACCAGGATTTATTATTTTTAGCTCATCATTTTTAGTCTGATCTCATAATTCAGTAGCCTAATTTAAGCTTTTTGAATGCTAGGAGTTGGCAGTACGGTGCTGTGATTTATATTCTGAACTGTTGCAGTGTCAGTGCTGTCGAGGACTTCACTTGCACTTTCTGGCACAGCTCACAGAAACAGTGGTGGCTGTTGGGAAATTTCTAAAGCTTCTTATAAGACCACAGAGGCCTAGAAGAGTTGTGGAAAAAGAGAGCACATTCCTATAATCTCCTGATGAACTGCAATATATCAGCTGGAAACTCCTATAAATCCATTAGAGCTAGAATAAATTCTAAGTCAGTGGTTCCCAACCTGGGGAGTCTGTGGACCTCTTCTAGGGGCTCCGCAGTGCTGCTTCCCCAAGGGTTGGAGCCCAGCTGAGGCCCTGATGCTCCCACCGGGCTAGATCCCAGCAGGGTGGGGGCCACAGACGGCTGGCTGCCGCTACTACTGCCACTCACTGACTGCCGATGCTGATAACAGCACAGCTTCCCTCCCCTGCAGGGGCTGCTTGCCCCCACTCCTCAGAAGAGGCCGGCTGGGACCATGGCCACGACAGGGGAATGGGGCCGCAGGCAGCTCCCGGGCAGGGGCGGTGAGCCATAGCCGCACACTGCAGCAGCCATGGTCCCATTCTCCTGCCAGCAGTAGAGGCTGCTGTGGCTATGGACCCCTGCCCCGGAGCTGCCTGCGGCCCCATTCCACTACCGGGAGCAGCCATGGCCCCCTGCCCAGGAGGGACTCCACTCCCCAGCAGGAGAGTGGTGTGGGCCAGATGCTGACCCCCTGCAGGCCAGATTCTGCCTGAAGCGTGCTGCCACAGAGCAGTGGCATGCAGGGGGTCCCCAATATTTTTGGATCTTGAAAAGGGATCCCCAGCCTTAAAAAGGTTGGGAACCCCTGTTCCAAGTCATTTTTTGAAAAATAGCAGCTAGAATGAATACTCAGCTCATACTTCTTGCTCAGCAAAAGAAGTTTCTTCTGAAGCTTTTGAAAGGGCATCAGGAGGCAGCTTCAATGAAACAGTTTAGGGAGTTCGAGCAGTATCTGTAGAAAGCAGAGACTGAGGTGAGAAATTTGCACAACTCCCCAGGGAAGAGGCAGGAATCCACCATAACAGTCTCAGGCAAAGGGAAATGAGTTACTGAGATCTGGAAAAGCCAGAACTGTAGTTGCAAAACTGTAGAATGAGGAAGGCACTCTGGAACACTGATCTCTGCTTGCCTTGACATTACCACCATTAAAGAAGAGTGAGAACCTCCCCTTCACTTTGGAAATTAATTTGATGATCACTCAGTGGAAGTTAACAAGTGCCTGTGAACAGGGAATTAGCTGGGATCGGAAAATCCATTATGAGAGTTGTTGTGGTGGAGGATTTGCTAGATACAAACAGGAACTAATTCAGGGAAGTCCTATGGCCTGTGGTAATTTAGAAGGTCAGACAGACTAGATAATTCTCATAGTGCCTTCTGGTTTTATAATCAAGCAAAGCATAATCAAAGCATACTTTTAATTGTCTGAAAACTTATCCTAATAGCTGTGATACTATCTATTAATATTAAGTTCCAAAGGGTCAGCCATATTAGTCTAGTTCAGCAAAACAAACCAGGAGTCTAACAAAGAAAAACAAATTTATTTATCACATAATGATATCAAATAATTTATAATGATACCATGTGATAAATAAATTTGTTAGTCTTTAAAAGTGCCACTAGACTCCTGCTTTTTTTTTATATATTAACTGTTGTTCTCATTGATTTTGCAACTATGTATTCTACCCATTTACATCCCTAATCACAAAATCCCTGCGCAACAAAAACTATCAAAATATGTCATTGAGCCCCCTCTCAATTTCTGTGGCTAGGGAAGGAATATGCATGTGCTGGTCTTGGAAACTCCCCCACTTTGGGAGGGGGAAGAAAGAATGTACAGCCTCCCAGGCACTGGCAGCTTCAATCTACAAGGAAACTCTACACCTGCACATCTACCCACCCCCTTCCTTCCTCTGCTTGTCTCCATATGGGCTGTATTTCTGCTTTGCTTCCAACAAATCCAGAAACTAACAGGCAAGGGCAGTGAAATAGCAAAGCTCTAAGAATGGTGCTTCTTTGCTGGAAAATGAGAGTATATACAGAGATGAGATAAGCAACTGAAGTACAGAAGTGGCTGTGAGTGGCAACTTTGTCATGTATTTTCTGGTTTGTTTTCCAAAATGATATACATACAGTTGCCTGCTACAGAATCAAACTGTGTTTGTCACAGACATTTTATTTTGAATTATAGGCCTTACTAATATGGACAATATTAATGTATTTCTTTCAGCAGACATACAAAAATATATGACTGTATGGAGCTGAATGTTGAGATATTAACCATCTTTTTATTTGTGTCTAAAGGAATCAGTTACTGGATATATTTTGCTATTGGGAATTGAACCCATGGTCTCCTCTTTCATTTCTTACTAGTTATTTTGTTCAGGGAAAGAATTTGAGTTATGGGAAGAAGATACTTACACCCTGGCATCTTGTGACCAAAGATGACTCCTTACAGTTTAAATCCAGGGCAGTCTTCCCAGGACATTTTTTCTAAAGCAGAAACCAAAGTGTCATTACATTCTTCCTTCTCAGGTGCGTGAGCCTCTTCTGTCCCCCAAAGCTCCTGCACTTCTGAATATATGAATTGGTTTCATCACTGTTTCTTATCTGTGATTAACAAGAATCTCATTTCTTTCATTTTTACTTTTCTCTTGTTTTTTTTCCTTCCACTTGTTTTCTGTGGGATTTTTTCCCCCTAATTTTCTTATCTTTTTCCCGTCAACATCCTATTATGTTTTTACATCTATTCTTCCCTTTCCTCTTGTCTATAAATAGTTCTTAACCCACTCTTTCTCTTCTCTCTTTGTCCACTTACCTTTCAGTTTGTCATCTTGTAGACTGATACACTCAAAGGTCAGAAGGGACCAATATGATCATCTAATCTGACCTCCTGCACAATGAAGACCACAGAACCTTACCCTCCCACTTACTATAATAAACCTCTAACTTATGACTGAGTTATTAAAGTACCCAAATCATGGTTTAAAGACATTACGGTACAGAGAATCCAACAGCGAATGAGTTGGGTTCTATGTTACAGAGGAAGGCAAAAAAGGCCCAGAGCCTTTGCCAATCTGTCCTCAGGGAAGATTGCCACCCACTGCAAATATGGCGATTAGTTAAATCCTGAGCATGTGGGCAAAACCCATTTGCCAGACACCCAAGAAAGAATTCTCTGTAATAACTCAGAGCCCAGCCCATCAAACGTCCCATATCAAGCCACTGGCATATGTACTACCAGTGGACAAAATTAGTCAATTGCCTAACTAGGATTTCCCATGATAAATTCATCAAGCTCAATTTTAAAGCTACCTAGTTTTTTTTCTCCCCCCCCCCCACTGTCCCCTTGAAAAACTAGTGGTTAGAAATGTTTATCTATTTTCAAGCCTAAACTTCCTAATGGACAGTTGACATCCATTTCTTCTTGTGTCCACATTGGCCCTGAACTTAATTCCTCTCCCTCTCTGGTATTTATCCCTCTGGTATATTTATCGACTGCAATCATATTACCCCTCAACCTTCTTTTGGTTAGACTGAACAAGGCAAGGTCTTTGAGTCTCCTCTCAGAAGTCAGGTCTTCCATTCCATGGTACATCCTAGTAGCTCTTCTATCCACTTGTTCCATTTTAAATTAATCTTTCTTTAACATGGAGGACCAGAACTGCACTCAATGAAGGCTCACCAGAGCCTTGTAGAGCAATATTAACTCTTATCTGATGCATCCTATGACCATATTTTAGCTTTTTTCATGACCACATCACATTGGCAGCTCTTAGCCACTCTGATCAACTAATATGTCCAGGTCCTTCTCCTCCTCTCTCACTTCCAACTGATGTGTCCCCAGCTTACAGCAAAAATTCTTGTCCTTAGTCCCTAAATGCATGACTTTGCATTTCCCACTGTTAAATTTCTTCCTATTCCTATTACTCCAGTTTACAAGATCATCCAGGTCTTCCTATAGGTCTCAATCCTTCTCTGTATAGGCAACACCTCTCAGCTTAGTATCATCTGCAAACTATTAGCACATTTCCACTTTTGTGCCAAGGTCAGTAATAAAAAGGTTAAATAAGATGACTACCAAGACTGATCCCTGAGGAATTCCATTAGTAATGTCCCTCCAGCCTGAAAGTTCACCTTTCAGTATGACCTATTGTAGTCTTCACTTTAGGCAGCTCATTATCGAGCTTTCAATTTTCATATTAATCCCCATCTTTTTTAATTTAACTAATAATTCTTCATGGAACCATATCAAATGCCTTACTGAAAGCTAGGTAAATTAGGTACACTGCATTCCCTTTGTCCAAAAAAATCTGTTTTCTTCTCAGAAAAGGAGATCAGATTGGTCTGGCACAGTCTACCTTATGTAAAGCCATGTTATATTTCATCCCAATTACCATTAACCTTGATGCTGTTAATTATTTTTACAAATTTTTTTCCAATACTTTGCATACTACTTAGGTCAAACTACCAAGTCTGTAGTTACTCTGGTCACTTTTTTTCCCTTTCTTAAATATAAGAATTATGTTAGTGCTTTTCCAGTCATATGGTACAACCCTTGCGTTTGCAGATTCATTAAAAATCCTTGCTAATAGGTTGCAGTTTCACATACCAGTTCCTTTCATGTCCTTGGATGTAGATTATCTGGGCCCCTCAGTTTAATCCCATTAAGCAGTTTGAGTTTGGCTTCTACCTCAGATGTGATAATTTCCACCTCCATATCCTCAATCTCATTAGCCACCTTACCACTATACCCGAGCTCATCATTAGCCTCATTAAAAACAGATGCAAAGTATTTGTTTAGATATTCAGTCATGCACAGAATGGTCTTAACATCCATTCCATCCTCAGGACTTAGCCACTGCACTTCTTTTCTTTTTTTAGTTTCTATTTATATGGCTGCAGAACATTTTACTGTTAGTTTTAATTTCCTTTGAAAGGTTCGGTTCTACTTAAGTTTTGGCCTTTCTCACTTTATTTCTACATGTTCGGACCTCCAAGAGATAACTTTCCTTTCTGATCCCTCCCATCTCCTGCTCCTTGTAGGCCTTCTGCTTTCTCTTAATCACTTGTCTCAGATGCATACTCTTCCAGCTTGGTTTACAAATCTTGACTATGAATTTTTTCCCCTTCCATGAAATGCGGGCTTCAGATGGTTCCTGCAACTTTGACTTGAAGTCGTTCCAAGCTCCTTCACCTTTAGATCCAAGAGTTCTTCAGTCCAAACCACTTCCCCAACTAATTGTCTTAATTTTGGAAAGCTAGCCATTTTGAAGTCAAAGACCCAAATCACAAATCTATTTTTGTTTAACCTTCCATTTAATTTGAAATGAATTAGCTCATGGGTACTTGACCCAAAATTGTCTCCTACAACCAGTTCTTCTATAAGATCCTCACTAATCACCAATATCAAATCTGAAAGGCATCCCCTCTTGTTGGTTCAGTAACTGGTGAAACAAATGAGGAGTCCTGTGGCACTTAAAGACTAACAAATTAATTTATTTCATGAGTTTTTGTATGAGAAAATCCCACTTCATCATTCATCACCTATCATATCCAGAAAAATCTAAGCCCTATTATTACTAGCACATGTCCTCCAGTCTATATCTTGGAAGTCTTTCATAATAACACAGTTCCTGATAGTATTTCACTAAAAGCCTTAAAGAAGTCTCTGTCTATGTTCTAATCAGAGCCTGGTGCTCTGTAGGACACCCTAAGTACTATTCTATCTAGTAACAGTCTTCCCCAATATGATTTTTACCCTGACAGGCTCTTCTTATCAATTCCAACACTTCTAATTTCTTTACAGTTTATCTCATCATTGATATGTAATGCCACCTTTGCCTTCATATCTGTCTTTCCTAAACAGCACATACCCTTCAATACTTGCATACCAGTGGTGAGAACTATTCCACCATGTTTCTGTTTTCCTTGTAATATTTGATTTCACCTCCTCTACCAGAAGCTCTGCTTCCTCCTTTTTGTTGCCCAGACTCCTCATATGGCATACAAACATTTTAATTTTTGCTGTTTGTCTTTGGTCATGTTCCTTACCTGATCTGGTACAGTCATTCTACTGACAATGTTGCCTGCTAGACTGGTATTTACACTGTCTTTCCTCTTAATGTCTGTTTTGCTCCCCACTACTGTGCCCTTTCTTACTTCATTTTTCTCCTTCTCAATGCTAAAATCAGGTGTGAGGATTATCCGGGCATCTCCCAACCATCTCCACAGGGGTTAAAGTACGCCAGACCACCCTGGAACAGCTTTCTGTGGCCCTTTATTTTTAGGGGGGCAGTGTTCCAGGGCCCCATAAAAATAGAAGAACACACCAGAATGGTGCATTCTGGGGGCCCCTAAAAATAAGTAACGCGCTGGAAAGCAGCGTTCCAGTACATTCCCTGCAGGACCAGCTGAAGGAAGGGGCTGCAGGCTGGAGCGAGCCTGGCAACTCCTCCCCACCTTTCCTGGTGCCGGTGCATGTGCCGGCGCCAGCGCCGGCACTGACCCCGTCCCTTCCTGCTGGGCCCGGGCAGTGCATGTGGCCCAGACCCAGTCTCGGGCCTGTGTCCCCTCTCACCAGCCAGCCAGTGCCGCAGTCTCCCTCCCCCCAGCCCCACTCCTTGGCCATGTAGGCAACACAGGTAAGGGGGTGGAGGGGGAGGTTGGGGACAGACAGGCAGCTCATGGGGAAAGCAATGGGGGGGTGGGAAGAAGCAGTCAGGATGGTGGGCTGGGAAGATGTGGAGGGCTGAAGGGGGTGGAGTGGGGGAATGGGGACAAGGGGACTGAATTGGGCTGGGCAGGTGTGGAGGAGATTGGGAGCCTGAAGGGGGTGAAGTGAAGATGGGGGATCTGTGGGTGGGGGGTTAGGAATGCCGGCATGGGGACATGGGGGCAGGGAGCTGAGGGAATGGGGATTGAGGCTGAGGAGGACATGGGGAAGGAGGAGGTCTGATTAGGGGCAGGCATTTGTGTGGCAGTAGCTGGGGTGGGGGCGGGTATTTGGGGGGGCAGTAGCTGGGGTGGATGAAGGGGGCCCAGACCTGTGTGAAGGGGGTCGGGACCTGCGTGAAGGGGACCTGGAAATTTAGGAGAGTTCCAGGGCCCACAAAATTATACTTTAACCTCTGCATTCCCACAGGTCCCTAGTTTATAGCTTTCTTAATCAGTTGTACTGACCTCCATCCTAGAAGTCTTCTTCATGTTGTCTTACTCCTTTGCTGCTGCATGTTATTTCTCTGTTTTCCTTCTCTTTTCCCCTCTTTTATGTCTCTTCTCCTGCATTCTCCTCTGGTTCATTTGCCCTCCCTATGTCTGGATAAGGTAAGTGGAAACTGTTCTTCAGGAACCATTTTTTTTCCCCCCCAGTCAGGTCTTCATTCCTGTGCAACTCACTTAATGGATTCTAAGCACCCGCAATAAACTGATACAAACATTGTGAACAAGTGCTGTGAAGGTGAGTATTCAAGAGTGAATGCTGGAGATAGCTTTGCTGAAATTAATGGTTTAATAGGATTCATTGACACACATGAATGAGCCTCTAAGCTTCATTCACCAACCCAAAGCTAGAGGACTGCCAGGTATGGAAATGGACTCTGTATACTCTGTTAGAACTGGAGTCTGATGGTTGTAAGTTTTATTGCCAGTCTTACATTTTCTGAAGTAAACCATTGAGAAGAAATGGCATGAGTTTAGTACCCATTCAGATGGGTCAACACTGTTCCTGTTTGCTAACTTTTATTTATTGGACACAAACAGTGTGCTCAGTGCTGTTTAGAAGAAGACAGTCTCTGCTCTGAGGAATGAACACTATAACATAACATAATATAATATAATACAGATGCACAAAAGTGGTAAGCTCGTGCTTACCAGTTGACAGTCACAGAAGAGATCCATGAATATAAAAATGATAAGACCAAAAACCCCACCAATAGTCACCTAGATCCACTTCCACATGCCAGAATTTTTCTATATCATCACATCCTCTTACACTTCTCTAACCCAGTGTCTTCTGCTTCACTCCTTTCGTCCATATATCCAATACTTCCGTTTGCCAGCCCAAACCTCCCACATCACTTTTTCCCTATCCAAAATGTTCCAGGATCACACCCTACCCACTCCCCACCTATCCTTGATTGCATCTTGTCTTCCTATCTACTTGCCATCTTCATTTTGGCACAAACCTTCCTCCAGTAATTCCTTCTTTGCTCCACTCCCCCCCCCCCCCCAAAAAAAAACCCTATCTTGTATCTGCGACACTTTACTTGGGAACTCAGATCCATTAAACCACTGTTACCCCTTGGCTTCAGCAGGTGAAAGCTTTGCTGCTGTTAATCTGCAAGTCTGCTCCCTAGCATTCCAGTCTGTCTGCTTTGCAAGCAAACTCCTCAAGATTCTGCCAGTCAAAACCTTGACTAGCAGGTAAGAATCAGTGAACCCAATTTCCGCAGAGACATTTCCCTGGAGTGCCCATTTCTTTTCACTGGATGCTCAGAGCAATTGTAAAATTTGATGCCTATAAAAACGCAAGAGCTCACACCAGCCTATTTGACTGCATGCTCACAGTTTACTTCAATATACAATAATAACACTGAGATGGTTTTGTAATACAACAATATTTTGATTAATAAAGAACATGGATTTCAGTGAAACAGGCAAGAATAAAAGAAATAGAAAAGGATGGATGGAAGCAGACAGAACAAAAATAACACACTGTGACAGGATCTCTGGGTCCCACATAAATGAGGAAGGGATCAGACAGACTCTGGTGGCAGAGCTAGTTCTACCCCTCTGGCTCTGTCAACCATACATTGTAGGAAAGAGGTCTTTAAAAGGGTGAAAGCTGCAGTCACTTGAGGGGAGGACCATGATTTTTCTCAGTAGTAGGGTGTAAACATGACCACCTGAATCTGTGGTGTGAATTTCTAGGCAAGAAACCTTCTCCCTCACCCTGAAGAGAATACAGCAAACTTCCAGAGTAAAACAGATGGGATGAGCCTGTCTTAGAAAGCTGGTGAGGTTAATTTCTTCATATCCATTGTGTTGCAGCTGGATTGTTTACAGAACTATAGACCTCCTCCCTACCATTCCTTTGGTGGGGCTACAGGCAGAGAGTCACCTTGAATGCATGGCAATTTGTGACTTTCATTTTGGTGTCCTAGCTGGAAAGATTTGAAGAGTTTCACAAAGGGCAGAAGCCACTTCCTCTTCGCTATGCAAGGAATGAGGCCTGGGTTATGATCATTCAGTGTGGCTATCTGGGTGTGGTCTGGTTCCCTCATGTGCTGAGGGCAGAACCGTGAAGGACTATGTTACACATGACTTGTAGTGCCTAAAACTTAATTCTAGCAAGATTATATCCATGTCTCAGTCTGTTGCTTGCAGTAAAGTATCCGCAGTTCCTGTCTTTCAGGCTAAGAGGATCCACTGTTCATAGGCTCAGAAGTTGCTGTTCCTTATGCCCCATAGGTAATGGATATCTAAGGAATCTGCTCCCTTTCTTTTATAGTCTGGTGAAATTTTGAAGTCCACCACCAAATAAAGATTTTTCTCCCTGCTGCTTATGCAGATGCTATTCTATCTCTCTCCTTTTCTGGTCAATTTGCTTCTCTGATTGGCTTAATTGTTCTGTTTACCTATGTGAAAGTTAGTTCAAAGTAAAAAAAAAAAAAGTGTGGCTAGTTCAAAGTAAAAAGTTAGTTCTAACTGAAAAAAGCGTGATTAGTTCAAACTAACTTTGAACTGCTTAGTTCAGACTAACCACGTCCAAACTAAACTTTTAGGTGTAGACATAGCCAACAATATTCTGCCAGGCCAAGATGGCAGCAACAAAGGGCTGGGTTCTATATCTAGGAGTTTCTAACATTACACCTACAGGCTTAAGCTCACACCCAGTCCCCTGAGAAATCATGTGCTATGCCTTGGGTGCCCTAGAAGGCAATACGTCCCCACACACAAGCATGCATCTGAATGTAGCATAGAAATGTTTTAATAATAACACAAAACAAATATAAAGGGAAATATTAAAACCAGCACTGATCTGGGTGACAGTGCAGTGCAGGGTTCACAAAACCAACAAGCAGAACTTACCCCACCCTAGTGTACATAGAATATGACCTTCACTTATCCATTATCCCCATATTCACCAAAATAGTTTTAGCATCCACCTCTCCTGGGGGTGGGAGGGACCTCAGCCAGTCCATTCCAGTTTGTTTCTGCCATCTTTGGGTCCTGCTGAATCCTGTCTGCTTGCTCTCTCTGTCAATGTAAATATAAATAAATTTGTTATTCTTTAAAAGTGCCACAAGACTCCCTGTTTGTTTTACTGAACTAGACTGACACAGCCACCCTTTTGGAACTTGTGAATGATATTCATGATCACTGTTTTTATATGACACCTTACAAGACACTGTTTGGCTGTTTTGACAGCAGTGTGTGTGTGTGTGCCCATTGCCATATGACAAAAATAATTGTTACCAACTTTGCCCACCAACTCGGGGTATGCTCATTTATTAGGGTTGCTTTCTCTATGGGGAAGATGGTAATTCTATTAGCGTGCTGCTTGTGTCACTCGTGTTTCTATATAGGTGCGTCTGAGCGGACCGGGTCTATCAGCACTCTCAGCTGACCCCTTATGTGTCCCTGAACTCAGTAGGCTGGGTCACACAGCACTTCTCTGCTGCTACCCTTATGTGCCCCTGTACTGCACCAAACTAGGCTTGATTATGGATCTTGAGCAGGCTGGGTCACACAGCACTTCTCAGCTGCTACCCTTATATGCCCCTGGACTCAATCAGGCTGGGTCAAAACAGCACTTGTCAGCTGTCACCCTTATATGCCCCTGGAGTCAATCAGGCTACTACCCCTATCAATGAGCAAACCTTATAAGGTTGTGGGCATTACAGGGATCTTTGGCTAGGTAATAGAAGCGTTGCTGCAAAGCGATATAAAGAAACCAAGACCACAAAGGAGAGGGAATGATGTCTTAGAAGAGTCTGGAAACTGGCTTGATAACAAAAGGCATTTTATTGCTAGATATCTAAAACTTGTACTACTAATAATAATTACAAAGGAGAGAAGAATACCCCAAAATACCCAGTTACAGCATTGATAAACCTACAAGGAAAGAAGAACACCCAGCTACAATATTACCTAGATTCTACTGTATCAGGCCTAGAGAGGGAGAAAGAGAAAGAGAGAGAGAGAGAAGTTGGGGCAGGGAGGTCTCACCACTCCGTGTAGCAGAAAGGTTTCCAGGTTGTGCAGATCAGGGTCAGAGGCTGGATGGAAACAAAGCTCCCACAGCAATCAGCAAGAAAGAAAAGCCAAATCCCAGGGGAAATGATACAGCTTTAGATCCAAGCATCAGGACTCAATCCAGACTCACACAGGATTCAGAAAGGATCCAATCAGGACTTGCACAGGACACACACTACACACTACACTACTGCACTACTGTTGGATGTGGGAAAAGGTTTTTTATAAGGACTTGTTTACATGGCCAATACACATTCCTGGCTGGGTGTAATGGTTCAGAGAAGCTCACAATACAGTCAGGCAGACTCAGTATTTTGGGTATCAATTATCATGTCTGTGACTAGAATGGTCTGATAATTGCTGAGTTTGTTTGTGTTGGTGTGAGATTCCCCATCAGGCAATGCTTCCCTGCTTCTTCAATCCCAGAGTTCAGTGCAGCTCCTGCTTTGGAGCCCGGCTCTCCATAGTCAATGCAAATGAAGCTCCATTTACTGTGCTGATGGCTTTTGGATATGGGTAGATGAGGATGTCTCCCATTTCCTACTGGTTTTGGTTTTCAGTTCAAGCAGAGGTTGGGGAATGTGTGGGGGGAGGGAGGCACAGGCTGGATACTATGCTCTGATTCCTCAAGAACACAGAGCTAACACGTAACATAATCACTTTACCTCTAGCCAGAACTCTTTCCCTGTTATGTATATCCAAAAGCTTCCCATCAAGAAGCACAGAATTATACATCTATAGGCTGTACATAGGCTAGCTCCAGCCCAAGAGAGGGTAGCTCCAAAGGAGGCATTTTTATCATAAAGTTATGGGGTGTTTTTAGGAGGATCACAGGAATGGTTACATTTGGGTTTTTTACTACAGTGGAGACCCATTAACACGTGGGCATCGGGGGACAAGCCCCAGTGACTATGCGTTAAGTGGACCGTGTGTAAATGGGACCAGTGTTTCTCCTAAGATCTGCGCATGCGCGCAGCAAAAAGCACTCGCCAGTGCACAAATCAGCGCAGACCCAGCAGCCAGGGACCCTAGCCAGCCCGAAGACACAGTCTTCGGGCTGGCAGGGAGCAGCGGGGATCCAGATGTGTCCCCAGCTGCTTCTGGACAAGCTGGGAAGCTTCTGCTGCGGGAGGCCATCCGGATCTGCTCCCTTCCGCCCCCCCCCCAGCTTGTCTGGGTGGCGGAAGCTCCTATGCTTATCCTGCGGGTCTGGGGATGGATCCAGATTCCCCCTGGCCTGCTGGTGATGGCGCAAAGCTTCTGCCACCACTGGCAGGCTGCAGGGATCCGGATTTGTCCCCATCTGCCGCCAGACAAGCGGAGGAGCTTCCACCACACTGGCAAGCTGCAGGGGGGGAGCGGATTCGGATGGCCCCTTCGATGGAAGCTTCCCAGCTCGTCCAGAAGCAGCTGGGGATGCATCCGGATCCCCGCTGCTCCCTGCCAGTCTGAAGACTGCGTCCAAGGCTCATGAAAAGAAAAAGGCAGCACTACTAAGGCTTGCTCCACGTGTTTCCTGCCCCGGCCAACTTCCGCTTGTAGGCAGCGTGCGTTACTAGGTCCAGTGCGTTAACTTGCTGGCTTTGGGGGATATGACCGAGGCATGTGTTAACCGGATCCGTGCACTAACCGGTCGCTTGTTAACGGGTCCCCACTGTACTAACAAGCATAAATTTCTCAAGAAATTTTGTCAAGTTTGAGAAATGAAAAGTTTGCAAGAAATTTAGGGAAAAAAATTGGTTTTGGTCTGAAACAGACCAAAACCAAAATTTGAAATGTTGAAAATTTCAAATGAACTGGAAATGTCAAATTCTAGGCACTTTTAACTGTGAGTGTATATGGAAAGACAATTGCAACTTTAATTTATGGAAAAGCAACTATTTCTTGAAATTAAGTAATATTTGAATACTATTTTTGTCTTGTATTAGTTTGACCTGAAAATTGCCAGGTTTACTCTGAAAACAAATGAATATTATTGTGCAGTGTTTTTGTGGTTGATTTTAGTGGGAGGAGCAGCAGACACTGACTATGGTTTTGACATGCTCTTCATTGATTGGTTGCAGTTTTGAAAGAACATAAATCGTTGTTTTGCTGATAGCTAACAAAGAACCACATTTAGTTCAAGTGGTAGGACGTAGGTTGTTACCCAGGCTCTGCTGGTTTATCTGACTTAACATATATATAAAGTTGCAGCCACAGTTTCCTTAGGAGGTTGACTCTGATCTCACATATAATGCCATAAGATAAAACAATTTAAAAAAATAAAAGCTTTCAAATCTTTAGTGCCAAGTGCTTTGTGCAGTAATCCAGAGCATTTGGATTAAACTGTGTGTAGATTTATTGAGATTAAACTATTATAAAATGTTTCCTTTTCGAATGCTTGCAAAGCGTATAATGCTTTGTCATGTCTCCATCTATCCAATGAATTTTCCACCACAATATTTAAATGTAGATAGATTTTGCATTGACTCATGCACAAGGCAGTTTTCAAGAGAAGAAATTGCAAACTATTCTAAAAGTTGCTATTATTTCCAAATTAGACACAATTCTTTCTGTGATAAATCTGTGAGACCAAATAAAACCCACAAAAACAGAGAATATGTTCGTCATTGACCTCCAAACCAGTCAGGCACACTTTTTAAAAGTAAAATGAAAAGCTAAAATCTGATAAAACAACTTCACTTTTAACATGATTTTGGCCTGGAAGGAACGTAATTTGCATAGGAGCATTTTCCAGGTGAGGTAGCTAATGAATAAAAGCTTTAAATAACTTGCCAAAAGATGACACAAGAAGTTAATGAGAGATTCCAAGAACAGGTTCTAGATCTCAAGGGGGTAGACCACAATGTATCTGTTAGGACTGAGGACTTGTCACCCACAGAGCTCCACATATGAAAGTGAGCTAATTATGTTCGCACCCATCTTTTAAAGCGTGTATGTGAGTGAAAAGCTGTGTTGTGAGTCACATTTTTTCAGTTTGGTTAAGTAGACACAGTGATCAGTGGCTGGGCTGGTAAGGTTCCTAACCTGGTGTGTTAGACACTACTTTAGAAACCTGGTTATAGTCTTGACTCTGACATTTAAATTGCAATATTTTTAGAACTCTTTTTTAACCAACTTTTTTCATAGTGAAATCATGGAAGTATAGCTGATTTTTTATGTAGTAAACATTGAATTTATCAGTCTTTCAAATTATTTATCCAGAATTTCCTAGCCAGGCCTTTTTGGTTATTTGCTACTCATTATTTCTATTCTAGTCTATGCATTTTCTTATAACACAGATAAAGTATCAAAACACCTTCAACGATTGACTTAAGTAACATGACTAATATCTATCAAATGTACTTTTTTTTCCTCTTATCATCTCCCCAGAGGGAAAATTGTGTTGCAGCCAAGTGGTTTTGGTTGTTCAGGTTGTTCTGTATGTTTATGTGCATGCTACTCCATGTTTACATTAGATAATATGGATCACAGAAATGTGTGCATTTGGAGAAGTGCATGTGTGCATTTGGAGAAGGTTTGTGATAATAGGTAGTTCCTGTGAGAGTAAATCCACAGTTTAAGACAAACCCATATTTATTTTCTGTGAGGGCTATACAAATCTTGACAATGCTAAGCTGTTTTTGTTTTAAGGCCATTTCCTATCAAGCTGATCAATACAGTCTCACTGTTTCCTGCTGTATCCATCTTGTCTCCTGTCTTAGATTGGATTGTAAGCGTACTGGGGCTGACTGGCTTTTCTTCTGACTAGTCTCAGCACTTAACACAAGAGGGCCTTGGGTTATTAAATAATGATAAATAATCTTCCCCTTGTTTATTAACTTTAATTCACCCAGTAATGGAGTAGAAACATTCCTGTGTGAGTGGCTGACTCCTCACAAATTATAAACAGCAAATTGGTTGAAATGAAAAGTTCACAAACAGCCCACTGCTGGCATTAATTAGCCTAACTATTTGGAAAATACTTCTAAATAATGAACACATTTTTACACATCAGGATCAATTTCAGAGTAACTAATGATCAGGAAGATTGTTAAACTTTCAACTAATAATTCATTTATTTCTTGAGGTCCTGAAAGTGAACTACAACAGGCAAGAAGTCTATTCTGCTTTAGTTTCAACAATATATATACATGGGTAGAAAGCAAAATGGTATTTTTAATAATATATATTTTCTGTGTATTTAGGATAAAAATAGCAATCATTTTCATGCATTAGTTCTTCAGCATCTTTGTATTTCATATAATTAATTTATATATATCAAATCCACCAACAGAAAATGTATCCCTTGAATCATTACGATTAATTAATTATGCATGTTATGAAACCAAAATTGCCACACTTGCCATGAAGAATTAAAACTTCCATGAACAATGCTGAAAGTGTTGTTTCCCCAAATGGAAAAGAAAACAATCTGCACTTTGAATGGATAAACATTTTATGAATACCATAACATTGAATACATTACCACTAAGGTATTGAAGTAATGAATAATAGAAACCCATAACTGGTTAAGAATTATTAAAAGTATAAAAAAGAAGTGTTACAGATTCATGCCAGCCACAGATCTGTTGTACTGTGACTACAATAGTTATCCTCAATATTTAGCTGGCTTGAATAAATAAACTGAGACCTATTCCACATCAGCAAAAAATATTGTATTCTTTTATTCATCCCTTCTAATTTGACTGAAGGAAACAGTTAAGTCTTAATGTGATGGCTATTAAGCAATAGTGGAAATATTGTCCTACTCCATAAAATTTTATAAAAAATTCACTCCAAGAAAAATTACTTCTTTTGCAAATAGGATGGATGTATTTAAATCAAGGCAATTGAAATCACCAAAAGAAAATCCTCTTCTTAAACCAGCAGCTTGCCTGGGCCAAAAGTAGCCCCTATGGTCTTTCAGAGTAGCCTACTGCTCCCCTCCTGCTGGCAGCAGAAGGGGGCCACTGCCTAAGAACTCAGGTGGCTTTAGGGCTACAAGACTGGCGCTGGCTCCTTGGTGCAGCCAGGGGGACAGGAAATCAGCAAGGAGATCCTCACTGAACAACTTTTGTCTTGCTGCAGTAGAGGGGAGTGTGGTTGGTGGCAGAGACTCGTGGCCCTTTAGAGTTGTAAAAATGGTATCTGTAGGCCTCGAGCCAAAATGGTTGGAAACCACTGTCTTAAACAATTCAAACCAGCCATTGCTGGCTTTAAACTCCCTGTTTTCCACTCCTCTGTGTAGCTCACGGCCGCTATGTCTACACTACACGGCTCGGTTAAGTCAAATTACTAAGGTCTACTTAAGGTCTACTTAAAGTCAACTTTAAGTAGACTTTATTAAGTCAACTTATAGTGATGCCACATTGCATTAAATTGACTTTATAGAGTTGACTTAAGTCAAGGGACCTATTTAAATTTGACTTAATAAAGTCAACTTTAAATTGGTCCCCTGGCTTAAGTTGACTTTATAAAGTTGACTTAAATGACCCCACTGCATTAAGTCAACTTTATTAAGTTGACTTTAATGGCCACAATATGTTAAGTCAACTTAATAAAGTCAACTTAATCCTTAAAATTGACTTTAAGGGCAGCAGTTGTTAAGTTGACTTAATGAACTCCAAATGTGGCCAGGGCTTTGCTTAAACCGCCTTAAGCAGACTTAAGGCCATAGTGTGCACATACCCAGCTTGAGCTTTTAACGTGTGACAAGAGATATTTACATGATGAGTGACAGTGGATTTAAATTGAATGTCAATGAGAACATTGGCTTCTTCATTTCCAGTTTTGCCATGACTAGTTTTCATTGAAGAATTTGCATTTGACTCATAATTGGGGAGGATTTCTGCCTTTTATTATAATAGGTTTGGGATTTCTGTTTTTGCAACTCCTAATTGCAGTTTTATGGCAACTAGTACCAGCTTTCAGCTGTAATATTACTTTAACATGTTGCTCCAGTATAAGAAGCACTTTTGATTTGTATTTTTCTTTTTCACTTCTAGCTGATTTCTTTTAGCTTTAAACTGTAATTTAGTGTACTCCTTTCATTTAAACATGTTCACATCTTTCTTTCAAGTTTCTGCTTCTCGGAGTTCAACTTTCAGTTCATGTTGCACATAAAGCCACATAATTCACTAACTGTAACATGGAAAAGTAAAGTATTAAAAAAAAGTTTTTTGGTTACCTCAAAGAAACACAAATTGATAAGCAAAAATTGATCTTTTTCCCTCTGCAGGTTTATTTTTATGGATGGGAGTAAGATGACAGGTCATTGCTGTTGACAATTAAATTATAGAGAATACATGTTCCATGGCCTCTGCAAATAGTCACTCATGACTGGTGGTTTCTCTTCAGAGGTGATTGTTAAGGGAGGTTTTACTGTGTTCAGCAACTTTCCAGTAATCTCTGCTCTGCTGGGTAGAATGTAATCTGGACATAATTATTAAACCATGTCAATGAAATGATTGTTCTGAACAAAACAAAAGAGAAAATTTATTGTATAAATAAGCAGAAATCTTTTCATCTATGCAGGCTTGCTGGAATTTGCTTGTTGTGATTTTATATATGTAGAGAGAGAAAGAGAGAATAAACACACACACTATATACCAGTATATATATTACACCTATATACAGATAATTTAGTATCTGATTATATGTTTAGTTGCAGCATTGCTGATGGTACCAGCAGGTGACTCTGAAATTATAGATATTATAGATGATGGACATCCCTAACCCCTTATGTCTAACTCTGAAACAAAATGGTTTTTAAAAGGCACCCACTATTATGCAATGCCCTTCTTTAAAAGAAATGTAAATGGCGCGCAGACTCTAAGGTCAGAAGGGACCAATACGATCATCTAGTCTGACCTGCACAATGCAGGCCACAGAATCTCACTCCCCTACTCCTGTAATAAACCTCTGACCTATGACTGAGTTATTAAAGTCCTCAAACCATGGTTTAAAGATTTTAAGGTACAAGGAATCCAGCAGCAAATGAACCATGCCCCGTGCTACAGAGCAGGGCTGTAACTAGGCTGTCTGACACCTGGGTCAAGCAGCCCCAAAGGCACCTTTGCACCCTGGGCCCTGATCCATCTGAGTGTTGGGGAGCCAGATCTCCTAGTCCCCTGACTGGGCAGTTGCCTTCCTCACCTCCCAGCAAGTGCAGCCAGGGCTGGGCAGGGGTTGTGGGCTTTCCCTACCACTGGCATGCTGCGGCCAGGACCAGGAGGGGGGTTTCCTTCCTGGCAAGCGTGGCTTGGGTACAGTGCAAGAGATGACTTGCCGCAGCCTGGCTCGCAGAGTAATGTGCCTTTGGCAAAGACAAATTTCTCATCAGTGCCAGTAGGGTCAGTCTGGCGCCCTTTAAAATTCAGCACCCATGGCTTTGCCCTGTTTGTCCTGCCCTAGTTATGACCCTGCTACACACGAAAACAAACAATCAAAAAACCCACAGCCTGAGCCAATCTGCCCTGGGAGAATATTCCTCCCCAACCCCAAATATGGTGATCAATTAAACCCTTGAGCATATGGAAAAAACTCAACAGCCAGACACCCAAGAACAATTCTCTGTAGTAACTCAGAACCCAACCCGTCAAAGGACCCATCACAGATCATTGACATATCTACCAGCAGTAGTCAATGATCAGTCAATTGCCAAATTAGACTGCCCTATCAAACTAGTCTTCCCCCCCCACAATTTATTAAGCTCACTTTTGAAGCCAGTTAGGTTAATTGCCCTCACTGCTCCCCTTGGAATGCTGTTCCAGAACTTCATTCCTCTAACGGCTAGAAATTTGTGCCAAATAAAAGATTCCTCCTACCGCAGCTGTTTGTACCGCTGTTAAAGTGCTATATACATACAGTTTTACAGGGAAAATAATAAATCCTAAGAATTATCTAAATTAATTTAAACCCTTATCTCTAGCAGCACACCAAACAGCTTGACAAAACAAAACACTATTTTTAAATGTTAAAAGTCATAATTGCCTCATAAAAATTTTACTTCTAAACAGCAAATCTTTACCTAGGATGTCTGATTATATTGAGCAATAAAGAAATCACTTCAGAACTCCAGCAGTAACAATAAAAATATAATTGATAAATTTTCTGCCACAACAAACTAACTTACCAGTTTTGTTTTGAATGCAAACAAATTTGCAAGTAATCCACATCACGCATTTATGACAATAATCTAAATTTTCACTTAATAGAATATGAAAATAGGGTAAGCAGTCAACAAGAATGGTACAAAAATGAATTTTCTATTTAACAAATTGATCCAGATTGTTCAAACATGCCCACATCACCATTTTCAAAGTCTTAGTCTTCGGAAAGGCATTTTTCATAAAGTCGTTTTATTCCAATGATCAGGCCTTTCATTGCTTTGTTGTCTGTTTACATTTGATGTGTCCTTTATGAAACCAAATATACAGAAATTTTTTGAAAATATTCCCAAACACGATCTGTTATTGTTAGATGACCTTTACATTAACTTAGCTCTATGTTGTCTGTGTTCCCAGTGCTTTCTGACCTTTCTCCAGCAGATGGCTCAACGGTTGTAGGTTAGATTTCAGGCAAGTGGTGTTTATAGGTTTTGATTTGATCTACTTTTAGTCTTGATTGAAAAATTATATAAAAACAGTTCTCTTTGTTGTGTGTTTGTTTTTATAACAGATGACCTTAAAACCAATGCACCTAAAATGAAGAAAACAATTACAGAAGTCATGCAGCATGGTCAAACTTCTAGTACGAGGCATTTTAAGCACCATGAATCCATTTGTTTGCAAAAGGTTGGCTGGCTAGTGTAGCATGAACAGTGGCCAGCCAACATTTTGCAAATAAATGCTAAAAATGCCTCATACAAGAAATATGACTACTCTGAATTACTTCTACACTTGTTTTCTCCATTTTAGTGTGTTGGCTTTAAGGTCATCTGTTGTGAAAAGCTTGTTTATATATATTAAAATTCACCACTGTGGCTTTTTTTTCTTTTTGTTCTCCCTCCACTTGCTAGGTTTTGAAATCAACACTAGAGGCTGCAGTCTGAAAAGTGTTGTCCCTTCTTCCAATGTCTTGCTTTGACTCCAGTAAAAGAAACAAAGAGTCCTGTGACATTTAAAGACTAACAGATTTATTTATTGCATGAGCTTTTGTGGGAGAAAATCCCACTTCATCAGACACTTTGAAGATGGGGAACTTACAGAATGGGATGAAAAGAAATGCAAGGGAGTGTAAGACATGGGATCAGGTTATACAGTAACAGCAAATCAGAGAAGTTTTTAAGATTCAAAAACTGGGAAACAGCACATTGAGGAGGGTGAAATCAAATCACCTTTTTGAATGGGAAAAGAAGCCATCGTCATGATTTAAATCCTGCTTTAACACAATCTAATCTGCATATCAATTCTAAATCAGCTAATTATCTATGAAGTCTTGCAGTCCCATTGCCATACTTGAGCACAGTCATTAACAAATCATCCATAGAGTGATTAGAAAGATGGAAGTGCTCAGCAACTGGCTTTTGCATGTTTTAATTTCTGATGTCAGTTTTGTGAGCCTTTATTCTTCTGCGCAGGGATTGTCTTGTTTGTCCAATGTGTAAGGTGCAGGGGCATTTCTGTCACATGATGGCATAAATCACAATGGTGGATGAGCAGCTGAATGAACCCTTGGTGGAGCAGCGAGCTTGATTAGATCCTGTGATGGTGTCCTTTGTGCAGATATACAGGCAAAGTTGGCAACGTGGTTTGGGCCAATATTTTTTTTTTCTGGTTGCACAGTCTGGTCTTTCTCCCTTGTTACATAACTCATCAGTCCCTACTCTCAGAAAAAGAAAAGTATTAACAACAATTGAAGAACTCTGCTTGTGAAACCCACATACCTTTTGCACTGCATTATTTTATTTGTTCAAAACAGACAGGGAGGCAGTTGAGAATTAATGATGTTTTGTTTCTATTTCTGTCTATGTACACACACATGGGAGACAGAGCAAAGCTATTTACTGGAAGCGCCCAAAGTGCCCATCCAGAAGCAAAGCTGCTCAATACTGGACAGTTCAGCATTTGTTTTTCTTTTCTTTTCTTTTTTTTTTTTTAAAATGAGCTGGAAACCAGTTTCAATGCTGCTGAGTATTGGCACAGTTCTCAAATTATGAATATTTCTAATCTGAAAGAACAGGGGAGATGCTATGAAAGAAGAGTATGAGACCATCCATGTGGGCAAGATACATAATAATGTCTCCTGAAGTTAGAAGCTATATCCCATTGCTTGAGATGACTTTGCCAGGCTCTTGCTCTTGTAGAACAGTTCCTGGGTCCCCTATAGGATCCAGTCACTAATGTAACACAGAAGGCATGCTGTCTGTATCTATGCTAGAGGGCTAAGTTAATTAAGGAGCCTCAGTTCAAACTAATTTGAACCCAATATATGAGAGGCTTTGCCTAGTTTGAACTAAATTTTTTTTTAGTTGGAACTAAGCAAAGCTTAGTTCAAACTAGTTAGTCTGGCTAGTTAGTTCAAACTAAGTGCTTAGTTCAAACTAATTTGCATATTTGATTTGACCTAGCACAATACAGACATGCCAGTTTGAACTAACTTTTAGTTCCAGCTAACTGCACTAAATTAAACTAAACTGAACTAAAAAGTTTGTTTGAATTAAGAAAAGCAGGGCTAGTTCAAACTAAAAAAACATGCTTAGTTCAAACTAACTTTCGAACTACTTAGTTCGGACTAACCAAGTCCAAACTAAGATCTTAGGTGTAGACATAGCCTGAGTCGAGTTAAAGTAGACCTTGTTAAGTCAACTTAGAGAGTCCACGTTGAAAGTGACAGAAGACTGCCGACATCCACAGTGGCAGCTGCTAGCTTGCCCTAGGAGTGATGCATTGTGAGTAGCTGGCCCACAGTGCACCACAGAAGTGCTACGCTCACCCAGCAACTCCTTTACAACAGGAAGGAACTGAGCACAGCACCCTCCCCACTGTGCCTCGCAACATGGAGTCCGAGGAGGTCAGGAACCCCGATATGCCCCAGCAATGCAACAGCACAGCACTCCAACCTCTGTGCATTGGATAGATTCTTCTGGTTCTGGAGTAGGTGGCACAGGGCAGCAGGCTGACCTCCTTACCCTTCCTTGGAGCTGGCACAGACAGGGTGCCCTTTGTGCACCTGCGCATCTGGGCACAGGAAACCAGCAGTGACTGGGGGCACTGGATCATTCTCACCACCTGCGACGGTAACCACTCGCTGCGGAACCAGCAGATGAGGAAGACCACCTTCCTCCAGCTAGTCACTGAACTCACCCTGGTTCTGCAGTGTGCTGGCACCCGACTCCAACCCACCCTGCCCGTGGACAAGCAAGTGGCCACTGCTTTCTGGACAATGGCAACCTTGGACTCCTACCACTCTGTTGCCCACCAGTTTGGGATCGGCCTCCTACGCACCAACACCACCCCCACCCATCCATTCCTGCTCCCATACATCCTCCCACCCATCTCCCCCCATCCCCAACAAAATAAAATGATGCATGAGACACAAGATAACGGTGTAACGTGTTTTCTTTACCACGGGGGTGGGGGGAGCTCTGGGACTTTGGGGGAAATGAGGGAGGTTTGGGGAAGTGGTGGGTGGGTGTCTAGTGGTGTCAGGCTAGCTGGTCCCAGGCCTGCATCTGGTCACCCTGAGTCCTGGGCAAGCAGCGACAGGGGCTGCTGCTGGGGTCTCAAGCAGGGGGATCCTCGGCCTGCTGAGAGCCCTGGGCCCATGCCGTTAGGTACTCCAGGGCATGGATCTGGTGCTCCATGAGGTCCAGGGGGCAGTCCATCTGGGGCTGCTCAGCCATGCAGTGGACATTCTCTTCCTCTCCCACCAGACTCAGTGATCTGCTTTGGCTAGCTCAGCAACCTGTAGGTGGTCTTCAAGGATCTTCTTGTGTGAGTGATGCCACCTCCTCGTCCTGGTCTGGGCTTGGTGCACCCCTGGAATGGCCCATCTCACAAGTTCAGGGTCTGTAGGAGAGAAGCAAAGAACAAGAGTTCCTCCCATTAGGTAGTGTGGAGTACAGGCTGACAGCAGCTGTTGTCCCGTGCCCATCCCCCTGCTTCCCAGGGACCCCTTGGTATACACTGCCATACTCTGCTGCATGAGGTAGCTTCAGTGCCCAGGATGGGGAGCCCCAGACAGCCTTGCCCTGGGGACCTCCCATGAGGCCATGTGCCAATGGTGTCAGGTGCATGATGTCTAGCCTTGGCACTCCCACCTTCAGTGCTCCCACCCCATCTTCTGCCAGGCCCCTACCCCGCTTGGCTCTCGGTCCCCTTACCACCTGGCTCTGTGTCCCTGTTCCCCCATGGGAGGGCCTCTGCACCCCTCTTGGGACCCTGTCTGTCCCCAGGCCTTGTCCCTCAGTGCCTGCCCTACCATGCCCGCAGGGGGGAAGCACTCACTGGCAGATGCACCAGGGTGTTCCTTGCCAGGGGAGCCTCCCCTCTGTGTCTCCAGCTGTGGTGTCAGGGCAGGGAACTACTCCATGGCAGCACTGTCCATGTCTGGTACCATGCCCTGTGCCAGGGCACTGGTCTCCCCCAGGCTGAGCACCACATCCTTGCCCACCGAGCCCTCATCCTGCTCACTGTCATCGGAGGGGGGCTTGGTGGCATAGAAGGTGCAGGCTGGCTGGGTGTAAGCCTCCTGGCCCAGGAAACTGTGCACTCCATGTAGTAGGGACATATGCTGGTGGCTGCCCCTGAGATAGCTCTGATCTAAGTCCTAAATCTTCAACCACAACCATACCTGTTGTGGCCCTTCTCTACCAAGGCTTCGGAGATGCTCCTCTACACCTCCCTGTTCCTCCGACTGCCCAGGAGCTGGGAGTGTATGGTCTCATCCCCCCAAATAGCCAGGAGATCTAAGATCCCCTGGTGGGTCTAGGATGGGGCTTGCTTTCTGCCCTGCCTGGCTCTGCCCTCTAACATGCATCCAACACAGCCAGCATCCTGGCTAGCTCTGACTATGGAGCAGGGTGGGCAGGGCTTTATCCTACCCTGGGATTGGCCAGGGCAGACACTTCTTGGTTTCAAGGAAATTTTTCGTATAGCCTGGAGGCCAATTAAGTCTAAGCCTATATTGGTTTAAGTCAACTTAATAAATTCGACTTAACCATTCAGTCAACTTTAAAAGTGAGTTATTAGTCAACTTTAACAAACTCTTAAGTCGACTTAAGAAATCGTAAATGTAGCCTTGGCTTTGTTTAAGTGGACTTAATGGGGTTTAAGTTGACTTAACCTCTAGTATAGACATAGCCACTGAGCCTGCTCATAAAGGTTTACCTCAGCTGTACCTCATAAAGCTTTATCCCCCTAGAAAAGCAATCGTTAATTCAAAGATTTTGACAGAACCTCAGTCATGGATTAATCACATTTATATTTTATTTAAATATTTTGTGAGATTGTAATATGTTTAGGCCTTAACGTATTTTGTACTACATTCAGATCTCATTTTATAAAGCAACACAATAATTTAAACAACAAAATACAGGAAATCCAATAAAAAAAATAACACGTTAACATCTTTCCCCCTGCCTCCCAAAATCACAGATTTTTACCTGTCCTGCTTACAAATAGTTGCTATTAAAATATTTACATTTGCTGGTAACAAAATTTCTTTGACAAAGTTCATCATGTCTTTATATACAGTGTTTGCAGTTTAACCTGATGCTATCTCTACATGTCAGATTTCATAATAAAAAAACCTTGCATAGCTACAGGTGGGCTTTCCAACAGCAGATCCTATTTTAGGTTCATGTTCTATTGGTATCTCCCACCTAGTTCATGAAAATTGGACTGTGTTAAACATGGATTTGTCTGTTAGAAGTACCTGTAAACAATGGCAGAATAGTTTTGTTACCCTGTATTGGGTTTTTTTTACTCCTGTTATTCATAGTTTACATAGTCATTTAGATACATAACAAGTTTGTCCATTATTTCAAAGCTAGTTTAAAATCAACAATTTCCTCTCCATTAGCTGCCTTGCAGATAAAATGCAGAGGACCAACTGTACTTTTTAACTTTTGCACTGATGGGTATTGCATGCATTGTTTGCAAGAAATCTGTTTTAATGACCAAATAGTGGATTTAACAATACTTTTTTTCTTCTTCATTCAAAGTGAAATTCACCTGTGTCTGCCCAGCCCAAGGCTTATGAACCACTTAAGTCCTCCAAATAGTGTAGGAGTGATACAAGTTTCTGTTGCTGACCTTCTGCATAGAGATGAATTTTACCAATAGTGTAGCAAGCTTAGGAATCCTGACATACTTTTCTACGTTGAGTAATTCCCTCATAATTAAAGTTAACATGTATAAATGTTTGCAAAATCAGGGCCAAAGAAACCAAGCTAATAAAAAATAAGTAGTACAATTCATGCAGGTTAACTATCATAGGCAGAGGGTGAACATTTGTTTGGGTGAGGGGCTTGGCTTAGCTGTATCCTTACCTAGAGGGTAGAGGGAGATAGGGGAGAAAGCCCATTCACCCTTGGTAGAAGTGGCAAAGCAAACAAACCTGGCCCTGCATTTACTCAGGGCAGAAGCAACTCTTTCCTGTCCTGTGGGGTTAGGTCTGGATGTTGCAAAGCAAACTCAGGCAGCAGTATCTCTGTGTCATCTCAGGATGGTGACCTGGGCTCATCCTGCCCTGACCTATTTGGTTCTTACCACAAGGAAGAGTCTTGAGGAGCCCACCATGGCTATATCTACACTAGAGGGCTCTATTAAGTTGACTTAATTAAGTCTACTGTAAGTTGACTTTATGAAGTCAACTTAGTAAGTCCACACTTCTCTTTAGTTGACTTAACAAAGTTGGTTAAGTTGACTTAAGAAAGTGTGCTAATAACATGTGTTGCTTAAGTCAAGTTTATTAAGTCAATTTAAGGAGACACGTTATTAAATAGGGTTCCTTAAGTCAACTTAGATGGCCACATTTCAATAAGTCGACTTATTGAAGTCGACAATGCTTAAGCCAACTTAAAGAGTGAGAGTTATTAAGTTGTGTTAAGGAAGCCCTTAAGTTGACTTAGATGCCAATTGTGGCCAGGGCTTTGCTTAAGTTGACTTATGCCTCCTTAAGTCAACTTAAGCTCCTAGTATAGACATACCCCATGGCATCATGTAGTGGACAGCTGGGCTTCACCTGCTGTGCTGCACGTGCATGCAGTGGAGGAGTCATGCTGCTTGCAAGGTTGCCCCCCCCACTAGCCTTAGCTTCCTGCTGCCTATGTCAGTGGTCAATGTCAAGCTAGAAGCTCCCATTACAGCCCATAGTTTATGGCTGTGTTCAGACAAGAGTTTTATTTCGAAACAACAGCCGTAGCTTCAAAATAAAATTTCTTATGTCCACACAACATTCTGTTATTTCAAAACAGTAAAACCTCGCTTGAAATCGAAATAGCCGTTGTTTTGAAATGGCTGTTTCAAAACAATGGCGTTTGGACATGTTGTTTTGAAACAACACCATTGTTTCAAAACAACTGTTTCGAAACAACGTGTCCAAATGGTCTTATTTCAAAATAACTGTTTTGAAATAACAGCTGTTTCAATAGCAGGCTTTCCCTTAATTCGAATTAACATCTTCTTAATTCGAATTAACTTATTTCGAAATAACAGTTTACGTGTGAACATAGCCTATGAGATTTGCAGACTTTTCAAATACTTTGAAATTTAGATATTTCTGCAAGTCATGAATAAATAAGAGAATATTCTCTTAAGACTCATCCAGTTTCATTCTGCTCTTCACAAAATGCTAAAAAGGGTCATGATGTCAGCATGGATATTGCAGAAGAATGAAGACCTATATATCCTAAAAGTCATGGGGACTGTAATTTCACCAGCTACCACCCGTACCACCAGGAGAAAGGTGTGGCACAAAACTTTCTTGAAACTTTTTGAAACTTAAAAAAAATAAAAAACTTACTGTAATGTAAGAAGGCCTAGGAGATTTGGGAACAGTGTGTAATGAGAAATAATTACAAAGAACCTGCTAGATAATATAGAGCTTTGCAGGTCCATGACTACTCAGATCCTTGCAGCTCCCCCATCCTGATCCCCAAAAATGTCATAAAGTAGCTCTATGGCTGACATGAGGCATGCTACTGGCATGAAGGGAATTTTAAAATTGCTGCACACTTTGGCCATGTTTTGGAGGTGGTGGATTTAATCTCCCAGCTGCTTCACATTTCATGGATAGAGCTCCTGAATATATTGACTTTAGTAGTACAGAGTAAATTTTTCCCACAGGGCAGCCCTACCTAGATGGGAAATGAACTTTTTGCAAAATCAAAGGAGGATGCTTGTCTCAGGAATCCTGATATGAAGTCAAGGGGTTGGGGGGAAGATGGAGGAAGGGAGAAAGAACAAAGCAAAGTCACAGAGAGGAATAATTACATAAGTTTACTGCTACGAACTTTTAACCTTTATAATTTAGGTTAAATGACCCATAGTTGTGCAGCTTTCCATAGCTGCAACTTCACAAAATATATTTTATTTTCAGCTATTTCTCTTTTCTCTTAAATAAATGTCATTCAACCACAACTATACCGGTAATTTGGAGGTGATGTACTATTGCTGCAAATCTGCATTGACTGACTGCCCTAGGAAGAAAAAGACTCCATCCTTGCTAAAGAAAGATCAGATTGGAGTTCAGTGACCTTCCCCATGCAAGGAATGCCAGTTACAGTAGGATTTCCTCTCCTGTTACTGAAAAATTTCCTGCTCAGGTGACTTACCTGAACAGAAATTTGGGTCTCAGGGGTCCATGGCCACACACAGGTATGTAATCACCCTGTCACCCGATCTAGCTAAAGAGGTCACCACACCAGAGGCAGTCAGTTAATTTAAACAACAACAATTTATTATTGGGGGTATGAGAGGATAGGGTAAAGGTATCTCAACCTGGACAGGTATCTCAACTTGTACAAGTAAACAGGTCACACAGTTTGAATAAGTACCGTGGGTCTCTTAGTATCAACCCTACTTCCCTCCTTGATGCCAATAGATCTCTACCACTCCCTGTACCCAATCAGTCACTCAGCCCTTTGGGCTGGCATCCCAGGATTCCCGGTGGGTGTATGCACCCCACCAACCCCTATTTGCAGTTGATCTTCAGCTCAAGTAGCAGCTGGTCCGACACCCTAGTGGCCGATCCCTCGTCGTCCTCAGGTCCACAGGTCCAGGCTTGAGCCGTCTCCTTCAGGGTTCTTCCACCCCTAGCGTCCTAATTCAAAAGTCCTTCACCCCTAAACTAAGTCCTTTAGGCAGGGCAGCTTCTTTTAACAATGTTCGGGCCGCTGCCTCTTCGGGGTCTTCAACAGTGGCAGGTCCTCTTCAGCCTTCTATCTGAGGGATCGGTATTCAAGCCCCTGACTATAAGAGCCGGAGGCTTGAACAGGCTTTGGTCCCCAATCCCTCAGAGAGGCTTCAGCGAAGTTAGGGCTACTCTCCTCAGGGAGTTGGAGCCTGGATCTCTCTCTTGCAGAGGCGCAGCGGGAAGCACCGAGCCCTGGCAGGGGACTCCCTTAAATCTGGGGTCCCCAGCCAATCAGGAGGGCCTGTTGCACGTCCCTTTTTCGTCTGACACCAGAGAGCACTCAAGAGTTCCAGTCATCCATGTGCTGTCTCCAGGCAGAACCCCCCGCCTTGCCTGACTGCCAAGAGTCTTAAGTGGTTACTTTAGTGTAACCCTTATTCCCAGTCCTAGTCATACTTAACTCACGCAACCTTACTTAACCAAACCAGCTACTGCTGGGGAGAAACAGTACAAAGCTTTAACAGCGGACATACACACTATTGATTGACATACGGATGTTGGTTTACCACACTATCCAAAAACATTCACCCAGTATAGAGGTAACAGGTGTATACGGGTTTTCTACAAGTAAACAATTCCCCAAAGGTAACTACAAGCTTCTCAAAACCTATAACATTGTTCACAGGTAAGTATTCCTAAAAATTTTCCTCATCACTCCTGTTTTTCTAAAAGTGAATTTTATTCAAGTTACATGCATACACCAATGTGTGGGTGGGTTGGTGGGTCAGGGTGTGTGTGTCTGCAGCAATATGAGTCCTTATGCAATGTTGTTGTTATATTTAATATTTTGCAGCACCTAAAAGAGTAGTAGGCACTGCACAATACTAAAAGCAGGTCTTGGTCCATGTCAAGGGCTCCTATGCACTACGGTAATGCAAATTAAAAATAATATAATAGGAATTCCTATTTCCTGCCCCAGAGGGTTTAAAGACTGCTCTCAGATATAGTCAATAGTTGCAGAAACAGGGAAAAAAGACAGGAGTTATAGCACTTCTTCTGTAATATATAAGAAGTTAACTTAATAAACCTTTTACTTTTCCACTAAATTTTTTATCCCATTACTTGAAAGTTGCCTTACTTCAGAAAAGAAACTTCAAAAACAGACTTCAGCGTGAAACTGCAGAGTTGGAGCTAATCCGTGATCTTGACACAATCAGATTGGGTCTGTATAGAGACTTGGAATGCTTAACACATTACAAAAAGTGATTCATCTGTTCACATTCTCTCTCTTTGTTCAACTGGTGTGAACGGGCCCCATAGGCTCACTGAACTGACTTTGCTAACACTTGCCCTCCTCCACTGTGGCATGTGTATATATACCTCTCAATTGTAGTTTCCACTTGATGCATCCGACAAAGTGGTCCGGAGCCCATGAAAGCTTATGCCTGAAGAAATCTTTTAGTCTATAAGGTGCCGCAGGACTCTCGCAGTTTTATCCCATGACTGAACTGCTCATTTGTACAGAAGGAGAACAGGGTGTGCTGACAATAGAGTTGAAGCTGGGAGCTGGTGCCTGGAGTCGGCTTTTGCTTTTGTGCCCCCCCTCCCCGCTGCAGGGAGGGGATGGGACCTGGTCTCCGCTCTGGGCCAGCTCACCCTGTCCCCAGGGTAGGAAACAGATGGCCCGGGGTGAAGCAGGCCAGCCCATGGGGCCAACACCACTGTCCCCACCCTCCCCTGGACTAGCTGTTCTGCCCTAGGGGCGGGGATGCCCAGCCCAGAAGCAGGGCGAGAGAGTGGAGTCTGCCCCATGTGCTGGCCCACTCGACCCCTGGGGGCAGAGTGGCTGGCTTGGTGATGGGTAGGAGTGTGGGATCCAGCATCTGGGCTGGCCTGCCCCACCCCTGGTGTAGTGCTGCAGCACCCCTAAGCCAGTGGTGCCCTGAGCCAGGGCCTCATTGGCTTATGGGTAGAGCCAGCCCTGAGGATGGGGGCAAAGATCTGGATTGTGGAGTGAGGATGTTAGAAGGGGATATATTAACAGAAGCAGAATGACCTATCTTTGGTTTGCAAATTAATGCACATGGCTATGCAACTTTTATGTAATAGCAGTGTGAATTATATGACTTTTTTTGTTTGTTTTACTTGCCGTAGGCTCCCATATTGCATTTCTTCATTATGAGATTACTCCTGTTCCCTTGGAAGTCATTGGGAGTTTTAAATAAATAAATTTGTTAGTCTTTAAAAGTGTCGCAGGACTCCTTGTTTGTATTGGGAGTTTTGCCACTAATTTCAGTGGATGAAGAATAGGGAAATATCCTCATGTCTTTATTTAGAAAAATCTCCTACTGATTTCAAAATTTCAATGGTAGTTTCCCCAGAATAACCAGTTTAGGATTTGATTCATAATACAATAACATGTCACACGACTATACAAATAATAATATTCAGGTGATACCCAGACATGCACTGAAGTTTCATGCTGAGATTTTACTGCATGCAAAATTTCACAAACATGACATCTTGTATATGCTCTGTTAATATGACCATAAGGAAGTTTCTCATTATGTCTCCCAAGCCTTACATTCTTTCCAAATCTCTCCTTTTTTTACATAATTCAGGCCATAAGTGGAGCATCACAGCCCTTCTGTACAGTTGGAGGTTTTTTGGTGGCAGTCAACTGGCAGATATGCAAGGCACAAAAAATGACTTGCATATCTGCCAGTGACTTTCTAAGCCACCAGGACACTGCTGAAAACCAACCACAAATGGCTTGCAGTCAGCTTTCAGCTGCATCTGTTAGGGGGCGCGACCTCTGGTGCCGACTTCCAGAGCACAGCAGCAGGTACATACTTGCTGCTAATCATGCCCAGAACATCAGGCTGACAGCGGCAATTTTCCCGCCATCAGTGAAGACATACCCACAGTCATCTCTTCCCTTTCTCTAGATCTGCACACACAGAGCATACCTAAATCGTACCACTTCTTCCTCCACAATGTTTTCAAGGTATATTTTCTCTTTCATAGCACCACTAGAATTCTGTTCTATGACTTTTTCATCTCCCATCATGGCAGATACCATCTTCCCCTCTCTACCCTTTTTGATATGCATTTTTCATTACCCTGTTCCATCAAAAATTATGATGAAAAAATAATATTCAAGGCCTGCTACACCATCCCTGACATCCTCCTCTTTCAGTCTGTCTAATATACTGGTTCCCTTCTCTTATCCAGTGCATGAAATACAATCTTTTTGTCTGTACTTTTAAGCTTTTCAGAAGTTTTTCCAAAACTGAAAACTGTTATAAGCTGATTTGATTGGAAAGAAAATTTGAGACAGGAGAACGTGAATGATAATTGGGAACTGATCAAGAAAACTTGAGTAGATACTACCAGTCCCATAATTCCAAGACCACAAAAGAAGGCTTTTCTTCAGTTTGCTCTGATTAAGAAGAGAAAACAGCAATAATATGTATGAGGGGAGTTGATAGCAAGGACTGTATATTAGCAGTAATGAAATGTGGACAGCTAATAAAGGAAGCTACACATGTCAATGAGAGTTGACACAGAAAGCAATGAATTAAAGGATAATGCCATAATTATCGCCAGTCACCATGGTTTATTGAAAATGTATTGACAAACTTAAAATTATTTTATTACACAGGTTATGTCGATGAAGGCAAATATTGATGTCATAGACTTCTGAAAGGAATTTTAACATAGTATTGCATGAGGTTCTGATTTAAAAATTAGCATCATACTAAATCTTTTATCACAGTTTAATGAATTAAGTAGATAAATGAAAATGGGGGATTATCATCTGATGGGAGTGTTTTTAGTTAGGTGGGACATGGCTCTGTTCTTAGCCCAGTGCTATTCATCAGTGATCCGTCAGAAAATTAACCTCGGGGATTACATGCTTCATTGCTTGTCTAGACCAAGCTCATGGCACAATCCAGAGAATCCTTGCATTCATCTATATATCATTCCTTCTTCATTGCTCATATAGGCATTGTTTGTTTGTTTGTTTTTTGTTAGCTATCTTTTTAAGTACAAACAGCTTTTCAAGTTTTCAAGGAAAACATATACATTACAACTCTGCAGATTCTATGGGTAGAATGTAACCTCTAGCAATTTTACAGGGTACTGCAACTATACCTAAATTTGATGTCATCTACACCACTCCTCTTTTCTTTATTTTTTTTAATTGGATTCATATTATGTTTCCTATCTGGTGTTCTGCTTTCAAGTTCAGGCAGAAATTCTATTGCTTTAAGTGGTTGTAGGACACTGTTGGTCATCTTGCAGGTGCTATCATCTTGCAGCATAGTTTCCATAGTGCAAGCTTCTCTTTGATGTTTCCTCTGCAATGGAAGTTGATTTTCATGTTCATGTGAATTTTCCATCACATGGACAATGTTCCAAAAAGGTAGCAGTGTTAGTCAAGTCCAGCAAAACAAACAAGGAGTCCTTGTTTCTTTTGATGGACAATGCTGTGTCATTTTGCAGACATTGTTCACCTTACAGTGCATCTTCCACAATAAGGGCAATTGTGTTATGCTCAATGTTAGCTCATGTTCGCCTTTTGATCTCAAAAAGAGTTTTTGTTGATGGCATTTGGATGTCACTCAGCTTTTGCAAATGCCAGTTGTTTGGGGGGTGGTCTTTTGGTACAACTGAGGAACTAAACTGTAAAACTAAAAAACATAAAAGTTAAGTACATACATATATACCTTAAGCTCACCCAATACTTATAGGAAGGAAAATTGAATAACCTGATACCAGAGTCCCTGTGGCAGGAGTTTTGTTTCTCTCATTCTGCAAATTTTCTCCTTCCATTACCTTTCTTTTCCCTGGATTGCAAAAGGATGGGCAGATGATTCGTAAAAAAACAAGGAGTCGTGTGGCACTTTAAGACTAACAGATTTATAAATCTGCTAGTCTTAAAGTGCCGCACGACTCCTTGGGTTTTTTTTTTGCTGGACTAGACTAACATGGCTATCCCTTTGGAAACTGACCAGATGATTGGTGCCCTCTTCCTTTCCCCCGCTCTCCTTAACCCTGTAGCAAGACTTTGGGGAGACAGCACTCAAAGGATGGAATTAATCGTCGTTTGGTTTCGTTTATGTCTGGCTCCCCCTGCTGATTCCTTTTGTCAAGGAGATAAAACATTCCGGGTGACCACATTTGAACTTCATTGGGAGATGCGAGATGGGAGTGGTGTTCTATTGAAAGGTAATAGCTACCATCAATTGGTTCTTTAATCTAGAGAAAATTACAAAGTGGGTAACGAGGATGCATTTGCTAAGCAAACACAAGGTGCTCTGTGTTTCCTCCATTCTCCCTTTCTGATTTTTCCAATTTTCTCTCAAAATCTATAGGGTTCTGCCCATTGATCCCTGAACACCAATGCTCCCTCTAAGGGGCTGATGCAGCTGAGCAACATGTGTTGCTCCCTGCGCCCCCCCCCCACAGGCCCGATCCTGCCCCCAAGCTCCGCTCCCCACCTGGCCTCACCACAGCAGAGCGGAGCAGAGCTCAGCCTACCCCCAGCCAGCCGTGCCTCCCTGGGGGCAGAGGGGGCCAGTGCTGAGCTGCGGTGTGTGGGGTTAGGGCACTGGAGCGGCCCTCCCCACTCCCAAATTGTTTTGGCCACTTCACCCCGGCCCTCCCTCCAAGGCCCTGGAGCAGGCCCGTTCAGGCTGAAACTCTTTGGGAGCAGGGCAGGATGCTCCAGCACCCTGAGCCCGCAAGCCACAGCTCAGCGCCGGCCCCCTCGGCCCCCAGGAAGGCACGGCTGGTTGGGGGTAGGCTGGGCTGGCTGCTCCACCCTTGCTGCGGTGAGGCCAGGCAGGCAGAGCAGCCTCCAGCTCCCATTGCCCCCTGGGAGTTGGAAGAGGTGGTTTAGAGCCCCCTCCCTGGCCGCCGGAGCAGCGCTGCCAGGCCCCTGGCCACTCCTCCGGCTGGGGGAACTCCCACTGAGCCTGTGCAGAGAGTCTGTGCAGGCTCAGTGAGAGCTGACTCTGAGTGGGAGTTTCAAAAACTCCCAGCTCAGAGTTGCTGCCTGGGCAAGGACTGCTGCTACTGGCCGTGCGTAGCCGGCAGTCTTCCCTGTGCTAGGCAGCCCCAGGGGCTGTGGGGCCACGCAGCTTAGAGGGAACATTGCTGAACATCCCCTGAAATTTTGGAACTGATCAGATGCATTGTTCCAGTTATCATATAACATACAAATAAAGAATGCTTTCACAATGATTGTAAGGCCTCAGGTCACACAATCAAAAATAACTTTTGATAACATTTGTAGATGACACAAAAATTGGTTTAGTGATAAATAGCAAGTACATTTCAACTTCCAAAGGCACTAGCCATGTTAGTCTATTTCAGCAAAACAAATAAGGAGTCCTATGGCACTTACAAAGATTAACAAATTTGTAAGAGCATAAGCTTTCATGAGTTCTAACAGTGTTTCTCAAGGGGTGTTCCCTGGAACACTGGTGCTCTGAGGACATAATGAAAGTGTTCCATGACTGACCACGACGCCTTCCCACTTGAGGGAAATGAGGGGGGAGAAGGGAAGGAGCAATGCAGCAAGCTGGCATGTGTCTGGAAATTTTACAATGTCCCAGCCCCGGCAAAGCTTCCAGGTTCACACTGGCATCCTCTCCCACCTTGTTACTTTGCTAGGGCATTTTAAATTTCCCATCAATGTTACCCCTGGCATCAAAATTGCTTGGACATAACTTCCAAGGTAAAACTTTTGTTGATGCACCTTACTTGAAAAATAGATTAACTTTGTTTGAACATGCAGTCTCAAAATTCCCATTAAAACTTGAGTAATATCATTTTTAGTACTAAGTTGTGTGCATAATCATTATGTATCTGTTTTTTAGAAATAAACATATGTTCTCTTTGTATTTAATTTAATTTCCTGAATTGTTTTCACAGGAATATGCAGTACAAACATTACAGTGAGTACACATCAGCTTTTTCAAGAAGGTTTTCACTGGGTACTCCATGTAGAGTAATTAATATCTCTAGATGTTCCCTGGTCCATGAAAGGTTGAGAAATACTGTTCTAACATGTCAGTCCTGCTGAGATATCTGGATTGCATGGTAGTCTAGGCTCATTGGAACAACAGAAAGTAGTGACTCTGAAAGAGTACGGCCTGGTGAATATCCAACAGAACACAAGCTACTTGTGCAATGTGTTGGCTAAGGGATCCTCACACTGCGTTTGAAGGAGAGATTCTTTAGGCACAATCAGCCTCACTCTGCTACATCTGCAGTAGGTGTCCAGCCTGAAGGGAGAAGTTAAAAGGAGATGAACCAGGTTCAGTTAGGCACTGAACAAAAATGATAGGAACCCTTTGGCTCACACTTAGTGAGTGAAGCCTACCTGGCTTTAAGCAGCTGAGTGGTACTGCTGGTAGAAAAAGCCATCTTCTAGGAATGGTGGTTTACAACACGAGCCCAGGACAGTTGGGAAGCAGCAGCACACACTGAGTCAGCTCAGGACTTGGTGAGATAGGAAGTGGACCAGAGAAACAGCTAAGTATCTATGAAGTCAGGCCTTGAATGTTTATTCAAGGATCCCTGGATCAGAATACAAATGAGGGAAAGGGCTTGGATTCCCCTACCAGTCATTGAGGAGGATGCAGCAGAACCCAACCCTTTCCCTCAACCAGGGGTAAGGACCAGTGACTATACCATTTAAAAAACACTGAGTTCAGTACCACTGATTTATGAAAAAGACATTCAGGGCCTCAATTTATACCCCTTTTTCAAGGGCCTGCTCTTGTTAACTCCAAGTAGTTATGTGTACCACAAGAACAGCTCATTGGAAGTTTTCTTCAAAAGGAGTATGAAAGCAGAAAATGAAAAGGTTTAATTAATTAAATAAATAAAAGAATGGTATCAGTATCAGAACATTTTGTAAAGTTTAAACAATAGTTAGTTTTAGAGAAAGGAGTTCTTAAGATAGAAGACTAATGGTGAATATGGTAAGACCAATTGAAAAATGACTCCCTCCTTCAACTCCCTCCTTACGTGACCCTTCCCTTCTCTATCGTGCAACTTCCCCTTATATTCTCTCTCTCTCCCCTTCAATTGATATATGATCAACTGTCAAGGAGTATCCCTAGTTCTGGCCCAGTGTACTACTGTAATCCCCCAGATCTCTACTCCTGAACCCCAATTCACTCCACTTTCCCAAGTGACCACTCGCTCTTGAGTCAGTGCACACTAGCCTCCTGCATGTAATCAGTCCCAGGCTGTGAGTGTGCACCCTCTGATCGCTCAGGCGATGGTCCCCAAGCGGGCACCTCCAGCCCCAATATCACAGTGGGAACTTCTGTCTCACAGGAAATGGGATCTCTCTCTAATTACCATATACTCATATCTATCCATTTAGCATTGAAATGGAGCATGTTCAGCCTCCCCCACATATACCCTCTAAAGTCCATACAGCTTTAGATAAAACTACTAGTTTATTGATCAGGATATAATTTTAAGTCAGTATATAGCAAATAAATGCACAATCATTTAATAAAGCAGTCAGAAGTTACCACAATCAAAAATAAAAGCTATACTCTGCATACTATCTAGCCACACTGCTAAAATTATGCTCATCTCCCACTCAGATCTAGCTGTGTAGGTTTGCTGTCACCTCTGCCTCTTTCAAGGCAAGACCCAATTCTTCTTGGAGATGTTTCAAGATGCATTTTCTCTGGCAAAAAGTCCCGAGCTTCTCAAAGTGTTTGTCTTTGTTTACAGATCCCTTGACTCCTCCTTTTCTATGCTATTGTATGATTCTCTTTACTTCTGCCTGTGCCAGGGAGGAATTTGTATTGCATTGCCTTTGTCATGTAATTTTCCCCAGCCTCTGTGCTCTAGATAGTCCTGAGGGTCTGTGCTAGGTAACGTGCTTCCCATCTGTACACATACATGATGCTGCAGGAAACATGATAGCATAGTAATCCTGTAGAACAGGGGTATCAGATCAGTGGCCTATGGGCTGCATGTGGCCCCTGAAGTTATTTCCTGCAGCCCACAATGACACTTAGAATTTCTCAGATAATTGATAATGAAAAATTTGAAGCGTGTTTACTTACTTATTCTTTGTTTTCTTAATGATACCTTGAATGGAAGTAATTCTTACTTATTTACTCTTAGCATATATATGTTACTCTTCATTTTTTTCATTTTGACCATACTTTCTATCATTGTATGAAAAGGTTTCAGTGGTGTGGCCCTCAGTCTAACATACTAATCCTCATGCGGGCCTCATGGTGATTTGAGTTTGAGACCCCTGCTGTGGAATATGTCATGAGCATTCATAAAGGAACTGTGTGCGGCATATTTGGCATCAAACCATATAATTACATTGCAAAAGTGAACAGGATATTTACATAGATCATAACTTACAGATGCATGGATGTATAACCTGTGACAGTAATGTGTGGAAGATCACTGAGATCCAAAGCAAGCACCATCACCACAGAGAAGGACTTGAAGGAACAGGCCAGCAGAGAAGATGACAAGAAACGCCTGCTGAAGAAGAGTACCAAAGGCTGTCAAGCTTGGACTAACTCATGCATTGGAAAAGCCTGAGGGGAAAATCTTTTAGCAGCTTTGACAGAGCAGAATAGGAGCTTGGAGATGATTCAGAGAGATTCCTATTGGAGAAAGCATACATCTGATTCTTGCTTAAGAAAAATAAGGAATGAATGGGAATGTCTGTAATAAAGCTGAATGCTTGTGGTTTTAATGATCATCTCACCCTTTCTATGACTTTTAGTACTCATGAAATGTCATAGGTTATAGCAATAGTACTGTTAAGAATAGTATTTCTTATACCATGTAGTTTCTGAGTCCCTATTCTATATGTGCTTTACTGAACGATTTTCAACTTAACCTAATTGGATTCAAATTAATGAAAAAATAAAACAGTTGTTTTCAAAGAATTTATGGTTTAAATGTCAATCCTTTGAACAGAAGGTTGTATCCATGTCCTTTCAGGAATAAACTGAGATAGATAAAGAGGTTTCTTCAATAAAATTATAAACAGAACCCCCTTGTAAACTCTGGAACATCCTCCAGGGTGGACCATACTAATTATTTGTAGAAAAAAAAGGCTATCATACACCTCAAAATTCTGAGGTACCACCACCTGAAGCTATGTCCCCATGGCACTGTATAAAGGACCTTGCTGATCCTCCACTTTCCAGTTCCTTCTTACAGACTGTGATGGTTGCTAAGATATTGCTTGTTTTCCTTTGCAAGCTGAAATTTCTTGGAGGGCCAATAAATAGTTAATATTTAGTGTTAGCAGTACTAGTTCTTAGGATAAGTATAATTAGCACCCTGCTTATTGAGGTCTTTTTTCCTCACCTCATCCCGGGGCTGGGGCATGCCTCACTTCATGCCTTGCAGAGCCTATAAGAAGCTTATGCCCAAAGATGATTCACACTCAACCTGCCTCTAATGCTTGGGAGAGATGCATCAATGGGAGTATTACAGGATCTTCCCAGGACCCAAAAGGAAAGAAACCAGACATTTAAGTTTTTTATTTATGGAGTCATCTCTCCAGTCCATGGATTAAAGTCCAGCAGAACTGAGATGAAGCACTTCAGCACCAGTATGGGGGACAACAGCATCAGTAAGAGATATGGCACCAAGAAAGGACAGCAAATCTAGAGACTCTCAGCACTGACATGCTTCCCTAGAACCAAGGGACTTGGCATATAGTGAAGTGTGGCACCCTTCTCAATCCCTGATTCCATGTGAAAAACAAAAGAAAATGGACAGGGCATGCTTGCTGGTGCCAAAGTCATCCAGGTGTAAAGGCTCAAGCAAAGTGCAACCCATTTTAGGCCATTCCAGTCCTGAATGCTCTCGTGTGGCACTGTTAGCTCTGGTCCTGTGGAGGGAAACATCAAGTCTTGGGCCCTTGGACTTCTAACCCAGGGAGAGATATGAGGAGAAGCTCAAGCTCACCTCTATGCTGGAGACCTTCAAGGAGATGAGGGAGCTCATTGAAGGTACTGCACTGTCACTCACTCCAAGGTGGGACTGGAAGCAGGACTCCAAACCATGAGCTCCAAGAAGAGTCACAGTGCTATCTAAGGGAAAACTTGCCATGATGGCAAGGTCATTTTCCCCACAGCACCACTCCCAGCACCATCCAGCAGTGCACCACCCTTGTCTCCTGAGAGTGAGCAACTCTCCTCTGACTCCAAGGTGGAGTTGTATACCTCAAGGAGATTACATCACCCAAGCAGACACTAGAGGATCGAAGTGGCATGCCTCCTTTTGGTGCCACAGCCAAGGGCTGAATAAAGGGACCCTGAGGCCCTGGGCTACCCACCACTGTGGGTCGCTCAGCCTAGGGCCCCAGCCCCTGCACCATGGTGGCCTGCAGTTAGGCCAGTGCTGGGGGGGGCGTGGCCGGGGGGCCAGAGGGTGCTCCCAGTCTGGTCCTGGCCTAGCTGCTCTGCCCCCATGGAGGGCCAAGCCAGAGGCCACACTCTGTGCCAGCCGGCCCCACCCCCAGAATGAGGGAACAGGTGGAGCACAGCCTCTGGCTTCAGGGCTCTGCTTGCTCCCAGGACCAATAGGAGTCCTTCCTCCCCCCCAGCATGCCTCAGGCCCTGCTGGCACTGGGAGGGTTGATCAGTGTGATGTGGAGGAGACAGGATCATGCAGAGACCACAGGGGCTGGAGCCTAGGGCGCCCATTTAGGCCAGGGCCTGTGCCCAGTACTTCAGCCTCTATAGCCCCTGCATTGATCTGGCCCCGTCCTACCCTCACTAATGGCAGATGCCAGCTCAATATTATTCTGAACCCTGTGAACATTCTATCAGGCATAAAGATCACATTAAGGGAGGTCACTATTACTCATCTCAGACATAAAGACCAACCATTACATGCAGTTTGTAGCTTGCTATGAAACACAGGGGAAGGCTCCAAACTCAGCCCTAAGCCTGATACTGCCCTTGACCCAGGCACTGAAGATGAGGAACCAGCACCATGTGATCCTTAGGAGTCCAAAAGGCAAGAAGTATTCATGACACCCATCAGAGCATCTTTCTCTTCATCACCAGACAAAGCTGTGGTGGAAGCAGTGGCTGTGCCTACAGCTGACAACAGCAAGTTTGCCAGGAGCTGCTTTGCAGGGTGACTCACAATATGGAGTTCCAAATGGAGGAGGTTGCAGAACAAGTGGACCCCATCCTTGCCCCTGCAAGCCTCTCCAAAGTTGCTGTACTGCTGATAAAGACTCTACGGAACCCTATGAAGTGGTTAGGACAATCCCCTGCCTCTCTGCCTCCCACAGTGAAGAAGATAGAATGAAAGTACTTAGTGCTCTTCAAGGACCACAAGTATCTCTATATGCACCCTTCCTTGGGATCTCTTATAGTGACGGCAGCCAATGAGCATGAGAAACAAGATCAGATGGGCCCAACCAAGAACACTAAAATGTTGGAATTCTTTGGTAGGAAAGTGTACTCTACCAGGGGTGCTCTAAATTCAAATTGCAAACCAGCAAGCTATCCGGAGCAGGTACACATTCAATGTCTGGGAAGCAAGGGCCAAATTCATGGAGTTGGAACCACCAGACTCCAAGACAAATTCACAGATCTTGTAAATGAGAATAAGACAATGATGAAGGCCAATGATGAAGGCCTTATTCCAGGTGAAGCTGGGCATGCGATATGCAGGAGCTTGGACCATGTCATCTGGTGTAGCCATGAGGAGAAGTTCTTGACTATAGGCCTTAGGTCTACCTTATGAGGTCCAGCTGACAATTCAAGACCTCTCCTTCAAAGGCGCAGCCCTGTTTTCTCAATACACTGACTCTAAGCTGCATGGCCTAAAGAATTCTTGGGCTACTCTTAAATCTGAGCTTTCAAACTCTGGAGCCCCAAAGGATGCACTTTAAGTTTTAACCCATGCCTAAATTCTACCAAGGCCAACCTAGGCCAGACCATGACTGAAGAAGTGACAGAAATCATAAAAGGAGGCCTCCCCAATCATCCTAATAAACTTGATTATCTGGGCATGCATGAGAGCCAATTTCTGTTCATTGACCATAAGGCCCAAAGAGTCCAAGATAGGTCCTGTGACCTGCCAGTCACTGAGGTAATGATATACTTGTACACTCTCATTCTCACTGCTTGGGATCCATCAGGGATGCATTTCTTATCTGAAAGATGAGTCAACTTTTCTATGTATTCCCATCATTGTACTCATCCACAAAGTCCTGTTGAAGATCAGGAAGTAAAGGTCCACCTTGATTCTGTTAAGCCCAACAGCACTCGCATACTATGCTCCTCAACCTCTCACTGTAACCTCCAATCTCTCTACTTCTACTTCCAAACCTGATCACTCAGGAACATGGCAACTTCTGATAATCTAATCTGGATTCCCTTCACCTTATAGCATGGATGCTCATGGCTGAACCCTCTTGAGCTAGTATGCTCAGAACTGGTTAAAGATCTTTCTTCTTGGTAGCAAAAAACCTTTCACAAGGGCCACTTACTTAGCTAAGAGGAAAATATTTTCAGTTTGGGCAGCTCAAAAGGAGGACCCACACTCATATTTTCATCATTTCCTATTATCCTGGACTATCTGTTGCAGCTAAAACAGGATATATTGGTGTAATCAATTAATGTCCACTTGGCAGTCATCTTGGCATTCCATCCCTGGTAGCAAGCTGTCTGATTAACCCTTTACTAATTCCTTAGTAACTGTTTTCTGAAGGGCCGGGATAGACTGTACCCTCAGACATACCAGCTGGTTTCCCAACGGGACTTAATATTGTACTCTAAAGATTGACAGGACCACTATTTGAGCCCCTGACAACTTGCTCAATTCTCTTAATCTCTTAACTTTGGCTAGGAGGGTACCTGCATGTAAAGTGCTCACATAAGAACTTCTCTGTACAATTTTCTTCAAGGATAAGGTTCAACTTTGTCCTTACCCAGCTCTCCTTCCAAGGGTGATTCCCAAGTTACATGCAAACCAAAACATATTCCTTCCAGTTTTCTACTCCAAACCACATGCTAAGACTCAGGAACACAGCCTGCATTAGCTGGATGTCAGGTGTGCCTTGGCTTTTTAAATCAAAGAACTAAACTGTTTAGGAAAACAACTAAGCTCTTCATAGCAGTAGCAAATAGAAAGGAAGGGCTACCTGTTTGTTCTGAAAGGAGTTCTGGAACTATTTGTATAAATTACTCAACAACGACTAATTCCCCCTGAGCTCTGTTTGTTCTTCTGGTGTGGGCAGTGGTCTCTCAGCTTTTGGGCTACCACAGAGAGCTCCCTGGAAATATGGCAATCAGAATCTGAACAACTGTATTTCTCACCATTTGTAGTAGGTTATACCCCTCCTGCTCCCTTTTTGGAAGGTCAGCCCCACTCAGGTCTTGGAGACTGGAGCATTGCCCTGAAACTGTAGTGTTTGAATCATCAGCCTTTGTGTGTGTGTGTATACATGCATGTGCATGTGTGTGTGTACTTGCACTCAACAACCCAAACATAAAGGGTCAGATAGTTGCTGCAGTCCACAAAAGTAAAAGACTATGAACTTTGGAAAAGAAAAAGACAAAAAGAACATGCTTCTCCTTTCTGAGAGAATTTGAGTAGTCAAGGCTAATAAGTAGTTTCTCCAGTGGGAAATCCTTTCTTCCAGGAGGAGCTCTGAGTTTGGATCAACCCATTAAGGACCCACCCTCTGCAGGCTTGATAAGCCTTGTTGGTGAAGGAAGGGAAAGAACACGTCTGGAAGATCTCTTTAACTCCTTCCTGACTAGGGTGAGGATCTGCCCTACCATAGAAGGGATATATGTGACAGAGATCTGATACCCCATACCCTCTTCTCCAGTGATGTAAGATCTTAAGGGACCTCATTCCAGTAGCATAAATATAACTGCTCTGCTGCAGGGTCAAGTAAATGAAGATTCAGGGAACTGCAGTGAGCTGCCCATATCATTTCTCTCCCCTTCACTGCACATGAGCTCTGCTTAGGTACAGATAGCAGTTCTGTTTGGTAAGAAGCAGGAGGTATGGCCTCCATCAGACTGATGGAGAGGGAAGGCCAGTTCCCCACTGGGAGGCTGAACAAGGAAGTCCACACCCATCTGATTGGAAGATGAGAGGGTGGGACAGAAAGTGAAGGTTAAAGGAATGGCTGCTCACCTCAGCTGGAAGGCAACTGTCAAGGAGGAAAGATCTCTCACCTCTGCTTCTGGATCCAGAGCCAGCACTGCAAGGAGGAATTTCTGCCACTCCCTACTATCTTGGGTCCTGAGGATCACCCTGATTGGCCCATGCCTGGTGAGCATGAGGGGCCCCTGGGCCCCTGTGATCTGGAGGAACTACCCACTGTTGATGACCTGGAGGAGCAGCCAGCAGACCCTGAGCCCTGTGGACTGATGGCCCCTGTGACCTGGATGAGCTGCCCTCCACTGACAGCCTTGATGAACTGATGGATCTGCCAACACTTGATGAGGCTGAGAGTTTCTAGAATTCCCCCTGGTGAAGTACCCTGATGACCTGGGGAAAACAGGTACCCTGGGAAAGGGACAGGAGGTAGCCCAGAGACACTAGCTGCCAGTCTGGCTTTAGAATGGCTAAAAGCTATGGCAGCATTTTGCTGCAGGACTCCCATCCCTGTCAGGGCCATGGGCGGGGATGCAGTGGCGTCAGGTGGGCCTGTGTCCCCTTTCTACCTGGTCCAGACATGCTGAAGCAATGCACCTTACCTGGTTCGCTCTGCGTAAGGGCCTAGCTGTCATTGCTGTCTTGCCCTGTCCAAGGCTACCGACTTCTGCCTACTCTTCCCTGGCTGAGTGCCTTTATGCTATAGACTTGCCCTTCCCTAGGGCCAGCAGTTGCACCAGCTCATGCAGAAAACCCTTTGAGAGGTGCTTACATATTCCAATATGTTTGTAACTTCTCTTTTAACAGTTTCTTAAGTCAACATAACAAGAATTATGACAAATGTAAGGGGACTGATAGCCCCTTATTGAAACTAAATGGGCCTTTTTGATTGGCCACTCCAGCCTGGAAGCAGTACCCTGAAACAGACCAGTGGGAGGGACCAGTGTTCCAGGAAGGCCTGATTGACTGGCTGGGCAGGTCATTGAGGGAGCCAGGAGAGTGCTCCCCCACCCCTGAGCTGAAACTGCAGGCTGGACATGTCTGGGCAAGCCAGAGAGTGTATGGGGCAGAGCTAAGGAGGAAGCACTCACTAGCCGGCAGCTGGGTGCCAAAGAACCCAGACAAGGGAGCCAGGCTGAATTAATTTGTGCAGAGCAGACCCACAGCAGCTGGACCAGCAGAGAGCCTAGTAGAGCTGGAGCTGGAGTTGTCTGGAGCTGAGTGCAGGAGGCCAGAGAAGGAGCCAAGGAGCAGACCCACAGCAGGGGAACCAGAGAAGCCCGAGGAGCACCCCAGAGAGCCACAGAGAAGCCGAGTAGCAGCTGGGAGCCAAAGCTGCAGCCATCTAGAGCTGGGTGTGGTGAGCAGCTGGGGAACAGTGAAAGGGGGCTGATGCTGGAAAGAAGGGCCCTGCCTCTGGAGCTTGGGGATGTGTGGCCACAGCCAGAGCATCCAGTTGCAGCCAGGCCCGGGCAGAGGGCTTGCAACGTGGCGAACAGACTGTGAGACTGTTCCTCAGGCCCCAGAGACTCTGTGTGTAGTGCCCCCACACCAGGGGGTGGCACTGCGGGTTTACTTTTCACCTTTTTGCACTTTTCTCTATTTTCTTAAGTTATTTTTATTTCTGTGTGCTTAGATAAATTGTATTACTTTGAACTGTATATAGTGGCTGGTGGGCCAGAAGAGTGATCAGTAGAGCTCTGCAAATCCACGGATATCTGTGGATATCCGCCTCATATGTGCATCCACGGATACAACATGGATGTCCGTGGACTGTTTCTTGTGGATGCAGATCGGATACAGATCCACACATTTTTATCTGCACAGAGCTAGAGCCCTGCAAATATGCGGATATCTGCGGATATCCTTATTATATCTGCATCCACGGATACAACACAGATATCCACAGACCATTTTCTTGCGGATGCAGGTCGGATATGGATCCACTTATTTGTATCCGTGCAGGGCTCTAGTGATCAATGCAGTCAGCATCCCAGAGTGGGGACACCCTAGCCCTGTCCTGAGAGACCATGATAAGATTGGGGGATGAGCCCCCAGAAATTCTGGGGCCCAGTCTTCTTGGGGTTATAGGGACTCCTCCACGCAGGAGATTGGGAGGGGAGCATTTGAGGTCAGGCAGGCCTCTGGGTAAAGGAAGTGGGAGCAGGAACCCAGATCCTTTTGCTACCCACCTTCACCGGGGTGGCATACAAGCCTGGAAAGTTCCCCACAATAATGGGTCCATTTCCCCCGCTTACACATATCCATTGCACTATGAAAAAAAAAAACAAAAACCACCAAGCAGGATTCTGAATCATGCATCATCTACTACACCTAGCTGTGAATCTTATCCTTTAAGTGAAAGAGTTATTTTTGCTGCAGTTCATGATCGGGTTCACAACAACCATGTAATGAAAAATTTGGCTACAATAAATAGTTGGAAGGCATGGACGTAGAGATCAGATGCCATAACATACAATACCACAGGGAACACGTGCCCAAATATACTCGATATAAAAAGTGCATTTATATGGGGCAGCTGGCTAGAGATAATACCTCCGCAATTTACAAGCTTACAGCATTTGGTTCTCTCCTGTCAGAAGACTTTCAGACAGCCATCGTTTGGAGATCTTTACTTGACAATGTACCTCTTACACTCAGTGCTCATAGCATTCTCATTTAGGCCAAGTTTACATGCAGTGCAGTGCTGTCTTAACGAAATGAATGATTTTTATATCAAGTTGGTTAAACCAGTTTAAACCTGATTTATATCAGTTCAACTTGCTTTAGTGAACGTACAGGCAGAAATTAAACTGCTATAACCAGTTTTAAACTGATATGAGAGTCCACACACAATTTGCAATTAAACTGATTCAAGTTAAATTAGTACAGCTTCTGTATTTCTTCACTATAGAGTTACTGGGATTTTAATCATAACATGCCTCCAGTCCACACAAACATCTCTAATGAGTTTAGTGCTCTCAGCATGCCCTGAGCCAGCTACCATGGGGTGTGGGTTAAAGGTCAAGTTCTGCTGTCTTGTGGGCTAGAAACCTGTCCACTTTCCAGTGAGGGAACATTTAGTGGTGGTAATATTCAAATACTTCCCACAGCTGTCCATGTGTGCCCAGAAGTACAGATAAGGTTTCTCACAATCCACTGGGAAAGAATCATAAAATGGCTCAGTTATTGCAACACAAAGATCCTTGGGACATGATTCCAGAAGTTCTAGTGACCCTGATGGTTGAGTATAGCACCGATGAAGACACAGACACTCGAGTATGACTTTGCAGTGTGGCTGCTCAGGCCTAGGCTACACTGATTTCGATGCTCAGATCCAGGCGCTGATCACTTCATTTAACTGTGCAGTGAAGATATACCCTATGCATGTAGATTTGCCTGGAGCGAATCTTTCTATTCTGCCTATTGAAGGCTATCCTATTGTTCCTTTCCCCTTTGTAAAATTCTGGACATGTCTACACCACAAGCTTTTGCCAGTGCAGGTTATGTCAGCATAAATCTGCTGAAGTATTATATCGTTCTTGCACGTGCATACTAGGCTTCTTGAAGGTTGGGGCAAAAATGAGCCATGCAGATGTGCTTGGGAGCAAAGGCTCTACTTTTCAGCATGTAACTGTCTCCATCCTATAAGGTCACATATATCATAACTTTTGTGCCTCTTTAACCTGCTCAGTCAGCTTTCCTCACTATCCATGTCTGACAGAAGCTGGCAAATTTTGGGATAACACCAGATCTGAAAATCTTCTGGTAACTTTATAGTCATAAGCATTGCAAACATTGGATGCTTTGGTTTTTGCATAGCTGATAGAGCCGCCACTGGGAACATGACTACCTATTGGAGGGCAGATTGCTGTGAGACAGCGAGAACCAATTCAAGATTGTTGATGGCATTCATAGAATCATAGTGTTGGAAGGGACCTAATAGGTCATCTAGTCCAACCCCCTGCCAGAGGCAGGACCACTCCCACTCCCACTAAACCATCCCAGTCGTGGTTTTGTCCAGCCGGGCCTTAAACACCTCCAAAAATGGAGACTCCACCACTCCCCTCGGCAGCCCATTCCAGTGCTTCACTACTCGCCTAGTAAAAAAGTTTTTTATAATATCCAGCCTCGGCCTCCCTAACCGCCACTTGAGACCATTGCTCCTTGTTCTGTCTTCTGTTACTACCAAGAATAGTTGAGCTCCATCTTCCTTGGAGCATCCCTTCAAGTAGTTGAAGGTTGCTATCAAATCCCCCCTCAATCTTCTCTTCTGCAGACTAAATAAGCCTAATGCTTTCAGTCTTTCCTCACAGGGCTTGTGCTCCAGCCCTTTAATCATTTTGGTTGTCTCTCTAGCATGTCCCTGTCCTTTTTGTAGTGGGGAGCCCAAAACTGAACACAGTATTCTAGATGTGGCCTCACTAGGGCAGAATAGACCACGTCCCTTGATCTGCTGGTAATACTTCTTTTGCTGCAGCCCAGTATGCCATTGGCCTTTTTGGCAGCAAGAGCACACTGCTGACTCATATCTAGCTTCCAATCCACCATGACCCCCAGGTCCTTTTCTACACTGCTGCTGCTTAGCTGAATGTTCCCCAGCCTGTAGCAGTGCATGGGGTTTTTCCATCCCACGTGCAGGAGTTTACACTTGTCCTTATTGAACCTCATAAGATTTCTATTGGCCCACTGTTCCAATTTATCTAAATCTCCCTGAATCCTGTCCTTGCCCTTCAACATGTCTACTGTTCCCCCCAGCTTGGTGTCATCCGCGAACTTACTGAGAATGCAGCCTATTCCATCATCCAAATCATTGATGAAAATGTTGAATAGAACCGGCCCCAGGACTGATCCCTGGGGCACACCACTCGTGACTGGTTGCCAGCTAGACATGGAACCATTGATTCCTACATGCCGAAACCGTTGATCTAGCCAGTTTTCTATCCACCTTATAGTCCACCTATCCAACCCATACTTCCTTAATTTGCCAATGAGAATGCTGTGGGAAACTGTATCAGAGAGCAGCTGTGAATAGTCAAGCGCTATTTCTCTGCCCAAGTAATGAGCATGAACTAGTGGAACCGCATCATAATGCAGGCTTGAGATGATGAGCAGTGGCCATAAAACTTTTGAATGCACAAGGTCAGGGACTTTGCTCCCCTGTAAAAAGGGCCCTGCATCCTACAATGTGACCCTGTCCCTGGGGCCCCATCTAGCACCAGGGACCTATCCAATTCCTGCCACTGCTGGCCCTGGCCAGCCTGATTCAGCCCCAGCCGCTGCCAAGGTTGGGCCAGAGATGGGGCGGGGCTGCAGCTTCTCGGGCCCTGACGGAGTGACACCCCTGCACAAGGTCAGATTCTTGGATGTGTGAGCTAAGCTAATCTCATCTCTCTGGTGGAGGAATACCAGAATGGGAACTGTGATGACAGTAGAGAAATGAATGGCAATTGCACTGTAGAAACTTGCAATTCCAGATTGCTACCATCTGTGAAAAAACATTTTAGAATTGGAAAATCCAGTCTGTGGGTCATTGTAATGTGGGCGTTCAGTGCCATTAATCATCTGCTGTGCAGGACTGTGCCTCTCAGCAATGTGGTGGACACAGTGGATGGATTTGCAGCAGTGAGGTACTGAACTGTGGGGGAGTGTTAATTTGTTCACATATCCCTATTTTAGCTTCAGACCTCCTAGCCACCAAAAGAAAGGGCTACTTTTCTGCCACTAGAGATGCTTTACCAGCATCAGTGTGGGCTGGCCAGGGGAGGTGCCTGAAGGTGGTATCCCTAAGAACTCAGAACTTTTCAAAAGCTTTGTTTCCTAACCAGTGGGTTACCACTAGCTATACTGAAATGCCAATAATGATCCTAGGGACCCTCAGCTATTCCTTTCTCCCTGGTTCATGAAGCTGTACAGCAGCTGACTCAACAGCACCAAGGAAAGATTCTGCTACCAGCTCAGCATGTGCAGAACAACAGTTGAATGTAGGTTTGGTACGCTGAAGGAACATTGATGCTGTTTACTCACAAGATTGCGTATCAATTAAAAAAATCCCAATAATTATAGGTGCCTGCTGTGGCCGCATAATATCCTTACAGGAACAGGGGAAAAGTTGTGGCCAGGGTGGAGGCCTGAATCTGAACAAGCAGGGACCCGGGCTACTACAAGAACTCAGAGCTGAGGAGGGACTTTGAAACAGCACTTTAACCCCAAGCCACAGTAATACATTGTGGTGTACTGTGCTCTATCTAGCTGGCCCTGCTGTTTTGGGGCCTATTAGAAACTCTGTGGTGCTTGGTTCACATCTATGAATATAACACAGCCAATACACTTATTAATTTTGTGGTGCTTGCTGTTCATTTATGATTATTACACTGTTTGTCACTGATACTATGAGTTGTGTCATAATGTATGATAAACAAGTGAGTGGGTGTTTTTCAATACCACTACACACTTCTTGGTATATGCTGAAAACTAATAAAGATGAATTATTTTCCCAATAATGGAATTTTACTGAGTAACAAAAGCAATGCAAAGAAAATGCTATGCTTTAAAGCAAAAACCATTACAAATATAATAAATTAATTGAACAGGATTTTACAAGGGGAAAAAACATTAATGTCCATTTTAGCTACACCTAGCTGTCATGGGTCAGTTTAAGTGAACCTGTAGTTGTCCTTAATGTCCCATGATGTAGGGTAGTAAGGGTAGAAATGCCACACTAGATACTACAAAATGTTGAGAGGGAATTTAAGGAGGTGCTGTAACGTAATTCTCCAAGGACTGCAAAGGGAGGCCTATGACTGTTGAACTGTATGTCCACAAGAGTATGCAGCATCTGTTCGCTGCCTGAGAAGCTAAATTATGTCCTACATAAGAATGGCCATACTGCAGTGGCTACCAAATTGTGGGTTGAACTCCTAAAGGGACGCAGAGGAACATTTGAGGGGGGCACAAGGAGGCACATAGGGGCCTGGGCCAGCCTCAACAGAGAGCAGGAAGAGAGCACCACCCATCCTTGTTCTGGCCCTGGCCCTGATTCAGGTCCCGGCTACAGCTCCACTCCCACTTCTTCTACCCACAGTTTAGCTCCAGCCCCAGCTGTGCTCCCTGCTTTGCCCCCAGATCAGCTCTGCCCTCATTCCTTCTCTGCCCCCATTCCTAGTTTTGCCCCCAGTCCTGCCTTCAGCCCTAACTCCTCTGCTGAGTCACTTATACAGTAATGAAGCAGGGGCATGGATAGTTTGCATTGCTGATAAGGAGCAGTTCAGAAAAGTTTGGGTACCATTGCCCTGCTAGGTCAGACCAATGGTCTATCTAGAATGGTATCTTATTTTATAGCAGGATGGCAGATGCTTCCAAAGCAATGAGCAAAACGTGGCAATTACTGAGTGATCCTTCTATCATCCACTGCCAACATCTGATAGTCAGAGGCGTACAGACATCCAGAGCATTAGGCTATACCCCTAGTATTCTTGGCTAATAGCTGCTGATGGACATATTATCTGTGAATTTATCTGGCTCTCTTTTGAACCCAGTTATATTTTTGGCCTTCACAACATCTCCTGGCAATATGTTCCAAGGATTCGCTATAAAATATGTGAAAAGGAACTTTTGTTTGTTTTAAGCCTACTGCCTATTAATTTCATTGGGTGACCCTTGTCTCTTGTGTTATGTGATTAGGTAACCCTTTCTTCTTCACTTTCTGCACACCATTATTGATTTTATAGACTGTTATCATATCCTGCCCTCCTGCCACCCCACTAGTTGTCTCTTTTTCTAGCTGAACAGTCTTTCTTTGCAGTTTCTCCTAATATGGAAGCTTTTCAATCCTCGAATAATTTCAGTTGACCTTCTCTATATCTTTTCCAATTTTAATGTCTTTTTGAAGATGAAACAACCAGAATTGTATGCATTATTCAAAGTGTGGGTGCACCCAGGGCCGTCCCTAGGGGGGAGCGGGGCCCAGCATGAATCAGTTTGTGCGGGGCCCCCCCATTTTAAACTTTGCAGTGCAATGTTCCCTCTAAGCCAGTGGTTCCCAACCTGTAGTCTGGGGACCCCCAGAGGTCCACAAACACTTTGCAGGGGGTCTGCGGAGCCTCTCCCTACCCAGGGCCGGAATCCAGCTACAGCCCTGATGCTCCCTGCCAGGGCTGCCTTTCCCTTTCTGTGGCTGTCTCCTGGCAGGGGAATGGAGCCACAGCAGCTCCCCAGCAGGGGACCACAGCTGCCGCGGCTCAGCTCCCCGGTGGTGCAGGCAATGGTGGTGGCAGCGCTGCTTGCCAGCTGGCCCACTGCTGCGGGCCAGAGTCTGCCCGTGCAGGCCAGATTACATAATCAGCCGGGGGGGGGGGTCCGAAAAAGATTTTTTTTTGTTTGTTTCAAAGGGGTTCCCAGCCTGAGAAAGGTTGGGAACCACTACTCTAAGCTGATGATGCAGCTGAGCAAGTTCCCTGCTGGTTCTCCAGGCCCCAACGGGCTTCTTCCCTGCTGCCCACTGGCTCCCCAATAACTTGTGCACCCATAACTTGTTCAGCTGCATCATCAGCTTAGAGGGAACACTGGGCAGTGTCATAATTTTTCGTTAATAAAATCATAAATTTCTAGCCCTCAAGCTAAAAAGTTGCAGAAAGAAGCAGAAAAACATGACCTGAGTTTATCCTAAAAGCTCAAAACCCAGAAGTTAGAGAAAATAGCTTCCCCTCATTTATTATTTCTTTAAACATCTCTTTGTTTTTAAGTGAGTTTTAATGATATATTTAAGCCAGACTTGTGACTATTTTTGATGTTTAGGGTAGGCAGCACTGAATGTGTCATGGTGATGTTTCCTCAACCTCACAGCCAAGTGGACAGGAGCACCTGGAGGTACTCTTCTTTGTGGTTCTGGTTTTCTGTTCAAGATGGGCACACAATTTTACAGGTTTAATAATTTTTCTTAGATCAAGTTTTTGTTAAATTGAAAATTCAGAGAGAGAGAGAGAGAGAGAGAGAGAGAGACACACACACACACACTATTTTTGGATAATATCAAGAAATAAATCCAGGTCCTGTCTCACCTTAAAGAACTGGATTCCAATTGTCTAATGTATGTTATTTCCTTTATGCTGCCTGACTCTTTCCTTTCCCGTCTTATTTTAATATATGTATTCATACATTCCTCATTGCTTTGCAGGTGATCTAAGTAATGAAACTCAGGTACTGTCTGAGGATGAGAGGAAGAAACAAGGGACCTTTGGCCTCCTCTCAGATACCCTGATGTAAAACAAACAAGGAGTCTTGTGGCACTTTTAAAAGCTAACAGATAAATACATTTGTTAGTCTTTAAAAGTGCCAGAGGATTCCTTGTTTGTTTCGCTAAACAAGACCCATATGGCCACAGTTGCTTTCCTCTTTGCCATGCTTTGGGACTGGTGCTCTGACGGCAATCAGTGACAATGGGGCTTATTTACAGTGCAGAAGGAAGGACAAAAAACTTCTTTAATGTGTTGATTGATGGCCATTAACCCTAAAAACCCAGTATTTCCATATGAGCACTAGCCTGGGGTCTTCTCTCTCAGGTATAATAGATCATTATCAGCACAGAGAAGTTGGCTCAAAAAGACATCCCTGAAGACTGAAAACTCTTGCTAAGTGTAGAAGGAAAAAAGTTCCTTAATATCTCAAATGCTTTCTAGAGATGCTGATGTAAATTCAAAGAGAAGGTCCTGTTTTGTAAAGGTTGGGGATGTGACGTTCTCCTGACTATGTCCCCGTTTGCTTGACTGAGGCTGGCTCCATAAGTTTTATCTCAGCACTTGCCCTTTCTCTTCCCCTCAGGGAGCAGTTGTGGGAAGGTGGCTACTTAAGAGTTACTGTAACCAAACGCTGCCTGTCTGAATTCCCTTCCCCCTTCCCTGACCAGCCGGAGCTGCTCCCTGTCCCACAGCTTGAAAAAGCTCCCTGCTTCCTTACTCCAGCCGGCTGCGTGGGATCCCCCAAAAGCACGAGGCCCCCCAAAGCGCGGGGCCCAGGGCGGTTGCCCCTCCTGCCCCCCCTTAAGGACGGCCCTGGGTGCACCATAGACTTATATAGCAACATTACGGCAGTAGTTCCCAGTCTTTTCCTCTATGTGGATCACTATGTAAGCAAACCATTTTAAACATTTTAACAAAGCCTATGGCTGACAGGAGTCAAACTTTTATATCAAGGGGTATTAAAAACACAGCTATTTCTAATAATTTATTATGCCCACTCACAAACATATTGCCTTCGTCACAGTAGCCAGTGGGAAAAAGATACACTTACCTAATCAGAACGGATTATATTATTATTATACTATCTTCCTCCCCACCCCCTAGATCAGCTGCAGTACCCTCACAGACTATTCGTGGTCCACAAATCACAGGTTGGGAACCACTGCATTATGGCATTTATTGCCTTATTTTTACCCTTCGTGTCCTGTCTTTTAATCTATTAGTAATCCATGTGAGTACTTTCTCTGTTATCCCGTGATTGCTTATTTTGCTTAAGAATCTTTGGTGAGGAGTATGTCAAAGACTTTTGAAAGTCCAAGAACACTACATCAACTGGATCACCCTTGCCCATGTGTCTAGCAACACCTCAAAGAATTCTAGTATATTGTTCAGGCACAATTTTGCTTTACAAAAGTAGAGTTGACTCTTCCTCAGTTAATTGTTCTTTACTATACTTTCAACCAATTTGCCTAGTTGTGAAGTTAATTTTATTAGCCTGTAATTGCCAGGAATACCTCTGGTGCCTTTCTAAAAATTTGGCTGTTTTTTAATCTGTCTTCCATTCACCTGATACAGAGGCTGATTTAAGTGACTGGTACATGCCACAACTAGTGCAGTTTCATGTCTGAATTGTGAAGGGTAAGTCACAGAATCTGAACTGACCTTGTGAATTACCCTTCACTGCATTTATTTTTCCCTTCCATACTGTAAGTTTTCCATTTCAAGTGTCTCACAAAGTGGGATTCCACACACAGAAGCTCATGCAATAAATACATGTAAGTCTTTAAAAGTGCCACAAGACTCCTCCTTTGTTTTGCTGAATTTGACTAACACGGCTACCTGCCTGGAACTTGATCATTCATTATGTCACTCTACACTCTTATTTAAAGGGTTTTATGGGGCAACTTGTTTGCCTACATTGTGGATTGGAGGAACAAATGGTCTAAGCCTCCAAATTTAATTTCCTAGCAGGAACAACAACTGCTACATTTTGAAGGCATGGATCCCTTGCTCCCTAATAACCTGGTCTGACAGCTTCTGTCTTTTATGGGAGCATTGTTCCTTTACCACACATGAGGGACTTCAGTGCATTCTGGTCACCTTTCCAGTTCAACACATCCAGCCTTCCCTCCAAGGAAACCCTACTTCACTGATTCTGGAACCCAGCACTCAACAAATCTACCTACCATCTCTTAATTTGCCATTAGTACTAAATTGGATCTGGCCACAACTAAGGACCCAACTGACTACAATGTGCACAATATCCATCATAAGGACACCACCAAGCATGTGAAACTGAATATTGATGATGTTAATCTGTGGTGTATGTGGATTAGGTCAGTTTACAGGGTCTATGACCTACACTGACCAGCTTCCTTGAATGTATTAGCCTTTTTTATTTTTTTTAACTGCAGACCTGGAATACTACTGAAATTAGAGTTCTTCCATATCTCATATCATGATTAAACATTCAGGGCCAAATTGCCAGTTGGTGTGAATCAGCATAACTTTAGTGACTTCAAAGTATAACATAGGTTCAGTTCTGGAAGCACTCAATATTAAGCATAGGGTTCAATTTCCAAAAGTGTGCAAGTGACAGAAGCCATACTCAGAGACCCATCCATCATTCTCATTCCAGGGAATATGCTCACTGTGTCCAAGTGCCTTCAGTGGGACTAGTCATGATCATGAGCATTGTACTGGCAGGAAGTATGTGCCACCTAAGGCCTGTAATTTGAAATTGCTTTTATCTTTGTTAAAAACAGATGCAATGTTTCTTTCATGAGTTCAATCAGAATAGCTGTTATCAAGCTAGCAGGTATTTTTGCCAGTCCCTTCCTCATTCCCCCTCTCTAGGAAAATTCTGTCAAGGTTGTAAAATCTATCAAGGTGAGGTCCTAAAGACTTGCAATTTGATACAGACTATAACTGCTCTTTTACTATAGTTATCGAATGCAAATCCTCAAAATGCATTTTTACATCGGGGGGGAGGATCCCATTTGTTATTACTATATGTTTTACAGACTGCAATCACTTAAAGTTAGATAGTGACTGGCACTATAACAAAGAAAGCTAGATAGTGACTGGTACAGGACTCCTTGTTTGTTATAATAAGTTGTAGCACTACTGCTGTCATTCAGGGGGTAGTCAGAATATTGTTCAAAGAGCAATTTAAATGAACCAATTAGAAAGTATAAACAGCTTTACTGTAAATACAGAAGGTGTATGGATCTAAGTGTATGGGGTACAATCTCTTTCATGCCTGAATGTTAGTATCTTAGATTTACACACTGTGGCAAAGTTCCCCCTCCTGGGGTCTGGCTGAACAGTCACAATGTCTCCCCTGGTGGTATCAGCCTGAGGCCAATCTGCTCCAGCCTGGGCAAGTCTTGAGGGGGTCTTCCCTCAGCACCCCTCTTTTTTCTTAAGGTCTACAGGGCAGGCCTTGGATCAGCCCTGTGAGGCACCCTCCCCTCCCTGCTTTTGGGTGGGGTGAGTGGTTCCAAGCCCACTAGCTAACCCAGGGTCCCAGCAAATACCTTCCGGTCCCTTTGCAGGCTGTATAGGTATTAACACTATACCAAGGAATTAGGGCTGTGTCAGACCACCTAGCAGCCTGGGGTCCGGTCTCAGTCTTGGTCTCGGTCTCGGTTTCTCTTAGTGGAGAACTACTGCCTCCTCAAACTGGGGAAGTTTCAGGCCTACTGGCAATTTCAGTCCGTCCCCCTTTCCCTCTGGCAGAGGCAGCTTTTGTAGGCTTGGAGCAGAGCTGTAATTAGCAAAGACAGCACCTGATGCACCCTCACCCCCAGGGCCTGATCTGGCCTCAGCAGCCAGGAGTCCCCTGGCAGGGACCCCCAGTGACGGCTTTCCCTGCCACCAGCAGGGACTCCTGGGGTTCCCAGCCGCCCAGCAAGCCCAGTCAGTGCTGGACGGGAGGGTGCCTTTCCTCACAGCCCAGCAAGCGCACCCAGCACTGGGTGGGAGGGTGCCTTCATAGGCCATGCTTGCCAGGTTGTGGGGAGAGGTGCCCTCTGGTCCAGTGCTGGCCACGCTTGCCAGGTTGCAGGGAGAGGCACCCTCTAGCCCGGTGCTGGCTGCACTTGCCGGGCAGCACGGCCAGAGCCAGATGGGAGTTCCCTTCGCTGGCTCCCTGAGGAATGTGCCTTTAAGGCACATTTCCTCTTCAGGGCCAGGAAGGGTCTGGCACCCTTTCCAATTGGCATCCGGGGCCTTGCCCCTTTTGCCCTGCCATAGTTATGGCCCTGGCTTAGAGCAGTCCTTAATAGGATCCAGGTGCCTCTAATTGCCCATAGTAACCTTCTCCCTGTCTGTAGCCTAGGACTCACATATCTGCCCTGGCATTCCCTCCTGCAGACCTGCTCCCCTGAAGGTCTCCCCCCCAACACACCTCCCCAGCACTCATTCTTTCTTCAAGAAGAAGAAGATGAGAAGACCCCTTGCAGCTTCCCTAATTGTGGACTTGCTTCTCCTGCTTCTGGGTTTCCTGTTCCTGCTTCACCTCCACTTGGACCTGCTCCTACTGTTCCTGCCATCACCTTGTTGCTGTTTTCTTTACCTCCTCTGCTGCTGCTGGCTGGCCTCCCTCCTCTCCCCCCCCCCTTCCTGTGGGGAGTGGGGGGAGGTAGAGAAGGAAGACCACCACCACTCCCAGGAGGAGACCATCACTCCTGCCTGCCAGCCAGCCAACCAGTCCCTGCTGCCAGCTGGAGACTGCTGCCCTCCAAGGAGACCTCACTGTAGTGATATGCTTGTAGAAGGCTGTGAATTTAGAGACTCCCTAGCATGGGCCAGTGTTGTGTAAATTGGGAGAAGTGCCCCAGAGAAGGTTTAACACGGCTGCTCCCAGGTACACACCTGGATACCTGTCTGTAAGATTAAAGTTCTATTCCTTACTCATTCTGTAGTATCATCTTTAATGAACCCTCAAGATCATTACACTCACCACCACCACTGAGGGGAGGCCTCCAAAGGACTGAGACTTTGTTGCTTGCAGCTGGGGGTAAGCTCCAAAAGACTGAGTACTGAACATTACCACCACTACCCCCAGCTGCTGCTTGCTTGGCCTCCCCTCCCTCAAGAAGGCAGCGGGCTCCCAAACTTCCAAAAGATTCCTGCATTGTCTGTGCAGCAGATAGCACACAGCTCACCCCAGCAGCAGCTCCCCTGCCCCATAACCCAGCCCCTTCCCCCCATTCTTTCCCAGTCCCCAGTGACTGGAGGTCCCCCCCCACTTGCCTTGCCCTCCAGCCGGTTCAGTGCCCCTATCCCCCACAGACCCCCTCCCCAATCCTTCAGTTTGTTGAGTTCCCTTGCCCCACCCCAGCCCAACAGTCTGTTTGTTTGCCCCACCCCCCCTGCCCCACCTGCAGTTCCCTTGACCCCACCCTCAGCTAGGAGAAGCTAGCCCTTGTGAGCTCCCAATCACTTGTTTATTTCCCCCCCTGGTTCACTGCATACCCTGATACCCACTAACCAGCCCCCTAAGTGCAGCCAGAGGAGCTGGCCCCCTCCTGCCCCACACAAGCCCCATCCCTCTCCCAGGCACCCTCCTCCCCAGCCCACAGCTCAGCGGGGAGGAGTGGTCTGCCAGTTTCACCCCAACCCTTGCTCCTGTCCCCCACCCTCCCCATTGCTTGTCTTCCACCCCCCCGGGATCGTGACCTTCCCCTTCCCTGCCACCGACTCCCCAGGGATGGCATTCGTGTCCCCTACCTTGCCTGGGGCTGCAGTTCTCCCTCCGCTGCCTTTCCCCCTCGTGCCGCGGGCCAGGCTGGACAATGCGGCGTCGCAATGGGGCTCCCTGCCCTGCCTGTCCATCCCGGCGGACAGCAGGCCCCCAATCACTTTTCTTTTTCCCCCTGGTTCACTGCACCCCCCTGCAACCTACTACCTAGCCCCCCTAAGTGCAGCTGGAGGAGCTGGCCCCCTCCTGCCCCACACAAGCCCCATCCCTCTCCCAGGCGTCCTCCTCCCCAGCCCGCAGCTTAGCCTTCCCCCAACCCCTGCCATTGTCCCCCACCCTCCCATTGCTTGTGCCCCCCCCCGCGACCCTGCCCCTGCACCAGCCGGTGCTCTCCTCCCCAGCCCACAGCTCAGCGGGGAGGAGAGGATTTCCCTAGTCCCTCCTATTCCCCCATACTCCCGGCCCCTACCCACCCATCCTGTCTCTGACACCCTCCTTCCCCCCACAAACCAGTCTCCTCTCCTGACCGTCCCTTACCCGGGGACATGGAGACTTCCCCAGTCTCCTCCACTCCTCTTCCCCAGCCTGCTTCCCCATCCAGCCCTGCGGCTACCCCCTCGACTGCTGCTACTGCTCCTGCCATCACCAACGCCCCCAGCAAAGGGGCGCCAGCAGCAGCGGGCACGGGAGGGGCCTCCACCCCTGCTCCTGCTGCCACCACCTCGGCCGGCCGAAAACACTGGCAGAAAAAGGTGAACAAGGGCCCTGCCATCGTTGGCCGCGGCCCCCTCGCCCCCCATCCTTCCCTCCACCAGCTCTGGGGGTATCCCTGCCCCCAGGGCGTACACCCAAGTGGCTGCCACCCCTCCACCCACTGCCAAACCATCACCCCGTGCCGCCTCCTTGCCTTCCACCTCGGGTGGCTAGGGCCCCTTCTCCACCTTGACAAGGAGGCACGGGGTCCGTTGTCTCCTGGTGGCTGCCTCCCCGCACGTGGAGACATACGTGCAGGCGATGGCGAGGGTGTTGGGGCCCTCGGCCATTGTGGCGGCCTCCAAGATGTACGGGAAGATCGTGTTCTTCCTGGCATTGGAGGCCGCCACGCAGGAGGCGGTGGTGAAGGGCTTGGCAGTGGGGGGTGTCTACGTCCCCATGGAGCCCTTGGAGGACCTGGGCGTACGGGTGGTCCTCACCTCTGTCCCACCCTTTCTCCCCAGTTCTGCCTTGCTTCCTCCCCTCTCCACCCTGGGGAAGCTGGTTTCTACCATCAGCCCTCTCCCACTGGGCTGCAAGGACCCCACCCTCTGTCATGTTCTGTCCTTCTGCCGGCAGGTGCAGATTCAAATGCCACCGGCGGGGGCTTGTGACGGAGTGGCTCTAGAGGGGTCCTTTTAGTGCCCCATCAAGGGGCACTTTATCGGATTCATTATTCCTCGAGGGAGGTTCGGTGCTTCCTATGTAGGGCCACGGGGCACGTCCGGAGGGACTGCCCCCTGGCCCACCACGGAGAGGAGGCAACCGGGCCCCCCTGAGGCCATGGCAGGCGCTGGCTGCAACATCACCGGCAGCCTTAGCCAGTCAGCCACCAGAGCCGTCCCTCCTCCTCCTCCCACCCCATGACCATCTGGGCCCTCGGAGAAGAGAAGAGGGGGAGGTGGCTGGCCCCAGTCAGGGAGAGGGCTTACCCCAGGGGGAGGGTTCCCATCCCTCTGCCGTTCCGGCCTTGGTCCCTTGCCCCCCGGCACCATTGCCCTTGCTACCTGACTCTGCCCCTGCTGGCCAGCCCTCCACTGACACCTCGAAGGGCTGGGCCCTCGTTGAGGGGCGCGGCAAGCGGAGGAAGGTCCATCCCCTCCCCTCCACGCTGGATGGGGAGGAGGCCCCCTGGAAGTCACTGCACGGGGCTAACCGTCAGACTCCTGCTGCCGGTGGGCCTTCCGCCATGCCCCCTGACGGGAACCAGCGGGAGGGCCAGGCCAGGGAGATGGACGCAGCAACAGAGGGGGGCAGCACTGCCCCCCTTTTGGAGGCCCTTCCAGATTCCCTTCCCAGGGAGGCCGTGGATGGAGCTGCCCCCTCTGCCACCATGATGCCCGCAACATCTGCACCTGCCGCCGATGCCAAGCCAACTCCAACTCCGGCGTCTGGAGCGGTGCGGCCCACGGCAGCAGGGAGGGCATTAGGCTCCATCTTTGTGGAGCTCGAGGCCCTGGATCTGACCCCGGTCACTGCGGGGGAGGATGATCCCCTCCCAGAGGGCCTCAAGCTGGGCGGCGACCTGCTGTTGCAGCCCCCTCCCTCCCCACAGCCTCCTTTCCTACCCACTGTCCCTGACCTGACCCCAGAGATGTCCTTGGACCCCTCTACCTGCCCGGCGGCGCTCAGTGTCCCACAAGCAGGTGCCAGCTCCGCATGGGCGGCCCCTGGCACCGAGCAGCCGGGCCCGGAGGGGTCGTCCCAGGTGGGAGAGCTCCCCTCTCCCCCCCTCGATGATCCCGCCCAGTGTCCCCCCCAGTCCGACGCTGGGGCCATGACCGCTGCTCTCCACCTAACACCTGGGCCCAGCGTCGACGGGGATTCCTCCTCTGGTCCACCCACCATGAGCCCCGTGCCTGGTCGAGGGGAGCCATGCCCTGGTGGTCCGACCACCAGGGATCCTGCCCTTATCCCCACCCCCGCTCCTGACCCGGCCCCTGCCCCACCCACCGCACCACCTGCTGTTATCCCAACCCCCACCCCGGGCCCCTCCCCTGCCTCTGACCCCCCCGGAATCATGATTTTTCCCTTCCCTGCCACTGACTCCCCGTAGATTGCATTCGTGTCCCCTACCTTGCCTGGGGCTGCAGTTCTCCCTCCGCCGCCTTTCCCCCTTGTGCCAGGGGCTGAGCTGGACAACACGGCGCCTCCATCGGTGGCGCCACAACGGGGCTCCTTGCCCTGTCTGTCCATCCCGGCAGGCAGCGGGGCTGACACGGGGACCCGCCTGGAGGATGGCCTGGGGCTTTCTGCCCTGGACCCCCTGGCGCTGCGTGGCGAGCTCCACGCCTTCCTGGCCGACACTTGGGGGGCCAGGAATCGGGTGTGGCTCGCCTTGCAGCATTGGGGGAGCTTCCACCTCGTCCTCCAGACCGTGAGGGCCATTCTGTAGGAGGGGAAGGGGACCAGGAGGCAGGACGCCGCGGCCTATCACAGGGCCCGCGTCTTCCGTGACTCCCTCATGGCTCTTGGGGTGGGTCACGGATTGCTCTGCGGCCCGACGGAGGCCCAAGGCATTCCTGCTGCTCCTGTGGATCTCCCCCAGCCCTCCTCATGGCCCCTACCACCTTTGCTACCTTGAACACCAGGGGCTGTAGGGTGGGTCTCCGCAGGACCCTGGTGCTCTCCTTCCTTCGGGAGGGGGGCTACTCTGTGGCGTTCCTGCAGGAGACCCACACGGATCCAGCTGCTGAGGCCAGCTGGCGGCTGGAATGGGGGAATGGGGTGTTCATGAGCCATCTGTCCGCCCACTCTGGCGGTGTGGCCACCCTGTTCTCCCCCGACCTACAGCCTGAGGTGCTGGGGGTGGTCGAGGTCGTGCCGGGCCGCCTGCTGCACCTCTGGGTCCGTATGGAGGGGCTGGCATTGAACTTGGTCAACGTCTATGCCCTGACATCGGGCCTGAAGCGGATGCCCTTCTTCTGGCAGGCGGCCGCCTTCCTCGACACCCTAGATCCACAGGAGTGCCTGGTCCTGGGGGGGAGGGGGGGGATTTTAACATCACCCTTGAGGGCCGGGACTGCTCTGGGACCGAGCAGTACCAGGCCGCCGTGGACGTCCTCTGGGAGTTGATGGACCGTCACTCCCTGGTGGACGTCTGGCACAACACCACCCGGATGACGAGGTCACCTTCACCTTTGTCCGGGTAGGGGTAGATCGGTCACAGCACTCCCAGTTGGACTGCATCTACCTGTTCCGTCGCCATCTGGCACGAGCCCACTCCTCCAGCATTAGGCCGGCCCCTTTCTCGGATCGCTACCTAGTGACCGTGATGGCCTCTCTTGGCAGAGAGGCCAGGGCCGGCCTACTGGCACTTTAACAACAGCCTGCTGGAGGATGTGGGCATTGTGGCAGCCTTCCGGGAGTTCTGGCTGGCCTGGCGGGAGCAGAAGCCCGCCTTTCCCTCTGTGCAGCATTGGTGAGACACAGGGAAAGTGCGTGCCCAGCTCTTCTGCCACGACTACACTCGGGGGGCCAGCCGGCAGAGGGATGCGGTGATAGAGCAGCTGGAGCGGGAGGTCTTGGAGCTGGAGAGGTGTCTGGCTGCCAGCCCTGAGGACCCGTCCCTCTGCGGAGCGTGTGGGGAGAAGTGGGAGGAGCTCTGGGCCCTCGAGGACCTTCTGGCCCAGGCAGCCTTCATTCGATCCTCCATCTACCTCCTTCAGGAGATGGATCGTGGCTCCCGCTTCTTCTATGCTCTGGAGAAATGGAGGGGGGCTCGAAAGCATGTCACCTGCCTCCTCGCCGAGGACGGCACCCCCCTCACGGATCCGGAGGAGATGTGTGGAAGGGCCAGGGCCTTCTATGCCAGCCTCTTCTCCCCGGACCCAACTGAAGCTGACACCTGCATGGTGCTCTGGAATGAACTCCCCGCGCTCAGCACGGGCGCCCAGGATTGGGTGGAGCTTCCTCTCACTCTAGCCAAGTTCACAGAAGTCCTCCTTCACATGCCCAATAACAAATCCCCGGGCATGGACGGGCTGACTGTGGAGTTCTGCCGCGCATTCTGGGACGTCCTTGGCCTGGACCTGGCAGTTGTCTGGGCCGAGTCCGAGGGAAGCAGGGAGCTCCACCTCTCTTGCCGGCGGGCCGTGCTGGCCCTGCTGCCCAAGAAGGGGGACCTCCATGACCTTCGGAACTGGCGTCCCATCTCGCTCCTCTGCATGGACTACAAGATCATGGCCAAGGCCATTTTGCTGCAGCTTGGGTCCGTGCTGCAGATGTGGTCCACCCTGACCAGACCTACACCGTCCTGGGCTGGTCCATCTTTAGCAATCTGTACCTGGTCCGGGATCTCTTGGAGCTCAGGTGTAGGGACGGTCTATCGTTTGCCCTCCTGGCCCTGGACCAGGAGAAAGCGGTCGACAGGGTGGACCATGGGTACCTCCTGGGCACCCTGCAGGCCTTCGGCTTCAGGCCACGCTTTGTGGGTTTCCTCCAAGTGCTGTACGCCTCTGCAGAGTGCCTGGTCAAGCTCAACTGGACCCTGACCAAGCCGGTCAGCTTCGGGCGAGGAGTGCGTCAAGGCTGCCCGCTGTCGGGCCAGCTGTACGCTCTGGCCATTGAGCCCTTCCTCTGTCTCCTCTGTCAGAGGCTGACGAGGTTGGTGCTCCATGAGCCCGAGCTCCAACTGGTCCTGTCAGCATACACCGACGATGTGCTCCTTGTGGTCCAGGACCCGGGTGACCTGAGGCGGTTGGAGGCTTGCCAGGCCATCTACTCGGTGGCCTCTTCCGCCCGGGTCAACTGGGTCAGGAGCTCTGGCCTGACGGTAGGGGCCCCCTCCCACCCACGCTCCAAGCCATCCAGTGGAGCGCGGGTCTGCTGCTCTATCTCGGCTTTTACCTTTCTGCCACCCATCCCTCCCCGGATGAAAACTGGCACGATTTGGAGGACAGGGTAGTTGGGCAGCTGCGGAGATGGACAGGACTGCTGCGGTGCCTCTCCCTTCTTGGGAGGGCACCAGTGGTCAACCAGCTTGTCTTGTCCATGCTCTGGCACCGGCTCAACACCCTGGTCCCGCCCCCGATGTTCCTGGCCCACCTCCAGAAGACAGTTCTGGAGTTCTTCTGGCCAGGACTGCACTGGGACTCTGCAGGGATCCTGAGTCTTCCCCTGGAGGAAGGAGGGCAGGGCCTGTGCTGTGTCCACAGCCAGGTCCACGCCTTCTGCCTCCAGGCCCTGCAGCGACTCCTTTATAATGCAGGTAGTCTGGCGTGGAGCCACCTGGTGCACACCTTCCTCTGCTGCTACCGAGGGCTCCGATACAACCTGCAGCTCTTTTATATCCAGCTGAGAGGTGGTTCGCGAGACCTCTCCGAGCTGCCAGCCTTCTACCAGGACCTCCTCCGGACCTGGAGGCTGGTTTCAGCCTCCAGGGCCCTTGTGCCCAACAACGGTGAGGACCTCCTCGTGGAGCCACTGCTACACAACCCCATCTGAGTGTGCAGGTGGCGGAGGCCCCCTCCGTGAGGCGGAGGCTGGTCCTGGCAGGCGTTACCAGGGTAGGAGACTTCCTGGACTATGCCCGGGGGGACTGGGTGGATCCCCTAGTGCTCTCTCAGTGTATGGGGCTCTCCACCCTCCGGACCCCCCAGCACCTACTCCAGGAGGTGAAGGCGGCCCTGCCCCCACTGCTCGGGCTTACCTTGAGCGGGTCCTGCGAGAGGGCACCCCCCGCCCTCCTCTCAGTCCCGGCCCTCCGGAGCTTGTGATCGTGATCAGGCCCCGGCCCCGTGAGCCCCCCCCCCCCCGGCCACCCCTGCCCCACACCCTGAGCCGGCTGCTAGAGCTGCCGCTGGTCCCCTTCTGAACTGCGCCTCGCAAACACCTGTACACGCTTGTGCTCCACACCATCCACTTCCTCGCCCTCGTGTCCCACCCCGACACCAAGTGGCCGGACCTAATCCCACCTGTGGAGGGTGAGGACCCCCGGTGGGACAGCCTCTATGCCCCCTTGACCCCACGGCCCACCAGGGATATCATTTGGCGGGTCCTGCACGGAGCCGTGAGTACGGGTGTGTACTTGGCATGGTTCACCCCTAACCCAGACACCTGCCCATTCTGCAGTGAGAGGGAGACCCTGGTGCACTCCTATCTCAAATGCGCCAGGTTGCAGCCCCTCTTCTGGCTCCTCCAGAACCTCTTCCTGAGGTTCTAGCTGCACTTCTCCCCACACACATTCCTTTATTCACTTCCCATTCGCAGCCCCACGAAGTTGCGGGACCTCCTCGCCAGCCTCCTCCTGGCCTACGCAAAAGAGGCCATCTATAAGACCAGGGAGAGGATGCTGGCTGAGGAAGGGGCCTGCAACTGTGGGGCCTATTTCCGGTCCCTCGTCCATTCACGTCTCTAGGCAGAGTTCCTCTGGGCAGCATCCGCCGGCTCCCTCGACACGTTCCGGGAGCAGTGGGCACTGTCCGGGGTTCTCTGCTCAGTGTCCCCCTCTGGTTCCCTAGTTTTGAACCTGTGATCCTCATACCTGTACCCTTCTTTCATTAGTTTCCCCCCAGAATCAGTTGGTCCCGGGCCTAGGGCCACCTCCCCTTGAGCTGGGGGAGGGGCGTAGCAGTGGGTGGGCTTGCGCCCACCCACCTCCCCAGCATCCAAATAGTCATACCCTCATGTAGTCCTCTGGCCTAACTTTATCACAACACCTTATTTGTGCTTCAGAAGGCAGTCAGTGAATATGTACTCACTGTGACTGCTACCTTACTGTACATATCTATTTTACAAAGGGCTATTCTTCACTAACGGCAGCAAATTCACTGCTGTCAGTTTGAAGTTGATCCCTGAACACCACCCTGGCAACTGGGATGGTATTGAGTTGAAGGGACAAGACTCCCTTCAGCTCAGCTCAGCAGACATGCTGGGAGCAGGGAAGTTGAATGCAGATACACAATTTATTTTATGTAACATCCTATCTCCATTCGACTGCTGCAAAAAAAGGAAGACAGTGTGGACCTGACCATACACTTGGATACCTGGGTCTTACTGACCACTGTATTACTCCTACATTATGCTAGTTTTACTCCACTGAAATGAGTAGAGTTACACCAACATAATATTAAAAGAACAGTGAATCAGGCATTCCTGTGTGTTTCAAAACTACAGGTTCATCACGGCTAATATGTGTACAACAAACATGTCCATTAAAGTACGTCTAATTAAAGTACTGAGAAGTGCATATACAATACTTCCTGGGGATAAAAATACTATTCTGCACATGATCTGATAACACAGTATTTATCACAGTAATGTCATATTTAAAAACAAGTTTGAACAAATAAGTTGAGGGAAGAACACCACACCAGAGGTAATATCAATACTGTTATCCAACACATAGGGGACGATGGTTTACAGCAGGGATCTCAAACTCATGGCCCACAGGCCACATGCTGCCCCTAAAGTTATTTTCTGCAGCCAGCAACAACACTATCGTTATCGATATTTGCAATATCATTGTATGAAAAGGTTTCAGTGCTGTGGCCCTTGGGCTAATGTACTAATCTTCATGAGGCACTTGTGGTGGTTTGGGTTTGAGATTTCTGGTTTACAGTGAGACTGGGCATTTAGTATACGTATCTTTTATTAGTTAGGATGAATCCTTCACTTGCTGGAGAAAAATAAAGCAAAATTCTAGTTTTTGGGGCTAACAGGTTTATCTTTCTGAACTCTAGTTTTCTTCTCACTTCTATGTAAATGAAACGTTTCTTAAATAATCATCCTCTGGTTCTAGAAAAACTTGTACAATTAGATATGCAGGAGTTTTTAAAAAATATACATTTTTAGTTTTCTTTACTCTAGTACATGCAGAAACAACTATAAATCTAGTATCACAAATAATCCCTCCATAGATTACAGAATTTCATATTAGTTACAGCATTTTAAGGTATCTAACAAAAACTGTCTATCTCAGGCATTAGAGTGAAAGTATCACTCTCTTTGCCACTAATAAAACAAACATGTATATGGAAATAAATTAATTCCTTCCATTCTGCCCTATATCATTGCAACATAGATGGTAAAGTTAGAAAGAAAACTCTAGTATTTTATAAAATATATTCTGATTACTTCTTCTAACTGCATAAGAGAGTAAGGCCCTTATCCTGAAATCAAATCATCACGGACAGATACTTGAACCTATCTGGGTCTGCACTGAAGTCAATAGGTCTCTGCACAGGCATAAAGGTCCAGTCGCTTGGTTATGACTTCAGGACTTCAATGGAAACTCAGATTGCTCATTTTCTTTTGCAGGATAGCTTGCTAAATTACCAAGGACAAGATTGTGCCTTTAATGTCCATCCTTGAGTAATCCATACACTGCTCAAACCCAAAAGAAAACTGACATTTGTGGGGTCAAAAGCATCTGTACACATGCAGAAAGAGGTAATAATTTGTTAGTAATGTATAGCACCCCTTACATCTCCTCTGCTGACTAGCACATTTGGGGTGGTGGGGAGAGGAGCCAATGTTCAGCCCACTTTGCCTGCTTGCTCTGGAGATAGAGGAGAAATACTAGGTGTGAAGAACCCATTTATTCCTGCATGTCTGGACCCTAAGCCCAAGCAGCATGCACGGGAAAGTAAGAGGTGTTCTTACCCCCCCGCCCTTATGTTTCTGCTTGGGCATGTAATGCAAGACAATTTATCCTATAGCTATTAGTGTTTCTGTACAAATATACCACTGAAAGCTTCCACTATGTTTTGTAGTCTATAATTTACTCTAGCATAGATTGCTTCTTTAGTTGTTAAGGTTGTCCAGTCTACTTCAGATGACAGTGGTTCATTCCTCCAATGTGTCAATATTTTTAGTCAGTGTTTAAATCTATTCTCAACCATATTTTGTGAATGTCTTAAACTTAGGCAACACATTTCTTTTGGACTCCACTACGCCTTATGTAAGAACATGAACTGTGACAGTTTTAAATTATTACATTTCACAGCCTGATAGCTGTTTTTCCACATGCACTGAATTTTTAAGAGTATCTATAATGAATATTCAACAAATACCTGAACTTCCTAGTATGGCTGCCTCTTTTATTATGTGCAATGACTTTTAAAAACATATAGGTATTGACCTCTGACAAAAGCAACATAACCTGGATTATGTTTGCCTTGCCTTGGAGAGCAAGCTTTCACTCCCTCTACGTCTTTACCAGCCACATCACCACACATTATCTTCTTCCCACAGTCTTAAAGTAGGGATGCCACAAAAAGTAATGGAAGAGACACATTTTACCACTTAACCAATGGTTAAATTACATACAGTAGTAAAGACAGTGGAAAATATTCCAAATTCGATTTGTTTCTCTATTTCCTTTCATGGTTTATGACATGTCAGTGTTCATGGCAAGCTATTTGCAATATGCCAATGTGATTCAAATGTATATGAATGTATATAATACAAACACAGGAAATTAAGTATTCCTTTTTTGGAGGACTAGGAAATCATTTTGACTTTCATGCTGTTTAGCATTATCTCTGTAGACACAGTTTGATTATACCCATAATGTGCTGGATTCTACAAATTCTGCTTTATTATCAGGCTGATTAAATCCAGAGAGCACTAATAATACTTTAAGGAATAGTAGGTATGATGTACTATATTTTGGTACTGGTGTAATCAAATGACCATGTTTAATATACGCTGTATCTCTTGCAATGTGTTTGCAGCTAGTAAATAGAAAAAGAAAATATGTCAATGCTGTCTTCTACATGTTCCCGTTCAACAATTATGTAAGGATTCCTAAAATGTAAACAAACAAACAAAAACACCCAGAAAAATGATGGCAGATGAGGTAATATCCCTTGTTAGACCAACTTTTTTTGGCCACAAAGACAAGCTTTTGGGCTACAAAGAACTCTTCTTCATCTGTATACCTCTGTTTAGCTCAAAAGCTTCTCTTTCACCAACAGAAGCTAGTCCAATAAAAGGTATTCTCTTACCCCCTTGCATCTTCTATATTCTGATACCAATAAGACTACAATTAACACTGCAAACAAAAAGTAAAAGGACTTCTCTTTTTCACTGAGAACTTCTGAGCATTTAAAAACGTTAATTAATTTAGCCTTGTGGTACCTCTGTGGGATTTTACAGATGATGAAACATGCACAGATATGTTAAGTGAGTAACTTTTGCAGCAATGGTGAAATATTTATTTTTTCAGTCATACTGTCTTACATTAAAACTTGTTATAAAATATAAAATAGGGAAACCAGAGAAAATCATGACAGCAACTGGTTGGTCAACAACTAATATTATGGTGAAGTGCATTCTATTGATGCAACTCCATCTAGCTATGTATGTTGGCCCCATCACTACATATATTAGTGCCTTCAAAATATTTAAAAAGAGAAATAATAATAATCATCCCTTCCTTCTATCTTACCTTCACAAGCTGATGGAGAGACAGAGGTTTTATTTATCTGATTCATGCTGTTTGGATGTAAGTGTGGGCGAAAGGTAGGTGGGGACTATAGGGCTAGAACATTAGGACCCATCCTATCAGACATCCCCATTCACTTTGATCCATACATTTCTGACTTCAGAGCTTCATCATTGCAACTTGTATATCTGGGAATGAAGCTGTACATCCTGAAAAAGTTCCTAAAGATACAAAGCACAATTGTCTGCTAAAAAACACAAGTTGCCAGGTTTGCATCAGTCTGGTTCTCCCCTCTCTGCACTGGTTCCCAAAGAGTTCAATGTCCAGTACTGTACATCTGTCCTGATGTTCAAAGATCTGTTTGGGGTTGATTCTTACTGAAAGATCCTTCACAATCATGTCCTCCCACAATAGCTTTATTTCACATAAATAATTAAACGGTTGATCAACGTGGGGATGTTCTTGAATTCAGGAGACAGAATTTTTATTGGTCTTGGGCATATAAGATAAAATCCTGACCTCAGGGTAGTCAATGGAAGTTTCTCCACTGACTTTAGATAGGCTAGAATTTCACCCAAACTATGGAACTCACTCAAGCAGAAATAATAAAAAAATAACACACACTCAAACACACAAAAGAAGGTGGTCAAGTAACATTTCTTTAGTAGTAGTCAGATGATTGTGCTGTAGTGGTAAATTCCCCTAAACAAAGAAGAGAGGTTGTGTTATTTGGGGTGGGTGGGGGGTCTTCAGGTGTCTACTCTCTCTTATTACCCAGGAATGGCAGGGTACAGAATCACAAATAATAGCCATGTCAAATCTTCTTATACTTCTAGTTATGTGAATGGACTGAAAGGTTGGAAGGTGGGTATTCTTCCTGATCTCAGCTTGTTGTTCTTGCTGGTCTGTGAGGCCATCCCACATGCACGTGATCTTTTCTATGAAATAAGAAAATTGCTTTAGAATCTAAAGGTGTGTCAAACTCATTTGCTATGGCAGGCCAGATTTGACTTAAATGTATGTCAAATGGGCTGTACATAGCATAAATCAAAATACTAGGGCATTGTCACGACATCACAGAGTGCTGTGTATGCAAGACTTCGCTCCGCAAGACCTCTCTCTGTTAGGGGGACAACATGGTACCATGGAGCAGTCATGGATCAGACAGAGGAGGTTCATGGGCCACATTTGGCCTGCAGGCAGCATGTTTGACACCCCTGCTGTAGATGCTGTGTTTTGGGGTTGAGTGGAGCTAGTATGAGTACATAAAGTGTTATACAATTCAGGGAAGTTTTGCCAGTTGTGACTTTATTGACTCTATGCAGGAGCATACACAAGAATAAAAATAGGGCCACTTTTGGAGGGTCACTTTCTGTACTCCTCACAGCTGAAGGAGCTGGCTCCCCTGACCCTATTCTCCATGGTCAGAGGACCTAACTCCCTCCCACCCCCTGCTGTGTCCCAGGGCAGGAGGAGTTCACTCTCCCTGCCTTGGCCTAGAAGAGTTCTAAACTCCTGCCGATTGGGGTGGGGAGCAATCCCTACTTGCACCCCCTTGCACATGTTCCTGGCTCTATGACAAGGGATATGCAGGCTCCCTTTGTCTCATTCATGGAAGTGGCATGTTTGTAGACAGGTTTTCTTGCCAGTTTTTCTATTCCAGCTCATCCAAGAGTCATATCAATCAGTGTGGACCACAGACTTTTGACAGCCAGATCCTCAGGTGGTGTAAAACAATACTACTACCACTGACTTTACTGGAGTCAATTTGCACCAGCTGAGAACAGTGGCAACAAAAGAACTCTGCAAGTCTGAAGCATGGAGAGGGAAAACAACTCAAACAGGCCAAATTTGAGTGGAACCATGACACTTTTTGCCTCTTGACCAAGTTCAGGTTCTCAAATATGAGGGATAGGGAATGGCCCTTTATCTCTCACCTTTCCGTTTCCAATGCCCATGACTGAGATTGTGGTTCAGAGGGTACAACAGTAGTCAGAGAATGGCCACTGCACATTACTGATTCTTCTAGTCCTCAGCCTCTTGGTCGGGCAGGGCCTCTATAAGTGTATTTTAGAATTTGACTGAGTCCAAAATGTTTCAGGAACAGATTCCTGGTATGGTTTTCCTTTGCCTTGCAATGGGGAGATTTATTATTTCTGCCTGAATAAAAATGAGGAAATGGCCTGATCAGTAAAGGGAGATGTTTATTTCATTTAGTTTCTTATCTCTTCACCAAGTGCAAGGATTTAATCCATAGTTTGGTCAAATGAGTAGGTGGGTTTGGCAATTACCTGTGAAGAACTTAATGTGGAAGTCTGAATAGGAAGTTTTGATCAACACTGAACTGTCCTAAAATAATGAGTCCTGCAAAATCTATCACCATGTCACACAATGTGCTTTATCAGTTTCTCTTGCAAACCCCTTGGTGTCTAGGATTTATTAATTAGTTCAAGGTCCAGGTTAGGCTTAAAAGTAAACATACAGCAAACCATCAACCAGAGTAAATATACAATAAGAACAATGCAAATGAAATCCATGAGGAATGATATCTGACTACACATCATTCAGAAAATCTATGGATGTTCCCAGCATGAACATGCAACTCCTGTTTGAATTCAGAACTATAAAACCTGATCTTCCGGTCCTTATTAAGGGCTTACTTCTCTTTAGCAATTTGTATGGAAGTATATATTGAAGAGTAATCTATTCTATTTTGTCGTGTGAAATATCTTCACTTACAATAAATCCACGTTGTCCTTAAAATTGTCTCCTGCTTAAATTCTGAACTGCAAAATTAATTAAAAAGATCTTTTAAACTGAATATTTACACTGTAGGTACAAAATTTTGTGTTATTTAAAAAAGAATCTTTACCTAATTGCCAGAATATTCATTAATTTTATTTTATGGACATTGAACTCCAGTAAAGTCAATAAGACTCCCAGTTGATGCAGGGATCAAAGCTAGTACATATTACTATAAATGAACTGAAGCAAATCAGGGGTTGTAGATTTTTTGTAGATTTTGTAGAACGAGTACTGATACATTTAAAAAATAATTTAAATTCAATAATCACAATGCATGTTGCTACTACTAGACCTCCGCAATAGGGCCTTTTATCCTTTATTTACGGGTCATGGCTTTTAAAATAGTATCCACATTTCCCAGCTCACAGTCTTATAAAGCAAACTGCAGCCAAAACTCTTGAGATTAGTCCCTTCAAGCTGGGATTACACATTAAGGGATGCAGTATCAAGTTTGGACTGCACGATCAGACTCTTAGCTTCACAACAGTTCTCTGTTAGAGAATCATTTCTAGCTTTATTTTACAGATTGGAAAACTGAAGTCTAGGGCAGTGGTTCCCAACCTTTTTCAGGCTGGGGACCCCTTTTTAACAACAAAAAAAAGAAGTTTGGCCCTCTTCCTTCCCCCCGGCTGGCCCGTGTGGGCAGACTCTGGCCTGCATCATCCTGACGGTGCTACTGGGACAGCTAGCAAGCAGCACTGCCGCCATCATGGCCCGTGCCACTGGGGAGTCAAGCCGCAGCAGTTATGGCCCCCTGTCCTTGCCCCTCCCGGGGAGCCACCACAGCCCCATCCCCCTTCTAGGATCCAGCCACAGGAGGGAAAAGGCAGCCCCAGCAGGGAGCATCAGGGCTGTAGCTGGATTCCAGCCCCAGTAGGGAGAGGCTCCGCAGACCCCCTGCAACATGTCCCCAGACCCTTGGGGGTCCCCAGACCACAGGTTGGGAACCACTGGTCTAGGGATTTTGTGGCGTCTCCAAAGTCACACAACAAGAACTTTGTGGCAGACCTCACAATGAAACTTAAGTGTCCTGACTCAGTCACATATTTCAGTCACAAAACCATGTTCCCTTTCTCTTTCTGATTTTCAGCCCAGAAGAGTAGAGACCATTGGAAAAGTCATGGCACAAAAATAAAATAAAAGAGTATGAACCGTGACTTCAGGATAACAAATGAGTCATATTTGGGTGGCTATTTCCATGTTGGGTGAAGCCAGGAAGTACTACGGGAAATTCTGTGAAGAAAAACTTAATACAGTCAGATTTCTAGTCTGATTTTAAGACCAACAAATTCAGATAAGTTGAGATAAACCATTTTTTTGAATGTCAACATTAAATTGTTGAACCCTCTGAGATTCAGTCATAACAAAAAACCACCTCCTTGCCTTGCCCTCAGAAATGGATCTACTGGAAAAAGAAAGAACTTTAAATACATTTAAATTAGATGCATTAAAATAAGATCCTGTTCTCTTTACCTTATATGTATGTACTTGTAGTCGTAGCCCTACTTTATATCCTCTTATCCTCTGGTTAACATGTCTAAAGGCTACAGTGGAAGGCTGTCAGGAGCACACTCAGAGGGCCCAAAAAAAGTACAGTTTTGCATATTGAAGTAAGAATTAGTGGCAAGGCTCAGTGTCACCATTTTATCACAGACATATTACAGTGCAAGAACACACTGGCTTTTAAATGATGGGCTTACAAAGGCAAACTAAATACCAGTCATCAGCTATGCTTTGCAACATCAGTGCCATAAATAGGTGCATTCCTCTAGTTGGTTGGCTGGTGTTAAATTTATGATAAAGTATATAAAATTAATGGCATGTGCTCACATTTAAGTGTTAAATGACTTTTCTGCTGGTGTAGTAAAGCCACACACAGGGCTTCATAGCCACTGTTCCACAGCCAGAAACCACACAGCTTTTCATTTATGCAATCAAACCCAGACAATTTTATTTGTGAAAGAGTTTTAGCATACAAATAGAATAAAATCTTTGTATATTACCACCAGACTTGGAAGATACGACTGTGATTATGTAAAACCCGTGACTATGTTGGTGTCTGTCCTGTCTTGCAGAATATTCTGTGCTCACTGAGTGGGAGGGTCACACTGTTTGAGACTAATAAGGACAGAGCTGCATCCCACTCTTTGGAGACTGGCTCCAGCAACTCCTCAGCACTACAGCAGCTTTGTACAGACATACACTCTGCTTCCGGAGGGCTTAAGTAAAAATTCAAAGGTAAGCTGCTAATATTTGTAGTCAATGAATGTTTACGCCCCCCCCCCCCACACTTCAGGATTTGTATGTTTTGTTTATTTTGTTGCCCATCAAGTTCTTCTGATTATGACTGTACCATACCCTATATACATATACTATACACAGCATATTTGTATTACTGTTGTCACTCTCTGCATAATACACTATATGACTGTGCTCAATGCATGTAAATATATTAGTATAGTTATGCTTCTGTGTTTGTGTATATATTTGTTTCAATTACAACATGCTACTCAAGACACTCCTAAAGCACATAAGGTAGTTAACAAAATGATTAAAGGCTATTACAAACTGGCACAAGGCCAAACTGTGCATATTTACTAAATACTTGTCTCAGATGTATATGTAGCATGTATATACACAAAAGCAAGTATCTATGAGTCCGTAACATTTTTTTTCTAGTTGTGAGCGTCTGCTGGCCTATATCCAATAAATTGAAATGTATTAGTAAACAGGACAGACGGTGAAAGGAAAGGACACTCACTCATACTGGGAATTTGCAGGTGCACAGCTCAGCACCCATGCGGATCTCAGGGACTGGTGTGCTTTCCTGCCTAGAATCACATCGCTCTTGCACTTCTCTCATCCTACTCTTATTTTATTAGCACTACAAGCTGGGGCAGAGAGAGAAGCTGCTCTCCCTTCCCCAGATATCCTGCAATCCCCCACCCACTCAATCCACCACTACAATCAGTATTCTCCCCAGAGTTTGAGAAGGGGGGGGGTGTAGTGGGATGTTTGGGGAGAGGTGTAGGGGTTGCTCACTAATTTGGTATAACACTGTTACTAGCTGAAAACTGGGAAGGGGGTTGGGAAATTTGGGGGGTGTAGGGGAAGGTGTGAGGGTATTGGGGTGCTCACTAATTTGGTATAACACAAGCTGACAACTAGTGCAGTGTTGGGAAATTTGTGGGGTGTAGAGGCAGATGGGGGTATTGGGGTGCTCACTCATTTTGTATAACACTTACTAGCTGACAACCGGGGGGTTCTGGGAACTTCGGGGGAGGGGGGCGTAGGGGTGGTGGTAGCCAAATCCCTGACTGAAATTCACAGGCAAACTCCATTTGCCTTTTATCCTCTGGTAGTTTTCCTTGAAGTTTGACTTGAGTTTTGCTGCAGCCTCGCTAATAGCGGCTTGGCAGGGGGTGCGATGACCCAGAAAAGCCAAGGGAGATCAGTGCAAATCACCTGGGTCCCGGGGAGCGGCCGGCGAGGGCCCAGGTTTGGACGGAGGCGCTGCCGGAGCAAGCGGCTCCCATAGACGGGGGCGGGGGCGGCCTTAGGTTCCAGCGCGCGCGCGCGCACGCGCCCCCCCCCCGCCCCGCACGCGGCGCGCTCACCTCTGCTAGGGGGGCGTGGCCACGGGGCGCCCGCGGCTGTGGCGCGAGCCGGGCTGAGGAAATGTCCCGTGCGCTGCCACAGGCTCTGGCGCCAGAGCCGGGGGAGCGGGGGAGGGGCGGCAGAGGCTGGCAGCGCTCGGGGCTGGAGTTTGCCGGCACAGGCGGCGGGAGAGAGCAGCTGCCGCTGCGGGCAAAGTGACCGGCCTCAGCCCGAAGCCAGGCCTCGGCCCCTCCCTGCAGTGGCAAGGCCCCGGCCCCGGCTCCCCACACTGAACAGCTGGGGCGTCGGCATGGGCGAAGGAGCTAGAAATCTACCCGCTTTCCCCTTCTGCTGCCCGCTTATCTCGGGGCCTGTCAGTCGTGTTTACAGTCTGTAAAACAAGTCACAAGCAATCAGGGAAACGAAATTTCCAGGGCGGGGGGTGTTACAGTGTGGCCTGTCATCCCCTCGGATCAGTTCTTGTTAAAGTTCTGGCATGTTGATTGTAAAAGTGATTGATAATCGTTTGAAGTCAGAAACTGGCGGTGAGTCAACATGCCTGGATACTGGTGGCAGGGCGAGGGAGAGAGGCATTAGTAATTGGTAACAGCGTTATTTAATTTGCAAGAGCTTTTCAGGATTTGAGGGTTTCAGCTCTAGTGCCTTAGTGAAGTCTTGTAAAGCAGGTGCAGGAACTTACACCATGAGATTCATTTGACGTACATTCATTTTGTGTTACTGTCTATACTGCTGACTGATGGAATAACTGAAGATGAAACTAAAGCAACACAAAAATAATCATGAAGATGACATTTCCGGTGCAGACAGACCAGCTGTATTTTTTTTTCTTCAGTTCATCTTCATATGGGGTACATCTTGTTTTCTTTAAGGGAAAAAGTATTTTGTGTGTGATTGTGCTTTGTAATCCATATTTTCCTGCTAGTTATGATGGCTTTAGAAAAAGCCCAGTATTATGTTCAGAAGACACACATTTTATTGGGCAAGCTTAATAATTTTTTTTTTTAAATATTGAGTCACAAACTTACATCAGGTTGCCTTAGGTACTTTCATATTTTGAAATGAAGAAAAATGCATTTCTTAACAACTTTATTTTTATATAAAAGACCATATAGAGGAATGATAAGTTTCCTTACTAGATCTGATTACTACTTCAGTAGTCATTCTGCAAAAGTTTGCCAATAAACAGTTAAAATATCTAAAACTAAAAATCTGGGCAGTAGGGGAAAAAAAGAAACTGGTCATTCTAATTAAATGATTATTAAAAGACTTTAAATATTTGAGCTAGTACAGCTGAAAATGAATTGCACATCAAACTAAAAATATAACAAGGAAATATATTTGTCACCCAATTCTAAGTTCAAATTAGTCTGTAAACTTTTCAGAGGCTCTTTAATGCATGTAAATGCTACACATTGTGTACAATCAATGCCTTTTTCTTCTCTTCACAATTAAGAAATTCTTCCTTGTGGTGGTGATGGTTGGTGGGCTTTGGAGGTGGGGGACTGCGGATGGGAGAATAAGAAGATATTGTTTCCATTGTGAGTATTTTCTGTTTCAGATTTGCGGTCGTTGGTTCACATGTGTCCAAGAAGAGATGAGGCACATTGGATTCTCCACAGTTTGGCTTTGGACAGCAATTCTCTTCCTCTTTCCTATATCAATATATATGGTACTCATTGACAAGACAGGTACTACTTATTTATTTATTTACTTTATTTATTTTCCTAGCCAGTCAACCAGACAAAAGGCTGATAAGTCTCAATATTGTTACAGCTCAACAAATAAATAATGAAGTAGAAAGAAAGTATACCATATATATATATATATAGTTACAGAAGTTAAATCAGTTTTAACATCTCTTTTTGAAGTCCCTATTGCATATATCTAAAAGGCAATATTTGTGTTTCCTGTTCACAAAGAAGCATACATTTTTTGGAAACAACGTTACTGTTTTCAGTTTTGTGGTGTACTCCCCTGATGTTTTCTGGGTTTTATATTATATATCTAAAAAGAGTCCAGTCCTGGGTCTGAAGAATCTAGCACCATCCGTGCAATTTTGTTCAACAGATTGTGTTGTAAACAGAGAAAATAATTTTATTATGAGCCCCAAAGCGTGTCAGGCAGCTTACAGATGTAGAATAAGGTGGTTCCTTGCTCCTTCATAAACAGAGAGGAGAGGAAAAAGTGATAATGGTCAAAGTAAAGTTTGGTGCTTGACTTCTGTGATTTCTCCTTTCTCTACTTCCACTTGTCATCTGTTTCTTATCTAGCTTTCTTCTCTAAAACAATATCTTTCTCCACATCTCTTGTCCCATTTCCTCTTCTGTATTCTCTTTCATTGTGACCCACCATCTCCGAGAAATAAACACTTGTGTACTCGTAAATGGGACCATGTGCTAGATATTGTATCATATAATGACTTGTCAGTTTCTCAGGGTTGGCCAGAGATGCAGCCCATATGTAAATTCCATCGCGTATGCCTAACATAACCAATAAAAAGGTTTTTTTCTTTGTCTTTCCTTTTAAAAGAAAGATGAACAATTATGACTTGATTTTTCAGAGATTCTTATTTTCCAGAAATTCTGTTGTGGGCAAGAGCAGTTGTGGGTTCTCAACACTTCTGAAAATCAGGCCAATGGCACCCCAGTCCTGATTAAGCCTTCAAGTGCTACTGGAATACAAACAAGAAGTAATAGTGGTAATTATGATTGGGCAGTAGAGCATGAGTAGTCTATTGTGGAAAATCTGAGTTTGGTTCTAAACTCTCTTGTCACCTTCTAGAGCATTAAACACCTGAGAGCTCTGTATGTATATTATCTCAACCCTTAGGAGGAGTGAGGGTAAACCAGGGCTTGACAAAACCTGGGCATTGGGTTTCCATGGTCACCAAGGTTTGTAGCCTCAATCCAAGCTCTGCTGTGGAAATGCAGTGGAGGAGCACCACCTAGCAACCAAAAATAACACTGTTGGTGCTTACTGAGGAGTCAATTTTGTCAAGCCCTGTGGTAAACTTTCTCTAATAACATAATCCTCTCTTCCCCTTTGAAGGAATATAGTTGGTATGGCCATCCAGATACCTTAGTTGGAGTGCTGCAGAAGGAATATTTTAAAAGGATTGGAAATAAGTGATTTCAGAAGTCTCTCAAATGATCAGCGTGAACGTATTTACATCTTAAATTAAATACACTTGAAAGAAAACAGGGAGTATAAACTTCCTCTTGTCAGGTAAAATGTTTCAGTTTAATGTAAGCCAGTCATAGAAGATCATTTAAGCCATGGAAGATGGCTGGGACACGTGAAAGGAGAGAGAAATATCTAAAGTCTTTAATTTTTTCTTCTTTCATTTCATTTAAGCGGTTCTTTTATCTCCCCCCCCCATGTCGGTTCATCCTGGATGGTCCTCTTGCCTCACCTTCTTCACCCTGAAGATTCTTGTGTGACAGACTTTCAAGTGATGCTTTTTTGGCTGTCCTGTTTCACTGTTTGTACTTTGCCATTTACCCCTGCTCACCTTGCAACTCAAGCTATGCTGTACCAACAGAGTTTGTTTCTGTTCAAGTCCTAAACTATGTTGCCTTATGATTCTGACAACCCTTGCAATACAGTGTAATTGTGCTACTGTTTCTTTGGAGAAGACTTTGAATTGCAGAGAGAATTCCCGCTTAATCTTACTGCTAGAGAAATAAATGAGATTATTCAAGCAAAAGAAAAGCTAAACTATTTGTGGATTAGAATGTTAAAGGGAGAGAGTTGTTTTTTTTCTTGTATTCCAAACGTGCCTTGGGAATGATTTCATTTCATTAGTTAATGTAATTAAAGAAATGGCGATGCTGAAAAGAGGAAATGTTAGAGTGTGACAGGCTATGCTGTGCCTGCTTGGAGCAGGCTTCCTTAGGCATTGTTGTGTGTGCTGACATCTATGTGAGTCACAGCAATGATCCCTTTCAGTTTTTGTTCAGGCAGAACTTATGGTGTCCTGGCCATTAACTGGAGGGAAGTGATTACTTCTAAAAATAAAAATATAATACATCTGAGGGAGAGGATGGTGTTACAACAAGGAAGATCATGAAGTGAAGTTCACCATAGCCATTTGTTAACCCTAAATACACTGGGGAAAAGTTTTGTCCTAATTGTTTTCAGTCATTAAACAGTTGAATTAACTAGTTGGTTGTGGTTTTTATTTTATTAGGGGGGCCTGTGTTTTCACATTAGAACTTTCTAGAATGTTTGAGCAGACTCAGTTCCATAATGTGATCACTTCTAACTTCTGTTTGAATGTTAAGTCTCATTCTGATTGTTGTCTTCTCCACTTTTTTGCTAGTGGGTACTTTTTTTGTAACATGGGTTGCTAACCTTTTTTGTCTAACCCGTGACAAATATGGCACATGAAAGGTCCTGGGCCTGCTAACAGTGCTGGGGAAGACCTTACGTCAAAGGCACTGGCAGTCCAAAAAGAGTGCTATGAAAAATGTTGGCTCTGGATCAAAATTTTGACTGAAACACCACTAATAATTTCAGGGGTGTACTTCACTGCAGTTTTTAAAGACTGATATGGGAAATGCCTCAGCAAAGAACACAGTATTAGATAAAAAATATTAATACTATGGTGAATTGCGTCATATATTAAGCATTCTGAATGTGTAAACCACCAAACTTGAACTCCTAGGCTACGTCTACACCAGGAAGTAGGTATGTGATTCTTCAGGTTGGACGAACATACTCATGGTATAGCACTGAGAGCTAATGTGAGTGTAAATAGTGGTGTAGCCATGACAGCATGGGAAGTGACAGCAAATGGTTTAGCCATGCTGAGTACAGACTCATCTGAACTGGTGGGTATATACTTGTCACAGCTAAGCCATACTGGTGCTGCTGCTGCCTATGCTGTCATACCTGCACTATTTTTTGACTCATGCTAGCTCTCATCCAGTTAGTGCTACTACATATATGCCAGCTGGGGAGTATCACCTGAAGTTTACAGTGCAGATGCAGCTTTATAGCTTACTAGGAGCTGAGTTTGTGGTGTATGTCATGAGAAAGTTAATTTATCTTATGCTTGCACTAAAGTTTCAGGTTTTATTTATGATTCATATGTGAGTTTAATAATTTATATACATGTTGTATGGAGGGTTTTTTGAGAGTTGAAAGAATTTTTTTGATTTACAGGATTAAATTCAATTAGTAGAACTCATGAATGTCTATAATTTACATTCCATTCACATTCTGTAGCTGGGTAGTCTAATGAATTGTATGTTTGTTTACATTTTCCATGCTCTTTTCAGGGTGGCTTTGCTGCTACCATTTAGTTTTAATGGAAATCATGTAGTTAAAACTAGAGACAAGGCAATGCTCCACTCTTTTACTTTTATACTGGTGTAATGTAACTGTGGATTGAATCAGTTTTTTGTGTGCTTGCTGAATGTTAATTCTCTTTTTTTTCCTAATTGTTGCCTTTGTGTAGCCTCACTTCTATTTTTGCTTTGTAAATTGTCCTTTTTGATCCCTGGCAGAGTTAGCATATGCAAAGTTCTAGGCTGTCAGCAACAGTTAAATCCTGCTGGACCATTTCTTCCTCATTATAAAACATAGCTGAAGACAGTCTTCAGTTTTATAGTCTGTCCAACTCCCTGTATGATAAAGTATATGTATGGAAAGCTGTTGGTCTTAGTATTCTAATCTCCTGGCTCAGCTGTCTAGGAAAATATACCATTGAGGTGATTGGGTCATTTTTAGCACAAGCTAGAAGGTGAATTGCACTAAGTTTTTGTGGGTATGTAGAGTATAACCAACAAGTAGCATTTGTGTGGCCTTAGTATGCTGTGCTTCTTGCTGTCACTGTTATGCCATTGATAAAAATACACCCGCAGTTCATTACATGGCCTTAGGCATCTCAGGAACAACTTCAGTCAGCAGGAATAGGAGACAAATCAGGGCTTGATTCTTCACTTGCACTTTATGGAAAGGGGCCAAGCAGAGCCAGGTGCAGCTTCCTGATCCTCAGCCATCCAGCCCTGGTGTAAATTAAATCTGCTGGGCAGGAGTTATGCTGCTGTGAATCCAGAGTAACACCATTCATTGCCACGGAGCTGTTACAGATTTATATTGACAAAAATGAGAGCAAAATCAGGCCTATTCATTCCTTGACTTTGAGTTCAGGGAAGGAAATTACCTGATGTGAACATACCTCTGTGCTTGAGAGTTTGTTTCCTCTGAAACATTAGAGCTACAATAAGCTCATGGTAAGAGAGAACTCATTACACAACCAATAAATCTGAGAATGATCTTATATTGCAAACTAGGAATCTGATGAAAGATTACATGCAAACTCAAAAATTCTTACAATTTTGTGTCTTCTCCTTGGAAGAATTGTCTCTAACTTAAATTATTCTTCTGGTTTTTGTACAAACAGAAGTAAATATAGTATCTATATCTTCATATCTACCTCTTAATGGATATATTTGAAACAAATCTGCCCACATATTTCCATATTTTCTAATTTCTAAAGAGTGGACTGCAGTTTAGACAAAAGAAATAGTGTTTTTCACAAAATCAGAGTTCTTGCGTATTACTTGTTTCACCCAATCTGTGTTTAAACATCTCTCAGATAAAGTGAGATTGGTTTTAATAATACTTGTGGGAGGTAATACAAATTACATACATTATATCTTCCAGCTATAAATTTACTGGTTTCTTCAAATCAGTACTTTTAAGCTAATTGTAAAATTTAGCACTATAATACATTTGCAGATTTTTGGAGAAGAATATACTTCCTGCATTATTACAGAGTCGGTTTTGAATTGCGGGCATTGTACATATACAAGTGTAACCGTTTTCTGGGTCTACTTTCAGTCTCCAGTGTATTTGGAAATCCTTTAAATATAGATTCTCTCTAGGCTAGTGCTAGACCCATCTTCCTCTCTTTTTATTGAATGGACATATTGGAAAGCCTCTTGTCCTCCATTGTTGAAACCTCTCACTTATTTTGGCAATTTTTTTTGATAAGTCACACTTCAAGTCAAGACAGCATTGCATACCTACAGAGTACCTAGACCAAATCCTACTTTCCTTCTCTCTAGTAGTCTCAATATACTTCAGTTGTACTCTTTGCATAAGATTGGCAAGAAGATGTTGCCTTGTTTTAACATGATCTTTAAATTGACCTTATTGTTCACCATCATCTTGAAAAAGTGTGTGTATGTGCACATGTGTGCTCGCTTGTCTATCTTTACTGAAGCTTAAAGCTGTTGCAACATGATGAAATGTTGGGTTGGGGTCAGATATTAGCTATTAATTTTTTTTTTTTAGAAATGTAGGGTTCCATATATAAAATTTCAAAATCAGCTATTTTTTTTAGAGACAAGCTAGTACAAAGGGTAATTATTTCAAACTTAGCTTTTAGTATAACTCCTCAAATTGTTGAACTCATTCACCCTACTTTATAATGATCTCAGCTGTTAAATGTAACTGATCTGGTGGACTTATCCTCTGCATGTGTACCATATTACAGATGGTAGAGTACCATGCTTGTTTACTAGAAACAAACACATTAGCTCATATTTAAAACAATCCCTACTGCAAAGCTGCCTAATTTGTAACAGTTGTTTAAAGAGATAGTTATTGTTTATAAAGTATGACAAAGTCCTTATTAACACAGACTTTGAAGTTAGTATTTTCTACACTGCAAATAACATTTAACTAGGGCTTTTATAATCCATTGTGTGCTTTCAACTTCTTTTGCATTTTCATTATAGTGTCTGCTGTAAAATCTGTTTTCTAAAGTTTACACAATCTCCCTACCCCATCCCCAGCCATATGGTAACATCTTGGATGGTATTCTTAACTAGGGAAAAAAAAGTTGTAAGAATTTAATATTATTTCACATGGTAGTTGTGTAATTAATGTGTGCTTGCTTTAATCATAAACAATTGAATTAAAACATGACAACATTTTAGGAGACTACTTAAAACACTAAAATGTACTTATTGAAGTTTTAATAGCATTGTTTGGTTTATTTCATAGTCCTAAATATAAAGAAACAAGAAGGAATATTAATAGCAATCTAATTACATTGAAAACTGAGCTCTGTCCATGTTGCCTTGCAATTCTGTAAATCATTGGCATGATTATACATGGTTTTATGTCTAGTTCATTTTTGTTTGCTGGAATTTAAGTGGAACTGTTATACTGTATTCTTTTGTAGTTACAATATGTCCTATAATGAAACCAGATGGACATCAACATAGGCAGATGTACAAAGAAAATCTTGATGTTTCAGGTAAGTGGTTTTCTAACTCAAAAGACAGAGTATCTAAAATTTACAAACTTTGTGTGTTACCCTGGCCCCACTGTAGCTAGTTTTAACTGTACAGAGGCAATACAACACTTTAAAATGAAAGCTACCTTTAATTATAGAAAACATTTTCATTAAAATTAGAATGCATTATTTGTGATTTTTCTGATTTAAGTTCTTTACATGTTTGCTGTTTTCATTCTTGCTTTTTTAAAATTATTTCAGATTTAACATTGATTTCTCAAAGCTACTATAGATGTGCTGCATAGTTATTCTCATTAGTTCAGATGGTAAAAGAAAACAACCAGTGCATTCCCCAGAGGTTGAAAAGTCAAGTGCTAAGGGAATTGAAGGAATTTCATATATCTGCTTTATGAGAAAGTGGAAACTTGAAATTTCTGTGACCTGAAGGATTGGGATTTGAAATAGCATGCTTGGTGCTTTTCTAGTCTACGACAGGCTAAAAATCCATACTTCCTCAGTTTTTAAAATTGAATTAAATGAAGAATTAGCTGAATAAGTACATTGCATTTCACAGGTTTTGATCTAGCAGAAAGCTTTTCTTTGAGATGGACATCTTGTGGAGGTGAAAAATTCTGTTTTAAACTGGGAAACACGCCTCTTGTCAGAGACACTCAGTAAGTAAAACTATATACTTTATCATTGAATATCTTTAATAGGATCCAAGCTCAATATGGGGTACAGTTTGATGTATACATAGTGCATTCAGACTGCCATAGAAAGATATAGTGCATAACTTAGTCTTTTAATGTTTTCATTTGCAATAGTCTTACCATTCAGAAATTATAATTATTCTAGTTTTCTCTTGTTTGGAGTGCAGGGGTACGCTGAAAAAAAATTAATTGAATTTATGCTACTTCTTGAGATGCCACAGTGCTCATATTGAAGTTATTCCTCTTTGTGCATATGTGGAAGTGTCTTTATTTCCTGTCATGATCCAATGTCTGTTAAAGTTAATGACAGTCTTTCTACTGACTTCAGTGGCTGTTGGATCTGGCCCCATATGGATTAAAATTAGGATGAGTTGCAAATGTCATACTTATTCTGCAGTGCTTCCTCAGACAAAATTCCCCTTGATTTCATCCACATTTCTATCTTCATCTTTCTTGCAGGTTTTATCCTCCTTCATTTTGCCTTATATACGCACACACATTTCTTCACACTTCTCTATTGTTGTTTTCTGTCTATACTTTCCAGGAGTGGAGATCATTTGTATGTGAGTTTCTTATCTAATGCTACCTGGTCCCAGTTTCTTCTCCTATCAGCCTCTCTTACGTTGTGCTGTTTATGCTATGGTCTTGTGACAAAATATACTCCAAAAAGTGAATAATGGATTTTTCACATGGCTGGCAATTCTGAACAATAAAAGCAAGTTTCATTTCTAGTTTAATGGAAAACAGATTTCTTTTGGTAAATCAACAAGTTGAAGAAGTTTGGAGTGGGGTTGAAATGAAAAGTTCTGTAAGCCAAAAAAAAGTCACGAGCTCAGTTTATATATTAATTATTCACAACACTCCTTTTGAGCTATAGAATGATATTATATAATTCTATAGTGGGGATAAGATCACCACCTTCTACTGATTGATTTTAAAAATTCTGTATAAAGCTTATCATGTTCTATAGTTCCTTTCTATAACGATGGTGGTGATGCTAGTAGATTTCAGCAGAAGTTCTTCTACCACTCCCAAGATGCCCACCAGTTCTTTCCATGCTGCTTTTGTCTTCAGCTGCTTTTTATGAGTCAGGGTTGCAACCAGAACTGCAAGCAGTGAAAATGAGGGAATCAGGGTGATAGGTGCTGGGTGGTGCCCAGCAGCTGTACACAGCAGCTTCTAGGAACTGTAGGGGAAAACAGCAGGAAGAAATAACACTTTGCTCCTCTTCCTCTTGGGGAGGTGTGGAAATCTAGTAGTGAGATATTTTTCTTCCTTGCCATCTTTTAGCTTGCTCATTTCAACCTCTGCAGCAAAGATGGGGAACCCCAGCTGTACTTGCTTTTTCTCTACTCCACTTTCAACCCTCTTTTAAGCCATTGATAAGAAATTCATGTGAACATGGGCCTAGCATGAGAGCGTGTGGCTTTGCAGTAGTGTACTGCTTTTAGTTTTATACATTTAAAAAGAAAACTACGTTTCTGTGTCCCATCCTCCTGCCCATTGTATCTAACTCAATCAATGTGCAGTTATTAGCAGTGAAATATTTAACAATGTTGGCATTTAAATGTTATTAGGCTGAACAATTCTTGGTATTAACAGGGACAGATGAAGCCTTCCAGAGAATTTGTTTGTCTGTCTGACAACATGGTGAGGAAGAAATCAGCACATTGGTTCACATTCAGAAATGTATTACCATAATCAGGAAAAAGCTAAGAAATTCTCTTTTAAAACAAAAAAATAAATTTTGCTGAATTTCAAACTGATGTGGAGGAATAGATGCATATGAGATGGATTCGTCCTGGTCAGCAGTGTGGGATTTCTAAGTCTATGGTTTAATGTAAACTATCATTTCTCTGAGGCTTCAACTTTTCTCTTGGTTATTACTTGTGTTTGTAGCAAAATGCAAAACACTTAACACAGTTTACCTTTTATACAGTTTAATTATAAAATATTTCTCAAACTTTTTGCTAAAATGACTTCTTTTGGAAGCCTTTTAGTGTTTTCTAATATCTTTTTTGAACACTTGACCTGTTTTTCTTAAAAAGAGAAAATATCATGAATTAATTTGATAGACTATTTGACTTAGAGGAGGCTAAAGTCACCATGATTTGATGCAAGAGGATTATAATGAAAGATGGTCAGGAGCTCGGATACCTGCCACCAGAACTACTTTATCTCAGTTGCCCAGCCGCTGTGTTTTTAATATGTTATTTTTATTAAATCACCTCCTTTTATCTTGTGTCAGATTATGTAGTTCTAGACATCTCAGTTTAATCAAATGCAATATGACTTATATTTTCATCTCATCTTATTGGATGTGTAAATAGACCCTGCGTGCTGTGAGTAGCAGAATACTGGTACTGGTACTACAGGAAACTACAGGGTATCTGATTAAGCTGACTAGCAAATGTCAAGATCTCCACTTACATTTGACTGATTCAGCTACAGCATGGGTAACAACTTGCAGTGTTCCACTGTTCTTGTGTGATGCCATTATGATTTTTTTTGGTGGCTTTGGACTAATGCTGCAGCTCTTTATATACTTGTAAATAAATTGCTGTTGGGGGTTTACTGCTGCCCACTGGGGTGCCTTCTTGTGGCTTGGCTGGGGATAAGCAGCCAACTCCCTCCTTCAGTTGCTTGTTAATGATAATCTCTTTTTCTGGACTCATTTTATTTCCTCTTTGCAATTGGGTTCTCCAGCCAGGTCACTAAAGTCCTCCCCATCCAGGTAATAAAGGCCCACTGGCCATCTGGTGTCTGTGACGTGTCAGACTCCAATCTACTTTCCAGTCTGTGCCACTTTCCCAGGGGTTGGCAGAATAACCCCGGCCTGCCCACTACTCACGATTTCAGCTCAGTGGCCCTATATCTAGCAGCTGTGGTCTGCTCAAGGTCACACCTTGTTGCAGTGTCCCTGGGCTTTTCCAATCTTCTTGCCCACCTCTAGGTGACCAGTGGAGCTTCCTTCTTGTCCCTGGCTACTTTCCCCTTTTGGCTTTTTCCCAGAGTTTATGGTCTCAGGAAGGATCCCAGAGCCAATTCTCTGCTGTAACTCCTCTTGTACCTAAACAACTCCCTTCTTCCCTAGTGAGTGACAAGAAGTTATTTTGCACAACTTATACTACATAGAAAAAATATACATTTGATTATACTTATGCATGTCTTTTGTTAATGGTTGTTACTAAGAGTAAATGGTGAAGTTTTAAATTAAATATTGTAAGTCAAATGCTGGAGTCCTTACTTGGTCATTAAGGTCCATGTTGGTTATTCCTGAATAAACAAAGGAGAGACATTCCAGTATGAGGTTGTAAAGGAAGTGAATAAGCTATTTACTTTGCTTGTGTGAGAGGATAAGAGAGGAGCTGAAATACTGTGTGAAGGTAAATCTTCAGAAGTAATCATTGGGTTTTGTGTTTTTTTTTCATTACTCTGCAGACTTTTGAGGCAGTAAGTACTGACTATTAAGGAGAAGCATGGTTGGAAGGCTAAGAGTACACATGCAAGTAGCTGCAATTACAGTGGGCAACACTTAATCTGATCTTGTATGTTTCACAGTTCTTTACCATGTGATGTATAGGGTAAAATATTTCATCATCTGACACCATAGTGTGGTAAATCATGGATAAATATTTGCGTTCTCAAAGTGATCCATATATCTGAGATTGTAGCCTATTGCTAATAAAAGAAGATTCTCAGCTTTTAATGTCTGGTTCCTTTCTTTTGGAAATTTCTATATTTGTCTGAAAAAGTCAAGATGTATTAGGTTCATTGTCAGATTTCCTGTGGTCTAGGACCATACTCCTTGCTTGAGATGCTAATTTGGAGAGCAGTAAAGCTTGTCGGTTATCATTGTCTCTCATCTCCCTTTTTTAGGGAAGACTGACATAGTGGTAGCAGTGAAACTTTATTTATTATATTTGATAACCTTAGATTTCCTCACTTCCTTTCTGTCTGCCTTTACATAAGAGTAGGTACTAATTGTTTTGGTTGATAATCTCCAAACAATGGACAGAAGGCAGATATTGCGGCTAACTCTTTTAGACTTGTCAGCAGGTATTTTGAGGGCGAGGGGGCATCATTTGCCACATTTGCTATGAATATTTTAACTGTGCTTTCAGCCCCTTGTTATCCTAAGTTAGGCAGTGTCAAACAGGAGATTTTGGTTATTTCTTTCCAAATATAGGTCAGTTACCAAAACCAACCTCTGCGCTCTTCCTTTAGAATCTCTTGCCTTTGGTGCTGCTGTTAGATTTTTGTTACTGCTTTTCAGCAATGTGTATGCAAAGCCATTGTGGCAAATCTTGAGATAATTTGGTCAGAGTTGTTATCGGTATGTTGTCAAAATGCGGTTCTTTCTCATTTTCATCAGACTTGAATGATGTTCTGTCTCTGCTTTTCTGTTGCCTGGCCTAGATTGGGGGTTGTATCAGCATGGCATGAAAGTACAGACAAGAAAGGGAGGATTTTGGTAAGTTGTTGAAAGGCTCTGAAGGGTGGAGCAGAGGTGATTACTGTTACCATTATTGAGGAGGTTTTCTGTTTTTATCTGAGAGATCTATATTGGAAGTACATCATGGATCCTGATGGTGCTCAGAAATATTGATCTAAAAGGTATAGGTGACCAAGTATTTTCTCATCTGTTTCTAGTGAAAAGGATTGCAACCATTTCTCACAAATCTGGCCTTTGCTAAAGTGATTCCTGCCCTTCGTTAATACTGGGCTGGTCTATTGTAATGTACTATATATGGAAATAGTTAACTCTTTTTATGGTTACCCAGTATTCAGGGTCTTGTGGATAGGTTGTTAGGAGGAAGAAATTATAGCTAGTATTTCTTTAATGGAAACCTGTTTATTTAATTAGAATGGGCACAAAGTCATCTTTCGCAGAAGACAGTAGAACTCAAACAACTGTTGCTCAGAGTTCCAAGCATCTTTTCAGCTAGCGCTCTGCTCCAAGAATCCCTCTTTCATGGATTTCTCTCATGGTCATGCTCCAGGTGCTTCTTCCTGTATCAGTTTTCTGTCTATGAGCAGAAATATCCAGACATGCAAAGCTCCACCAGAACAACACCCAACTGAGAAACACCCATCATGTTTTCTGTCTGTATGCATTCAGACCCCAGAAAAACTCTTCTGACCACATAGCTCAGCTTCTGATCATCCTGACATCTATGGTTTGTGTTACGTATGGTGACTCCCTTTGGTTTGGCTACTTTCTACCCTTTGGAAATGACTGCTGGAGTGAAAAGTGGCTGGCTGTTTATTTGGTGGTAGGAGTTACATGTAACAAGTTAATTCTTCTCTGCTTGTAGGTGCAATAAAGTGTTGGCTTTTGACTTGTAAGCCTCATGTGACATGTGTCCTGGTTGTCTGAGAAACTGCTTCTTTCCCTTTCTACCATGGACTTATTTAATTAACATCCGTTGAAATGCTTGAGCTAACAGTTCTCAAACCGAAACATCCGTTTTTCTAGTTGCAGGTTATTTTCAATGGAAGGCTTTTGAATCTTTAATTCTCTGCTTTAAGCTGAGTCAACAGTATGAATATAGTGCAAGGCCAATCACCTGTTCCATATTTTTGCTTAGGCCTAGGCAGAAGGATCAAATGATGTTTAGCTCTTTTCTTTTTCTGCCTCTGCTCAAAGTATTGAAATTGTACATGTTTGTACATAATGAAAAACTTGATGATTGCTTATATCTTACAAATATAAATGAATAAAATACAACAGTTACCATTAACTGTTAGTTTGAGCCTGTAGATACCACAAAATATTATTTCCCATTCTCCTTTCCGAACAAAAATGCTGTGGGATCTCTGGACTAGTGTAGTGACTGTTGGAATATTTACGTTTACGAATGGACATTATAAATGCATTTTTGTAATATTACTGTTTTTGTATCTTGCCTGACTTTATGGCACATTTAAATGAAAAAGTAAACTGATGCAAAAATAAAACTAATTGTTCTAAAACATGAGCATTGGCATCTTTGGTAATATATTTGATTGTAGGTTTGGAACCTAAATTACCAAGAGTATTGACTAAGTAATTCTACGGTTCTAATGTCACCTGTCATGGAGAAACAAACTGGAAAAACAAAAGTAATGAAGGTATGTATGTGTGCATGTTGTCATACTTTCATCAGATTGACAGTATCATTCAGGATATGAAACAGAATGGAAAGTTATATTAAAAGATTATCTACTGTAGTGAAGGATTCATTGTAGTATCATAACATCTCCTCAAAAAAATGTTGTCTGGGAACTTAAATCATTTTAGGGTCTGTTTGTGTGCCTCACATTGCAGAATAAGGCCTATGACAGGTAAGTGATAAAACACTGAGTGAGTATGTAGGAAAGTCAGTCTTTTTCTCCCCCATGAATCCTAGCACTTCAGTGGATGGCAGTTAACCATGGTCAGTTCTCCTTTGCCTTTGGTTTCATGAAAATCTTTTTTCCAGCCAAGATTATTTATTGGAAAAACAGCATTGATAACATTACTTTGTACAAACTAAATTGAAAACATGCAACCAGCAAACTGTTAGGAGGGAGCCAGGACATGCTATTTACTGCCCCAAAGCTTTGTTCATATTCAGTATGATTCCTCTCAACATGAGGTTGGCCAGTCGTACATCTAGCCAAGCACCCTGTTTCTCTACAGTGGCTGGTTCCTGATGCTGCAGAGGAAATAAACACAACAGGGTAGTGGACCAAGTGGTTCATTACTTGTCATCCAGCCCTAGCTTCTAGTGGTCTGAGGTTTAAGGACACCCAGACCATGCAGTTGGGGTCCTGACCATTTTGGCTAATAGCCCTTAATGGACCTAGCTTCAGTGAACTTATCTAATTTTTCTTTTAACCCACTTACATTTTTGGGCTTTTCAACCTCCCTGGTGATGAGTTCTACAGGTTGACTTTGTGTGAAGAATTACAGTACTTTCTTTTATTTGTTTTAAACCTCCTGCTATTAATTAGACTGGGTAATGCCTAGTTCTCCTTTGAGTGCTTGCTCGTGTCCATTCTCAATTTAGGTGTATGCACGCCTGCGAGCAAGGTCACTGGAACTTTTTTCCCCCTCAGCAGTAGCTGTAGACCCTGTCTATGTGCCCCCTGGCATCCCACATGAATGCCGCTATATATTAGGACCTCCCGAGTCTACTGCTGCTTTCTGCCTTTGGTGGGTCACTGGAACTTCTCATCTTTCTGTCGGCCTGTGAGCTAACCAGTGCGGACAAATCCTCGACTGAGTGAGAGAGCCCGAGGAATCCACCCCTACAAAAGGCGTTTTTCCTCCGGGCAATGCGTAAATCGCCAGGATTTAAACCTTGCAAGAACGGCTCTGAAGCATTTCCTCTTAGCAACCTGCATGATAGCTGTTTAAAATGCCTTGGAGAAGTGCATAGAAAAGAGAAATGCAAAATTTGCAAGGCATTTAAGCTTCGAACACAAAAGGATAGGGAGAACTGCCTAAAAGTTCTCCTCATGGAGGTGGCTTTGAATCCACTTACAGAAGGGGCAGGAACCCCCTCAGTGCCAAGCACGGCATCAGCTTGGAGCACGCAGTCAGCCCTGGTACCTAGCTCCGTGGTTCGGGAGGTGACGAAAGGTAGAAAGAGCCCACCTCGCTGCCCCAGTTTATCACCCCATACGTGGCCTGGAAAGCCATGCCGGAAGCGACCAGAATTCCCTAAGGGATCTGGCAAAGGGAAGCAGGCGCAGACGACGCTACCAGCCGGGAATGCAGCATGGCACCGGAACATAACTCCCCGAGCAGTGAGCAGCCTCCACCATGGGAATTCCAGGGTGCCACTGCCATGCCCCATCCCATCCACACCAGAGGCTCTGCAGGCAGCCAAGGATCTAATGGCCCTCTGTAGCCCGGAGGCCCAACCGCTGGCACAGGCTGATAAGGGAGGTACACATGAGGAGTCCCCATTGTGGGCGGCCCCTCCCTGCTCTGGTGCAGCAATAGTGAGAGTGTCTTGGCCAATTCACTGGTCGCCAAGGACACATCACCCTGCTCTCAGAGCTGCTCTGACTGGTCAGCAGAGACTCCGGAGTCCTTCCCCTCCTTGGTACCACCGAGTTTGCCCCCAGTCTGGGGTCGCAGAACCTGCTTACCTCGGGATTGCATTTCTTGGGGGAAGAAAAGGAGGAACAAGACCCCTCCCCCTCGCCACCCATGGGCATTGGCACCACAAAGCTCGCCCCCAGCCTAGAACCCGGTCGCCATGGGAGAAGGAAGAAGAGTAAAAAGTCCTCCCTATCCTCTTATTGAAAAGCATGTAGGGGCAGAGGAGGGTCAACATCTAGTTCTGATAGTGAGGGACAGTGGAGCAGATGATGCACCTCCCGCTCCCAGGATGCAAGTTCCCACTGTGGGGCCAAAACTAGACACAAGCGCTGACGCAGAGGGCGATCCACACACACCTACCACTCTACTTGTTACGTGTCTTCCCCTCCCTCCCATGCTGTCAGTAGAAGGATGTCTCACAAGACTGTAGCCATCTCTGTCCCTGTTGGGATCCTGTGGCAACAAGAATAATGGTTAGGCCAGTGGCCTTATTGGGGCCCATTGCTGCCGCAAGGGGAAGCTGAGCCACACCAAACAGCCCGAAAACATCAGCGCAATATGGGGCACTCTCACACGGGTGGCTCGGACTCATCTGAAGCAGACTCCAGGGAGTTATCACGGTCACCCGCCTCCTCCTCAAGGGCATCGGCAGCTCATTCCACACCGGTTGTCCTGGACGATTTCAAGTCATACCAGGACTTGCTGAAGAGAGTGGCTGCAAACTTGAATCTTAAAGCAGAGGAATTAGAGGAATTGTCAGATACTCTCTTTAATGTTTTGGCTTCTGGGACCCCAGCAAAGATGGCACTCCCAGTACATGAAGGGGTAATGAAAATCTCTAAAACCTTTTGGCAGAACCCTTTTTCTATTGCGCCTACCTCAAAATCGGTGGGAAAGAGATACTTTGTCCCAGCCAAGGACTTTGAATATCTGTTCTCACGCCCGCCCCGACTCCCTTGTGGTTGACATAGCAAACCAAAAAGACAGACGGGGCAACTGGCATCGACGCCAAAAAATAAGGAACTCATAACAACTATATAGTTTTGGGGAAAAGGTTTATTCATCAGCAAGCATGTATTTTAGAGTGGCAAACCACCAAGCCATTTTTGGTAGGTAGAACTATAGCCTGTGGAGCTCGCTCAGACGCTTTGGGGATCTTCTCCCTCGCAACCATAGATTGGACTATGATACCTTATTGGATGAAGGCATCTCAGTGGCTAAGGCAGCGCTTCAGACAGCTTATGATTTGGCAGACCTGGCGGGGTGCACCATGGTGTCAGCCATCTGTATTCATCACTCATCCTGGCTTTAAGCATCTGATCTCACACAGGAAGTCCAGAATGTTATTCAGAACCTGTATTTGAAGGGATAGGCCTCTTCTCATCTAAAACAGATGAAAAGTTACATGACCTTAAGGGTTTGAAAGCTACTTTGAAATCGCTGGGCATCCATGCCCCTCAGACATCGCGGTGCACCTTTAGACTCCAGCCTCCTCCTTAGTATAGACAGCAGCCACAGAGGTTCCCCAGCCAGAGGCAGAGGGATAAATACCTCCAACAAGTAAGGAGGCACAGCTATCCAGGAGCTGGATCAGGCTCCTCCCACCAGAGCTGTGCAAGACGTCTAGGCACGGGCGCCAGCAAATGCAACTTTTGAGGACTCGCCTGAGACCAATGAACCGGGTTCACCCCTGCTGTTTTTGGACCGCCTTTCCTGCTTTTTGCATCAGTGGGCACGGATTACCACAGATCATTGGGTGCTAGACACCATTTCCCAAGGGTACTCAATCCAGTTCTCTTTGGTTCCCCCATCCCTGTCCCTCTTCAGGGACACGCTTCACAAACAAATCCTGACCAAAGAGGTGGACTCACTCCTTGCCCTGGGGGCGGGATTGTGAGTTCCCCGGGCACAGGAAGGGAAGAGTTTCTGTTTCTGTTATTTTTTGATACCCAAGGCCAGTGGCAACCAAAGGCCCATCCTGGACCTACGAGCCCTCAACAGGTATATACTGAACAAGAAGTGCTGTATGGTGTCCCTATCATCTATCATTCCCTCCCTGAACCCTGGAGATTGGTTCACTGCTCTGGATTTGAAAGACGCATATTTCCATATCTTGATTCACCAAGGGCACAGGAAATACCTATGCTTTTTGGTGACGGGTCAGCATTTTCAGTTTACAGCCTTCCCATTTGGCCTCTCTGCAGCCCCCAGAGTGTTTACCAAATGTATGGCCGTAGTAGCTGCATTCCTGTGAAGGAAGGGGGTGCATATTTTTCCTTACCTGGACAACTGGCTCCTAAAGGGCAAGTCATGGAGCCAGGTAAGAGACAGCATCGCCTTGACCTTGAGAGCATGCAGCAGCTTGGGGCTGCAAATAAACAAAGGAGAATCTATGCTAGTACCGTGTGCAGAGAATAGACTTTATAGGCACGACATTAGACTCAGTTGCAGCCAGGGTGTCCTTACTGGTAGACAGGTTCAAAACCATAGCAAATTTGGTAATGACACTGAAGAGCTGTCCGATGATCACAGTCAGGCACTGCCTGCAACTGTTGGGCCACATGGCCTCCTGCATGCAAGTGATCCCCCTAGCTCAATCAAAAATGCGCGCCCTTCAGTTGTGGCTAGCCAAGGTATATGCACTGACTTTACACTCTCTGGACAAGGTAGTGACCATTCCCCCCACAGACCCTGGGGAATCTCTCTTGGTGGTTAAATCCACCAGTGATGTTGGAGGGAGTGCCCCTTGTACGGGAGGACCCTGCGCTAACCATGGTGTCGGATGCCTTGGACGTAGGGTGAGAAGGGTGTCTCAGCACAGGAGATCAGACCGAGGGACTCTGGTCCCACAAGGACAAATCACTTCATATCAACGTGAGGGAGTTGAGGGCAATTCGGTTAGCGTGCAAGGTCTTCCTACACCAAATATGGGCCAAAGTAATCCGGGTCTTGACAGACAATACAGCTGCAATGACAATGCGAACATGCAGGGCAGGGCCAGGTCTTTGGCAATCTGCCGAGAGGCAGTGAGTTTATGGAACTTAGCGGTAGAGAACTAATTTTACCTGAAGGTCTTTAATCTCCCTGAGGTCCAGAACTCACAAGCAGACCAGCTCAGCCGACGAGTCTTACCCCTCCACGATTGGTCACTCCATCCCAAGGTGGCAGACATGCTTTTCTGGAAGTGGGGTTATCCCCAAGTGGACCTGTTCGCCAGGCAATGGAACAAGAAATGCCCCCAGTTTTGCACCCTCGGGGGCATGGAACCGGGAGACGTGTCAGACGCATTTCTCTGGTCATGGTCAAGGGGCCTTCTGTACACATTTCCCCCGATGCCACTGCTTCTGCGAGTCATCCTAAAAATAAAGAGAGACAAAGCAGACGTGATCTTAGTGACGCTGGCCTGGCCTCACCAGCCATGTTTCTCAATGCTGATGGACATGCTGATAGCACCCCCATGGGAGTTCCCCAGGTGGCTGGACCTGCTCTCTCACGATCACGGAAGTTTTACACCTGGATCTCAGGTCACTCTATCTGACAGCATGGAGACTCCGTGGCTGAATGCAGAAGGGAGGGCATGCTCGCTCCAAGTTCAGGAGATGCTGCTAGGGAGTAGGAAACCATCTACACAGTGTTCCTATGCGGCCAACTGGAGACATTTTGTAGCATGGTCAGAAGGTCAGGGCCTGTCACCTAGAGCATTCAGTGGTCCAGGTGATCTTAGACTATCTCTGCTACCTCAGTGCCCAAGTCCTCTCCTTTCATCCTTATGGGTACATCTGGCTGCCATCTTGGTGTTTTGACAGCCTATTCAGGGAATGCTGATATTTTTGCACCCTCTAGTGTCACATTTCTTCAAAGGGATTGAGTGCTTGTTTCCACAGACAAGGACCCCTCCACCCTCTTGGGATCTAAGCCTAGTGCTTGAGAGACTAACAAAGGACCCATTTGAGCCACTGGCTTCCTGCCCCCTCCTCTTGCTGTCCTGGAAAGTGATGCTGTTGGTTGTGGTAACCTTGGCTAGAAGGGTCTCTGATCTCAAAGCGCTATCCTCAGACCCCTTGTACACTAGATTTTTTTCAAAGGCAAAATACAGCTGAGGTCGTACCCAACCTTCCTCCTGAAACTGGTAACCTCCTTCCATTGCAACCAGGATATTTTTCTCCCAACATTCTTTCCAAAACCCCCACAAATCTAATGAGAAGAGGAAATGGCACATGTTGGATGTGCGGAGAGCCTTAGTGTTCTACCTAGAGCGTACAAGACCCTTTCGCAGGTCCACACAACTACTTGTGGTAGTGGCGGACAGAGTGAAAGGACAGCCTGTCTCCACCCAACGAATCTTCTCATGGATTGTGGAGTATATTAAGTTCTGCTATAAACTGGCAAATGAGCCCTTTCTGGGCTGTATAATAGCCCACTCCACCAGAGCTCAGGCCTTGTCCATGGCTTTTTTTGATCAACATTCCGGTTTCAAACATCTGTTGAGCTGTGACATGGTCCTCAGTCCATACCTTCATGGACCACTACGCGATAGTTCAACAAGTGCAGGATGATGTGAGTTTCAGGACGGCAGTACTGTAATCAACCCAGGAATAACTCTGTCCACCATCCACAGTAAAGCTTGGGAATGACCTAAATTGAGAATGGACACGAGCAAGCACTCAAAGGAGAAAGACAGTTGCTTACCTGTAACTGTTCCTCGTGTTGATTATACACCTGCCGTCCTTCCCTGCTCCGGAGTTCTGGAAAGAAGGGACTGAGCAGCAGTAGATGCTAATATACAGCAGCATTCACGCGGGACACCAGGGGGCACACAGACCGGGTCTACGGCTACTGCTGAGGGGAAAGAAGTTCCGGTGACTGTGCTCACAGGCGTGTGTACACCTAAATTGAGCATGGACATGAGCAACATATCTCGGAGAACAACAGTTACTGGAAAGCAACCGTCTGTCTTGTGTTACAAGTAAATAACACTTCCCTATTTACTTTCTCTATACTGTTCATGATTTTTATAGACCTTTGCTATATCACCCTTAGTCATCTCTTTATTAAGAATAGCGGCCTTGTCTTTTTACTCTCCCCTCATGTGGAAGCTGTTCCATCCCTCTAATAATTTTCAATGCCCTTCTTTATACTTCTCCCAATTCTAATATAATGTTTTTAGCTTCAGTTACTGATCCAGGAGAGAGCATCTTTCCTCTTATGTCATGTTTGGTAAGGGACTTCTCAAAGGCTTTCTGAAAGTCCAAGTATGCTATGTTCACTGGATCGCCCTTGCCACATGTTAGTTGACCTCCCATGAAGAATTCTAATAGATTGGTGAGACATTATTTTCTTTTCTAAAAGCCAGGTTTACTCTTTTCTTAATGTATCATTTTTTATCTATATGCCTATTATTCACTATAATTTTAAGCAGTTTGCCTATTTCTAAAGTTAGGTGTATTGCCTTGTATCTGTGTCTAGAGCTGTCTGGAAAAGATGGCCTCGTGTTAGCTATCTGCCAGTCATCTGGTATAAATCACATAGCACAGTTAGTAAGTGTACAATTTTATATTTGAGTTCCTTCAGAACTTTTGGGTGAATACCATATAGTCCAATTATTATTGTGTTTCATTTATGTATTTATTCTGAAACCACCTCTCCAGGCACCTGTCTGGAAGAGTTTCTCAGCGTTGTCATTTAAAAAGAATGGGTCAGGTACGAGAATCTCCTTCATTCTCTGCAGTGAAGACTGATAGAAAGAATTCATTTGGTTTCTACACAGTAACCTTATCTTTAGTGAGTGCTACTTCAGCCATCCAGTAGCCCTGCTGGTTGGTTGGTTGGGATTTCTGCTTTTCATGTACTTCGAAAAAAGTTGTTCTTAGTTTCTGTCTAGTTACTCTTCAAATTCTGTTTTGGCCTTTTTATTCATATTTGTACTCTTGACTTGCCAGAGTTTGTTCCTTTCTACTTTTGGTGATGCGATTTGACTTCCAGTTCTTAAAATGTATATTTTTTTGGTTGTCTGTTTTACTCTGTTTAGCCCTGGGAGCATTAATTTCTTGATCTTTTTACTATTAAGGATGGGGATATATATGTAGTTTGAATGTCTATTATGGTATCTTTTTAAAGTTTCCAGGCATTTCACTCTTGTGGCTGGTCCTTTTAATTTTCATTTAACTAGCCTTCTTCATTTCTGTATAGTCCCCTTCTTTGAAGTTAAATGCTACTGTGGTGGTTTTTTTCATGTTTTGCACCCTACCACATTGGTAAATTGAATTACATTATGGTTTCTCTTACTGAGCAGTTCATTTTGGACTAGATCCAGTGTGCTACTTGAGGGCAAATCAACAATTGCCTCTCCCTTTGTGAGTTCCAGCGCTGTCTGTTCCAAGAAGCAGTTGTCAATGTGGTCCAGAAACTTTATTTCTGCATCTCATCATGAAGTGACATGTTCCTAGTCAATACTGGAATAATTGATTTATCCCCCATAATTGCAGGGTTTTCTGTTTTAGTAGCTTCCTCAGTATTTCACAGTCACCATCACCATCCTCATGAAGTGGTTGGTATTACATTCCTGATAGCATATTCTTGTTGTTCAAGCATTCAGTTTCTATTCATAGAGTTTCTATGGTACTGTTGATTAATTTAGGATTCTTGCTATATTAACTCTATGATATCATTCACCTCTAGAGCCACTCTCCTACTTGTATGACCTACCCTTTCAGGTCTACATATTTCATACCCTGATATTACCATGGTCCATTGATTATCATTGTTCCATGAAGGTTCTGTGATACCAGTTATATTAGTATCAGGCACTCTGGGTCATCTCTTCTAGTAGTTAGGCTTATTGCATATGTATGCAAGCTCTTATAAAGTTTGTCATTATTTGATTGTCTGCCTTCAAGTGATGTAATTGAATGGGACTCTCATTTCTCTGCTTCTCTTCAGTTCTTGCTGATAATTCATCAATTTCTGTCTTGTCTTCTTTACTAGGATATCCAGTATGCCCTTTAATAAACCCTCCCCTAACTGATGCCTCTGTCCAAACTGTGTTGTAATCCCTCACCTTTTAATTTAAAAATTCCTGTTTGACTTTTTTTTAAATTTACATGCCTCTCACTTCATTCCATATTTTCTATGAAGTTTGAATAGGGAGTTGGCTTCGATTAGTCACTGGAGACAAGATATATGTTGGGGCACACAGGTGGTAACCATTATTTCATTATGAAGATGTGAGGATATTCCATTGCCAGAGATGACCTTTTATTTGTGGTCTAACAAATATTTTATCCCAGTTTTTATTTCATGTTTTTGTTAGTTAAAAATAAAGCAGTGATAGGCATGTAAAAATCAACAAAAGGCAATACTTAACCTTTTTGTTGCAAAGCTGGCTGTAATGTTTTCACTGATTTCATATTACGGAATCACAGAAGATTAGGGTTGGAAGGGACCTCAGGAGGTCATCTAGTCCAACCCCTTGCTCAAAGCAGGCCAAATCCCAAATAAATCATCCCAGCCAGGGTTTTGTTAAACTGCACTTTAAAACCCCCCTAAGGATGGAGATTCCACCACCTTGCTGGGTAACCCATTCCAGTACTTCACCACCCTCATAGTGATTTTTGTAATATCCAACCTAGATCTTCCCCACTGCAGTTCCAGAATTCCATCACAGAAATGCCAGATTTAAATTTGATCAAGCTTTTGGGGACATAGTGGCTCCCAATATTACAATACTGGTTCCCAGTATTGTATGGTGTCCCAAAAATTTTGTTCCTAGGCCAATTCCTTTGCTTTAATAAACTCTATGCAAATACTTTTTCTTCTGTTGAATAATACCTGGAATATTATTTAAATGTTAATACTTTGAGACGTGCCCTCCAAATTGAAATTTGTTTGTCTTTTTTTCCAACATGCTGTGATGCACAGGAGTCTCTGGTGGAAATAGATGAGGATCAGATTTCAATGGTCAAACTTAATGGGAAGTATAACGAGTAAGATGGATGGTTCACCATTAATGAAATTACCTGTACTTACTTAACATAGTCCATGCTGATCTTCATTCATTGTTAGACAATTAGAGCAGCTTTTTGACCTTTCAAATTCCTTTGCGATTAGCTCTTCATAAGTTTTATCATTCTACCAAAAATGTTTTCATGGTCAAATGAAATTAATATTCAAACATTTTTGCATAACAAGAATTCTTTAATTTTGTATAAATAAAATGATTTAAGTACTAACTTTTTAGTCTATAGTCCTAGATTTCAAATTTGCTCAGGTCGCAAGTATAATGAGTTTAGTTGTTTCAGGCTAGTCTCTTGGGGGTCTTTACCATGTATCAAAATCTTTCCACAACTTGGTACTGTGTAGTGCAGCTAGGTATGAATTATGATCTTTCTCTGAAGAGATTAAAAAGTAGAATAGTGGAGGCAGAATGCAAACCAAAACAGCGATGTATTGATGGAACTTCATGCAATAATTTACAATATACATTATTCTACCTGGTTTTTGTCAGTGCTGCCAGTCTTTCTTTTTTATGAGCTGTGAAATTCTAAAACACAATAAATAAATAAAAATTGCCTAATGAAGCATTCCAGGATTTGTTCATAACATATTTTGAATAGAAGGTTGACATTACCCAGGCTTTGATCTTATAATGACAAAAAGTAAAGTTCAAAAGGGATGGCTGTGTTAGTCTAGTCCAGTAAAAAAAAACAGCAAGGAGTTGTGTGGCACTTCAAGACTAACAGATTTATTTTTTGCATGAGCTTTCGTGGGAGAAGATC